>JARQOC010000003.1:134947300-135623271 GCA_033576535.1 Allobates femoralis
CAGTCCAGTGCCAGAGGCAGCAAAGCAACCCCAAAACATCAGGGAACCTCCACTATGTTTGACTGTAGGACGTGTTCATTTCTTGGAATGCCTTTTTATTTCTCCTGTTAAACTCTATGTTTATGCCATTGCCGAAAAAGAGAGAACATTCTTCCAAAATGTTTTAGGTTTTCTCAGGTACGTTTTGGCGAACTCCAGCCTGGCTTTTTTATGTCTTGGAGTAAGAAGTGGGGTCTTCCTGGGTCTCCTACCATACAGTCCCTTTTCATTCAGACGCCGACGGATAGTACGGGTTGACACTGCTGTACCCTCGGATTGCAGGGCAGCTTGAACTTGTTTGAATGTTAGTCGAGGTTCTTTATCCACCATCCGCACAATCTTGTGTTGAAATCTCTCGTCAATTTTTCTTTTCCGTCCACATCTAGGGCGGTTAGCCACAGTGCCATGGGCTTTTAACTTCTTGATGACACTGCGCACGGTAGACACAGGAACATTTCAGGTCTTTGGAGATGGACTTGTATCCTTGAGATTGCTCATGCTTCTCACAATTTGGTTTCTCAAGTCCTCGACAGTTCTTTGGTCTTCTTTCTTTTCTCCATGCTCAATGTGGTACACACAAGGCACAAGACAGAGGTTGAGTCAACTTTAATCCATGTCAACTGGCTGCAAGTGTGATTTAGTTATTGCCAACACCTGTTAGGTGCCACAGGTAAGTTACAGGTGCTGTTAATTACACAAATTAGAGAAGCATCACGTTTTTCTAAGGGTGCCAATACTTTTGTCCACCCCTTTTGTTGGTGGAATTATATCTAATTTGGCTTTAGGACAATTCTTTTTGTATTTTTTTACTGAAGACAAATTATGAAGATAATAATACCAAAGAATTTGTGATTGTAATCACTTTCAGGCAGAAACTGAGTATTATCTGACAGAATTGCAGGGGTGTCAATACTTTTGGCCATGACTGTACATAATAGTTTCCTATCACTATGATGTAGCTACATAATGGGACTGTCACCTAATCTTGCAAATGAACATGCTAAGGATATGGATTGTGAACAACAACTTTCATGGAGCATGAAGTTTTGTTACCTAAGGTGCTAATGCAACCCCTTGAGACACCATACTTTAACATACTTTAACAATATTAAGTGGACAAGTGGCTTAGGATAGGCAATACTCGGTGCTCATGTGTTAAAATAAAAGATATTTTGATTTTAATTTCCTATAAAGCTTGGGTTTACAACTAATTTCAACCAGTATTATATCAAATACCATGGCATATACAATACACACTGTTTAATTTGCTTTTAATTCTAATGAGTACTGAAAGTTAATGAAAATACCAGAAGCTGCATATTAAAACAGTTTACTTACATGGTGAATTAAGTAGAAGATAAAAAAAATACCATGCACTGTAAAATAATAGTCATCCTGACAAAGGAAATGACCAATTTCACATAGCAAGTGTTCTACCATTAAAGGAACGTGTCACCCCCTTTGGGCATTTTAAACTGTGCCCACCAGCTTAAATATGATGTAAATGGCCGCCCCCTCCTGTGAGTGACAGGTGCACTAATGCCTGTGCAGTGGAGCAGGTCACCATGCTCCATTGAAATCCAGAGTCTTGTGAGATTTGTGAAGTCTCGTGAGACTTTGGGACTGTATTGAAGATACAGTACCAAAGTCTCGCAAGGTCTCTGAAGTCTCGCGAGACTTTGGCACTGTATTTAAAACACAGTACCGAGGTCTTGCGAGATTGGTGAAGTCTCGCCAAGACTTTAGCACTATCTTCAATGGAGCATGGTGACCCGCTCCACTGCGGAGGCACTAGTGTGCCTGTCACTCAGCAGCCGTCCTCAGGAGGGGGCGGCAACTTTGAAAATGAAAGGCGGGTTTTGCTAGCAAGGGGCGGCAAGGAACCTTATACACCTGGACCAGAGAGCATACCTCCCGGCCCTTTTAGGATGCAGTGAGGCAGAGAATAAAAATTGATTTCTCAGGTATGAGGGGGAGTCTGAGCACATAGAAGGGTTACAAGATCTCCATTTACATCATGTTTAAGCTGTTGGGCACAGTTTAAAATGCCCAAAGGGGTGACAGGTCCCTTTAAGGAGGTTATTTAGCTTAATAATATAGATAGCCTATCCTCAAAGAGAATCTGTCAGAAGGTTTTTGTTATGTAAGCTGAGGACAGAATGCTGCAGGGACAACTTTGTTACAAGCATGGCAGTCTGACACACCCTCTGTTGTGTTTGACAACTGACTGTAACTGTACAATGTCTACAGACAGCCAGGTGTAAATAGTGGCAGCATATCTGTTCTTTTCTACATGCCAAAACCTAAATGCTTTGATTGTGACAGAACAGCTGCAACCAGTGATCTAAATTAAACATTGTTGTAGTCAGGGTTTCTGGGCCCACATTTGCTGTCAGATGTGGTAGCAAAAACCTGCTGAAAGTTACCCCTTTAATGGTAAGGCCAAATGGTGGACAGACAATAATTTAATTTCTCTCCCAACAACACACCACTTCAACAACTGGCTGAAAGAAAATCATTACTAGATTGATAGTGGTCTTATTGTTTGCTCCTCGCCATGGTATCACGGTTGGCTCCTTACCAATCAGCAGTTTAAAGAAAGGCTAAAAAAAGGGAGATCGCAGCTTAAACCTTGGATCGTCTACGAACAGTACAAATTAGATAAGTATGATCCAACCTGCAAACAGGTAAGGCTGATTTCCCACCTGCGGTGCGTCCAGATCAGGATGAAAACAGGTACATTTGAATTGGTCTTGTGTCTGCAAAGGCATGACACGCAGCTGATGGATGCCTGACCCGGATTTCTAGAGGAGATAGAAGGACCCCAGAATCTGTAGATGTGTTGTCTCAGTGTGGTACAACAGATCCTATTAGATGGATCCACCCCTTTCCAGATCCAGCACCATTAAAATATATTATATTTGTCGCTGCACATTGAGATGCATCCGGATGCATCAAGATTTTAGTTGAACTCAAAATCGCAACATTGAGGGACTGGGGAGGAGGTCAAAAGGACGCAGTGGTAAGGATCTGCCAAAAAACGAATGCAAACGCATGTGCGTGAAGATCATTTAAATTATAGGGACACATGCCTGTTTAGAAGGCTTCAGAATTTTGACGGCTTACAACACAACAAAAAAATATAATTGAGAGACCTCCCTAAGGGTACCGTTACACGTACGCAACATTGCATGCAATTTCACTTGCAACTTACTGGTTGCAGTGAAATCATGGACACATTGTTAATTTGTACACGGCAATAAAATGGAACAATGTGTCCATGATTTCACTGCAACCAGTAAGTTGCAAGTGAAATTGCATGCAATGTTGCGACGTGTAACGGTACCCTAAGAGACTATAGCAATCACACTAGTGTCACATTCCTTCAAACAGCTTATCGTCAGGGGTGTCAAATGTCAGACTTCCATAAATCCGACATTCATGGCTATATTAAAGATAGGCCATCCATTTTAAAAGGCAGAATAATCAAGTTAAAGATATATTCTGCTAAATTAAATTTTAATTTAGAAGGGCTCCTATGTTAGGGGTCAAAGGGAAAGAATTTAAAATTTTAAAGCTTTGCCATCAAATAGAATAATCTCTTAGAAATAGAAGTGAAGCATTTCAGAGAAGTTGGGTGTGGAGAATGCAGCAGCGATGTGTTGACAGTAAGACCTCACCGAATCGAACGCACGTTTTGCTGCTTGTATTTTAAGTGAGAAAATCAAATGATGCTTGGTCCCCAATCTCTTATAAATCATTAAGTGTAAACTTTGGTAACCATACAGTTAATATTTTATTAAATAGTTCAAAAGCAAATAAAGCATAAATTATAGTATGAATTCCCGTAACACACTCAAAGCGTTTCATTAATGTTTTAGTGTAAATGTAGGATTTTACCAGTGCTTTGTGCAGGATTATCTGAGCCTCCTTGTGTCAGATGAATTAACATGATTCCTGGCCTATACGTCAAACATAAAGGCTACATGTGATAATGAGACAGCCATGTAGAAATATAGGTGTCTGATATTTTATACATGAAACTATCTCCTGAAGAATGGTTATATTATTCCTAAAGTACAAACTGCTGACATGATTAGATTACATGCACTGCAAGTTAAAGAGGGTGTATATATATAATATATATATATATTTATATATATATTTATATATATATATATATATACTGTAATATATATATATAATATATGTACACCTATTGTATATGTGTGTGCATATGTAAGAGAGATTTTATCATCAGCATTCATTATACCTATGTGATGCATATCATACAATCATAGAATGGTACAGTTGGATGGGATTTGCTAAATCATTCCAGACAGATGTCTGTCCAGCTTCTGTCGGAGACTTCCATTGAAGGGGAGCTCACCACCTCTTGTGGCCGCCTGTTGCACTCATTGATCACCCTCACTGTCTTCAATGAAGGGGAACTCACACCTCTTATGCCCGCCTGTTCTACTTGTTGATCACCTCGCTGCTCCAGTTGAAGGGAACTCGCCACCTCTCATGGGCGCCTTTTCCACTCGTTGATCACCCTCACTTTCTCCTATTGAAGGGGAACTCACCACCTCTCATGGCCGCCTGTTCCACTCATTGGTCAACCTCACTGTCAGAAAGCTTTTCTAATATCTAATCGTGTCTCCACCCATTTGGTTTCATCCCATTGCTTCTAGTCTATACCTATATGAGCTGTGCACTATTTTGGCTACATAGACTCACCAATCCCAACTATTACAGGACATTCACATGTATGTGAAGCCTTTTAAAATATAGCTCTGTTTATAAATAAGCCTGAAGGGTTAGTCCAAAAAATGGCAAGTTATCCCATACTAGGAAACGTGATAACTTGCTGACCACTGGGGATCCCATTGCAGGGATCCCCAGAAATCCTGATAACAAGGATCTGAAATTAATTGTTGCAATGGAACTTTCTGGATCAGTAAACATTCCAGTGGTGGGATACCCAACATTTAGCAAGTTAAACATTGCTATATTGCAAATTGGTCAATATCTATATTTATGGACACTCATCTGCTGTATCCTTTACTATATTCTCTCTGCTTCATTGTTTTTTAGTACAAATCCACCAGAACAAGGCTGTGATATGTAACTCCAGCTTAGTGTCTATAGGGAGCCCAAGGTGGTCTGAGACACACCTCCACTGATTGGCTTTTCAGTATAACAGAGATTTATCACCAGCTCATTATGTAAATCCATTCACAGAGAGCTGATTTCTATTACAGAATGAGTATAGTGCTTAGTGGCACTAGCCTGCTTTTAAAAGTTAATTATCAGGTTACTGCTGCACATACAGCACACTGAAGCAAATAACCAGATAATTTTATTCTGTTACTACTAAGAAACTTATACAAAAGTGATAACCAATAGGGTTGCATATTCAATTGATACAAAGCCCAACATGTTTAAAGGCTTGTTCCAAAATCTAACCACTGAGTACACTATCTATATAAGTCCCATAGATAAAGAATGGAGAAGAAGCACATATGCTACTGCACTCCCTTCACACAGAGATTTTAGTGTGCTCAAGTGTTCTTGCCATTTTGGTTTGTGGACAATCCCTTAATGTTTTAGGAAAGTTTAAAAGGAAGGTTCCACGCGCTTAGTTGGCGCTGACCTTGCTGGATGCTGCTGTGTATGTGTTTGTCTTTAAGAGCTGCATGGTTGATAGTTGTGAAGGTCCTGGGCCTCCTGTGTTGTGCTCCAGAACTGCATTCACTATGAGGTTCAGCTTCTGGTTGAGGGGTTAATGTGTGACTCACCTGGGCTCCCCTCCCCCTGGCCTTTAAGTAGCCTCTCCTTCCACCAGGTGGTGATGCTGATAGAGTTTCACTCTATGCCTGGAAGCCTTGCTGTGCTGACCTGTGTGTTTGTGTTGCTGAAGTCCTTTCCTTTTTGGAGTTGCTGTATCTGAGTTCTGTGGAGGGAGGTGAGGGGGGAATAGCGCAGAGCTGGTGGAGGAGTTTTAGGGAGAGGCTGGAGGCCTGAACCTTCTCACCTTCAGCGATACCTTCGGGATCAGGGCCATTCAGGGTTCGTAGACTAGGGTCAGACAATTCTTCCCTGGTCACCCTGCCCATAACTGCCATTCCCTCATCAGCATTCTTACTACACCGTGACAGAAGGTTACCGTAATGAATTCTCAAATATCTAAGTCTGTGTGTGTCATTGATGATTTCAATGAAAGTATAAATCAAACATGGGGGTAAGCCCTAGATAAGAATGGCCATGTTCACATGCCGTAGTGAATGGTGCGGACCTGGAAAAGACTCCTCTTCTTATCTAGTACCACAACTTTAGGGAACAATGGAAGAGGAATAGAATTAAACTATATGCACTAGGCAAAGAACAAAGGAAATCAACAAGGGGAGAAGTCATTCGGAAGATCATGTAATCACTTTATTCAACTAGAAAAAGAAGCAGCCTTTCCTGGTGCAAATTAAAAATCGAATGAGTTGAACTAAGGCGAACCACAAGGGGAGCCTCATTTTAATTTGTAGCCATGAGCCCCTCTCTCTTCTATGTAATCTCCCGTGGAGAACTATTCAATGTACAATTCACTATCCTGACAGATTTCATTTTATCAAAGCAAACTGTATTAAACTACCTTAGGATTTATGAATTATGAAGTTATTTCACTCAAACTGTTAGGACAACCTCAGGAGGTTATAACTATGTTCAAAATGCTAGAATCACAGGTTCTAGAACAGCATAAGAAAAAATTTATGATGGTAATTATTTTTAAAAGAGTCAACACTGAACATCTATCAAAAACGTGTTGCTGGGGTTCTCACCAATGAAACCTCTACTGTCCTTCGTGTCCCTTTGTCCCTTTTAGCAGGGGTTGATCAGGCATGCTAATATTAATCAAACTCTATGAAACTGTTCGAGATAGCCATACTAGGTGATCAGTCTGGATCTTGAGAAAATCTCATTAAAAGACTATTGGCCAGAGACCTTATACTAACCAGAAGCTAAGCTAATTTGGGTTCACTCTCAATGGCCATACTACTGTCATGATTCCTCTGCTCTGCATTCAGGGTGTGCTGGGCTGGGTGATTTAAAGCTTAGTCATTCTATCTGCAGCAGGGATGTGCTTGGCTGTTGGTTTTTTTATTGACAGTTAAGTCACTCAATCTTTTCAAGCTTGTGCTGAGATTCTGCAGCTGCACCCTGCCTCATTTTAATGCTCAGCCTTTCAACTCAACAGTTTTCTTCCAGTGCACTGCAAGTTTTAATTTCACCTCTGAGGTGCTAAGTTGGTTTCTTGAATCTGTGCTCTGGGTATTAATCTAGTGCGCCCTGACTTTGCCTGTGTTTGATCATTCTTTTGTCCTTCCCCTCTGTTCTGATCCACTACTCTCCAGGAAACTTGGGCTATGACTTTACTACGCTCCTGTTTATCCCCTCTGTCTTGACGTGCCCTCCTGCTATCTGACCTGAATGTTTGGCTATTCTACTTCTTCTTGTCCGTGTGGTGACTGGAGTCACAACTACCTTGTGGTGGGGCAGATTAGGCTTACAGCTCTTTCAGGGAATTTAAGCCATTTGTTCATTAATTTTTAGCATCACATCTGCTATCTTTTAGCTGTAGTGTACACTTTCTTTTTCTTCTATTTTTCCTGTACTTCAATGTGTTTTACCTTCATGGTTCATATAGGAAAAAATCAATTTTGGGGTTTAGTGGTCCTTTACCATAATTCAATTTCAGTTCATTTATACAGTGAAACTATTGAAAAGTCTCATCTACAGCACAGAGGATAAGCACAGATACCTGCAAGATATATTATCCCACACATTTATTAAAAACCTAAGGCTCTTTAGATATCAAGGACAATCATTAGCTACATTCAGTGGATGTTAAAAAAACAAACAAACATATAATTATGAATTATCTAATATCTCATTGATCCAAACAAATGTGAATGTGACTCAGTGAACAGCTGCTGACATTATACAGAAATTATAATGTCAAAAAAACTATGAGCCATCGAATTAATACACTAATTTAGAACCTGCCTGCCTGGCACGGCATTGTATATGTTCTGCTGATACATGGCACAATGAAGATTCAATAAATAAATAATACAAATTTTAGAAAAAGAATCATTAAAACTAATTAAAATCTTCGCCCATAGTAACTTATTAATGACATACAGGGCCCTGCTCTGCAGGAATTATTACTTAATTAAGTCAGGTTGCAACTACTGCAAGTATTGTATAAATTTAACACAATGGCTATTTTGTGCCATGTCTGACAGTAGAATATATTAGAAAGCAGTTGTCTGAAGGCAGAGCTGATCCATTTTCCCATGAGGTAAAGTATATTATATCAAATTAAAAACCTTGGTAAATGAGTTAAGAATATTCCATATAAGAACATTTAAATATGTCATAGTAAAACTTTCCGGATCTGAGTTGCTAAGACTGCAAGAATGGCCTGATATCTGATTAAGTGGAGATATCTAGCATGTATGGCCATTCTCAATTACATATTTTTAAATGTAATATGAATCCTAATGAAAACTAAATTGAAGAGGTTTACTAGGACTAAAGGCCTCCATGCACAGGCTATTGGCGAAAAAAACACTGATATCGACAAGTTTGGCTAAAAGTCTAATGTCCATGTGGGCATCATCCAACTGCTTGTTGAGGTAGATGTAGATTGGACATGTTTAATTTCGGACTTCTGATCACATTTTTCTCCTGGAGATATATTGCTGGTCAACATGTCAGCCAACTACTTTCTCATAGAGAGAATAGGAGTGAGCTCTCCTGTAAATGAAGGAGATGGTTGAAATGGCTGTTGACTGACCCATTGGGCAAAATATAATTTGGAAAACAGCCAAACTTATGTGCTTAGGAGACAGAAGATACTGATGACCCACCCTAAAGACAGGTCATCAGTAGAGATGAGCGGACCCAACTTTAAAGTTCGTAGTTTGTGCCAGACAAAGCCTTTCATAAAATCAGTGTTCAAGTTCGTAGTTGGGTGCTTTACATATGCAAACCACCTGAGCTAACATCACAGTGCTCAGGAATCCTTGGTGCTCGGCCCACTGTGAGCCGCTTGCAGTGTTTGAATGGATCGCTTAGGGATAATATCAGCATTACTGGATGTAGTGTTTACAAAAAAAATTACAACCCCACCCTTCCTCTCCTGGAAGCGCTTTGTTTATGGCTGGCTCTATCTGGAAGGAGAGCCAAACTGCTCAATCAGTGACTTCCAATGAGGTATGGGTCAAGTTTGGATCCAAAACCCAACTTTAACTAAAGTCTGGCTGAACCCACAGAACCTGAACTTCCAAAGGGCTGCTCACCTCTAGTCATCAGATGCAGTGGACATTCTTGGGTACTTAGCTCAGCTCCCATTGAAGTGGCTCAATGATTGTATCTAAAGCTTTGATGGCAGCAGCTCAATCTGTCACCTTAACAGTGGGGGTGCCAGATGTAGGACCTCCACCAATCTGATATTTATGACTTATCCCAATGATAGACCATAAATATCTTCATCTTTTAGGGTCACACCTTATTAGAGATATTTAAATCATATATCTTTATATATTTAAAATCTCACTTTTTAAGCCAGTTTTGGGTATAATAAAGTTAAAAAGTTTTCAAATGATATCCTATATTACAAAAGTGATTTTTTACTAGTATTAAACGTATCTTGGAAAAAATACCCAATTTTGAATAATAAATCAATGTGTCAACAGCTTTGAGAAGATGGATAGCAAAAATAATATAAAACAATCAAAATACTAGTGTTCCTAAAACATAGTCACAATAGACAAGTTGGTAAATGACTCAAATATTCATGACACATCTCTGCACATCATTAGATAATATCAAAGCTGTCAGCTATCACCCATATATGCCTAAGGAGCCAAACAAATGTTACCTAGATGTCTAAAATATTCACAGATTCTGTTATCTATATCGGAGAAATGACAGCTCAAGAAAAGCAGCAAGAAACTAAATTGGATTAAAAATAAAACCACAGATTAAATCTAAGAGTGGTAATTGATGTAAATAGAGAATATTAGAATATTAAAGAGTTTTATATATTTTTATAAATTAGGTGTCATTTTTTAGATTGGGAAATGTTGATAGATATTTTGAAAATAATTTGTGTCAAATGAAGAAGCTTGGTCTCTTCAGCACCGCATGAATTTCCATAACTGAATACCTTTGTATCTTGGGAGGATCAGATCTCATTTTAAAAAGATTTATGGGCCACTATATTATAACACTGAACTCAAAAGGCATACATTTTGTTACTTTTTTTACGGCGTTTACTTGATCTAGAGCCATATCAACTTGATGGATGAAGATCGATCTTGTGTAGCCTAGATACAGGGGTGCATGGAGCCTTCCCGCCACCTGAACTGCGGGTGAGGTGCGGGGAGGGGGTGGTGCTATTAGCGCCGGCCGCGATTGTATTAATGGCGGCAATAATTAAAGAGCAGGGGGGTGCTAGTGAGGAGGGAGGGGGTGTGCTAGTGAGGAGGGGGGAGGTGCTAGTGAGGAACGGGGGGGTGGGGGTGCTGTTAGAACCGGTCGTGAGTATCAGCACTGGGGAGGCTGTGCCTTACCATGCTGCAGCCAGAGGCGCCCATCACAACAGGAAGCCGCTGTGTGATGCAGGTGCCGCCCCCTTCTACACAGCCGCTCCCCCTGCCTGCTTCCGCCTGAGACTCAGGGCTCACACTGTCCAATGGAAAGTGCGGCCCTGCCTAGATAGGTCCAGGGTCTATAGAGTTGGTTTCTTGAATATCAAGCCATTAGGTTTCTAGTCTTCCTTCATTGTTCCTTCTATTCTTCTGACCAGTATGTCTTTATCCAGTGATTGCTCTCTTCGTATGATGTAGGAATAGAAGACAGTGCCTCAAAACATTGGTGACTCAAACTAAAATTTTCTTATTTCACCATTTGTGCAACGTTTCAATCCTGAACATATAGGATCTTTATCATGCTTGATAAAGATCCTATATGTTCAGGATTGAAACGTTGAATAAATGGCGGAATAAAGAAATTTGTGTCTTCTATTTCTATGTATGTATTGGACACCAAAAGGACTCCTTGGATTGGTCGTGCGCCACAAACAGGTAAACTATTTCCATTTTTATCCATAATGCGTGCTGCAAACCAACTACTATTCTCTTCGTATGAAATGTCTGAAGTAGGCAAGTCATAGCTTGGTGATTCTTGCTTTGAGTGAAATGTCTGGCTTGATGTGTCCTAAAATTGATTTGTTTGTTCTTCTTGCCATCCATGGTATTAGTTACATCCTATTTAGCAACACAATTCAAAGGTGCCGATTCTTTTGTCTTGTTTCTTTATTGTCCAGTTTTGCACTCTTACTTTATTTTTTAAAGAATGTTTGGTGGTTTTTAAATAAGTGCTAGAATTTTTTTGTACTTCTTTTGTGCTGGCTGCCCAACAGATGTGACATACACAGTGCTTTATTATTGATCTACGAGGTACCCTATATGTTATATGGTAGGCTGGTCTATGAATTGATTAAATCTTATAATGTGTTAATAAGTTGCAAGACAAAGACAAAAGAACCGGACTGTGCTTCCTGGATCCGCGCTGCTCACACGATGAGATAGATTGGAGCACACAATAAGCATGCAATAATAGCTTTTAATGCAATTCTTCTGACCCGTTTCGGAGTTAAACCAAACTCCTTCCTCAAGGAACCAACATAGTCGTAGACTATGTTGGCTCCTTGAGGAAGGAGTTTGGTTAAACTCCGAAACGGATCTGAAGAATTGCAATAAAAGTCATCATTGCATGCTTATTGTGTACTCGAATCAGTGACTATATTGGCTCCTTGAGGAAGAAGTTTGGTTTAACTCTAAAACACGTTGGAAGAATTGCAATAAAAGCCATCATTGCACGCTTATTGTGTACTCAAATCTATCTCATCGTGTGAGCAGTGTGGATCCAGGAAGCATAGTCCAGTTCTATTTGTCTTTGCCTTTGGCCACCATTATTGCAAGTGGAGTAAGGATCCTGTGGCATCCATTGTATGCCTTCACACCAGTTGTGGGTGGCACAACCGTCCCAGGTGAGCAGTGACAATTATGCACGCAACGTAAATTGTTAAAAAGATAAAACCCTATTGCTCTTTCTCTCCTCTTTCACAGTTCAATAAGTTACAAGAGACTCTCTCCTGGTTCTTAACATTAACACTATTCTTCTTTGGGCCAGCTGGCCAGTTACAACATTGTCATCATAGCTCAACAACATCTGCCAAAAAACTGGCGTCTGTTAATTTCCCTTTAAAAATCAAACAAATGTAACTGCAATTTCCATATGACATTACAATTACAATTATATTTAAGGCAGAAGTTAAGTCTGGTGTCCTAGCAGGAGTCTTGAGCAATTGACTTCAATTTATTTGGTAGCCAAAATATTAAGAAATTGAGAAACATTGAGAAAGTAGATAAAACATGTAAACTGATATTTCATTTACTTAGGGGTCATCTCAAAAGATCCTCAGACCTTGTTATATAATTCCAAAGTGAACGATACTTGGAGCAGAATATATTTAGTCTAGGTTGAGCATCTAGGTAAAGAAAAAACATAATTGTCGGAAACAGTTTTGATATCAACATCACAGTCTACAGGAATGAAAAGATCTACAGTACTTATACTTGTACAGTACAATGTATCTATATTGCTTCATACATAGTGCTCTGCATGTATTCAATGCTGCCTGATGGTGGAATAAGGATGTTCTTTTGCTTTTGATAGCTATCATGTAGTCTCAGTTGACAGAAGAGACAATAAATTCAGGGAATGGGTTCTTATAAGAGTAAAGGCTTACTCTAACCAAAGATATAAAGATTTGGTCATGATAAGATGAAAGCTGTATTTAAAGGGAATCTGACAGCACAAAGTGACTATACAAGCCAAGCACCTGTGCTCGAAGCACCTTTACCACTGTCAAACAATTCAGTGCACCTTCCACCTAACTGTTTTCTATCGATCTCCATTCTCCTCTTCCTTGATTGACAACCCTGACTTTACAGAAGACAGAACAGAGTGGAAGTAGAAGGAAAACAATGTAGGAGGGAAGGTGTACTGAATTGTTTGGCCCTGGCAAGATCTCACTGAGTGCAGTGCTTGGTTTGAACAGTCATTTAAATCATATTCTCAACATACAAGTGAGTAAGTCCTTGGAAATTTGTTCTTATCAAAGCAAATATTGTTCATTGACTTTGCAACCTACATCGATTTCATTTAATTTTGATGCATGGATATAAAAACAAAAAGTATGTCACTTGTGGTTGCAGATGACAGAAATGTGAATTCCTGCTCACTAGGATTTGATTATCATTACAAAAAGATTTTTTTAAATAATCTGGAGATTGCTAGAGCTAGTGATACCTGCAGCAATGAACCCTCAATAGTCAAGATTGGGCGTAGAGAATAATAGATACCCGTGAAGAAGCCTAACCCATGTGTCTCTCAGGACTGAATGCTCCATTGCAGTCTAGTGGTGTGAGTCTGAACAATGTATAATAACCAAGAAATGACTGCAAAGGTTTTAGCTCTTTACACTGTAATGTTAGCCCATTTGTCAGCTGCGATGATATAGTGTGTCTAATCAGCTGAAAAATGCATTCTCAGCTCAGAAATGACTTTCTATGCGTGTTTTTTTCCATTTTCTTTGATTGGGTATTTGCTTCATATGTTTCTAATGATTATGTATTCTTTATATGATGTACTGCTTCGCGAGAGATCTGAGCCTTGTAAATGTGGTCATAAATAAGTAGAAATTGTGTACTGACGAGCCGGGAAGCCGTAGAAATCTCGAAAGGTCACACAACTGTGTATAACATTCTGATGTCTGATCCGCACTCGGTTAATGCAGCAACCTGTTATTTCAATGGCCTTTGAATTATGATGTTCTGCTGGAAATGTCCTAATGAGAAACTTTATTATTTCTCTACAATATTTATTTGGAATGGTGGATATAAATAATTGTGCCTAAATATTAAACCTTGTGTCTAAAAGTTCTCTAATTTGCAGCATCTTCACACAATATTAGCAAACAGATAGTATGTGAACAGCTAATGATTTCCTATGCAGCTCTATGAAGTTTCCTCACTAAGCAGTTAATGACTTGTCGATATTCATATTTGTCAATCCTAGTCCTTAACGTTGCTATATACATTCACACTGACACACAACCTGGAAAATCAGTCTTTTTAACTTCATCAAAAAATGTGGAGGTGACAGCGGTGATTTCCAGTGTTGATTAATCGTTCATCTAGCGCTAATTAATTGGAGACATTTAGTGCTGTACTAATGAGTCTCACAATAAATCGTTGTATACCATGTCATAACTGATGTGGAAAGAGATGAGAAGTCCATTTCCATTAGCACTCCCTGCTTTCAAGATGATGCTTGGAGCAGGTATTACAGGGAACATGCAGAAGTGTGGTAAAGGGCAGTAGGTTACACATTTTAAGACATACACAAAAAGACACATTTATATATGTAAAATATGAAAGATGATCTATGAATAAACTAATTTCAAGCTTAAAGGGGTTATACACTACTAGGACAAGCACATCTCAATCTCCATGTATGCCCCCATACAAGTAAAACAGCCTACACTCACCTCCGGTGCCGTCGCAGATACAGCAATGTTAGAACTCCCATTTTCGGGGCCTATGCGACATTGTTATGACTCATGAGCCACGCAAACAATCACTGCCGGCTTCTTCATTTCTCCATTGGAAGGCTAAGTCATTTAAAGTGAGCGCTGCCACTGCCACTCACATCCTGTTAATTGCTAATGCATCCGAAAACAGGGAAAGGAAGCTGGCGGTGATTGTTGCATGTCATAACAATGTCACATGGGCCTCGAGAACACGAATTCTGCTGAAATCATGCTGAACCGGAGGGGAATATAGGGAGCACACATGGGGAATGAGAAGCGGTTGTCCTGGTAGTAGACAACTCTTTTAAAACTAGACATGTAGGAATCTCAAAAAATTAGTTTCAGGCAGATTGCCTCAAATCGACCTCTGCAAATTAGATTTGTTCCAAATCAGTATGAATTTAAGTAGCCTAAAAAGAAATTCCTAATGTTTGGAAACTCTCTTCGGACCTCAAGGTATAATAAATGGAGGACTGTGAAAGGGTTAAAAAAATAAAAAAAGATTATAACTACCCTTCCCCTGTCCTGATATTCCAGCTTCCTGGCTGATATTCAATTGCTTCCTGGTCTTCGGATCGTCCGATGCTATTTAGATCGTACCCACTCATGGGAACTCTATAAAATCATTACATCATGAAGGAAGAAGCAGAAGACTAGGTGGGAAGTTGTAACAATGCTTAGGGAAAAAGTGTGCTGTAGTCCGCGCTGCAGGATCACTCACTCCAATAAATACGATAGAAAATCTTCGTATTTATTGGAGTGAGTGATCTGGCAGCGCGGACTACAGCACACCTTTTTTCCCTAAGCTTGTTACAACCTACACGTGAGTGTGGCCGGTGGGAGTCCAGCACAGCCATCAGGACATTACCAATAAGCTTCAAACCAGTTGTGGTCTCACAACTGGACCAGGTGAGCAGATTTAATTACTCACATTACACCATCAGTGTCTAGTGATAAGGGCACTATGTGCTCTGTCCCCCCCCCTTTTCTCTTGTTTAGGTGGAAGTTGGTGTGACAGGACAGATGAGGGATAGGCTTAAAAATAGGGAGTATAATCTTTTATTTTTTGACCACTAAAAAATCTTCCAAAATGGTGGACACATGGCTGTTATTTTGCTGTATTCATGCAAATCAAATCCCCAAAATTTGATATTTTGTAGAATCACAGATATGGTAACACATTAAATAATTTGTGAATCAATTCACTGACATTTATATGAAACCAATAAATATATTGAGATACCCATATAATCCAGAAATATGTACAGTTTAATCAATATTCAGTAAATTGATACAATTGAAGACATACATTTTCAGTGCAATACTTGTGGATGCTACATATCAACTCCTTTTATGTTATTTTACAATGTATGACTTTTCTAATGTTGATAATGAGAGATTCATGTTTTGGGAGCACTGTGCTTTAAAAAAATAATGAATACAAAATATTTTTCATCCATATTTTCTACAGCATATTGACAGGCTTGCCTTGGTTTTATTATGGTGCCCATGTGGCCAATACCTATATCTTTCAATTTCTCTAGACACAAAAATGTTTGACTCACTTTGAAGGGGAAGCATATAACAGATTCCTCTGGTTGTGGCCTATATATAGGATCATAGAATCATAGAGTAGTAGAGTTGGAAGAAACCTCAAGAGCAATAAGGTCAAACTCCCTTTGAGTGCAGGTTTTCTGAAATCATCAAGCTACATGTTTAACAGCTTCTACTTGAAGATTTCCATTGATGGAGAGCTCACTACCTCCTTTGGCAGACTGTTCCACTCTCTGACTGCCCTCACTGTCAGAAAGTTCTTCCTAATGCCTAATCTGTATCTCCTTCCCTTTAGTTTCATCGCATTGCTTCTTGTACTTCCTTGTGCTAATGAGAACAGGGTAGTTCCCTCTGCACTGTGAATACTTTTCAGATATTTGTAGACCTCTATTAAGTCTCCTCTCAGCCTTCTCTTTTGCAAACTAAACATCCCTAGTCCTTTTAGCCGGTCTTCATAGGACATGGTTTGCAGACCTTCTACTATCTTGGTTGCTCTTCTCTAAACGTCCGCAAATATATTAATGTCTTTTTTTAATTGGAACGCCTAGAACTTTACACCGTATTCTAGGTGGGGTCCGACCAGCACAGAATATAAGGAAATTATTACTTCTCTTGATCTAGATTCAATAGTTGCCTCGATTCATGAAAATAAAAGAATTGAGTGTTTGAAAATGCCTGATCCTTTTTTCCAACAATGGATTAGTAGTAAGGCAGTCCAAATACACATAAGATGGTTCTCGGCCCAGCTACAGTTGGTAGGTTTGACCAAATTTAATTTAATGTTTATGGTATTTTGGTATTTCCCAATGTGTATGACAAATATACTATAGTTCCCCTACATGAACCTAACAGGAAAATAATGAAGGTAATGAACCCAGAGAATTGGTAAGCACTTGAGTTCAAAAATAATTAGTATAAAAAATTGATCACTATAAAAAAGTTGAAATATTTTTAGGATGCATTTCCTTTCTCTGTAGTTACAGGTATTGAAGAGGCCGAAACCCACAGGTTAATATGCCAGGATCACTTTAATTTGGGATGTGACGGCATGTCACGTTAAATGCTAAATAATAGAATTCCTCTTATTCCTAGAGGCTTATGTCAATACAAGATACTGATAAATTCCATAGAGAAAACATATACATATGCCTAAACATTCAGTAAACAACCAACCTCCTGCGTTATGCATATACATTACTGATAGGATTAATAACACAAGGCCCCTAGTCCTTATGGTAATAGCGCTTAATCTAGTCAAGCTTGACTATCGGCAGAAAGGTGTCTAATAGCATTTAGTCTTCAAGTGGTCATTAGTTATCAGTTTGCAATTACCAGTTATTATAATGTGGACATCACCTCCGCATATAAATATGTGATAAGTGTGTTTTCTTGGCTATGAGAAGTTTGTTAGTTTCTGGGGAGGAGGTTGATGCTTATTGAACAACTTAATGCATGTGATTGAACTATAAAAGAATTCCAGATTTAATTTAATTTCCAATTTTCTGCTGCTTAGATTTATACATTGAAGGATGTAAAATAAATGGATTGCCTATCCTGCCGCACTCGATTTATTTACTTCATTTTTGTACAATGATTACTGCGGCTGTAATAATAAAATTCAATATTAAATGTCTCAAGAAGCTTGTTGACAGTTTATTGAGAGACAGTCGAACAACATCCCTGTTAGTTAAATATCATCATATCACTTATCATTTAAAGGGGTTGTGCCACTAACAAATGTACATTTTAATTAATAGATCTTAGAATAAAAATAAGGTTCCCAATTGGAAGTGTTAAAAAAAAAACGTTCATGTCCCAAGACATTCTTATAAATTTGCCCGTGTATGTGTCTGACCATGCAGGAACAGGTCGGATATACCACAGCTCCTGGGCAGGGAAGGAAATAAAATAAAAACTTTAAATTTAAAAACTTGTTTTATATTACAATAGAATCAGCTGTAATCCCCGGCTGTGATGTCTGTATACTCTTTTACTTACACTCCTGCCCAGGAGCTATGGTATATCCGACCTGTTCCTGCAGTTTCAGACACATACAGGGGCACATTTTTATGAATATCTTAGGAAAAGGACATTTACATTCAATTGTTGAATTATTTTTTATTCTAAGATGTATGAATTAAAATGTACAATTGTTCTTGGCACAACCACTTTAAATAGTGCTCCAATTTCTTCTGGCAAGAAGTATGGGCTATGAAAATGCCATTGGTGGCTACTATGAAACTGACTGGTTCTACAGTTTTCCTCATGAGTTGCATGATTTGAGAGGTGAAGCAAGCACCAAGACCTCCCATTCTAGCATGTGCATGTGATATCATTAACAGGGACTTGTATGTATGATGCTAACCACTGCTATTGAGAGAATAAAAGTACACCCTGGATCATAATCCTGAAATGTTACATAACAGTATATAATGTTACCTGCTCTCCAGTGGCACATTACTGCCAAGGACCCAGCTGTCCTGCAGCTGGACGGACTCGGGTGTGGTTTGCAGCTCGGCGGGCAGCGCAGCCGGCGGGGCCGGACTTTGGTTCCTCCTATGTGTCAAAGAATTGCGATTGAGTGATGTAATGGATGGTTGCTGTGCTGCAGAATGCTGCTTGTGAGTAGGTGGTAAAGGCTGCAAAGTTGATTGGCCTTGGTTGTTTGGCGATTGCTCTGTAGAGGAAGAAAAAGAAAATACCATCAGGATGTTGAAACGAATATAAAAGCACGCAATTAATTACAAATAAAAAAAGTTTATACTGCATGGTCTTAAATGACATTTCCACTGAGACACATTCACTTTGGGCACACAGTGCTCTAATTAACATTAAACAGATGGTAAACTGGCACTCAGTTCTTTATATTGGATTTCATTTACATTAGCACTTTCATAAACAGTATTTGACAGATTCGGATTGCGCTTTTCAAGATCGAAAGCCAAAATAATATTAAAAAAGCAAGCAAAGAGAAATGACATGAGCAATTCTTTACGGTTCACACTCACTCTTTAAACACATAAAATTCCTATAATTATTTTAACAGTGTTTCTTTTGAGCATTACTTAACAGTAATCATTTGTAGCATGCCAGTAGCTATCAGCAGTATACCCTGCCAGTTTCGAGGATTTCAGAGTGTGTAGGTCTGTATGTTGATTTGCTAATAGATACTAAGTATTCTCCAGCAGAAGGTCACTCTGCGAAACAGATGTTGTAGGATAGATATTTAACAGACTGAATCACATCTGATTACCACGTCAGAAGACTCATATAGTTAACGACCGTTAAGTTCATTCAAACAAAGGCAAAAGAGAATTCCCTAATCAATGCAGAAACACCCCTCACATGGCAAAGGGGGCATCCTATTCATGGTTACCAGCAAGAAGAACTAAATTAATAAAGCACACAATATATTTATTCTTATCTTCTCAAATGTAATGCCTTCAATAGCAACCCCGTGATTGTCGGTGGAACGTCTCACTTTAGGTCACAAGACATTTGCAGTAAAGCCCTGATTGTGACCACAGACCAGCAGATCTTGTAAAATTCAAAATCTCTGAATTTTCACAAATAAATTTGATTGACATTGAATAAATTTGTGCAGACATCAATGTTGGAAAGCTTGTACTTGCTTGGAAAATACACGTGAGGTAGAGGCACCAGAGCGAGGACCACACTGACCATGACAGCTTACACTCTACAGGAGAGAAAGGGAGGACCCTGCTGACCATAAAGCTTGCGCTTTAGAGGTGAGAGAGAGAAGACCACACTTACCATAAGAGGTTACACTTTACAGATGAGAGCAAGTGAGAGATGAAGAGAAGACCCAAATGACCACAAGAGCCTCTAGTCTATAGTTGAGAGAAAGAGAGAGGACCCTACTGACCATAAAAGCTTACACTTTACTGGCGAAAGAGTGAGAGAGAAACATATTGACCATAAGAGTTTACACTATACAGGAGAGAGAAAGAGAGAATGGGAAGTCCCCAAAGACTATAAGAGCTTATACTCTACAGAAGACAGAAAGAGATAAAGACCACCTTGACAAAAGAGCTTAAGCTCTACAGAACACAGAAAAAAAGAGAGACGAGCCCGCTGACTATAAAAGCTTACAATCTACAGGGGAGAGAAAAAGAGAGAACCCTGCTAATCATAAGAGCTTACTATTTACAAATGACAGAGAGGACCATGCTGACTATAAAAGGTACCGCCACACGCGGCAATATTGCTAGTCAATTTCACTGGCAATTTGCTGGTTGCAGTGAAATCATGGACACATTGTTCCATTTGTACACAGCAACAAAATAGAACAATGTGTCCATGATTTCACTGAAACCAGCAAATTTCCAGTGAAATTGCCTAGCAATATTGCCGCGTGTGACGGTACCTTAAGAGCTTACTCTCTCTAGAGGAGATAATGATCTGACAGAAGAAAGGTAAAGAAAAGAAAATGATTTCCACTTGTTTTGGAGCAATACTTGCTCTTCTTCAGGAAATCCCATGATGTGATCTTCTTGAAGAAGGAGCAAGTATCGCTCTGGAACACGTAGAAAATAAAAGTACTATATATATAAAACGCAACTTCAGGAATATACACCGTCAATGGATATATATATATATCCATTGACAGTGTTTATTCCCTACGTTGCATTTATTTTCACCTTTTGTCTACCGGGTCATTATCTCTTCCTCTTGGTGGCTGCAGCAGTGTTGGATAGATGTGCACATAGTGTTTGTGACTCACACAACCTTCTAAGGTGAGCCCCCATTGTGTTTTACTATCAGTTGCTTCACAGATGAGACCTTATTTTTGCACCCCTTGTCTTTCCAGCTTGTTATATTTACACTTTACAAAAGAGAGAGAGGCCCCTGCTGATGATAAGAGCTTACACTCTACAGGAGAGATAGACTTACCCAGTAACATTAGAGAACTGCTGATACATGATGGCCCAGGTACTGACAACCACTGTACTTACTAAGTATGATACAAGTTAAGATATCTTAGCTGCATAGCACAATGATGAGACTAGACTGCAATACAAAATGATATTAGCCCACTTTCCGATAGTTCATCAGTATGGAAAATAGTGCAGGGCAAACCATTTTTGAGAACTTTGAACTGAGTCTCAGAATGAGCGAATTCGCATGTAACCACAAATTTCAGGAAATTGACATGGGACTTAATAATCAGGAAATCAATCTGCTCATCTCTAAATGTGGCCATTTCCCTTTCAATCCAATAAGAAGGGAGTAGATAAGAAGTGTTAGATACTTTGATAAAAAGATATTTGCTGACAAAAATTGATTTCCCAATAAACTTCAAGAGCTGTGATGAAAAACAAACAAAAACATATGTAACCTTCAGATCAAAATCTAAAATCTAATACCATTGCTTCAGCGATTCCTAAAATATTATAGTGGGTTCCCAAATAATAACTGAATGCTTACTTTTCAACTGCAATGTAATTTTCAAGTCCAACATTCTGGGCTGATCCATTATATTTATTATATTATAATAATAATAACAACAATGTTATTACATTTTAATAAGGTAAGTATGACTACATGGGTCTCATAAGTCATGTATATGACATAGAGTTATGTCCAATGACCATTAATGGCTGAACAGTAACCTACATCTTTTTTTTTGCCCACACACCTGTGACCATTACAGCCAATCACTTGTTGGAGTAATGACACTTTGGCCATCGCCGCTGCCTCCAGTTTGCTGCATTGGTCACACGTTCATTCAGCTGGAAGGAGAGACACCTGTAAGATTAGCGGCAGTGGATCAGCAATTGATAACTTGGCAGCCCTGGTGGTGGCTAAACAAGGTCAGCACTTCTGTTCTTTTATAAATTTGAAAAATAAAAATTTCAGCCCATTTTGTGGTGTAGTTTTTTAATTGCTAGAGAGCACCAGGTGGTGGATCAGAGGACCGAAGCAAGAACAATTCTAAGAGATTCCATTAAAAATTGTATCTTAACAAAGCAATGACCACTATCATTCATGTATATGAACACAACATGCAAATATGTTTTATGTAAATGTAATTCTGTGTGGCACCACACAACATGGTTTATTATGTAAAGCATATTAGTTCTATGCATGATTTATAAGCAATGCTTCCATCTGATGATATAGCCCATTTCATGCCAGCCCTAGCCAATATTACCCTTAGTATCAGTGTGCGGTTTTCAATATTCCTTTATTATTGAATCAGTAAACAATATAAAAGGATTAATTATGATTTTCCTAAATGATATAACCAACCCCAATCAAAATAATTTCTAAATGAACAAGAGAAAATAACAGTCTTGATCTGGCTGATAGAAATAAAGCCTCATGTACAGAACAATATTATATGTAGATTTGTGTAGTGCACTCTCAATGTGTAGCTGTAAAGTCTTCTGTCCTTTGGGCATATGTTCAGAGTATTGCTTCTAGGATAGAATACCACTCATACTTAAATTTACACCCAAAAATGTGTATATTTAAGTCTCACCTGTGAGCTGTCCTAAAATTTCCCCCAACTGACCACCTTTGGGTGTGATCTTGCAGAATCCCACCTTATTTGCATGCACATTTGTATGGCTATCTCACAAAAATCTAGACTACCGTCATATATGACCTGTATACATATGAGTCCAAGAGAGTACGCCACAAAAAACATCTCACATAGAAAACGCCAAAATATAAGTCTTATAGAGGTACAGTACAAATTCCATGTTTAACTCAAGACAAACTGTGACTGTGTGCATAAACCTTTACCCTTGCTTCTTGTCATGTCTCACTTAATGTATGATAATACAAACCCATGGCAAGTGACAAGCTCAGCCTAGTCCAAATCTTAAAATTATTTACAGATTATTAAAATTTATTTAAAAGTGAAAGGTCTTATTTCCTGAAAGTCTAAAGTAACTAGATGTCTCCACTTTGCCTAACAAGTTGTCCACTGCCTGTTGCAAAGTAAAATCCACCTTTAGGCACAGAAATGAAAAGATGACTGCATTAAGTATTGGTTGGGGGAGGGTTTTTCTTTAACTCTCTGCTCCTGGTCTCCTGTCAGTCAAACTGTCTACAGTATAAATAACAAAGAAGGGCTTTAAATTTGGTGCAGACAAGCAATGATAATGAGGTATAATGCATGCTGAAAAGTGAGGAAAGGAAAGGTTGCACACTATAGTACTGGTAGCGCACTCATGAAGAGGAACCACCCACTGAGAAAGAGTGAATGGAAATTTAGAGAGCACAAAAACCGGGACAGTTCCTGGACATATTTGACTGCTTTGTGCTCCAAGATACATTTTACTTGTTAGAGAGGAGGTTAGTAGTTAGGGCTCATTCAGATGTTTTTTACATAGAAATCTTCTATGTTTTTCAGGGATAGTACTTGCACCTTTTATAGTCTAAGGGGATATTCACATGTCCGTCTATTTTTGTGAATCGAGTGGTCTACACAAAACACAGAGACATATCTGATTTTAATCAGTTACAGATCAAACATACCAAGGAAGTCTATGGTACCGTG
Organism: Allobates femoralis; assembly: GCA_033576535.1. Taxonomy (NCBI): domain Eukaryota; kingdom Metazoa; phylum Chordata; class Amphibia; order Anura; family Aromobatidae; genus Allobates; species Allobates femoralis. The sequence continues at coordinate 134,971,147 of JARQOC010000003.1, forward strand.
AAATGTTTTTACTGACTAATTGATAGGATAAGCTTCAGATTAAAACCCTAACCATGACATACAAGGCCATTTACAACCTGTCCCCTCCATACATCTCCGACCTGGTCTCCCTATACCTCCCCTCATGCAATCTGCACTCCTCTCAAGAACTCCTCCTCCTCTCCCCTCGCATTTCCTCCTCCCACAACCGCATACAAGATTTCTCTCGCGTATCCACCATACTCTGGAACTCTCTCCCCACCACATCAGGCACTCCCCTTCCCTGGGAACCTTCAAGAAAAGACTGAAACACACCTCTTCCTTTAAGCCTACAACCCACATTGAGACCTAATCCTCCGCACCATCTTACTCTCACCTATCGCCCTCCTACTGTCTCCCCACCCATCCCTTATAGACTGTGAACTCTCGTGGACAGGTTCCCCTGCCCTACTGTACCTGTATGATCTGACTGTCATTTTATGTTCAGTCCTCGTCTGCCCTTATAATGTAAAGCGCCATGGAACTAATGGCACTATATAAAAAAATAATAATAATAAACTGCCATCAATTCTATTTGTGAGAAAACTTGATACACTAGTCCAATACTGATGGAGATTTTATCCAAAATATTTGTAAAAAATCCATCCATTTTTTGCATTGAAGCATAATAACTGTTGTTTGAATGAGAGCTAAGACCATGATTTTCTGCAGAATTTATGTGAAAGGATTGGTACAAGCAAAGAAGAGCTGTAGGTTGGTCCAGCATTGTAAGAAGATTCCAAATTCCAAACAGCAAATGTACTTAGACAGTAAAGGCCCTGCTATAAATTATACAGTATGTATCAACTACGTGTTTCGGGTGACCACTTAGTCATGGTCTTAGTCAAGGCGTATACTTTCTAGCAATGACTGTACAGTCTCTGTACCATGCTTTTAACTTCAATAAAAGTTAAGTTTTACATATTTGTAATTTGGAGTCCCTGTTACCATGCTGGATCAACCTCCTGCCCTGCTTTACTTATACTATATAGCTGTCCGGATCCATCACATTCGGACTGACGACCAATGATCAGAAGACAGATACTAAATGGGCTGAGCTAACTTGTTTCTATCTTTTATTTCATGAAAGGATAGGTTGTTTTATGAGTTGGAATCTTTAACTTTTTTTTCTAATTTTAAGCTGAATATCACTGATAAGTGATGCCCCAAAACATTTTATCATACATCTGTCTTGGATCGTGGTTTTTAAATTTGATTAACTAAACTTATAGTATAAATATACACATATATATTATTCAGACAGTGTGAAACGTTGGGTACCACTCTATGTGGGCACTCCAAAGCCATTTGACTATGGTTGCACATTAGAACTTCTTAGTACATTTTCTGGATCAAATCAACCATAACCAAAATCAGCATCTGACTCTTAGAATAAATCACCCATGATAAATGGTAGGTGACAGTAACGTGTGTGACATTAAGTCCAGTTTTAAAGACTTATATAACAATAACTATTTCTTAAAATATCAGTAAAATATGAATGTTGAGTCTAAGTCACCTGCAGCACAATGTTATTAATTATGTGTCAGCAGTAAGATTTGTCTGGCAGTCTACAATATAAGTCTTGCAACTACATTGACTTTGGACAGAAATGACATTCACATCATGTCAGAACATTTCATAGCTGATGAATATTACTCATATTGCTCTACGAGCAGAACAAGCCGAGCGCGCGCTACGTCAAAACAGTTTTCATTTTTGCAGAGGAGAAGCCCAGAGTTAATGCCTGGTGAATTGTTTTGCCCATATTCCGCTGGCTTGCCAATCTTATTAACAATAAATATTTAGCGCCATTTCCAATTTTATTGCCGTGTAGAGAATTCATGTGGATGGATAGCTGGAAATAGAGGAGAACATAAATTCATCAAAGAGTTATGAGTCAGGTAGATTTTACTGCAATTAATCAGTGCTGCCTTTCTCCACACCAGTGGGTGTCATTGTATTTGATTAGAATCACTGCTGAGGCCTTCGAGGCACATTTCAACAAGACAGTTACAAGGTAATTCAACCAGTCAAAGCAAGCACCCAATTAAAAGAGATCTGTCTGAAGAAAACTGATACCGCGGAAAAGTCTGTTTAATGTATGTCATGCGCCAGTATGGAGGGTGCCTACTGCCTAGACAGACGTGCAGTAACGGATCCTTTGTGTTAGCAAACATTACACATTAATATATTAATCTATCTGTGTCTATGCTGAACGGGAATTAATGTATCAATCCTGCGAAAGTCTATGTCAAGCTCGGATTGGATCACATAGATCGTCAGACATTTCTGCTTCTTGTTAACTCAGCAACACCAACAACACACAGTATTTCCAGAACTACTGCTTAAGTGTTTTGTGTTAAATGTATTTTTAAATTAATGTTAGTATATTTTTATTCATATCTCAATTTTTGTTAAAAAATAGAATTAGTAATCCTGTAATTTCCCCACTGACCACTGTTTTTTTTTAGACTCTTTCTGCCCTTTAAAGGGGTTGTCCAGTCTAAAACAATAATTCTGCAGTCACTCAATGTGACTGCAGACTTACCAGTCCTCCCAGCACCCGCACTCTTCGCTGTGAAGATTTGCCAGTTACTAAGCAGGACACAGACCTCAAATATGCATTATGCATTGTCCCAGACAGAATTTGCTACATGATACAGATATCCAGTAGCATTGAGGTCTCCATTGATGAAGGATGGCCCCACTATCTTTGTACCCCATATAACACCAATTTTTGTGTTTCAACAGTCTTGGAGGGATCTATCCACTGTGGGTTAGTGTAAGACCAATAGTGGTGGTTTTGTTTGTTAATTTCACTATTCATGAAAAAAAGTTTGCCTCATCACTCATCTGAAGGCAATTGTCTATGCTGTTAAGATACGAGATGTGCAGCATCTGAAACAACGGATACTGGAAGCCTGAGCTAGCATTTCTTCTGAAGTGTTGCTATCAGTGTGTCAAGAGTGGGAGAAGAGGGTTGCATTGACAATCCAACACAATGGCCAGCACTTTGAACACATTTTATAAGTGCTCATAAACTTGTACAGTTGTGGCCAAAAGTATTGACATCCCAGCAATTCTGTCAGATAATACTCAGTTTCTTCCTGAAAATGATTGCAATCACAAATTCTTTGGTATTATTATCTTCATTTAATTTGTCTTAAATGAAAAAACACAAAAGAGAATGAAGCAAAAAGCAAAACATTGATCATTTCACACAAAACTCCAAAAATGGGCAAGAAAAAAGTATTGGCACCCTCAGCCTAATACTTGGTTGCACAACCTTTAGCCTAAATAACTGCGATCAACCGCTTCCGGTAACCATCAATGAGTTTCTTACAATGCTTTGCTGGAATTTTAGACCATTCTTCTTTGGCAAATTGCCATTTGAATGGTGCCTTCTCCAAACTGCCATTTTTAAATCTCTCCACAGGTGTTCTATGGGATTCAGGTCTGGACTCATTGCTGGCCACCTTAGAAGTCTCTAGTGCTTTCTCTCAAACCATTTTCTAGTGCTTTTTGAAGTGTGTTTTGGGTCATTGTCTTGCTGGATGACCCATGACCTCTGAGGGAGACCCAGCTTTCTCACACTGGGCCCTACATTATGCTGCAAAATTTGTTGGTAGTCTTCAGACTTCATAATGTCATGCACACGGTCAAGCAGTCCAGTGCCAGAGGCAGCAAAGCAACCCCAAAACATCAGGGAACCTCCGCCATGCTTGACTGTAGGACCGTGTTCTTTTCTTTGAATGCCTCTTTTTTTCTCCTATAAACTCTATGTTGATGCCCTCTTTGTTCCCCTCACTTCTGGGTCAGGGGACATCAGCAGCGTGATCTAATCACCTGACCACGCTGCTGACGTCACTCGGCGGCCCTGCATAGGCGGCAGGATGGGGAAAAGTGCTCCAGCTGCAGGAGCTGAAGACCCCGAAGATTCATGTAATTAGGGTAAAGGGGAGAGGCTGGGGGAGAAAACTGGGGGGGGCGAGGAGATAGGGGATAGATGTAAGCCACACTGGGGGAGGATATGGGGGGAGTATATGTGAGCCACACTGGTGGAAGGGATGATGGGGTAGTATAGATAAGCCACACTGGTGAGGGGAGATGGGATAAATGGATAATTGTGAGCAACACCATGGGGGATATGGGGGTAGTATATGTGAGACACACTGGGGGGGAGATGGGGATAAATGTGAGCCACACTAGGGGAGAGATGGAGGGAGTATATGTGAGCCACTCTGGGGGGAAGATGGAGGGAGTATATGTGAGCCACACTGGGGGGGAGATAGGGGAGTATATGTGATCCACACTGGGAGGGGAGATGGGGGCGTATATGTGAGCCACACTGGGGGGGAGATAGGGGAGTATATGTGATCCACAATGGGAGGGGAGATGGGGGCGTATATGTGAGCCACACTAGGGGGGAGATGGGGGCGTATATGTGAGCCACACTGGGAGGGAGATGTGGGGAGTATATGTGAGCCACACCAGGGAGGGGGAGATGGGGGAGTATATGTGAGCCACACTGGGGGGAGATGTGGGGAGTATATGTGAGCCAAACTAGGGAGGGGGAGTATATCTGAGCGACACTGGGGGAGAAGGGGGAGTATACGTGAGCCAAACTGGGGGGGGGGGAGATGGCGGGACTATATGTGAGCCAAACTTTGTTTTTTACTGAACATTGAGAGAATTAGAGGAGCCCGTCCGCACGTGACTGTAAGTGTGCAAAAATCTATATGAATGATTGGTCACATGACGACCGCTGGGGGGGGGCGCCAAACTGAAGGCTTGCCCCGGGTGCCAGAAAACCTAGATACACCTCTGCCACTGGGGCTTCTGCTGTATACACCACTAGGGCTGCTGCTGTATACACCACTGGGGCTGCTGCTGTATATACCACTGGGGCTGCTGCTGTATACACCACTGGGGCTGCTGCTGTATATACCACTGGGGCTGCTGCTGTATATATCACTGGGGCTGCTGCTGTATACACCACTGTGGCTGCTGCTGTATACACCACTGGGGCTGCTGCTGTATACACCACTGGGGCTGCTGCTGTATACACCACTGGGGCTGCTGCTGTATATACCACTGGGGCTGCTGCTGTATACACCACTGGGGCTGCTGCTGTATACACCACTGGGGCTGCTGCTGTATACACCACTGGGACTGCTGCTGTATACACCACTGGGGCTGCTGCTGTATACACCACTGGGGCTGCTGCTGTATACACCACTGGGTGCTGCTGTATATACCACTGGGGCTGCTGCTGTATATACCACTGGGTGGGGGCTGCTGCTGTATACACCACTGGGGCTGCTGCTGTATACACCACTGGGGCTGCTGCTGTATACACCACTGGGGCTGCTGCTGTATACACCACTGGGGCTGCTGCTGTATATACCACTGGGGCTGCTGCTGTATATACCACTGGGGCTGCTGCTGTATACACCACTGGGGCTGCTGCTGTATATACCACTGGGGCTGCTGCTGTAACACTGCTGGGGCCTGTATATACCACTGGGGAGGCTGCTGTATACCACACTGCTGGGGGCTGTATACCTGTGCTAGGGTCCACCCTCGGCTTATACACGAGTCAATAGGTTTTCCCAGGTTTTGGGGGCAAAAGTAGGGGGGTTGGCTTATACACGAGTATATATGGTATTCAAAGCAGGTGAAATGGTGAAAAACACTATTCAGCCATTGTTCTTGGGTTCTGTTTTAACATCATTCATTCTGCAGTATTAAGTTGGAACATGATTCTTCAGGTCAGCAAGATTATAGTGATATCAAAAATAAGGCTGCTATAATATGTGTGTTGTTTTTAATGATATTTTGGCATGTATATGATGTTTTGATGCATTTTTACTGCATTTCTTTGCGGGAGGACGGACAGTATCATGATCTAAAAACAGCAATTTTTGTCATTTCCATTTTTTATGGAGTTTACCATATAGGTTAATTTACTTTATTTTTAAATATTCTAGGTCTCCCTTTAAAGGGAATTTGTCAGTAGAATCCACCCTTCTAAGTGGTCTATATGGGCATTTAGGTCTTAGGAAGAGGAATAGGTGTATACCCTTGGCATCTGCAATCCAATGTGTTATTACTGAGAAATCCACACATTTTTAATATGCAAATTAGCTGTTTAAGGCTATGGGCTGGACACAAATGTGTAGGTGAATCTGACTCTAGAGTTTATTATTAATGAAAGAAGGTGTTATCAGTTTTAGCCATGTAACTAACCCAAAGCAGTATAACTGGACTTTGTCTCCTTACAAATAGATTAGCAGCTGCAGCTTTCACAGCTCTGCTATATTTTAACCCTGTCTGCTTGTGAGTTGGAAGTTGAAGCTGCGAAGAACCTGCAGATGTGCCAGCTATAATTACATACCTCTCTGCAGTGAGATCAGGTGAGCAGAGAGCAGCCATCACGTATCACACTGGTAACTTCTTTTATTTATAACCATCTCTGGAGGCAGATCCTCATGCAGATCAGTGTCCTCCTGCCCATATCCTAGGGTGGTAAGTGTCCATTTTTATATGGAGCATTGAAATGATTATACAGAGGTTGTCCAATAGTAGACCATTCATTAAATTTAGTTTGGAGTTCATACTGTAAATCGGAGTTCTTTAATTTGTGACACCCCTGCTTATGAAACTACAACTCTCAGCAAGCAGCTTTCAGTATAAGTGTATTCCCACAAGTTGGAAAGCATGAAAATAGGTTGTAGTTTTCCATACTATATACTTTCAAGCCATTCAACAGTAGATCAGATCAACAGTAGAATGTAAATGTGTTTTCTTCTTCTGCCTTCCTTGCCTCTGGCACTCTGTTATGCAGTTTAATGTGAATTTGTTCATTGGCCTACGGATTACATAATGAACACTTTATAATAGTAGCCTGAAATAGAAGGTAAACATTTAATGTGTAAAACTGGCTGCCCCAGAAGAGACCTGAACACTTGGAGCCTTTTTGCTTTATGGGAAAAATAAAAATAAGTTAGAATAATATGGTATAACTATATAAAAGATTATGGGTGCAGCTCCTGAATAAGTGGCACAACAATGAAGAAATGTACATTGTGCAATATTACAGCATTATATTATTATACTTCTACAAAGAGTAAGCAAATGGCGCTACATGAAAGAATGTAATGAAAGTTTAACCCCTTCACGATCAAGGGCGTATATGCCCGTCCTTGGTCACCTCCTTACCTTTTATGTGAGCTCAGGCACTGAGCTGACATCATCCCCCACACGTCAGATGATCTGATCAGCTGACGTGTAGCTAACAGCACTGTTAACCCATTAGATAGGGCTGTTAATCATTGACAGCGTACTCTAAAGCACTGCAGCGGGGATGGCGCTGTTCCTGGCACTGGCCGCCCCATAATGCATGGGGGCTCGAGGCGTTGTCATGATATCAGCTGATGCTGTCATTACTCACTTCCTGCCATTTGTGCTATGTGGGGGGATGCTGAAACAACTCTCTGCACAACACAAGGGATTGGACACTGCAGTGCTGAGACGCCCTAAGGGGCAATGCAAAATAAAGGAAAAGTTCAAAAAGTTTTAAAAAATATGAAAAAACTTTAAAAAAAAGTTGAAATCACCCTAATTTTGACCCATTGAAAAAAAACTATCTGAGAGGAGGGAAGTGGCTTACAATCTCCTCACCTACTTCGCTCTCTCCATAAGGTTGAGAGCAAGTTCCCAGACCTTGTCTTAGCCCACTCACTCTGCCAGATCAGAATATCCCACACACTACACTGATGAGGGGCAGGTACCCCGAAACGCAGCGTCTGTAGTTTGGGGTTCTGATCTGGCACAAATCGCTTAGTTATATTAAAAGCTTGTTGTAAAGCGATTATGACTTTGAGGAAGCTGCTTAAATGTGGCACGGGAGTTTCTCAACTTCCTTAGTGAAGTGCAAATTTGCATATATGCATATATCTGAGAGGAGGGAAGTGGCTTACAATCTCCTCACCTACTTCGCTCTCTGCATAAGGTTGAGAGCAAGTTCCCAGACCTTGTCTTAGCCCACTCACTCTGCCAGATCAGAATATCCCACACACTACACTGATGAGGGGCAGGTACCCCGAAACGCAGCGTCTGTAGTTTGGGGTTCTGATCTGGCACAAATCCCTTAGTTATATTAAAAGCTTGTAGGAAAGCGATTATGACTTTGAGGAAGCTGCTTAAATGTGGCACGGGAGTTTCTCAACTTCCTTAGTGAAGTGCAAATTTGCATATATACATATAAAAAACCCCACATATTTGGTATTGCTGGTTTCAGACATGCCTGATCTATCAAAATATAATATCATTTAATTAGATCTATAAACTGTGTAACGTAAAAAAAAGTCCAAACGCAAAAATTACGTTTTTTGTCACCGTTACATTGCAATAGAAAGCAATAAAAAGAGATCAAAACATCACATCTACTAAAAAATGGTATTATTTGAAACGTCAGTTCAAGCCACAAAAATAAGCCGTCACACAGCCCCAGATCGCAAAAAATAAGAATGCTGTGAGTTGTGGAAAATGGCAGCAAAAGTTCAATTCTTTATCTTAAAAGCTTCAGAGTTCTTTTTATCACTTAGATAAATGTATATGTTTACATGTTTTGTATCTAGGAACTCATATCGACCTGAGGCATCACACTGACATGCCAGTTTTATCATATAGTGAACATAGAGAATAAAACACTCAAAAAACACTGTGTAATTGCAATTGGAGTTTTTTTTTCCTGTTTACAAGTACACTATATGGTAAAATGAATGATTTAATTTAAAACTACAACTTATCCTGCAAAAAACATGCCCTCATATGTCAATATTGACAGAAAAATAAAAAAGTCCTGGCTCTTGGAAGAAGGGGAGGGAAAAAACAGAAACCGGAAAACGAAAATCGCCCGGGAGTCAAGGGAAAGTTAAAGTAGTAATTGAATGCAAAACAATGAGTATTTCTATCTGAAATGAATAGAATATAACCATGATATGCCAACATTTTCTAATCAGTAGGTGTCTAACCTCTAGGCATCAGGAATTAGCACAGTAGTCAATGAATGGGGACTCCAAAAGTCAGACCCCTGGTGAGCACGATCGCTCATCATTAGTTACCCTAGTAATAATAATAATAATAGAAACACAATTCCAGTTAGCAAACTTCAATTTCAGACCCCTGTAGATTGCTCTCTTGTGGTAGTGTTTCTATCAGTAATATAGGTTGGATGTGAGCTCTGTATCCAGGGTGTAGATCACAAATCAACACAGCTTCTATCCTGCCCATAATTCATCTTCTTGTTTTTTCTCTGCTCTCCAAGGACTTTGACTACGTTCTCCTCTCTCCACATTGTTTGGATCCTTATAGAATCTCCTCCTTCCTGCTATCTGTAACATGGAGCGGAGGGATGGCATAGAAACAGTCAGAACTATGCAGGGGCTCTGATTTATTTGTTATTTTGCAAAGCCCTCATCTAGAACTTAATTTTGCATATAGGAAGCACATGAACACAAACAAGGTCTTCACAATAGGTATACATTGTTCATAAGGAGTTGTGATGAAAGCGGAACCCCAATATTCTATTGATGTTCAAAATACAATATATTTTAAAAGGACATATAAAAAAAGTTATGTATCAGCAGCTACTGCAGCGTAGCAATATTATTAAAGTTTCTATTGCGCATAGGATCCATTCAGTCATTTCTATAAATCTGTTGACGCTGTGCTCTTTCGGCTTACACAATGCGGAGAAAGGCTCTCACAATAAACACATCCATTTGGTGAAGATATCATACTGAAGAAACGCTGCTGCTCTTTAGCTGCTAACTTTTCACAAATGTGAAGAGAAAATCACATGCAAATCAGAAATGGGCAAATTATAGGTTTTTATACTATTTACTTTGAAAATGTGACTAAGACAGAATGACTTTGGGTAACGATTCTTCAAATGTCATGTTGTCAAAGTTCCCATCAGTAAAACGGTTTAAAGGCTTTCGATTAATATTGCATGCGAGAACTGAAATTACATCCTTTGTCGTTTAGTTCCTAATGGTGCAAGTGATATCAATCAAGTGGTGTTTTATGAAGCGTGTGTGATTTTTATTGCTGGCTGTTTCTGAAAATCTTGCTCAGGTTTTTAAAAGATGCTTCTGGCTTACAGTAAACATAACCCGCAATCATCAAAATTGAAAAAGAACACATTTTTGACCACGTGTTAATTATGCACTACAAGCAAATTACTACATACACAGATCAATTGACAGGCAGATAAAAAGCCTACGTATTGACTGGTGTGTGACTATGGGAGCTCTCGGTGCTATACACATGCTCTGTCAGTTATCTGCCATTAACGCCATGGAGGAATGGTTTTACTCAAAGCTACATTAATAACTAATATTATAACTTAATTACATATGGTTATAAATACATATGACTTTGCCACCTAAGGGGTTGCCTACATTGGACAATCTCTTATTGTTACAAGCGTGCATGCTTTAATCTGTGCTCTAAACTGAGAGCAAGAGTTTAAAGGGGTTTTCCCATATAGGCTTTTATCACCTATCCGCAACCTGTAGATCGGGAGGAACATATAGCTTGCAGACCCTTAATGTGTGGTTCATGGAGCAGGTCTACAGATAGTGACTATTGTGAGTTGCCCCACATAGAAGAGCAGATCTGAATGATGGTTTATTAGGACAATATGGATCTTGGTGCCTTGGTATGATTTATGGTGAAAAGCTTTGGATGTCATTAAAGCAGTAATGGAGGCTCTAGGCGTCACTACTGTGTAAGGGTCGGGAGCTAGATGTAGCTTGCGACCCTCTCTTATTCCTGAGTGTGGCTCGTAAGCCTCTGTTAGGGTACCTTTACACACGGCTACATTTGTAGCTTGTCACCAGGTAACTTACTGGTTGCAGTGAAATCATGGATACATGATTCCATTTGTACACAGCAACAAGATAGAGCCATGTATCCATGATTTCACTGCAACAGTAAGTTACCTGGTGACAAGCTACAAATGTAGCCGTGTGTAAAGGTACCCTTAGAGCTGAATGTGGCTCTTAAGATCAGAGAGGTTGGGAACCTTTGGTATAAGTAATATTTTTTATAGCTGGGGTCCCAGAGGTGGATCAGAAGGGCAGAGGTCCCAAGACCATTGTAAGGAGGGGTTTCAGTAGAGCAGTGGTCATCAATACACAATGCTGACAGATAAAAGTCTCAACACAACCAGAACCAAGTGATTATACCTAGATCAGAATAGGTGGATAGACATTCATTGTGTTACGTATTGTAAAGTTTTTAAAGTGTGCCGTACAGATGTGTCCTTCCTACCATTTTCTCTTGGCTAAAAATTACTAATGCAAGATTACAATTTATGAAGCAAATCTGTTTCCTGGTCTTTGTCACCTAATATAAAAGAATCATTATTTAGGGGGTAGAGACCCTGATTCCATTGATGTGTCACTTACAGGGCGGATTAGAGTAGTTTTGATAAAATCACAGTTTTATCAGCAGTAGATTATCATTAGAGGACTAGTAAACTTACTGCCAGGTATTCCAACATATTCATGAGCTTTGCATAATGCTGCCCACAACACTAATTGGCTGCATTCTGCGCACACTATATATCGGCAGAAATGTGTTAATCAGTGGTGTGAGCGGGGTTAGGCTGGAGTCACACTGGGTGGGAGACATGCGAGAGATTTGTGCGAGCCTCGCAAGAATCATCTGAAAGAGCGGCCAGCTCTCTGGACAGGAGGGTGCAGCTGCATATATTTCTATGAAGCTGCATGCTCCTGTTTGGAGAGTTGGCGGTCATGCTGGCTGATGCATGTGAGTCTCTTGCACAGTATGACTCCAGCCTTATACAGATATCAGAATTCAGAGAACTGCTAGATCTACAGCGGATAAACAGGGATTTTACCAAAAAGACAGCAAGCATTCCATTGAGTGATACATCACTGGAATCAGGCTCTTTGCCCCTATATTATGCTGCTCTCAGATGGGATAGCAAAAACCTGGTGACAGATTCCCTTTAAACAAAAACATGATATTGTGATACACTGTTGGGAGATGTGTATACTACAATGTGTATACGTTTATACATTTTTCTATGCAGCAGTTGTGATGTGACTTGCTGCCTGTCAATGGTTTTGCTTGCATGTTGTGATATTGTATTAATTTTCATGTTAGCAATTGGAGCCCATTATGAAATAGGTGAAAGGGGGTTGTCCCATTTTGGACATTTTTTGTCATAGCAGTAGAACATCCCACCTCTGGATCCCTCAATGGTATCATGAATGGGGCCTCATCAGGAGTTGAGTGGGAGGTGCACACATCTGCTCCTTTGACAGCATGATAAGACCCACATTTATGTCATATCCCATGTTCTTAGTTGTCTATTAGTTTGGGATTTATACCTTTACTCTAAAGGCCCAGTTACACGCCGCGATGTGGCAGCGATCCGACCAACAATGTGGATCGCTGCCACATCGTGTACTGATCGCTGGTGAGCTGTCACACAGACAGACTCACCAGCGACCAGTGGACCAGCGACAGCGTGGAAAAGAATAAAATATTCTTTCCACGATGTCTAGCTCACGCTGCCAGGCTGCGGTAAGCGGGAGCAGGCTGGTAACCATGGTAAACAGAGGGTATCTAGGCAGCGCGCAGCACCTAGTTACCCGATGTATACTCTAGTTACAAGCCTTGTCCGTTTACAGGCTGGTATGCAAGGTACACAGCGGGTAACTAGGGACAGCGCTGTTCCTAGTTACCCGCTGTGTTACCAGCCTGTAAGAGGAGAAGGCTGGTAACCAGGGTATACATTGGGCAACTAGGCGCTTCGCGCTGTCTTGATGCCCGCTATTTACCATGGTTGCCAGCCTGCTCCACTTATTGCTGGTCGTTTGGCCCCTGTCACACACCCCGATGTGTGCTGACCAGCGGACGACCAACAACAGATTTATGGTCCTGGCCATAAATCAACGATATACGTCTCACACACGACGATGTCGTTTGGACATCGTTGCAACGTTACAAAATCAGTGATGTTGCAACGATATCATTAGCGATATCGTTGTGTGTAATGGGCCCTTTGAACTATTTTGCACCTACCACTGGCACTTTGCTGAATATTCTATAATGTTCCATTTTACGCCATATCATTCATTGTGCAATTAAATAAAAATAAACTAGATTATCAGAATTACAGGAAAAAAATATATATATAAATTGTACACCCAAAGATACCCCAAGAAATCTGCATTCCTCCATTCTGAGAGCTCCACCACGTGCTGAAGGCATGGCGACCGCGCTCAGACTATGCTCGGTTTAGCTTTATACGTCATACGTATAATTCCACTTTCAAGCTGCTCCAAGCAGCTGTGCGGCTAATCTACATTCTGGCACACAAGAGGTTTCTGTTAATTTGTCTCCGAGAAAACAATACTGTGCATAATCTTGTAAATAATGTCACAAAGCAGGCACGCATCTGACCTCCATCTAAGAATCAGAGGAGGGGTCCACATCATGACTGCAAATATATTCAGCGATGTTAGATCAGGCATTAATTACACTATGGAAAATAATTATTAAAATGAGATTAATTACTTTGACCACATACCGAAATGACAAGGAAGTCACATATGTGACTGTATGAAGGACATCTCATACATTGCGATGCAAGAAGACATTCATCAGCTTATAATGCTCTTCCTCCTTGTGTAGAGATATGGATATTAGCCACGGCCATGACAATAATATGGCTTTTACTAACTTCTTGGGAGTTCAGTAGAAAGTTCAGCGCAGAATCAAAGAGTAGTAAAGCGTAATTAAAATCTACTAAAAATAAGCCCATTTGTGAGCTGTCAGCTGCCTCGTACCTGATCTCTGATCCTGCCAGCTGCCCCTGTGTTTATTTCTCAATTAACGCTGACAACTCTTGGGGAGGGTTGTAACATGCACATAACGCCATTTGTAGAATATCTGACCATGCCCCATAGTCTTGTGCTGTAACGCTGATGTGTTATATCGGTTTTCTTCTAATTCCAGCTCGTTCTCTTTGGCTTATAAATAAGAATAGCTCGGTCATACCCCACCGCTCATCACTGCTCTGATAAAGTTATTAACCTACGTTTTATGACCACTTACATTGCTGTTGTCTGTTCCAGAAGGCAACTTATTTTAAAAGGAAACCTTCATGGGCTCAAAGTATAGCTTTGCAGAAAACTACAAAGACTTTATATGGTTTATTATATCTAGGAGAGAAGCAGACAGGGTCAGGATAAAAAGACTTCAAAGGAAAATGTATGCCTTGAGTGCAGCAGGGCTTGAGAGCAGTGCTCCGCCACAATATATATCACATTTCTCTTCTAAATGCAATCAGACAAAGGATAAGAGTAGCTATAATTCCAAAGTAAGATGACGTATTATCATTATCCAAATCATTATAATTATTATTATTATGTATCCTCCTAAAATCTGACTACACTCAAAGCCTAAATAAGTGTGATTGCAGATATTCTGAATATGCCACTCGTCTCATGTCAAACCTATCTGGATCCAGAGAGCCGAGATACAGAACATACTGTTCTTTACTATGGTCCATACACTATAGATAGATTTTACTCTCTGGAGACAAAGCTATTTTATTACTCTTAGGCTGGTTTCACACAGCCGTTTTACGGTATCTATGTGATTCTAGCTTACACTGGATGCATCCACATCCATTTTCGGCCCCACGACTTTCAATGGGGCTGCAGGAGCTTCTGGGTGCATCCATTTCTTCCCGTTTCCCCCTGATCTGAAATTATGGTGTCTGTGTCAAAAACCGTGAACACTAGGGGGCGTCTCATTTATCACCGGATCTGGGTAAAAAAGGTACACAACCAAATGCAATGGGATGCATCCAGTCGCATCATTGTGGGGGAACCCAGGAGGATGTAAGTTTTTCCCGAATTCCCATAGATTACAAAAAACACCTGTGTGAAACTAGATTTAGGCCTCATTCACACCACAGTATTTTTGATCAGTATTTGTATGAAAAAACCAGGAGCATCTCCACAACACTGACCAGGGGTCAATGTTTGGCTGCAGTTCCACTAGCGTGTGTCATGCAAGAGACTTGACGAATCTCACATCAACATCACCCATCATGGCCGCCCACTCCCTGGACAGGGGCGTGTCACTCCATAGAAATACAAGCACCTGCCCGTTCCTGTCTGAAGAACGGCTGGCTGTGCCGGCGTGATGCGATGCGAGATTTGGCAAGTCTCTCGTAAGGATGACTCTGACGTTTCCGTTATAGTTTTACTCTGTAAGTTTGACTCCTGGCTTTGAAAGACAAACACTGATGCAAAAATTCTGATGTGTGAATAAATTATATATCACAATCTTACCTAACAGGCAGAGACAATTTCTGTATTTTGAAGTCTGCGAACTTGCTATCTACCTTATGGAGAGGAGTTTTCCTGCAACCATAAGAAGACAGTTAAGTAGGTAAGGAGATTTAAAGCCACATCCCTCCTTTGGGAAATATGCAAATTTGCACTTCAGTAAGGAAGTGGAAGAACTCCAGCGCCACCTTTAAAGGAATCCTGTCACCTCCAAAACGCCTCCTAAGCTAGCAAAACACGTCCCTGCAGCATCCTGTCACTAATCTCACACTTCTTTTGTCTCCTAAAAGCATCCTGTGAAAGTGCATAAAAACATTTTAATACTCACTGATTAGTGATTATAATTAGCAGTGACTATATTCTTTAGTCACCAAGGCTCCAGGTTCCACCCTGTCTCTGTCTGGTGCTGTGATGTGCAGGCATTGCCCTCCCCTCTCTCTATCACTCACAGAATGCAAATCATTAGTCCTGCCTTCAGTTTCAGTTTCACAGCAGCACAGACAGAGAGAGGGCTGGATCCTGGAGCTGCTAATCAACACCCCCTGGTGACTAAAGAATATGGCCCCTGCTAATTATAATCACTAATGAGAGAGCATGAAAACGTTTTTCTCCACTTTCACAGGATGCTTTTAAGAGACAAAAGAAGTGTGAGATTAGTGATAGGATGGTGCAGGGACATGTTTTGATAGCTTAGGAGGTGTTTTGTAGGTGACAGGACCCTTTAAGTAGCTCCTCAAAGTCATAATCGCTTCCTAACAAGCTGTTTAATATGAATAGGGATTTGTGCAGATCAGAACCCCAAACTACAGATGCTGCAATACAGGGTAACTGCCCCTCATCAGTGTAGTGTGTGGGATATTCTGATCTGGCTGTTTGAGTGGGCTAAGATATTGAATACATACAAGCCTAATATCAACAGTATATGTCACAGATTATACTATCCCGATTCTTATCTAATGTGTATATTATAATAAATAAATACCGTATATACTCGTGTATAAGCCGACCCGTTTATAAGCCGACCCAAAACCTGGGAAAATCTATTGACTCGTGTATAAGCTGAGGGTGGACCCTAGCACAAGTATACAGCCCCCAGCAGTGTGGTATACACCAGTCCCAGAGGTAGATACAGCAGCCCCAGTGGTAGTATACACGCAGCCCCAGTAGTATATACAGCCCCAGTGGTAGTATAGACGCAGTGGTAGTATAGACGCAGCCCTAGTAGTATTTACAGCCCCAGTGGTAGTATATACAGCCCCAGTGGTAGTATACAGGGCCCCAGCAGTATATACAGCCCCAGTGGTAGTATATACAGCCCCAGTGGTGGTATACAGGGCCCCAGCAGTATATACAGCCCCAGTGGTAGTATATACAGCCCCAGTGGTAGTATACAGGGCCCCAGCAGTATATACAGCCCCAGTGGTTTATACAGCCCCAGTGGTAGTATACAGGGCCCCAGAGGTATATACAGCCCCAGTGGTAGTATATAGCAGCCCCAGTGGTAGTGTATACAGCCCCAGTAGTAGTGTATAGCAGCCCCAGCGGTAGTATACAGTATCCCCAGTAATCCAGGGCCCCCCCAGCCTGACTCCGATCACCTGTAAAGGAAACTATACTTATCACAGTCCCGCTGTCCGCGCCCGCTCGCCGCTGCCGTCCGCGATCCTCCATCTTCATGCGACTTCTTCCTGTTTCCTGTGCTCATCGCAGGGAATGACGTCATTGCCTGCGACGCGCACAGAAACAGGAAGAAGACGCATGAAGATGGAGGATCGCGGATGTCGGCAGCGGCGGGCGCGGACAGCTGGACTGTGATAAGTATAGTTTGCTTTACAGGTGACCGGAGCGACGCTGGGGGGCCCTGCATTACTAGGGATGCGGGGGCTGCTGTATACCGATGTATACATCGGTATGTACCGATGTATACATCGGTATACAGCACTGACTCGAGTATAAGCCGAGGGGGGTACTTTTCAGCCCAATTTTTGGGCTGAAAAACTCGGCTTATACGCGAGTATATACAGTATATATAATCTATTATATAAAACCCGAAGGCCACTTCCGCCCAAAATCCGCTTCCGCTTCCGTGATGGCCTCCCTCCTGTGTCAAACACCGGAAGCACCAGACCCACAGAGCCCCAGCCACCGGCCCTGCACAGAGCCCCGTCTGCGCCCACCCACATCCGGCCCACAGCCCTGCTGCCCCATCACCCCCCTGCCTGTCACCATAGCCATCCTCCACTGCCCGCGCTCCCCGCCTGTCACAACACTTCCCCCCGCTGCCCCATCACCCCCCTGCCTGTCACCATAGCCGCCCTCCACTCTCCGGTCACCCCCCACTCTCCGGTCACCCCCCCGCCTCTTACCACAGCTCCCTCCAGCCAGCCACGATCTCTATTCATGGGGCTTGAGGACCTCTGATGACGTCACGATGATGGGTGGAGTCACATATCACATGACCGTGACGTCATCAAAGGTCCTGTCCCGATCTCACCTACTCTGCCTATTCATCCCCCTGCGCTGCACACTGACCCACGATCTCCTCACCCCCGCTCTGCCCACCCACCCCCACACTGACCACTGACCCTCACTCTGCCCCTGACCCCCACACTGACCCCCACTCTGACCACCCACCCCCACACTGACCACTGACCCCCACTCTGCCCCTGACGCCCACTCTGACCACCCACCCCCACACTGACCACTGACCCCCACTCTGCCCCTGACGCCCACTCTGACCACCCACCCCCACACTGACCACTGACCCCCACTCTGCCCCTGACGCCCACTCTGACCACCCACCCCCACACTGACCACTGACCCCCACTCTGCCCCTGACCCCCACTCTGACCACCCACCCCCACACTGACCACTGACCCCCACTCTGCCCCTGACCCCCACTCTGACCACTCACCCCCTCTCTGCCCCCCTCACCCCCACTCTGCCCCTGCTCTGCCCACTGACCCCCACTCTGACCACTGGCCCCCACTCTGCCCACTCACCCCCAAACTCTGCCCACTCACCCCCCTACTCTTCCCCCTGACCCCCTCTCTGCCCCCTCACCCCCACTCTGCCCACTGACCCCCACTCTGCCCCTGCTCTGCCCACTGACCCCCACTCTGACCACTGGCCCCCACTCTGCCCACTCACCCCCAAACTCTGCCCACTCACCCCCCTACTCTTCCCCCTCAACCCCTCTCTGCCCCTGACCCCCACTCTGACCACTCACCCCCCAACTCTGCCCCCTCACCCTCTCTCTGCCCCCCTCACCCCCACTCTGCCCCTGCTCTGCCCACTGACCCCCACTCTGACCACTGGCCCCCACTCTGCCCACTCACCCCCAAACTCTGCCCACTCACCCCCCTACTCTTCCCCCTGACCCCCTCTCTGCCCCCTCACCCCCACTCTGCCCACTGACCCCCACTCTGACCCTGCTCTGCCCACTGACCCCCACTCTGACCACTGACCCCCACTCTGACCACTGACCCCAACTCTGCCCACTCACCCCCCAACTCTGCCCACTCACCCCCTCTGCCCCCCTCACCCCCTGCTCTGCCCACTGACCCCCACTCTGCCCCTGACCCTGCCCACTCACCCCCACTCTGCACACTGACCCCCACTCTGCCACTGCTCTGCCCACTGACCCCCACTCTGACCACTGGCCCCCACTCTGCCCACTCACCCCCAAACTCTGCCCACTCACCCCCCTACTCTTCCCCTGAACCCCTCTCTGCCCCCCTCACCCCACTCTGCACACTGACCCCCACTCTGCCCCTGCTCTGCCCACTGACCCCCACTCTGACCACTGGCCCCCACTCTGCCCACTCACCCCCAAACTCTGCCCACTCACCCCCCTATTCTTCCCCCTGAACCCCTCTCTGCCCCCTCACCCCCACTCTGCACACTGACCCTCTCTCTGCCCCTGACCCTGCTCTGCCCACTCACCCCCACTCTGACCACTGACCCTCACTCTGCCCACTCACCCCCAAACTCTGCCCACTCACCCCCCTACTCTTCCCCCTGACCCCCTCTTTGCCCCCTCACTCCCACTCTGCACACTGACCCCCACTCTGCCCCTGACCCTGCTCTGCCCACCCACCCCCACTCTGACCATTGACCCCCACTCTGACCCTGCCCACTCACCCCCACTCTGACCACTGACCCCAACTCTGCCCACTCACCCCCCAACTCTGCCCACTCACCCCCCAACTCTGCCCACTCACCCCCCAACTCTGCCCACTCACCCCCTCTGCCCCCCTCACCCCCACTCTGCCCCTGCTCTGCCCACTGACCCCCACTCTGACCACTGACCCCCACTCTGACCACTCACCCCCAAACTCTGCCCACTCACCCCCTCTCTGCCCCTCACCCACATTCTGCCCACTCACCCCCTCTCTGCTCACTCACCCCCTCTCTGTCCACTCACCCACCATTATGCCCACTGACCATGCTCTGCCCACTCACCCTGCTCGCCCCATTGACCCCTCACACTGGCCACTCATCCTGCTCTGCCTACTCACCCCCCACTGACCCCTCACACTGACCCTGCTCTGCCCACTGACCCCTCACTGACCCTGCTCTGCCCACTCACCCTGCTCAGCCCACTGACCCCTCACACTGCCCACTGACCCTCCTCTGCCCACTGAACATGCTCTGCCCACTGACCCCTCAATGCCCACTTACCCTGCTCTGCCCACTGACCCCTCACACTGCCCACTGACCCCTCACACTGCCCACTCACGCCTCACACTGCCCACTGAACATGCTATGCCCACTTACCCCTCACACTGCCCACTGACCATGCTCTGGCCACTGACCCCTCACACTGCCTACTCACCCTGCTCTGCTCATTTACTCCCGCTCTGCCCACTCACCCCCGCTCTGCCCACTCGCCCCTGCTTTTACCACTCACCCTGGCCTGCCCACTGACCACCCTCTGTTCACTCACCCCCCGCTCTGCCCTTTCACCATGCCCACTGACCCCTGCTCTGCCAACTGACCGTGCCCACTCACCCATGCTCTACCCACTCACCCTTCTCTGCCCACTCACTGTGCCCACTGACCGCCGCTCTGCCCACTAACCCCTGTTCTGCCCACTGACTGTGCCCAATAACCCTTGCTATGCCCACTAAACCCTGCTCTGCCCACTCACCCCCGCTCTGCCCGCTGACCCCTGCTCTGCTCACTGACTGTGCCCACTCACCCCTGCTCTGCCCACTCACCCCTGCTCTACCCACTGATTTTTCCCACTAACCCCTGCTGTGCCTACTGACTGTGCCCACTGACCCCTGCTCTGCCCAATCACTCTGCCCATTAACCCCTGCTCTGACCACTGACCCCCGCTATGACCCTGCTCTGACCACTGATGCCCCAATCCTGCTCACTGACCATGCTCTGCCCATTCACCCCCCACTCTGCCCACTCACCCCCGCTCTGCCCTCTGACCCTGCTCTGCCTACCTACCCCCCCCCCTTGGCTACTGACCATGCCCACTGACCCCAGCTCTGCCCACAGACCCCAGCTCTGCCTACTGACCCTGCTCTGACTACTGATTATGCCCACTGACCCCTGCTCTGCCCAATGACTCTGCCCACTAACCCCTGCTCTTCCCACTCATCCCCCACTCTGCCCACTGACCCCCGCTTTGCCCACTCACCCCCAGCAGATCGGTTTCCCAGCCAACGACAGCTCCTGTCCTGCCACCTACAAGACGGGTGGAGCGAGCCGCCGCAGGGTAAGTATCCTCACTGAGGTTTTTTTATTTTTATTATCACCATGAAGGGGAGGGGTGTGTGCAGCCCCAGAGGAGGGCGGCCGCAGAGACTGGAGGCCCAGAGGGACGGGTGCCGCGGGGAGCGGAAGGGGTCAGGAGGAGCGCCTCCATCCTGCCCCCCCTATCCATCCTGCCCCCCCTATCCATCCTGCCCCCCAACACCATCCTGCCCCCCCGACTCCATCCCGCACCCCCACCACCATCCTCACCCCCCGCCAACATCCTGCCCCGCCCCCTACATCCTCCCCCCTCCCCCACCACCATCCTGCCCTGCCATCTCCATCCTGCCCTGCCGCCTCCATCCTGCCCTGCCTTCTCCATCCTGCCTCGCTCTGTCCATCCTGCGCCACTCACCTCCATCTTGCCCCTCCGTCTCCATCCTGCCCCTCCGTCTCCATCCTGCCCCTCCGTCTCCATCCTGCCCCTCCGTCTCCATCCTGCCCCTCCGTCTCCATCCTGCCCCGCCGCCTCCATCCTGCTCCGCCCCCTCCATCCTGCTCCGCCCCCTCCATCCTGCTCCGCCCCCTCCATCCTGCTCCACCCCCTCCATCCTGCTCCGCCCCCTCCATCCTGCTCCGCCACCCCATCCTGCTCCGCAACCCACCATCCTGCCCCCCTTGCACCTTCCTGCCCCCCTTGCACCTTCCTGCCCCGCTCGCTCCATCCTGCCCCGCTCGCTCCATCCTGCCCCGCTCGCTCCATCCTGCCCCGCTCGCTCCATCCTGCCCCGCTCGCTCCATCCTGCCCCGCTCGCTCCATCCTGCCCCGCTCGCTCCATCCTGCCCTGCTCGCTCCATCCTCACCCCCGCTGTTCTTGCTCCCCCGCCTCCATCCTGCCCTCACGCTTACTCATCCTGCCCCGCTTGCTCCATTCTGCTCATCTGCCTCCATCCTGCTCCTCCCGCTCCATCCTGCTCAATCCTGCCCCTTCGGCTTCATCCTGCTCCTCCGCCTCCATCCTGCCCCGCTCAATCCATCCTGCCCCCCGCTCTTCTTGCTCCCCCGCCTCCATCCTGCCCCGCTCGCTCCATCCTGCCCCCCCCGCCTCCATCCTGCCCCCCCGCCTCCATCCTGTTGCCCCGCCTCCATCCTGTTGCCCCGCCTCCATCCTGTTGCCCCGCCTCCATCCTGTTGCCCCGCCTCCATCCTGTTGCCCCGCCTCCATACTCTTTCCCCACTCGCTCCATTCTGCCCCCCCAACACAATCCTGCCCCCCCCTCACCTCCTCAGCTGATTGCTTGCCCAGGCAACTACAGGTCCTAAAGGCCTGTAGGACCTACAAGGCGGAGGCGGAGCGAGCCGCCGGACAGGTGAGTATCCTCACTGAGGATTTTTTTATTTTTACTGTGGACGACCGGGGGCCAGGAGGAGTGGGGGACCGCGGTCACCGCAGTATTGCCATATACCAGAGTGCTGCTATACATGTGCTATAATGTACTGCCATATACCATAGTGCTGCTATACATGTACTGTAATGTACCGCCATATACCATAGCACTGCTATACATGTACTGTAATGTACCGCCATATACCATAGTGCTGCTATACATGTGCTATAATGTACCACCATATACTATAGTGCTGCTATACATGTACTGTAATGTACCGCCATATACTATAGTGCTGCTATACATTTACTATAATCTACCGCCATATACTATAGTGCTGCTATACATGTGCTCTAATTACCACCATATACCATCGTACTGCTATATATATATCTTATATATAAAAACCGAAGGCCACTTCCCGCCAATCCGCTCAACTTCCGTGATGGCCTGCGCCCTGTGTCAAAGACCGCTGCCCCCCAGCCTCTCCTCTGCCCCCCAGCCTCTCCTCTGCCCCCCAGCCTTCCCCCCTCCTCTGCCCCCCCAGCCTTCCCCCCTCCTCTGCCCCCCCAGCCTCCGCTCTCCTCTGCCCCCCCAGCCTCCGCTCTCCTCTGCCCCCCCAGCCTCCGCTCTCCTCTGCCCCCCCAGCCTCCGCTCTCCTCTGCCCCCCCAGCCTCCGCTCTCCTCTGCCCCCCCAGCCTCCGCTCTCCTCTGCCCCTCAGCCTCCGCTCTCCTCTGCCCCCCCAGCCTCCGCTCTCCTCTGCCCCCCCAGCCTCCGCTCTCCTCTGCCCCCCCAGCCTCCGCTCTCCTCTGCCCCCCCAGCCTCCGCTCTCCTCTGCCCCCCCAGCCTCCGCTCTCCTCTGCCCCCCCAGCCTCCGCTCTCCTCTGCCCCCCCAGCCTCTGCTCTCCTCTGCCCCCCCAGCCTCTGCTCTCCTCTGCCCCCCCAGCCTCTGCTCTCCTCTGCCCCCCCAGCCTCCGCTCTCCTCTGCCCCCCAGCCTCCGCCCCCTCCCTCCTCTGACCCCTCCCTCCTCTAACCCCTCCAGTTTCTGCCTCCTCTGCCTCCTCCCTCCTTTCCCCCTCCAGCCTCTGCCCCCTCCAGCCTGTGCTGCACTCACTGCTGACCACTGAGCCACCGCACTCTCTGCTGACCACTGAGCCACCGCACTCACTGCTGACCACTGAGCCACCGCACTCACTGCTGACCACTGAGCCACCGCACTCACTGCTGACCACTGAGCCACCGCACTCACTGCTGACCACTGAGCCACCGCACTCACTGCTGACCACTGAGCCACCGCACTCACTGCTGACCACTGAGCCACCGCACTCACTGCTAACCACTGAGCCACCGCACTCACTGCTGACCACTGAGCCACCGTATACTCTGCTAACCACTGAGCCACCGCACTCACTGCTGACCACTGAGCCACCGCACTCACTGCTAACCACTGAGCCACCGCACTCACTGCTGACCACTGAGCCACCGCACTCACTGCTGACCACTGAGCCACCGCACTCACTGCTGACCACTGAGCCACCGTATACTCTGCTAACCACTGAGCCGCCTGTATACACACAATTAATTTCACAGCACTCCCCTATTACTAAATAAACTCTATATAGATTCTAGACTACCCGATTCTTTAGAATCGGGCCACCATCTAGTATATATATATATATATATATATATTTTTTTTTTCTTTCTGATTCTCATCCCCGGTAACCTGCCACTTTCTCTTTTTGAGTCAGTGGTTCCTTCTAAAGCAGTTCTACAGTAAATAGAATTTATCGCCAATCCACAGGATACCTGATATTTGGTAAATTTGTGTGGTGGACTTTATGTATGTTAGCATGGAGTGCATATGGGTGGACATAGCACTGGTGCAACCTATACATCCGCACAGGGACCCAACAGGTATATTGGTCCGTTTCTACCTTTAAACCAGGTGGAATTGGGCACTTTGATGACTTATTGGACTGAATATGGCCCAATACTGTTTTTGCACAGGGTCCCTTTCCTGTCTGTGTCCACCACATGCTCACATGCTGCTCCATGTGTTTGGCCGTCCTATAAAGAAAATATGGAGAAGGAGCTGATCATGTTCACTTGATATATAATCCCATTTTGTCAGGAGCACTGGGAACAAGGGTTGTGAAGTCGGTAAGACAAACATCCTACTCTGACTCCTCAATATGCCTTAACCTGACTCCAACTTCACAACTATGGCTGTGAAGTCAGTAAGCCAAAATCTGACTCCTCAATTTCCTTGAATTCGACTCTGACTCCACGACTCCAACTCCGACTCCACAATCCTGCTGGGAATCACACTGATCTATAAGATATCACCTATTCTTTTAAAGGGAACCAACCACCCCAAATGACCCCCCCAGACTGTTAATATGTGTCCCTACACCCAGCACACACATTTGGGGCAATCGTTTTTGCTAAAAAAAACTGTTTAGTAGAAGCTAAGATATATGTTTATAAAGTTTAATAACTTCAGCCGGATGGGTGCTACCTAGCTTTGTCCTCCATGCCTGTCAGCGTCCTCTCCCCTCCTCCCTTCAGTGAAGCCGTTCTGTGTAAGGCGAAAATGGCCTGCCTGTCTACTGCTGCCTGATAAATTATGCACGCCCATCTCTGCACCTAAGAGCCTGGCCGCGTCATGAAGGGGGCGGGGCTAAATCGCGGCGTGCAGGAGCCCAGCCCCTTTCATGACGCGATCTAGCCAGCCCCTCATGTGCGGCCAGCTCTTAGTGCATAGATGGTCGTTGCATAATTTATCAGCACGCTAGACAGGGGCATTTTCGCTACAATGACGCTTCATGAAGGAGGAGGTGAGAGACGCTGAGCAGGAGGACAAAGACTAGTAACACCCTCCTGCTAGAAAGTATTAAACTTATAAACAGGTATCTTAGCTCACTAAACAGTTTTTAGCATAAAAACGAATGCCCCAAATGTGTGTGCTGGTGTAGGGACCATATTAAAAAGTCGGGGGTTCTTTGGGGTGGTTGGTTCCCTTTAATAGGTGATAACTTCATTAAACAGAAAATGCCTTTTAATTATTATTCTGCCAGAACTACAAGTGCTGGAACTACTTCTCCATACCTTTCCCTTGCCTGTAACTGTAAACCTGCTAATCTGTTTTGTCATAATACAGTTAGACAGAGTAGAAGCAGCAGAGACAAAAACTATCCCTCTGTCTCTGCTACTGGAAATGGATTACAACTATCATCAGGAGGAGGACAGCAATAAAGATAAAAAGAAGCCTCCAATTGTCTGGCACTTTGGAGCGCTAATTAGACAATGTGCAAATCTTTTTTTCATAATTAAAGTGATTTGCAGATTGTCTACTTAGCACTTTATCAAATGAGATCTAGTTGCCTGAAAGGGCAGTTTTTTCACATAAAGCCAGTTGTAATAATTGCTCTATATCAGTGATTACATATTTATTACACATCATGCCCAGCTAGAAGCCTCCAAACAGAGCAGATAAGTCTAGAAAACTAACACCGGGAGAAGAAACCAAAAGCTGAATTTTCAATGATTTCTTAAAGCCCTGTGGAATAAATTGACAAGCCGGATAGGAGCAGATGCTTCAATATTTTCCTATAATTGTTTTGATTGAAACATGTTATTTGGTGTCACTTCCGGTAAGAAAACACGTCTCTCCAAGTCTACAAATGCTAAAAATAAACATAATACTAATGACTTCCTCAATGTTAAGGATGGTGATGGCATGTGACGGTTTATTTGCAGTATAGGGGGTAGTGACATTTCCATTTTAAAGTCTTGTCATGTTTTCTGAAACTTGGGAGACGCGCACACATTAGAAAACACAACTGGCTGGTTTTCTCCTGACTTTGATAAATTACATATGGAGGACCACAAAGGGTTCCATACAAAAGAAATTCTGGCAGAGCAGATGATTTCCAGCATACTCAAGCACAGCAGGCTTTTGTAAAATGCCACAAATTTACATTCTGCTTGAGAAGAATCCTCCGCAGTTGACAGGTGCCTAACCTGCTTCCACATATTAACACGCGCTCTGCACCAGCAATCCCACGTGAGCTAATTATTCATGCTTTTTCCTATAACTCATACCAATTTGGTCATATAAGGTGGCCCCACATCATGACGGCACAGCATGCCTACATGACATAGCAGGGGTCAGTCTCAGGATTACCAACACTTTGAAGCCGGTTTGCTCTTTAGGGCATCAGTTTAATAAGAAGGGAAACACGTAGCTGCCATCTTTCTGTTAACACAGCTGTTATTTTGTCAGACCCTTTTCTTAGCTCCTCTCCAGATACACTCCATTGAATCATGTATGAATTCATATCTCCAGAATAATTCACAACACCTTCATTGTAACCGCTCCTTCACATTGAAGACTTGGCCTTGATGAGGGTAAAGGTTGAGGTTGGTAGAAAAGAGTAATACAATCGGCTCGTGTTTATATTCCATGTAAAATATGTGAATCTTTTGACCTTCAGCTGTCATGGTTTTCAAATATATCAAATAATTTTTAAAAAATGTAGAAAATCCATTGTATAAAATTTATTTTGAAGTGGAAATCACGGACTCCCATTGGCCTTACAAGTCAATCACTTTCTGTTACCGTATATTCAGAATGGGGGCCATCAGGAACAACTGAAACCTTTATTGAATGGAAGTACGGCGCCAATGTGAATTTTCCTTGACTGCGATTACTGTTTATGAAAGACTAATAAATATCACAGAAATGGGGACCCAAGAATTGAACATATATCAGGTCTATATAGGGATGTTACCACCAAATTCATTTATATTGATCTATATCATTCTCCCATACAAAAATCTATTTTTTAGAGACTACCTTCCCAATAACTAGAGCATGTTGATTTTTAAAGGCAACCTGTCATGTGAAGAAATGCTATTAACCCGCAGATATTGGGTAAATCTGAAGGTTAATAGCATTTTTAAGTCATGCAGCTAGGACACTTTATTAGTCTTGGCAACCTCTTGCTTTCAGTCCTAAAGGTGCGCCCGACATGGTTTGAGTAACAGTTCAGTTACGTACTATAAAAAAGATATGTCGATACAAAAGTGCAATAGGGTTTACTCCATTAAACACACAATTGAATAAAACAGCAAGGTGTTGCTCACCCAGCGTGGTTGTGTGAGATACAACCACTATAGAATGACTATGATCTATTCAGATCATAAGATAGCTGCTGCAGGCCAAGTATCAGATGACACATAAACATCAAGGATGAAGAGGATTTAGCCATGCTGTAATCTATCAGAAGATGACATACTGTATTTCTTTAATCTCCAAAAAGTGATTTATTCGTTATGTTTCGGAGAAAATCGGCTTCATCAGGAGTGAATGTGATGAAATTCCTCATGAAGGAGATTTTCCCTGAAACACAATGAATAAATCACAGTGTGGAGATTACAAGAACATATAATCTTCTGATAGATAACAGCATGGCTCAATCCTCTTCATACTTGACAGCTCAGTAATGGCAATCACCGGCTCCCATTAATTTACCGGTCAGCCATCAGTCAGTTAACACCAGGGCGCAGTAACACCTGCTGCTCACTTTGTATTGAGCACTGACTGGAGCCACACCTCTATGACTGAAAGCCTGAAGTTGCTGGGAGGAATAAAGTTAATTTTTTCCCAGAAGCCAGACGTCCAAAGTACAGATACCAGAGGTTGAAATATTAGGTTATAGAGCAAGCATTCAACATTCATATAACATTTCCCTAACTGTAAATGGTGACTGTAATATTAGCTGTAGTCATGATAGTATTCATCTGTATCCATAATGACATGTAATGTAATATACTAAAAAAGAAAGAACAGGATAGTACGATATAAAAACATGAAACACTGTAATTATTTCTAATTGTTTTCATCTATGTTGGTTCCTGTCACTATCTAAGAGACTATGTCAACTGAAAATCAATATAAATGGCTCCAATTCCATTAGACTCAGCACAGTGAATGAAAAATGACAAACCAATGCCACAATTCATCACTGCTGTTACTTTTCTGGAGTAATTTGCTCCTTTTCAGTGAGTTTAGCATTTGCAACTTATTCTTTATGGGTTTTTGGCCACTTTTTATAATGTCTTTCTTTTTTAAATCTTATTTTTAAATTTTCCTTGAATGGTATTTAAATATTTTAGAACGATTTATGGAATGCAACTGTTGCAGTTTTTGTGCTGCATTTCCTCTAGCTCCTGAAGTAAGGTTTCATGGACAAATTTTCGATTTTACATTTTTATCACTTTTTAAAGCATTTGCTGGCCTTTGTGCAAACAACTGGTTGAGTTAAAAATGGTGAGAGCATAGAGGATTTTTAAAATCACAACTGGGCCCATTTCTAAAGAATTATGGTCAAGATCATCATGAAATTCTGCAAGAAAAAAAAGAAAAGACGACTCCAATCAATCACGAAAAATGAATTAGGCCCTAACAGCTCTGCGTCACAAGAATTCAAAGTATGGGTGACACTAGTATGTTAATCATGGCACCTACAAAATATTAGAAACATTTCAATAAAGACAAGCAAGAAAGTTCTCAAGTTTGTCATTATGGTAGTTGGTTAATTTCCTCTAATCGTCCAGTTGTTTGACACCAGTTTTAATTTATAATTGTATAGTAATGGACGCTAAGTTTCAATGCAACAATAGACAATAAGAAATAAAGATGTATCTCCTACTGATTTTGCCATGTAGAGTTTACTTAATTCCTTATTATTAATAATTTGTAAGTATTAGAAAAACTTATATATGTCATACAGGAAGATAAATACGTATATATCGTGTATAAGCGATTTTTCAGCCAAAAATTGGGCTGAAAAGTCCCCCCTCGGCTTATACACGAGTCACTCGGTATGCTGATGGGGGTGGGCTGAACGGATGGCTGGAGGAGGCAGAGGGGGCCGCGTGACCGAGCGGTCACAGTTGGGGCCGCCTCATTAGTGCAATGAATTGACGCATCCCCCGAGCCATCAGCGGCGGGGGATGCCGTGCATATGCACATACACGGCCCCCACCAGTAACACACCCCGCCTCCTTAGTAGTCCCACCCTCCTTAGTATGTCCCCCCAGGCTGCGGCACTGTTAAAATAACAAACTTACATCTCACCTTCCGTCTGCCAGCCCCCGCTTTTCTTCTAATGTCTTCCGGTGTCATGTGAAAACGGGCAGAATGACGTCATTTCCTGCGCCTGGTACAGAAGCGGCACAAGAAGGAAGAAAAACCGGGGTCGGAGAGCGAAGGAGCTCTGCCGGAAGGTGATGTATTAAAGTTTGTTATTTTAACAGGTTGCCGCAGCTTGGGTTGGGACATACTAGAGGGGGCTTGTGTTTACTGGTGTGGTGTCAGTATACCACCACTGGGGGGCCATGTATACTACCTGGGCTGTATATACCTCTGGGGCCCGCTGTATACTACACTGGGCTGTATTACCTCTGGGGCTGCTGTATACTACACTGGGCTGTATATACCTCTGGGGCTGCTGTATACTACCACTGTGGCTGTAAACCACTGGGGTGCTGTTACTCCACTGGGCTGTATATACCTCTTTGGCTGCTGTAATACCCACTGGGCTGTATATACCCATGGGTCTACTACTAATCACTTGGGGCTGTAAATACTCTGGGGTACTG
Organism: Allobates femoralis; assembly: GCA_033576535.1. Lineage (NCBI taxonomy): Eukaryota > Metazoa > Chordata > Amphibia > Anura > Aromobatidae > Allobates > Allobates femoralis. The sequence continues at coordinate 135,001,346 of JARQOC010000003.1, forward strand.
TATACTACCACTGGGGCTGTATATACCACTGGGGCTGCTGGATACTACCACTGGGGCTGTATATACCTCTGGGGCTGCTGGATACTACCACTGGGGCTGTATATACCTCTGGGGCTGCTGGATACTACCACTGGGGCTGTATATACCTCTGGGGCTGCTGTATACTACCACTGGGGCTGTATATACCTCTGGGGCTGCTGTATACTACCACTGGGGCTGTATATACCTCTGGGGCTGCTGTATACTACCACTGGGGCTGTATATACCACTGGGGCTGCTGTATACTACCACTGGGGCTGTATATTCCTCTGGGGCTGCTGTTTACTACCACTGGGGCTGTATATACCTCTGGGGCTACTGTATACTACCACTGGGGCTGTATATACCTCTGGGGCTACTGTATACTACCACTGGGGCTGTATATACCTCTGGGGCTGCTGGATACTACCACTGGGGCTGTATATACCTCTGGGGCTGCTGTATACTACCACTGGGGCTGTATATACCTCTGGGGCTGCTGTATACTACCACTGGGGCTGTATATACCTCTGGGCTGCTGTATACTACCACTGGGGCTGTATATACCTTTGGGGCTGCTGTATACTACCTCTGGGGCTGCTGTATACTACCTCTGGGGATGCTGTATACTACCACTGGGGCTGCTGTATATACCTCTGGGGCTGCTGTATACTAACTACTGGAGCTGCTGCTGTATATACCACTGGGGCTGCTGCTGTATACTACCACTGGGGCTTCTGTATATACCTCTGGGGCTGCTGTATACCACACTGCTGGGGGCTGTATACCTGTGCTGGGGTCCACCCTTGGCTTATACACGAGTCAATAGGTTTTCCCAGGTTTTGGGGGCAAAAGTAGGGGGGTCGGCTTATACACGGGTCGGCTTATACACGAGTATATACGGTATGTATAATCAGAGAGACCAGCAGAAAGCCTGAAGAGCCTGGTTGGACAGCGCAGAAAAAATACTAAATTATATCAATATAATCAGCAAAAAAAATTATACAGCAATAAATCCAACTATGTGTGGAGAATAGAAGAGAAGAGATTTATCTGTAGTGAACAGATATCAGAACAATTTATCAGCTTAATGCATAGGAAGGATTAGGAGGCTAAAGTGAAATGATCTGCTATCCATAATAGTGAATATATACGATGTAGGTCATGATGTTTTGAGTCTTCACCGACTGGTGCAACACTTATTCAATAAACTAAGACTATATCCACACAATCTGGAGACACTCGCCTGCAGGGAAGCCATGATCTCAGCAAATGAACACATCCGGCCTGTGGCCACCGTCAGTGTTCGGGCACGGTGGGTTTTCCCTGAAGTCATCCGCCGAGATTGCCTCCGCGAAGCCGCCCCACATGTCATTTTACGCTGTGGAGAAAACAAGCACAGTGGACACGGGATTCCTCTAAATCCCATCCACTGTGCTTCTACTGCACAATGCAGCCTTTTGAACATAGCGAAAACATGCTATGTCCAAAACGCTGCAAACACTGATCATGGTAACATGGCCTTACTATGCAGAGACCCTGATGAGTACTGCATGAACCAGAGACTAAATGCATAAAGCCTGTAGGGTTTCTACAGAGGCTTTCAATGTCATAATGAAAATGAGCTTTTCTTTCTTTCTTTCTTTCTTTCTTTCTTTCTTTCTTTCTTTCTTTCTTTCTTTCTTTCTTTCTTTTTCTCTCTCTCTCTCTCTCTCCCTTTGGACCAATAAGGGCTGGTCCAGAGCTGTAGCTAGCTTCCCCTACAACCTGGAGCACAGGTTCAATTTGCCCTAGCTATGTATATAAATACATGGTTATTGCAAAGCAGCTTGTTAACAGGCCACAGCACCCAGAAGCCCATTTGCTTTCCCAAGCTAGGGCCTTGCTGCACCTCAATTGGCTTCATCGCAAACCCATGATCTGCGTATACAGACAGACCATATTCTTACCTCACACAAATATACGTTGTCTGAAATCCTACAAATTCTAATAAAACATGCTTGTACAATACAATAATCACTGTTCTCCCAGTCTTTTTTCTGATTTTGCATTTGAAGACCTTAGTTGGACCAAGATCTAACCCAAAAGCATGAACCACTGGTCATCTAATAAGTACTGCTAGTCTTCGTCATATATTATTCTCCTCCTGCAAGCTGTAAAATGCACTGTAAACTTGTATAACCTTTTTAAAATTACTAATGTATATATTGGTTTTATAAGAAAGGCTTAAAAGAAGCCAGTAAGAACAAGATCATAAAAATATACAGCAAGCAGCGCAGGAGAAAAGTAGACATCATGTTTGACCTTAAAAGAAAGTGTCTAAATCATCGGAAAGAAGAAGAAAAAAACAAACAAACACACTAAACAGAGGAAACCATTACGATGGTCTAGCCTGGGGCCTGGTCAAGATATAGGAAAGAAGAAAAAAAACATTTCCCTCTCAAAATACATTTTCACTTCAGTTAAAGTGAATATTTGATTATGCATTTCCCTTTCTTCTTTACATCCTTTCATCTTCTCTTTTTAAATTAAATCATTTTTTCTACTTTGAATTTAGAAGCTTGCTCCGTGTCCATACTAATAAGAAACAGCAGCGATCGGCAGGCAGGTTTACTGCGTAATAAGAACTCACCTTGTACATACGGCAAAGTACCCGGTGACCTTTCACTGTGGGGTTACTGAACGCTCGCACACCCTGGAGTATTTTATTTTAATTAAAATGAGTGGGTTTATAAAAAGCTACCTAATCATGTTTTTCATAAAGCATTACATTTATCGTGCAAGATCTCTCCAGCAGAATTGAATTCTTCCCAATGAATACATTACTATTGTATTATGCAAAACTTGTAATAACCGTGATTGAAAACAAGCTATAACGTCCTTAAGAGTTCACTAGACTATCCAGAGACTTCATTATAAGTTAATATAAATGGCCTACGGTAATAACTGCAGTATGATTGGGAGACGATCAAGAACCAATCATGTTTGCGCTTTCATGCAAAAATCTTGAATTACCAATCTGTATGAACTTTTACTGTTATCTTATGGTAACTCAATGGAGGTCCGGTAAATATAAGTGTACTATTTTATAAGCCCTTGTTTCAGGATTTTTGTTAAAATAACAGTGAAAGTTTTTTATTCTACCACTACATATGAGTATAATGGTGGCTCAGGTTGCTAAGTGGTTAGCACTGTTGGGGTCCTGGGTTAAAATCCCATCAAGCACGGCATCTGCAGGGAGTGTATGTATGTTCTACATCACTGCCATTGCTTGAATGCTGGTATCAGATGTAAGGTAAAGGTGTGTGATGGTCCGTGCTGCTGTGTCACAAAGTCACGGAGAAGACAGTGCTTCAGTGAAACATCCTTTATTCTTCCTGTCCTATGCGTTTCGAAGCCACCTCTGAGCTCCTTCCTCAGGGACATCAAACTCAGAGGTGGCTTCGAAACGCATAGGACAGGAAGAATAAAGAATGTTTTACTGAAGCACTGTCTTCTCCGTGACTTTGTGACACAGCAGCGCGGACCATCACACACCTTTTCCTTACATCTGATACCAGTGTTCCACGTCCTGTGGTAGGTGGAGGTCCAGCAGCAGCTACATTTCTCGCGCTCCAGCCGGTTGTGGGTTTACACAGCCCAGCAAGGTGAGTGGACAGTACACATCACCTTTTTCCAACAAAGTGTCATCATTGATAGGGCACTATTCTGTGCCTTTGTCTCCTTGTGTTTACACATTGCTTGAATGCTGACATCAGTTGTCACGACTCTTGTGAAAGCTGAAGAAGAGGACTCCACATGGAGGAAGGTGAGTAGAATCGTTTATTTAAGTGTTGGACAAAAAGAGGTCATATTATACCAGGAAGGAGAAAATGATGGGGCACACTATACCGTAGATGAACCCAAGATGGGGCACATTATACCAGGGATGTACATAGGATGAGTGACATTATAGCAGGGATGGACTGAGGATGGGGCACATTATACCATGGGTGGACTAAGGATGGGGCACATTATACCAGGATGGGTATAGATTCAAGAGCAGGGAAGGGGAATGGCTGCTCTGACCACGATGACTCATATAAACATATAGTGAACAAAAAAGCCGTGATTCACTTCTGGATAAAAATAATTCTGCCACTAAGCATAACAACTGGGAATTGGAGCAGAATTTAAACAATAAGAGGGGTGAAGATAACAAAAATAAAAATAAGAGAAAAAATACTTTTCAAAATTGACCCACTTTTGTGACCTCTTATAGTTGCAATTTCCATGAAATTAAAAAACTCTTAAAAAAAAATATTTCCATGTTGTACCAGGATGATCTCTTGTACAAAATTATTTCAAAGGGTTGGAAAATGGTTTCTAGGAAATCGTCCGATATAGCTAGCACTCTTTCACCTAGTGCTTTTTTTAGTAAAACGAGCAGGATTCCTACATGACTCCAATATAAGGGATCATACAAATGTGGTGGTAACAGACAATTTGTGCCAATCTATGGTTTTCTTTAATAACATCACAAAGAATAAATTTCGCATACAATCATACATGAATTGCAATATCACACAAGTTGTCTATTTGGCAACGTTTGTGGAATGCAATAAGTACTACATAGGTTGTACCACTCGCTCTCTCAAAAAGCGAATTGCGGAGCATGTTTCAGCTGCAAAACCTAACTCAAATACGCCCCGTATGCATATGTCTGGTTTACCCAGGCATTTCAAGGATGTTCACGGAGGGAATCTCTCAAGTCTCAAGGTAAAAGGAATAGAAAAAATGCTGTGCCCCTATAGGGGTGGAGACTGGGAGAGATCCCTCTGGAACAGACAAATTTATTGGATACTGTCCTTGCTTGTGAGATAACCCAATGGTTTGAATTATAAATCGGACATGTTTTATTTCTATTGAAAACATGTATTTGGTGTTGATATACAGATGTGGTTACAACTAACTATATTCACTTAAAATCTGATATGTGATATACCATTCAGTGATTTTATTTGCATGTTAACATATAACAACAAGTTTATTTTCTATAGATATTGAAGCATTTATTTCACTATGATGTCATAGCAATACATATGAAATTTAGGATTATCACTGGATGATTTGTATTTATTATCACTACTATGGTGTGGATTTTAGGACGATGAGAGGGTTAAAAGTCTAACTTGTAGTCCAGCAACAGGTGTGTCTTGTATTTTAATTGTATACATATATGTGTGTAACGGATGTTTTCCACCAACGATTAAGGGGCAACCCCCCGAAACGTGTCTGGTGTCTGCCAGGTCCCCCTGAGGATGTATAGATGTTTTTATCTTGTATACACCAATAAAAATGGACTGAATAATTATACTTGACTGGCACCGGAATCCTTCCTCATTGATACCAGAATGGGGCACACTATACAAAGGATGGTCTCCGGATACCATAGATGGACTTAGGATGAGATACCAGGGATGCTCCCAAGGTGGGGCACAATAAATCAGGGATGGACTCAGGATGGAGCACATTATACCAGGATTGGACACATTATACAAGGGATGACCCAAGGGTGCCTCTGGCACTGGATTGCTTGACCGTGTGCATGGCATTATGAAGTCTGAACACTACCAACAATTTTGCAGCATAATGTAGGGCCCAGTGTGAGAAAGCTGGGTCTCCCTCAGAGGTCATGGGTCTTCCAGCAGGACAATGACCCGAAAGACACTTCAAAAAGCACTAGAAAATGGTTTGAAAGAAAGCACTGGAGACTTCTAAGGTGGCCAGCAATGAGTCCAGACCTGAATCCCATAGAACACCTGTGGAGAGATCTAAAAATGGCAGTTTGGAGAAGGCACCCTTGAAATATCAGGGACCTGGAGCAGTTTGCCAAAGAAGAATGGTCTAAAATTCCAACAGAGCATTGTAAGAAACTCATTGGAAACTTTTGGAAGTACACTGAGCTGCAGGCTGATTTTCTGCTAAGGGAAAAAAAAAAAAAAATCCTCTTTATATCTGATTTTTCTAGCGAGTGTGACCGCGAGCTTAGTGTGACAGAGCGCAAGTGTGACAGAAGTAAGTGTGTGACTTGTGATTCAGTGACTTTGGATTCAGGGAGTTTGGAAGGGAGAAATTACTGAATTGTTGGTTGTATTTTATTAATACTTTGCATTTTTTTACTTATCATTTCTGTCTAGTGCAATCCCCATAAGGAAATGAGCTCCATGATTGGCAATGCCATCCAGTGTACATCTTGCCACATGTATGCATTCCTTGACCAGCCGGTCGAGGGTGCATACTGCTATGTGAGATGTGAGTACATTGTGCATTTGGAAGCCCAGATACTGGATCTAAATGAACAACTGACAACGCTGAGATCCATAGACAATATGGAAAGGAGTCTGCTGCTCACTGAACAGCTGCTCAATGGGATAGATGTGGGGGAGGATGGTAGTATGGAGCTGCAGGACCGTGAGGTAGCTAGCTGGGTGACAGTTAGAAGGCGGGGTAGAGGGAAGGGTGCCAGGGAGGCTAGCCCTGATCTGGCACACCCCAATAAATTTGCTATGTTGGCAGATGAGGGGGTGTGAGTTCAGGTACAGCACTGCTGCAGCAGGGCATGACCTCTGAAAGCCAGAGGAGTGTCTGCTCCAGTAAGGGGGAAAACAGGAGAGTAGAGCAGGCCAGACATGTGCTGGTAGTGGGGGACTCAATTATTAGGGGAATAGATAGGGAAATCTGTCACAAAGACAGGGATCGTCGAACAGTGTGCTGCCTACCGGGCGCTCGAGTCCGGCACATCGCTGATCGGGTTGACAGATTACTGGGAGGGGCTGGTGAGGACCCAGCGGTCATGGTGCTCATTGGCACAAATAACAAAGTTAGAGGTAGGTGGAAGGTCCTTAAAGATGATTTCAGGGAATTAGGCTGCAAGCTTAAGGCAAGGACCTCCAAGGTAGTATTCTCTGAAATACTGCCTGTACCACGTGCCACACCAGAGAGGCAAAGGGAGATTAGGGAGATAAATAAGTGGCTCAGGAATTGGTGTAGGAAGGAGGGGTTTGAGTTCCTGGAGAACTGGGCCGACTTCTCTGTTGGCTACAGGTTCTATGCTAGGGACGGGCTGCACCTCAATGGGGAGGGTGCAGCTGTGCTGGGGGAGAAAATGGCTAGAAGGTTGGAGGAGTGTTTAAACTAGAGATTGGGGGGGAGGGTATTCATTGTATAGGAGGGGAAGATAGTGTAAACAGTAACCTGGGCACAAGTAATAAAATTGGGGGTGGCATGGGGGGTGGGGTTAGAACAGTCAATCTAGTAGGAAGGAATAGAGGTAAAGAGAGATGCATAAAGTGCATGTTCACTAATGCCAGAAGCCTCACCAACAAAATGGAGGAATTAGAATTGATTTTGTTGGAAAATAATTATGACATGGTGGGGATTTCGGAGACTTGGCTGGACGAGAGCCATGACTGGGCTGTTAATTTACAGGGCTATTGTCTGTTCAGAAATGACCGTACAAATAGGCGAGGAGGAGGTGTATGTTTATACGTAAAATCATCCTTAAAACCCATCCTGTGTGATAATATAGGTGAATCTAATGGAAATGTAGAGTCCCTGTGGGTGGAGATAAGGGGAGGGGGAAAAAATAATAAATTACTGATAGGGGTTTGTTATAAGTCCCCAACAATAATGGAAGTGGAGGAGAATATCCTCATAAAGCAAATAGATGAAGCAGCGACTCAGGGAGAAGTCATTATTATGGGGGACTTCAACTACCCTGAAATACATTGGGGATCAGAAACCTGCAATTCCAGCAAAGGTAATACGTTTTTGAAAACTATGAGAGACAATTACCTTTCGCAACTGGTTCAGGACCCAACAAGAAGGGGGGCACTGCTGGACCTAATATTAACCAACAGGCCGGACCGCATATCAAATATACGGGTGGGAGGTCACTTGAGTAATAGTGATCATAACTTAATAAGCTTTCAAGTATCCTTTACTAAGACGTGTAGAAGAGGGGCTACAAGGACACTAAACTTCAGGAAGGCAAATTTCCAACGGTTGAGAGATGATCTTTGTGCAATAAACTGGGACGATGTCCTGAGACATAAAAGTACACAACACAAATGGGAGATGTTTATAAGCATCCTGAATAGGACCTGTGCACAATATATACCCTATGGGAATAAGCATGCTAGAAATAGGAGGAAACCACTATGGCTAAATAAAGCGGTAAGAAGTGCAATATGTGACAAAAAGAAAGCATTTAGGGAATTAAAGCAAGTAGGTAGTGATGAAGCATTAAATAAATACAGAAAATTAAATAACATTTGTAAAAAGCAAATCAAGGCAGCAAAGATTGAGACAGAGAGACTCATTGCCAGAGAAAGTAAAAAGAATCCCAAAATATTTTTTAACTACATAAATAGTAAGAAACTAAAAAATGATGGTGTTGGCCCCTTTAAAAATAGTCTGGGGGAAATGGTGGATGAGGATGAGGAAAAAGCCAATATGCTAAATGACTTTTTTTCAACAGTATTTACACAAGAAAATCCCATGACAGACAATATGATCAGTGATAACAAAAAGTCTCAATTAAATGTCACCTGCTTAACCCAAGAGGAAGTACGGCATCGTCTAAAAATCACTAAAATTGACAAATCCCCGGGTCCGGATGGGATACACCCCAGAGTGCTGCAGGAATTAAGTACTGTCATAGATAGACCATTATTTTTAATATTTAAAGATTCCATAATAACAGGGTCTGTACCACAGGACTGGCGTATAGCAAATGTGGTGCCAATATTCAAAAAGGGGACAAAAACTGAACTTGGAAATTATAGGCCAGTAAGCTTAACCTCTACTGTGGGTAAAATCCTCGAGGGTTTTCTAAGAGATGCTATACTGGAGTATCTGAAGAAAAATAACCTCATGACCCATTATCAACATGGTTTTACGAGGGACCGTTCCTGTCAAACTAATCTGATAAGCTTCTATGAAGAAGTAAGTTCTGGACTGGACCAAGGAAATGCAGTGGATGTGGTGTATATGGACTTTTCAAAAGCTTTTGATACGGTGCCACACAAAAGGTTGATACATAAAATGAGGGCAATGGGGATAGGGGAAAATATGTGTAAGTGGGTTGAGAACTGGCTTAGTGATAGGAAACAAAGGGTGGTTATTAATGGAACACACTCAGAATGGGTCACAGTTAACAGTGGGGTACCACAGGGGTCAGTGTTGGGCCCGCTTCTATTTAATATATTTATTAATGACCTTGTAGGGGGCATGCAGAGTAGAATCTCAATATTTGCAGATGACACTAAACTCTGCAGGGTAATCAATACAGAGGAGGACAATTTTATATTACAGGAGGATTTATGTAAACTAGAAGCTTGGGCTGCTAAATGGCAAATGCGCTTTAATGGGGATAAATGTAAAGTTATGCACTTGGGCAGAGGAAACAAAAGGTATAATTATGTGCTTAATTGTAAAACACTGGGCAAAACTGTCACTGAAAAAGACCTGGGTGTATGGGTAGATGACAAACTCACATTTAGTGGCCAGTGTCAGGCAGCTGCTGCAAAGGCAAATAAAATAATGGGATGCATTAAAAGAGGCATAGATGCTCATGAGGAGAATATAATTTTACCTCTATACAAGTCACTAGTGCGACCACACTTAGAATACTGTGTACAATTCTGGTCTCCGGTGTATAAGAAAGACATAGCTGAACTAGAGCGGGTCCAGAGAAGAGCGACAAAAGTCATTAGAGGACTAAGGGGTCTGCAATACCAAGACAGGTTATTAAACTTGGGGTTATTTAGCTTGGAAAAACGAAGGCTTAGGGGGGATCTTATAATAATGTATAAATATATGAGGGGACAGTACAGAGACCTTTCTAATGATCTCTTTACTCTTAGGCCTGAGACTGGGACAAGGGGGCATCCTCTACGTCTGGAGGAAAGAAGGTTTAATCATAATCACAGACGCGGATTCTTTACTGTAAGAGCAGTGAGACTATGGAACTCTCTGCCACATGATGTTGTAATGAGTGACTCACTACTAACATTTAAGAAGGGCCTGGATGCCTTTCTTGAAAACTATAATATTATCAGTTATACATACTAGATTCTTTGATAGGGCGTTGATCCAGGGAATTAGTCTGATTGCCGTATCTGGAGTCAGGAAGGAATTTTTTCCCCCAATGTGGAGCTTAGTGTTGCCACATGGTTTTTTTTTGCCTTCCTCTGGATCAACATGTTAGGCTATGGGTTGAACTAGATGGACTTAAAGTCTTCCTTCAACCTTAAAAACTATGTTACTATGTATTGATGGTTACCGTTTTTTTGGCTAAAGGTTGTGCAACCAAGTATTAGGCTGAGGGTGCCAATACTTTTGTCTGGCCCATTCTTGGAGTTTTGTGTGAAATGATCAATGATTTGCTTTTTGCTTCATTCTCTTTTGTGTTTTTTAATTGAAGACAAATTAAATGAAGATAATAATACCAAAGAATTTGTGATTGCAATCATTTTCAGGAAGAAACTGAGTATTATCCGACAGAATTGCAGGGCTGTCAATACTTTTGGCCACAACTATATATATGACCTTGTTATTTTTAGGGCTGCAGTAATCAGTGCGACAAGACAAAACGTGGCTGAAATATGTTGGTATTAAGGGCTGGCCAGATGGAGAACAACTGAAAATAAATAATCAGAGGAGATGACAGCAGTAAGTCAAATGATGTAATAATGGGCAGGAATAATGGAACGTAGCCTTATGATCTATAGCACCGTCCCATAATATATACTATACAGTCTAGGGATGAGCGGGTACAAAATTAATCGGACTCGCTATACTCGCAATGAGTAGGTCCCGGTACTCGGTACGAGTATAGCGAGTCCAATGTTAATGAATGGGCCGGGCGAGTACTTTCGCAGCGTATCTATATATACACTGCGAAAGTGTACTAAAAGTGAATAAAAGTTGTTAAAAAATATAACACTCACTATCCGCTGCGTGCACCGGGACCGGAAAAGAACACATCCGTTGTACAAGAAGGAGCCGGTGAGTCTGACAGCTAATCAGATGGCTGGTAGCGATCTGGCCAATCAGATGGCCTAACGTCACAAATCACATGATCCCTACCAGCCACCTGATTGGCGAGATTGCCAGGTCATTGATGAATATTCAAAACCTGGCAGCCTGGCCAATCAGGTGGCTGGTAGCGATCAGGTGGTTTGTGATGTCTGGCCATCTGATTGGCCAGATCGCTACCAGCCATCTGATTGGCTATCAGAGGGACAGGTCCTTCTCGTTCATCGGATGTCTTCTTTGGGGGTCCCCGAAGCAGCGATCGGATGGGTGAGTATGATATTTTTTTATTTTTAATAACTTTTATTCACTTTTGCAGTGTATGTAGATACACTGTGAAAATGAATGGACTACTCGCTACTCCCGAGTAATCACAAGAAACTCGAGGAGTAGTGAGTAGCCCAAATATCGTTACTTTTCGGCGAGTACCGAATAGTAACGATTATACTCGCTCATCTCTAATACAGTCTTATTTTGTACAGCACTGCCCTTAATTACATACAACGGATAAACAATTGTAGCTTGTAATTTTAATGGTACTGAATTTAATGAAAATTGATGCAGTTTCAAAATAAAGATTAATTTTTCATGAGAAAGTTGGAGTAGTTTCATAGTTCATCCAAGGGCCCCAAGGTCGGGTATCACGGGTGATTTTCAGGTTCATTGTTATAAAGTGAAACTATAATTTTGGACATTTGATGTTTATATAGATGCACTGTGAAAGTGAATGGACTACTCGCTACTCCCGAGTAATCACAAGAAACTCGGGGAGTAGCGAGTAGCCCGAATATCGTTACTATTCGGCGAGTACCGGATAGTAACGATTATACTCGCTCATCCCTAATACAGTCTTATTATATACAGCACTGTCCTTAACTACATAGTTTGCTCTTTTATTATAATAAATATATATATAACACTGTCCCTTAATATGCACCATTCTAGCTATGTACAGCGCTGTCCCTTATTATATACAGTGCTTTGAAAAAGTGTTTGCCTCATTCCTGATTTCCTATTCTTTTGCATGTTTGTCACGCTTAAATGTTTCAGATCATCAAACATATTTAACTATAACCAAAGGTAACACAGGTAAACACATAATCCAGCTTATAAATAAAGGTCTTTATTATTAAGGGGTAAAAAATCCAAAGCTACAGGGCCCTGTGTAAAAAAGTGAATGCTTCCCCTCACTTAAAACATAAATGAACTGTAATTTATCACAACTTTGGGAAGCTGAGTTCACTTTCCCTAGCCACACCCAGGCCCTATTATGGCCAAACCTGTTCTCAATCAAAAAATCACTTAAATAGGACCTGCCTGATTTAGTGAAGTAGACACTCAAATGCTAGGCAGCATTCCACGATCTAAAGAAATTTAGGAACAAATGAAAAACAAATTAATTGAGATCTGTCAGTCTGGAAAAAGTTATAAAGTCATTCTAAAGCTTTGGTACTCCAACAAACCACAGTGAGAAGCATTATCCACAAAAGGCAAAAACATGGAACAGTGGTGAACTTAGGTAATAGAGAAGGACAATGATCTAAAACACACTAACAAGTTCACCTCTGAATGGGTTAAGAAAAACAAAATTAAGACTTTGAAGTGGCCTATTCAAAGTCCTGTCGTTAATCCGATTGAGATGCTGTGGTATGACCTTAAAAAAGTGGTTCATGCTTGGAAACTCTCCAATGTGGCTGAATTACAACAAATCTGCAAAGATAAGTGGCCAAATTTCCTCCAGAGCATTGTAAAAGACTTGTTGCCAGTTACCATAAACACTTGATTGCAGTTGTTGCTGCTAAGGGTGGTTTCAACCAGTTATTTGGTTGAGGCCAAACTCCTAGTCAACAGACGGTTTAGCACCAGAGGGCTCCTTTCCACCAGGGTGGTTGCAATGAATGGAATTCAATAACCAACACTGGGTGATGGGTCATGTGACTATTTGAAGGAGATGAGAGAGGTCACTGCTGAACAGATCACAAGCTCTTGTTAAGCAGAACCGACATTAACTCCTAGTGCACCAAAAGAAATTATGTGTAATCCAGAGGATGTCAAGCCAAAGAGACTCTGAGCCCAAACTTGTCAGATGTCTCCAAGGCATCGAAGACCAACGTGACATAAAGTTTGAAAAAGAAAATTTTTATTATCAACAAATTTTATGTTTTTTTCCTAACGTCTAATCATGAATTTAAATATTTTTCAGGCTCATGCAAACTAATTATATAAGGAAAGTCAGATGAAGCCTATATGTAAAAAGAAAGCTAAAAAGAAAACAGGTAATGTTCTATTGATGTCTATCCCATAGGATACCATGAGGCAGGTCACAGGAACTTTAATAGAATGACATCTTGATATCTGCGATCTGATGTCTTATTCCAGACAAATCCACATTTTCTTATTATGTAAATGAGCAATTAAGATCTTTATACTCTATCACTACTCTATTATGAAAGAAAACTTCTCTTGACCCTTCCTGCACAAACAACTACAGACCAGTTTCCAATCTCCCCTTCATCTCTAAACTCCTTGAGCGCCTGGTCTACTCCAGCCTCACTCATTACTTCTCCACTCACTCTCTTTTTGACCCATTACAGTCTGGTTTCCGCCCCTATATTCTACAGAAACTGCTCTCACCAAAGTGACCAATGACCTTCTGACAGCAAAACGTAATGGTGACCACGCTCTGCTTATCCTTCTTGATCTCTCTGCAGCCTTTGACACTGTTGACCACCATCTCCTACTCTCCATGCTGCACTCCATTGGCATCAAGGACATGGCTCACTTCTGGTTCTCTTCCAATCTTTCTGACTGCTCTTTCAGTGTATCATTTGCTGCCTCCACTTCTTCCCCTCTTTCTCTCACTATTGGGGTCCCTCAGGGTTCAGTCCTTGGACCTCTTGTCTTTCTTCATGGCCCCGATTGGACAGACCATCAGCAGATTTGGCTTTCAGTACCATCTTTATGCTGATGACACACAACTATACACTTTTTTCCCTGACCTTACTCCCGCTCTAATAAAGGAAACCAACGACTGTCTAACCGCAATTGCCAATATCCCGCCCTCCGCTAACCTCCCTACATATTACATTTCATCCACAGTGTGCGGCACCACAATAACACCTAGTCAGCAAGCTCGCTGTTACGTTTGACTCTGATCTTTCCTCCACCCCATATATACAATCTCTCGCCCGCTCTTGCTGCTTGCACCTGAAGAAAGTCTCTAGAATTCACCCCTTTCTCACCTTGTATAGCACAAAAACCATCACTGAGGCCCTGATTCACTCACACCGTGACTATTGTAACTCCCTTTTAATTGGCCTCCCCCGCACTAGACACCCCCCTCTCCAGTCCATCCTTAATGCAGCAGTCAGGATCACCTATCTAGCTAACTGTTACTTGGACGCTTCTGTCTATGCCAGTCATTGCACTGGCTGCCTATACACTATAGGATCTAATTCAAACTACTTGTTCTCACCCACAAAGCTCTTCACAGTGCAGCACCTCCCTACATCTCTTCCCTCATCTCTGTCTATCACCCCACCTGTTCTCTTCTCTCTGGAAGTGACTTTATACTCACTTTTGCATTAATCTGAACCTCCCACTCCTGTCTCCAAGACTTCTCCCGAGCTGCACCAATTCTCTGGAATGCTCTACCACCAGAAATTAGGTGTATCCACAACTTACATAGTTTCAGGCGATCCCTAAAAACACATTTTTTAAGGAGGCCTATCATGATCCCTAGTCAAAGTAATCTAGACATAGCCTATCCACTCCACCAGTCTCACATGCATCACAAATAATGGTTGGTGGCCATGTATACTGCTCCTATCTGTTCCCCATCTCCTCAAGTTGACTATACCATCATTGTAAATAAGCACCAGTAGTTTGTGTCACCCCCACCTCATTGTTAGATTGTAAGCTCTTATGAGCAGGGCTGTCATTATTTTGCTCTAATTATTGTATTGTATTATGCTTTGTATTGTATTGTATTGTTTTTTGTATTGTATTGTATTATAGTTTCTGATCACTGTTTCTTATGATTGTTTAAATATGAACCACTGTATTGTGAAGAGCTGCGGAATATGTTGGCGCTATATAAATAAAAATTATGATTATTATTATTATCTATAGGTCAGAAACATCTCCTTTATAATCTACCTACAGAGCCTACTTTACATGAAAGGGGCATTACCAATATGAGACATGTAATAACACTAAAAATGCCCTAGTTCTTTTAAAATATGCTCTGGAGACCTGTGTCCGGCACACAGAGCTTAACAGCTCAGTTACATATTAATAAAACATGTACTTCTCCGGAATAAAATATCAGATCACAGACATCAATGTATCATTTTATTCATCTTCCCATGACCTACATGCCCATATAGACAGCTGGTGGATCCTACTGACAGATTCCCTTTAAAGCAATTGTTTTATTCCGAGCCCAAAAAGTGTCATCATGAAACCCAATGTCTTCTGATTGATGGGTCAGATATTCTATATATGCAACCTGCACATCTGCATTGAGGCCCCAGCTACCTTAGACACATCAAGCAGTCTCCTAATGTCTTTTAGAAAAAAATTAAGGGTCATAAATATATATACGGCATACTAATATATATATATATATATATATATATATATGCATATGCATATATAGAAATATATAGGTATTCATACCCTGACTAAATAAATATATACTATATTTTTCGCTTTATAAGACGCACCGGATTATAAGACGCACTCCCACATTTGATGAAGGAAAAGAGGAAAAATAATTTTTAATGTTAAATGGGGTTCGCCTTATACTGCCAGTGTCCGTCTTACAATCAGTATATATGTCCACCATCTTGGTATATATATCCCCCATGTTGGTACACATAGCCTTCATGCTGGCACTGTTCCTCCCCCACTGCTGTCCGCACCATCCCCACTCTCTGTGCTGTGTCGGCATCCGGGTGCTGTGAGCAGCGCATAGGTGATGACGTCACTCTGCAGCGATGCTCACAGGACCCGGATGTCGGCAAAGACTGCGGGGATAGTGCGGACAGGGAGGGAGCGAGGAGAGCGGTGAGTATGATCATGCTCCCAGTGATAGTCAGTGCTTTCCACGCTTTCAAAGCACTGACTATCCACACGGGACCGTAGCTGCTAAGCTGCGGTCGCACTCCTGTAATATTGGCTGCTCCCGCTGGTGATTGACAGCAGGAAGCAGTACATATTACAGGAGACCGTGACCATGGGGCCGCAGCTGCAGCCTCCTCCAGCCTGCTGACAGCCCCCGGACACCACTCCAGCAGACCCCCCTCCCACCGCACAGCAGTATTGTTTCACATTATAAGATGCACCCCCCACTTTCCCCCAATAATAATAATAATCATAATGCGAAAAATACGGTATATTATATTATATATATACACATATATACCTTTACTAAGTAAAGTATACATGGTTTACTAAATATTGTAATAAGATACATTTGAAAGTTGTAATGTGAGTTTGTATTCAGCCATCCTGTAGTCTGATACCCCTAAATAAAGTCCTGAGTTGAATGTGAATTGTAACGTCACATGGAATATGTTTGGCGCTATTATTATTTATTATTACTGAGAGACTAATTGTCTCCAGAAGTCTTTTGAGTAGTAAATTGAGTCCACCTGGTATTTATTCTGAGTATAACTACAGCTGTTCTGTGAAAGCCTCTGAGGTTTGATTGAGAACATTAGGGATCAAACACCATCATGAAAATGAGGGAACACATAAGGCAGGTCAGGGATAAAGTTGAAGGTAAAGCAGGGTTAGGTTATAAAAAAAATTGCACAACAATGCTCAAGCCATCATCAAAAAATGGAAGGAGTATGCAACAACTGCAAACCCACCATGAAATAACAGCCTAAATTGACGTCCCAAGCAAGGATAACAATAATTAGAAAAATATAAATGTAAGTTTGTTGGTATAACTTGAAAAAATGTGGAAAAGCTCAAGGGGTATGAATACTTTTTCAAGGCACTGCATGTAGGCCCGAATTAGTAACTTTGCATAGGAGTTTTCTAGTCATAGTATATTTATTAACACTGAAATGATACCTTGTGCACGTGTAGACGATATCATAAAACATCTATATAGAGTGAAAGATTTCATATTGTCCCATCTCACAAACTCACTGTAATGTTCAATTAGAAATCAAGCACATTAAACAATACCAGCCTTGTATACTACAAATGACACAAATGAACCGTACATATACAGAAGATTTAACTGGTGATTGATAATTAGAAAGTCGATTTTGTTCTCCTCCACCATATGCTACTCAGGTTACTCCCTCAAGTTAAAGAGCCACATTTACAAGCCCAGATGTTAACGTTCCAATGGACACCTTTCGTTAAATTAGTTTACCAAATCTAACGTGGACATCTGTCCTCTTGATTTCCTAATGGCTTTCAGGTGGTAAACATTTTAATGAAGGGAAGTCTCCCCAGGATAAGGGATAATGGAAACACCATAAAAGTGCCACAACACTGGAAGGGTCCACACATAAGGACTTCCATCCGGTTTAACAGAAGGTGACAGCGCTTCCAATTATTTACTATTTGCTGCTCAGAAATACCTAGAACAGCGATCAATTTTCTTATTACTCTTTTGTAAATGTGCTGTGTTATGTCGTTGCGAGATGAATGCAGTCTCACACTACGAGCATAATGAGCGGTGATTTGTTTTACAATTACGGACCTAATTCACCTCCTGTTACTCTGTAAAGGCATTTCAAAGAAACAGCTTCTTTCTGCTTTAACATTTCCATCACCTCTACCTACAGGGCCCGCTGACAAGCCAGCAGTGTGTCAGAAATGGGTGAACAACATGAGCCTATCAAAGTATGGAACTCTCCAGACTGAAAACAATACATACCCAGCTTCCCGACACCTCATGTTGAGTATCTCATCCTAGCAGCAATTACAGCCAAGGTCCAGCTGTACAAGCCTGATGGAAATGCTGAGGCCATTTAGAGAATTGGGAAGGACTATTCTGCTTCTGCTTTCTTAAGTGTCTGCGCTGCAGGTCCTGGAAAAAAGTTGTTCACATTTCTAGGCTTACAACATGCAATCACCTGGTGCTGGGAGAAAACTTCAAATAAGGCAGACTAACCCTGCCGAGCCCATCAGCTGATAGAAGTCAATGTGAATGTGTGCACTTCTTACTTCTCATATCAAAGACTAAACTTTTCTTTACAATGTCTGATATTTTTCTTTATATTTTTCCATCAGTTATGGTGGTCTTTTAAAAAAAAAATCATAAAACAGTTCACAAAAATAGATTTACCTACACTAGTAATCGTTTTAAATTGGAAATTGTGTGAAAAAAAACAAAACAAAGAAGTGTGAAAATATATGCAATCATTAAATAAGAAATAAAAAGCATTGAGCAAATGTTCTCGGCTGTGCATGCAGCGTCAGCTGATTTTAATACATGTTGATCTCTCTACTGACTGCAGGTGTCTGTCCCACAAGGGTCTGGGGTACTCGGGTCTCGGGCGCTTGGGTGCAGGGATGTCACGGCTGTTCGGTGCCGGAGCCTGTGCCCTTGCGGTGACAACAAAAAATGGGTATTTACAGGGATTAAAGTTCATGAATGAATTTCGTGATGCCACCTGTAGATCCGATGAGCTGTGGACTGCCCTTGTCAGGGCGGGAGTTAAAAAACTAGGAGGCGAGCTAGTCCCCAACAGGGAAAGCTCATGGTTTCTGCTCCTGTGCCCTGACATACCGGTGTGGCGAAAAACTCATGAGGAACGCTGTGGTGAAGGCTACCCCATCGAGAACATGGTGAGACTGTTCCAATTATATGTTTTTTTCTGCTAGGAAGTGTTTGAACCTATCATAGAATTGACTAACACTGTCATAAAGGATAGTAAGCAAATACACTCTGTTAATGTCATCTAGCAGGTCTAGAGCGACATTCGTGGTTTGTTATAACACAGCATAAGGATATTAGATTGTGTGATTCACATATAATGGTTCTGGTTGGGGCTATACAGTCATGTCACCCCATTAGAGCGATACATATCCAGTGACTGTATTTCCTTGTGGATTTGTGTGTGTAGTTTTCACTTTGTCTATATATATGTGTGTGTCTGAGAGTGGTGAGGACAAAGCCCTTTCTTTTAAAAAGGTTTAATTAAAAGTTATTTTTTAATTTCCAAACTGCACAATTTGCTATATCTAATTATGAAACTATATTGTGGTAAAAAGACCGTGTAGATCTGTGGCCCAGTGATATAACATATCCTGAGCTATATCTGATATAAGACTCTGATTGGCTAAATATTGTAAGTCATGTGACAAGGCTCATTGGATGATAGAGCTAATTGTTGGCATTATAAAGCTCAATTTATCCTGAGGAGCATTACTCGATCTTTACATTGTTAATACGTAACCACCATTTAAATTTTTTTTTAATAAGAATGTAGAGCAAGTGATTTCAATGAACCTTCAAATATACTTAATTAAAAAATTCTGATTGAAAGCCATTTATAAACCTTCCACAAGGTGTCCCCACTACAATGTGTGTGAAGCAGACACTGTTTACTATCAGTCAGATCCATCTTCACACTGAATATGGACATGTCTTCAGATAAGGGAAAAGGGGACGTGGCCTACACAGCTGACTGCAGTTCATAGGAAAACACTGTATCAGATTACTCAGGCTACTGCACAATTGCTAAGCAATGTCAGAAGGTCAGGAAGAGTGTAAACTTCTCATCTGTCTCCACACAGCTCACTCATATATCTGTTAACCCCTTCTCTGCTATCACATTGCACAGCTCACTATCAACCTGCTATCAGGAGCTGTGGTAACACACACAGTGCTGGTAGATACTGGCCATGACCACACATACAGAAAATGCAGTTTTTAAAAGAGCACAGGAAAATGTGAGAAAATAAGTCATATGGCACAAAAAAAGCATTATTTTATCTGTTGTGACTCATCATTAATAACCAGTTCACTACTGTTTTCTTTTTTTTTCAATTAAATGACATTTACACTTTAATATTGAATACAATTGCACAGTGTTTGTAACAACCGTCAACTTTGCAATTTACTTCTGATTAAAAACCTTTTCAATCTCAAAAGTAAAATTTTTTCTGTTTATAGCTGAATGTCGAGGTTACCTGCCTTTCCTGCAGGTGGTCTCCAAGGCAAGATATCAGAGATTACAAGGTTTAATAGAACTTTAAAGTGCTGCTCTGAAGCTAGCTGGATGGTTGGATCTGCCACTGCGCACTGTAGAGCACAGTTCTGGCCAGCAGTGCAAACATGCCTCTAATCTGAAATGTCAATCAATGAAAAGCGCATAGCCAAATCCCACTTTCTCATGTAGGAAGGGTTGCTACTGATTGAGAATATGGAACAACCCTTAAGGGCCTGTCACACGTGTCAATGTCGCCCGCGATACCGCTCATGCGTCACAAATTATTAATCGCCTGAGCGATGTGGAATTATCGCAGGTAAGATGTCACACGTGTCAATATGACCCAGCGATGCTGTGATGTCGCCATCTTGCGGACGATGCAGCGAGTGATTTTATTTAGTCGCTTGTACGGTGTCAAAATAGAAAATACGTCGCTGAGTTTAGTGTCACACGCAGCGATGCACAAGGTCTACTGAGTGATGAGCGACAGGTTTTACATCTGGCAGTGAAACCTGCGATCGGCGATCAGCGACATATCGCTGGTTGCATCGCTTGGTCACACGCTTCAATGTCGCTCCTGCGTCACTTTTACGTCGCTTGAGTGACTGAAAATCCGTGACGTATGAGCGACATTGACAGCGATATCGACGCGTGTGACATACCCTTTACTGTCTACCTGCATCAAATGGTTGGTCTACAAGATTAGAAACAGACGTTTTATCTCAAGTATCACAAGCACATGCTCTTTTCTGAGAGTATCTGTAGGTGGGTTTCTTTAAAGGGATCCTGTCACCCCCAAAACACCTCTAAAGCTATTAAAAGCTGTCCCTAGAGCATAGTAACACTTACCCTACACTCCTTTTAGCTCCTAAATGCACCAAGTGAAATTGAAGATAAATTTTATTACAGTACCTCATTAGGGATGATAATGAGTGACTATGCTATTCATAGTCACCCTGGCAGGCTCTCCCACTTCATGATATCACGCCTCCATAGGCATGATCTTCTAATCAGATTAAAATGTGCGCCTCCCCGCTCTGTGCTGTGTCTCGACCGGCCTGTAGTGGGGCGGGTGACGCGAATCGCGTCATTTCCGGAGCCGGGTGACGTAGTACACCTGCGCCGCTCGGTTAGCTTCAAGACCCGCACTGCGCATGCGCATGTGCAGTGCGCGTTTTGAAGCTAACCGAGCGGCGCAGGTGTACTACGTCACCTGGCTCCGGAAATGACGCGATTCGCGTCACCCAGCCCCACTACAGGCCGAGACACAGCACAGAGCGGGGAGGCGCGCATTTTAATCTGATTAGAAGATCACGCCTATGGAGGCGTGATATCATGAAGTGGGAGAGCCTGCCAGGGTGACTATGAATAGCATAGTCACTCATTATCATCCCTAATGAGGTACTGTAATAACATTTATCTTCAATTTCACTTGCTGCATTTAGGAGCTAAAAGGAGTGTAGGGTAAGTGTTACTATGCTCTAGGGACAGCTTTTAATAGCTTTAGAGGTGTTTTGGGGGTGACAGGATCCCTTTAAGTAACCATAACAGTTCATGCTACATTTAGATATTTTTTTATCTAGGCCAAAATATGTGACATTTGTGGCTATAGTTCAACCCTATCTTTTCAAAACCTCACTTTCCACTGCACAACTGAGATGCAGTTCCACCAGATTATAATGGCTTCAAAAAAGGCTGGATTGTTGACTGAATCTGTACTTATCTGTTACACTGATGTAGATACTCGCTGTAGATCGAATGAAATGAAAGCAATGATAACATGTAATGATGTGCTTTTCTAATGGAGCATAATGGGGAGACATGGATATATCGAAAGATCCCAAAACCGCTAAGTCACCATCTAGCCATAGCTGTTCGTGACTATGGAACCCAACAATCAAAGCTATGACTGTATGGAAGATCCAAGCACTGGCTGCAACCTGACCCGAGGGTTAGTGCATCGAAGAAACAACTTATAGCTGCATGTAGGGCAGACCTGGTGCTCAAACTTTCTTCTTTCTAAATATCTTGGTCCAGGCACAGTGGTTTGATATCCAACACCTAAGGCAAAAGACCCGACTGCCCCTTCATATGCTCCTCTGATAATGGGTGATGTATTACATTATTAGATACATGTCTATATAATCGATTTCACAGGAGAATAAATTCTGTCCTAGAAAAAGTAAAAAAAAATATATAAAAATAAAATAGGCTTACAACGATGAGTGTTACTTTATAACAGCTCTCATATGTATATATAGCTCCCATTTAATTATATGTTTACTTATCAATGATTGTTGGTTTATCTCTGTAATGAAATCCCACATGCTTCTTGAAACTACTTCGAAAGTAAGCACTTTTAATGAAAGAAAATACAGGCACCTTGTCGCTAATAGGAGCTACAGCCTGTTAAAAACCCATGCTGTGTTCGGATATTAAACTCCTACTGAAGCGACGTGATGTCTTGATTGTTGAGATTTTAATGCCAAGATTTCCAACCCACAGCAGATTAGCAACATGTGGCTTAAATACCATTGGTCGCTATGGCCTGGAGATGCCAACACTTCAATGAATGTTACATTCTATTGGTTTTTGCAGAGTTCATGCCATTGGTGAATTATCAAGACCACAATTTTGGCTAGCTGGCTTTCCATTTAATTCAGTTAGATATAATTCTTACAAATAAATGTATGGCCCCTAACACAAGCATATATATATGCTGCTTACCAATCACGGTAATGCAGCCGCCATCAGAGACATTGGAGTGCCTGTGACTAGGGATGCATGGCAGTGACATCATGCACCATGGTGTAAACGCCAATGTTACCTGCTGGCTCCTGCAACGGCTGTAGAAAAGGACAAAGCGGATGGGGGGGCAGAGGAATACAGTGTTTGTTTGTTTTTATGCAGAATGGGGAACAGATATACGGTATCAGAATGGGTAAGGGATATACCAGGATAAGTCAAGGATGGGGTCATATATACTTGGATGGGGGAAAGATATTCCAGGATAGGGAGCAGATATACCAAGAAGGGTCCAGGATGGGAGACATATATACAAGGATTGGGGACATATATACCAGATTTTGGGACATATATACTAGGATAGACCAAGGATGGGGGACATTTTTACCAGGATGGAAGCAATACAATATATATTGAAATAGTCCCAGGAAAGGGGACAGAGTTTGCCAGGAAGGGGTACATATATAACAGGATGGCTCCAGGATGGAGGACATATATATCAGGATGGAAGACATATAACAGGATGGGTGACATATATACCAGGATGAGCCAAAGATGGGAAACATATATACCAAGAAGGGACCTAGGATAACAGAAATAAGTACAGGATGGGGGAAGTTACTACATTACAAAGGTGGATGGGCAGGACACAAAGGATTTAGAAAGCTACCGTACATCTAACTAAGATGCAAGGGGGTGGGAATGGTGGGGGCCTAGATCATATGCATCGGGGCCCATTGGACTCTAGTTACACCACTGCTCTGCTGTGCTGTTAAAAGGCATCACTCCTGCTTGTAAAGGTTAATATATCAACTTAGACAGATTTGTGCCAAATGTGAGCACCAGATATAATCTAGTTATGTTAAAGGCTCCTTTTTAAATGAGATTTGTAAAGTATACATCACAGATGGACACATGAAATGATTTTAGACACCTAACTATGTCATAATTGTGAAAGTAAAAACTTTGGTGTTAAATAACAGTTCAGCTATAAAACTGCTGACAGTCTGAGAAAAAGAATGAATCACAAACAATCAATAAATGTTTTGGCTGGTAAAGCTGCATTAACATCGAGTTTTTGCACTTCCCATATAGGACTTGTCAATGCTGCTAACATATCAGGACCAGTGCTAGTATGACAATTTTTAGTATGGAATGTGTGACATCAATTTCCTGATTCTAATGAATGTTGAGATAATAGAATGATATACTGGGACTAATGGGCAACTAATCTGCTGTCAGACAGATTTTTTGTGCAGGGAGGACTGTTGCTCTATTCAGTTGGTTAACTGACTCACACTCAGTATGACCCAAATTTTGAATACAAACTGATTTAAAGTAAAGGTATTCGAACATTCTTAACCCTAGTATATGTCATCCAACCACAGTCCAATGTTTTACTCGCACCCATAGACTTGTATGGGTACAAGCGATACAAGACTCGCTGACAATCACAGCATGCTGCAATTTTTCCATCAGTCTGTTTAGGGCTGGGGAAATACTCACAGATCTGAGCTGCCTGATTGATTAACATTGGTCTGAGTATATTACGAAATTTTCTGCATTACACTCGTGTGAGTTATACGCGCGGCCTAAATATCACTGTGTCGTTCTGCATTCAACAATTTTTTTTTACCCCAAATGGATGAAAAATAACATTAAAAAATACATTCTGTAACAGGTTAAAAACAACAAAATGAGCTAGATGCGTCTAATGCTGTAGCCGTGTTTCTAAACTCCTGGCCCAGGTCTTCATTGGCGGGATCACGGCTACCGGACAGGCTCAGGGCCTTGTAATGTCTATTTGAGAATGACCACTGAGCTTATCGATTGGCTACAAGGTCACGTATTGCGGTCGTGAGGTCACAACTGCAGCCTGTCAGACAATCTGTGGGCAGTGGAAGACAGTAGGCAGCAGTGTGTGAGTAGGGCTCATTTTATTTTTAATCTCAGAAAACTTGGAGTAAAAAAAAAGAATGCAAAACCCAAGGCACTGCAAAGATTACAGACTCACTATGTTTGCAGAACCAGCCCACTGGTGGCAGGTGGATTAAATAGTAGTGCTCTGAACTAAAAAAAAGTTGAGCATTAAGGGTTTATTCATGTGGTTTTCTCATCAAGACATAAAAAATGTCATAGAGGGAGGTCCACCACTTGGGATCCCCTCCAGCAGTGAGAGACCTGTAGCGTAATTAGAAAGTGATGGGCACCAAGCCAAACTTTTGATTGGATCCTCTTCCTTACAACAGACCCCATACCAGAACGTAATTAGAATACATAAGCAACATGCATAAACTGAGAAACATAAAACTCATACAAATTAGAAATTAAAATGTTGAAAGTGATAAAACACAAAATAAAGAGGATATCAAGTACAATATTGTAGAACAACAGACAATCATGTACTGCCTTAGTGTCCAGGGGTATTGGCAGCTCTGTTCAGAACTGGAGATGCATGATACATCATTCAGAGAGTGTAAGCCCTTCAGCTACAGCTCACAGCCAGGTAGGGCCTCAGTGATGCTCACAGGAGAAAGTTTGTAATATTCCAGCACCAAAGAAAAATAGGTTAAATATTAAATGTATTAAAATCCGTTACAAAGATTAAAGTGTATAGGATAACATTTCTAGGGCCCAGGGAAGAGTCTCTAACCTACTGAGTCAGCAGAAGGGCTGCACTTATCAGTCTTGCCCTGGGATCCTTATGAATCAATAACAAACTCAGCCTAGGGCCAGGAAACTAGGTCTGTGCATAATAATCGAGATCCCAGATAGTATGCAGAAGACTGGCATGGATGGGGCCCAACATGTGCTATGCAAGGGGGAGAGTCAGAATGCAGATGCATACTCTGCACTGAGCTGATAATGGAAGCTGTGCTCTGGTCTATGAAGCCAGTGGCATGAACAGCCGCCCCTCTCACACATTGAGGATCCTCAAAAGTTAGCAGAAATACCCACTTTAGGTGGGATTTAGACAAACCATACCCTATGCAAATGGGACATGCCCAAATGTCTCCACATTGCTGCCAAAATCTAAAGACTGTTTTGGCAATTTCAAAACTTTTGCCAACTATTTTCTGAGCAGCTGTTCAAACATAGCCACAACCCAGGTAGTCACACCCCACCAGTTGGTGGTCATGATGCGCTAGGCATGAAAGGTGGAGATGATGTTGAATACATCTCTCTGACTACTCCTGATAATATTGCTGTGTGATCTGTTGCTTTAATGCATTTTTATTCCCCTATTGGCTGCAGATTCCTGTGTTAAGAGGTGACTGGGTTAACATCTAGCCCGCTCATTGATGGTTCTGAGAGTTTAGGAGAGTTTAGAGTGTGAGTATTGAAGTAGAGAGAGTGAACGAAGTTCAGTCTCAGCATTGCAACAGTACAGACCTGCAGAATGCAGTACGCTTCACTATCAATTACCAGTAGCGGAAGTTCTCTACAGAGCAGGCAATTTGGGCACCGGGCAGAAAGACTTTTGAGTGCAAGTCTTACCTGGAAAAAAATATGGGATCGGCCAGGTTGGAACTCATCTGAAAAAGTAGCAGCTGGAAGTGTGCCCCTTATACAAGTGTGCCTCGTACAGTCAACAAAAAGTCGTTTTGGGTACAGTGGTCACAGCAAAACCCATTGACCAATGTGACTTTGTGTTGGGAAGATGGAGGCCTTTAGCTTAAACTGCTGAACCATAGCAATGTACATTTCAAGTGTTGTGCCATTATGCGTAACTATTGTTTGTGCCTCTGAAATGTTTGTTAGATGAAAACTTTAAGTGTTTTACCTACTACCTGTTGTATATAGTAAACAAAGGTTTATTTTCTTAACAATAACTGGATTCTTCTTCATGAAGAGAAAGGGTCCCAACTTGTCCCATGATACGGCAGCAGTCAGAAAGTAAGGTCAGAGACCCACGGAGCGAGATGCATGAAAGGTACTTGCAGGAGTCTCGCATGACTCACCCAGTATAGAAACACAAGCAGCTGACATGACAGCCGGTGGCCTTGCTGGGTGTGTCATTCGAGACTAGTGTGAGTATCTCGCATGCATTTCGCACCGTGGGTCTTCAGACTAATAGTAATTCTACCGAACATATGTAAATACACCCAGGGACCCCTGTACACAGGGTTTATGGACACCGAAATACAGAAATATGAAACAACACATGCTGTTCCTTACAAGCATACTACGGAGTAATGCTGGAAAATGTAATGACCTAATTTACTAGATCAAGAAAGGCCAAATGTGGCAGACGGGCCTTTGGGTCCTGCAACCCTATAATAATGTCACTGCAGACAACTGCAAAACAGGATCATCTCTCCCTCCAGTGAACCCAGTCAGTCCATGGATCATATGCTCAGGATATAACACCACTATTTCCCTTAAGTGAGTGTCAACAGCTAATCATCTAGAGTTCCAAGTGCCAGACCTGCAATGATCCTCCTGTATTTAACAAATGGCATGACCATTCTATAATTCTATGTACAATAGATAATATATGACTGATTCAATAAAATACTTTAGATTTGTCCTAAGTATATTGAACATTGTGCCCTAAATCTTTGTTTGCAGCCCAGACCTGTAAGGCTAGGGTCACATTTTGGATGTTGCATCCATTTGAGGGATGCATTAATGGGTGCTTTTTTTTTCCCTTGCCATTCCCATGACATGTGTGTTCATTTTTAACGCATGTGTTAACTCATACAGTGCCTACAAGTAGTATTCAACCCCCTGCAGATTTAGCTGGTTGACACATGCAGAATTAACTTGGCATTGTGACATTTGGACTGTAGATCAGCCTGGAAGTGGGAAATGCACTGCAGCCACAAAAATGTTTTTTTTTTTTTTTTTAAAGCGTTAAAAGTTAATTCAGAGGTTCATTTATTATTCAACCCCTCAAACCACCAGAATTCTGTTTGGTCCCTCTAAAGTATTAAGAAGTAGTTCAGGCACAAATAACAATGAGCTTCACATGTGTGGATTAATTATCTCTTTTGCCAGCCTTTTCTGATATTTAAGACCCTCCCCAAACTTGTGAACAGCACTCATACATGGTCAACATGGAAAGACAAAGGAGCATTCCAAGGCCATCAGAGACAAGATCGTGGAGGGTCACAAGGCTGGCAAGGGGTACAAAACCCTTTCCAAGGAGTTGGGCCTACCTGTCTCCACTGTTGGGAGCATCATCCGGAAATGGAAGGCTTATGGAACTACTGTTAGCCTTCCACGGCCTGGACAGCCTTTGAAAGTTTCCTCCCGTGCCGAGGCCAGGCTTGTCCAAAGAGTCAAGTCTAACCCAAAGACAACAAGGAAGGAGCTCCGGGAAGATCTCATGGCAGCGGGGACATTGGTTTCAGGCAATACCATAAGTAACGTACTCCACCGCAATGGTCTCCGTTCCAAACGAGCCCGTAAGGTTCCTTTACTTTCAAAGCGTCATGTCAAGGCTCGTCTACAGATTGCTTATGATCACTTGGAGGACTCTGAGACAGACTGGTTCAAGGTTCTATGGTCTGATGAGACCAAGATCGAGATCTTTGGTGCCAACCACACACGTGACGTTTGGAGACTGGATGGCACTGCATACGACCCCAAGAATACCT
Source organism: Allobates femoralis (assembly GCA_033576535.1). NCBI lineage: Eukaryota > Metazoa > Chordata > Amphibia > Anura > Aromobatidae > Allobates > Allobates femoralis. Next base: position 135,029,979 of record JARQOC010000003.1, read on the forward strand.
TCCATACAGTCAAGCATGGTGGTGGCAGCATCATGCTGTGGGGCTGTTTCTCAGCCAAGGGGCCTGGCCATCTGGTCCGCATCCATGGGAAGATGGATAGCACGGCCTACCTGGAGATTTTGGCCAAGAACCTCCGCTCTTCCATCAAGGATCTTAAGATGGGTCGTAATTTTATCTTCCAACAAGACAATGACCCAAAGACACAGCCAAGAAAACCAAGGCCTGGTTCAAGAGGGAAAAAAATCAAGGTGTTGGAGTGGCCTAGTCAGTCTCCTGGCCTTAACCCAATTGAAAACTTGTGGAAGGAGCTCAAGATTAAAGTCCACATGAGACACCCAAAGAACCTAGATAACTTGGAGAAGATCTGCATGGAGGAGTGGGCCAAGATAACTCCAGAGACATGTGCTGGCCTGATCAGGTCTTATAAAAGACGATTATTAGCTGTAATTGCAAACAAGGGTTATGCCACAAAATATTAAACATAGGGGTTGAATAATAATTGACCCACACTTTTATGTTTAAAATTTATAAAAATTCAACTGAGCAACATAACTTTTTGGTTTGTAAGATTTATGCTTCTGTTAATAAATCCTACTCTCGTTTGCAGTTTGAAGGCTCTAACTTATTGGCATCTTATCAAACCAGCTAAATCTGCAGGGGGTTAAATACTACTTGTAGGCACTGTATATGTACCATGCGTTAACGCATGTGTTTCCCATAGACTCCCATGTTAAAAAAAGCATGCATTTTTGCAATAGCACCAAAAAACGCTGCATACCGCATTTTTTGGTGCACTTGCAAAAATGCATAGCGTCAAATGCCTTGCACTTTTGCTATGCATTTTTTGCACTGAAAGTCTATGCATGCATTTTTCAGGATTTGCACATGACAATAGTTCATGCACTTATGAAAAGTCTGACGCTAGCCTAAGAGAGTGTAGCTGAAAAATTGACATAAATGGCAGCTAAATCAATGTCTTATACAGGCAAGTGCGTTACGTGAGGCAGGGCGAGTTTCTCTCACAGCCCACAATGTAAAGGACTTTGGGAGCACAATGTCAGACTTTCTATTACAAATCAGAAGAGACTAGTGTCCAGTCCTCAAGGAGCAGTAGTACAATTACTCCAGTTTAGAGCAGTGTGGCGTTGGTTGTAATTCTTCACATTCATTGAAATGATCACAATAATTCTCCCAATTATGTCAGTGCGTCCCTCTCTGCATAGCCAAGTATGTAATGCAATAAGCCTATGCCTGAGCAGTCTGTTTGCCCCACAGCAAGTTTGAAGGAAAACTCTTTTTTTTTTTTAAAGGACTTGTCTCTTTGAAATGCATAAACTGGCGAGGAGCCAAAGGGAGCTGGTGCTTAAGCAACCAAGACTGAGCAGTGACTGTGTGCATTTCAATCTCAGCCAACCGCAGTAAATGTTATTGGAGTTTTTGTGCTGTAAAATTGCTGCTTTCATGCCCAGTGCATCTGACAATAGGAATCCTGGGTCTAGAGAGAGCAGGAGAGCGCCTGATGTGTCTTCTAGCCAGTTTGCTGCATCCTTTCAAAATTACCATCGCTACTTCAGCGTGCTCCTAATGGCTTGGTGACAGCATGAGTCATGTCACTGATGCATCCAGACAAAGATACTCAGCAAAGGCAAAGGGAAAGTGCAGACAAATAATGCTGGCTGAAAATCATGTATGGCTCCCTGTTTACGGGCAATAGCTTCCCGCCTCGGTGGAAAAAAATGTAGTCTTCTGCTGAGCAATCATAAAACATCATTGATCACATGGGAAGAAGGTTCAACAGACCACATCTAAAACCCAGGATCCGATAAAATGGTTGTACAACATTAACGACGTGGCAAACATTATGGACATATAGATATATTTAGGGAGAATGGAGCGCTGCGCACAAGGTCTCAGACAATAATGTGCAATGTCAATAATTTACACTGGGACGATCCCTTTGAAGAGAACTCTTCGGTGAATTTGACGAACGCTCTGCATACATTTTCTGTGCGGGAGGGGACATCACATCGCAAATCTGTCCGCTCCGCTGCTTTTAAGATTTAGCACATGATTTTCACATTCAAAGCAATTTTATAAAATTTCTCACGTCAACGCAACAGATTTTTTTTCATATTAATAACACATTAACTAAATTAAAGATAAAAATACTAATTAATTTTTTTTTTCTAGTTAAGTGATAATAGATACAAGCAAATTCTGATATATTTTATAGGAACTCAAGGTCAATATGTTATACAGAAAATACTTACAAGGTCAGGTTTCTACATAACTATATACTTCACTATATCTTACCGCAAAATAAGACTAATTCCTAGGGATGTCACATTTCATCAGTGGGGGATCTTTGTACAGAGACTCCCAGTAATCTCTACAATCAAGAAGTCATGGTGCTTTTCCTCTGAGGCTTTTAGTTTGGAGATCTTTATACTTTAAGATTAGTTATAATGCATATTGTGGGTCTTTTGTGTTGCTTAACCATTCTAAGACCAAGCCTATTATGTAGGGAACATAGGAATTTCTTTTTGAGTCATTGCATTTCCGGAACCATAGCCTTTTTTACTTTTTTGTCGATGTAGCTGTATGAGGTCTTGTTTTTGCTCGATGAATGGTATTTTACAATGACTCCATTTTCGGGTACATATAACATATTGATCAACTTTTATTAAGCCTTTCTTAGAGGGAGAAGAAGAAAACTGCAATTGTTTTTTTTGCAATTATATGTAGGTCAATGTTCTATCTTTATTCTATGAGTTATATACTAACAATGTCAAATATATATATTTTTATGTTTCATAATTGTATACAATAATTGACATTTCATTTAGTTTTCATGCTATCACACTATTTATTTCATTGTAGCCATACATAGGCTTTTTTGTTATTTCTCAACACAAGCATTCTGGGATAGATATATCTGGGATAGATATTAAATACATGTGATAAAATAATTAATATATAATATATATATATATATATTGTTCCTTTTTTCGGGGCGGCACTATTGAACATGGCATCTAGGGGCTATAGATCTGATGCAACTCTGGTTTTGGGTGTTACGACATTCACTTTGGTACTGTTGAGAACCACAGCCCTCGGACCTACATATATTTAAAAGTTATTGAATAATTTACCACTTACTCATTACATTCTCCAAAAATTATCATTTCTGTCATTTCATTCCCAATTTGCACTTAATCTTGATGAAGCTACATTTCAGCATTATAAAATGATGATGCAGCCTAGAGTCAGATGTCATGACTTGCCTACCTGACGACTAGGTGAGAATAGCTTATAATGAAGAAGACAAATGTGGTGGATTTACTAGTCAAAATGAGCCAAAGGTTTGGATTCAACTAAACTAGGACTCTATTATACCTTCTGGAATACATTTTTACTCCCTCCAATAGGGTAGCAAGACTTGGTGGGAAAGGGATGTGGTTTGGTGAGAAAGGCACATGTCTTTAGACAAGAAATGCTGAAAAAAAAAATTGGCTAAAATAAACCAACCAAAAAGTAATGGCAAGTATCTAGTGACGTGCTAGATTAATACAAATAGGACTTCTCCCACCAGTAACAGCATTTGACATGAAAGGATTTTACTTTTCTGTCCAGTGGTCCAAGGTTCAAGAGGGCCACTCAACCTGAATCAGTCCTATTAATGTTCTTTCTCTGAGTCCCCACCTATAAACTATGTAATTTCCTCTCTGCCTTCAGACACACCACCTGGATCACCTTGTTCCCTCCATTATCCCTCTCTCTCTCCTATGGTCACTTCCTCCCTCCCAGTGTCATGTCAGCCTCCCTCTAACCCTGCATGGAGGGTCCGGCTGATAATTGTCAATGACTTTTCAAAGTATGATAGATCAGAAATTGGAACCTTGGATGACAAGCTTTGTTTTTATACTTTTGCTCATCAAATAAAACCTTTTTAAAACTTTATTCAAGAGCTATTATTGGTCATTAATGGAGCTGTAGTCAAAATATAGTACGAAAAACTGGGCATATGGGGATAGACGTCTGAAGTATGGACAATTAGACAATGGAGGTGATTCAACTGATGATATCTCTTTTTGGCATTTACTTTACAGAATCTGCAGTCTTAAGTCGGTGTCATTCATCAGTGTTTTTAGTACAACTGCTATCTGTTATTACGAGGAAATGACAGACCCGTCACTATGAAAGTGTCTTTTTGCATTTTTTTTTGCAAAGACATGCCCAACTTCATCCACCATGAAAAAAATGGATAGCACACAGATCTAATTGATGTAGCCGTCTGTATTTTATAGCTGAATGGGTAAGAAAATGTTTTTTGATTTTTTTTATCCACTCGAAAAAATTAATGCAAGAAGAATTCTAAAAACTGACACATGAACCAAAAATGGGTCCACAAACAGAAAAAAAACTATAATTAAAGCTGGCCTTAACAGTAAAAGTATAAAGATCCTTCATACGTAATTGATTTAATATTGTTAGCTTAGAAGCAAGTGGATTTTAGAGGTTACAGAAATGAAATTATTATTAATAATAATACTATAAAAAGCACTTTATTTGGCCAGTAGCATTTTTCTTTCTACATTGTAGGGTTAAAAATATGGGAAAAAAACATCTGAAACTAAAAAGAGGTGTTTCTGCTTAGGGAACCAGGCACCGAGGGAATACATTAGATTAATGGCATTGTATTTCTAGAACATGAAAGTAGTAACAGGAGACTTATAGTTTGTCATAGCCGCTGTCATTCACATCTAAAAATATGTACCACCAAATATGGAAGTCTTCTGCGCCTTGATTTGTTCCGTAGAAAGAATGCGTGCATATAAAAAGAGTCATTTCCTTAAGCTACACGGTTCTGTAACACATTTGACATTTCACTGAGGATTAATGAATTCAGTCACTACCAGTTATTAAACTGGCATTGGCGTACTTAAGGGCGAAATGCCACAGCGGTGTTAAATATTGATTTCCAGTTGCAGATAACCTGTTCTAAGAGCAAAATATGTATTTAAAGTATTTGCCGTGGCAAAGGGAATACCTGCTGTAGAGGAGACTATTGAACAGCTCATTCTTCTCGGGCAAATATTGAGTTTCATACTCTGCACGTTTACGAACCAATAGTAGATGAAGGGTTAACAACCGCACTGCCAGACTTCCAGGACATCAAATATTAGGAGTTATCAAAATGTTAGATGAAGGTGTTGGTTTATTTATCAATGCGTTTTAAGGCTCTCATCTCATCAGGACAAACAGCATGCCTTGAAACGCGTTGACAAATAAACCAACACCCTTCATCTAACAATTTGATAACTCCTGATATTTGATGCCCTGGATATCTTGCAGCACGGTCATTAACCCTTCATCTACTACTGGTTTGTATATTTCCTATTGGGGACCGCTGAAGCTGTGATATGGTTGTTAGTGATCACAAACCACTAAGGTGAGCCTTGAGACCTCAATTTACTGTGCCTTTCTTCCAGATAAGATCCTATCTGCACTTTTATTCTGGTCTTCTAGTTTCTATAGTATTAAGAGACAAAAAGGTGCATAGGGTCTTATCTCAATGAGAAGGGGGGCAATTCGCCCATTTGAAAGGTGCTCACCTGATAAGGTTGTGTCACCCACAACCAGTATCTTCATTTGTACAGCTGCTACTGGATCCAGACTTCCACGTGTAATGTAGGATACGACTGAAAAGCAGAGGGACAAAAGTGCTGGTGATCCGCGCTGCCGTGAAGAAAGACCGGACCAAACGTCTGATGCAATGATATTCCTTTATTCTTCCGACGCGTTTAGGAGCCTGCTTTGCTGCTTTCTCAGGGATTACAGATATCCAATATCGGAATAAAGGAATATCATTGCATCAGACCTTTGGTTTGGTCTTTCTTCACAGCAGCGCGAATCACCAGCACTTTTGTCCCTCTGCTTTCTCGTCTTCTAGCTTGGCTTTAGCACTCTGCACATGGCAGAGCAGTCTACATGGAGTCTGCATTGAGGCAAATAGGGCTCCAGCATTTCCATGCTTAGATGCTTTATGTGACTTTATATCATCAACATATTATCCGATATGAAAAATCATGTCTAAGTTTGGAATTGGAAGTTTATGGAGGTGCATTATACTAATATGTATGTCATGTACACTGACATTTCACTGTATGAATGGGATTTACTCAGGCCTCTAAAGTAAAAACAATATCTGTGACCAGACCATGCCATACTGCAAAGTATGCAGGTATCTAGAAAAATAAATATTGCATTTTTATGAGAAAATATATATATATATTATAGAAATTATAGGTGCCAATTAGAAATCTATCACTTCTATATCAATTCTCACTTATTTTCCCCAAGTAAGTGTGATGGGATAATTAAAATGTATTTTTAGATTACATCTGGAGGTTTATTCCAGTGTGTCTTGGGGAAAATTCCACACAATTTGTGAGGCTAAATGATAATATATCGCACTCTCTCTGTGATATGAAAACACGGTAAGTATAGTAGCAATTAGAAAATAGCAACGCAAACTTTGGTTTCTGACAGTCTTAAGGCTAAAATATCGCACAAACTGTAAAATGTATACACAGTATATGAAGAAGATTTTTCTCAACCAACCCAGGCAGTTTATCTTAGTATAATACAGGTCATGGAAGTTTTGCCCTTGGACCTCTGGAGTTTGCAATGCAAACTACCCTTTTTGAAGGAGGTTCTCTATAGATGAGCACATTTCAAGAAAAATGTAGTTTTCCATTACATTTTTATCTCCCATAATCAAAATTTACTATGTTTTATATATATATATATATATATATATATATATATATATATATATATATATAATGTACTTGTTTTTACTATTATTATGTGTTTCTGAACTTTCCAAATAAGTATAGCAGCAATATAGTAGGTGTGTCAGTAACTAACTTTAGTGTTCCCCACCCTGTTTAACATAATACTACTTCCAGTGGCGGACCTTGTGCCAAGAGGGCCCTGGTGCAGCATTTGATGGGGTGAGGAGCGGGGGGGTGCTAGCGGATGTCGGCGAGGAGCGGGGGAGTTTGTGTGCTAACAGATGACGGTGAGGATCGGGGGGGGTGCTATAGGTGCTCCGGCTCCTACCTGCGGCGGTCCATGGGAGGCGAGGCGGCAGAGGACAGGAGGGGCGGGATCAGCCAAGAGAAGCAGGAAGCTTCCCTCAGTTACCCCCTCTCCTCTGACACTGGGTCATGGGGGTCGGCTGGGAGCCCCCCTGCAGGCTTGAGGGGCCCCCTAGCCAGTCGGGGCCCTGGTGCAGCTGAACCAGCTGCACCACGGTAGGTATCCACAATCTTGGAATATTACTAACAATATATCTGAGGAAGACATTTTTACTGTCGAAACGTGTTGTATGTGCTTTTCTTGAGAAAAAAATAAAAACCTTTTTTTGGATAATAAGAAGATTTGGACTGTAAACCTCGGGAGGGCAAATAGCCTGGCAAAAATTCCAGGGGATCCCTTCATATTATTGCAGTAGACTAGAGCTCTCGCCGGCCAGCTCCCTATTAAGGTATAAAATCAGGGCTGATGAGGGACTAGGTATCCTGCTTGACGATGGGGTGAAAGAACCTGTATAGGGATGATAGGGAGATCAAGGTACAGCCTCAGGTGAGTGCAGGAGGAGTCCCTTCCCCAACCCCTACCGACAAGGCCCACTGTTGTTATTGTTTCCCCTGTGTTACCCATTGGACCATGTGCCACTGTCAAGCGGTGTATTCAGACACATATCAGTTTGTGCATGACAACAGGGCAGACAATGCAGAAAAAGGACAGAAGAAGAATTCAATCTGCTGCTAAAGACTTTTCAAAGGAAGATAAATAGCAGTAGAGATAAGTGGTTTAAAAAAAAAAAACCTTTTTCTACTGGTGTGTCCAGGATCTTCCTTTGAAAAGTCAGCAGCAGCACAGAGTGAACACATCTTGTGTCTTTTTTCTAAATACTCTCATTCACATTAGATTAAATTGGCACAATATGATTTCGGTGGGACCAACCAACCACTTCTGTGCTTAAGGCTACCTGACAGGAAACAAATTAAATTTAAACACCCAGTACCTTTATTGCCACAAAAAATAGTGTGTCTAACTAAGGTATCTGGCAGCAGCTTTCTCTACTGCTGCTGAAAATTCTTGGATGCTTGGTTGAGCCTAATATTTATTTTCATGGACACCAAAATAAATCATTCAGCTTTACAAACTGGGGTGGACGTATCATTGGTACAACCTGTATGTTTGCCACTACCATATGCCTGAGCTATTACAAATGGCCCATATACAGTTTTAGCACAATGGCCAGGGGCATAACTACAAAGGGTGCAAGGGTTGAGATCGCACCCGAGACTGAGGGGGTCCTAAATAACCCTTTGGCCTATATGAAAAGACCAATGCTATAAAACAACTGGAATAATTAAGGGCCCCGTTAGAGCTTTTGCATTGGAGCTTATGAGCTTCAAGTTTCAAAACTGACGGGGGCTCTCCTCTGTCTGGGTCCCCTCCCATATAAAGTTTGTAGACCTAGTTTTACAAGTATTCGCACTATTGTCCTACGTATTAACTTGTCTTTTAGGTTATCACATGACAGCTGTCCCCAGCAGAAAATTTCCTATGGGGGAAATCTGTCCCATAGACCTTAATGGGGTTTGTAAGACTTCAATTCACATTCTCTACAAACAGTCCGATTCAAATATTTGGAAAGCATTTCTATATTAGAACATTTTTTTGTTCTTTTAGACAGACTTCTTATCTGGAAAACCAGATTCAAAGATTGAATTAGTAAAATAAATTCTAATAAATGTGCTGTAAAATCGCAACGAGAAAGCAAAGTCTATTGTGCTGCTATAAGATGGGACCTCCGGAATCTAAAAAAGGTTCTTTTCTCTATCTACACAGGGAATAAGCCCCAGCCTTTGCTTCATGTCTATAAGAATTCTGCCCCCGGCACAGAATATATTAAATGTAAACAAATAGGGTCATGTATAGATCAGGAAGATAATGCGCTAAATTAAAAATGTATTCATGTGAGCTTTGTCAATGGCAATGCAATTTTTAACTTACTGACCTATTACTCACAACACATATTAATGCACCGAATATTATTCTCTGTGTCTGTTCTAATATTATCTTGGAAGAAAGATTAATAGAAGGCATTTAAAAATTCAATAGAAAGGTACAGACGGCTGTATTCTCATTGTGTTCAGTGGTCAGGTCATGATAAGGTTGCATTTCCGTGTATCTGGAGTCTGCATGAGGCTATACACAGTGGTAGCTGTGTCCCTGGAAATTGTATTCAGATTCTAGCAACATATTACTTGTGGATTTGATAACCTTGTTGCAGTGAAAAATATGGGAAAAGCTTTGTTAAATTTAACTCTGCTCTGTGCAGCATCGCAGTTCTAGTTAAATAGAATAATCATATTTCCCCTGAAAAGTGCAACCAAATCGTTGACTGGTAGGCTACGGGTAGACTGTAATGAGGGTAGAGTATGATGAACTAACGTCTTGCAAAATACTGACTGTCCATGAAGCTATTAGGGCTCACTTACACTGGGTGGTAATCAGGGGCATATATGAAAATCATGGGGCCTCATGCTAGATCTGCTACTATGGGCGGTATTCCACTAGTGGTGGATCTCTCACTCCAGATTGGCCTGTCTAAACAGCCTAAATAAAAAAGCTGATGGCACTTCCTAGCGCAAATCTGAACAGGTGTATACTGAAAATAACATATACTAAATTGAAGACAGTTGCAGTCTGAAATGCTAAGACATGCAAACAATGAATATAGGAATATGCATTACTGCTAAGGAAAATCATGATAAACTCGAGATACTTAGCATATAAAAAGTAAATATTATGTGAGCCCAGTAGCCAAACAGCATGGCATATCTCATTACCGGGTCCCGACATAAGTCAATGCCTCTCTCTGGGTAAAAAAAAAAAAAGAAATCCTTCTTATATAAAGGCAGAGAGGGACATGCTAATAGAAAAGTAAAAACACCCAGAGCAAATGGGGAGTGCACAGTCAGAAGGCATGACCCTATAATCGAAAGTTCTAGTTGTTTGCATGCCTTAGTATTTCAGAGTGCAGTTGTCCATTTATTCTAGTATATGTTATGTTCATAGAATGGTAGAGTTGGAAGGGACCTCCTGGATCATCTGGTCAAACCCCCTGCTCAAATCAGGATTCACTAAATCATCCCAGAGAAATGTCTGTCCAGTCTCTGTGTGAAGACTTCCATTGAAGGGCAACTCGCCACCTCTCATGGCAGCCTGTTCCACTAGTTGATTGCCCTCAGTGTCAAAAAGTTTTTCTAATATATAATCTGTGTCTACTCCCATTCAGTTTCATCCCATTGCTTCTAGTCTTTCCTTGTGAAAATGAGAATAAAGCTGATCCTCTATAGCAGAGGTCCCAACTCCAGGCCTCAAGGGCCGCCAACAGTGCAGGTTTTCAGGATTTACTTAGTATTGCACAGGTGCTATTGTGATCATCTGCACAGGTAATGATTCCAAGCCCTGTGCAATACTAAGGAAATCCTGAAAACCTGCACTGTTGGCGGCCCTTGAGGCCTGGATTTGGGGACCTCTGCTGTATAATGTGACAGCCCTTGAGATATTTGTACACAGCTATGAAGTCTTCTCTCAGTTTTCTTTTTTGCAAGGTAAACATTCTAAAATCTTGTAACCGGTCCTCATAGGACATGGTTTACAGACTGGTCACTCTTCCCTTTACTTGCTCCATTTTGTTGGTGTCTTTTTTTAAAATGTGGTGCCCAGAACTGGACATCGCATTCTAGATGAGGTCTGGCCAAAGAAGAATAGAGGGCGATAATTATTCCCATGATCTAGACTATATTCTAACAGGGCTTGGGTCAGACTGACGTTTTCTTCCTATTTTAACGGCATGCTCTTAAAACTTTGAAGTTTTCCCAGAAGCAACGCTATGCGCTTTGGGAGAATTCTGCCCCTAGTTACCCGATGTGTTACATGGTTACCAGCCACACACAAAGCTGCTCAGACTGCGCTTTAGCTGAGCGTACAGAAACTTCAAAGTTTTAAGCGCATGCCATTAAAATAGGAAGAAAATGTCAGCCTGACCCCAGCCTTAATACATCCCACAATTGTGTTAGCTTTTTTTGCTGCTGCATCACACTGATGACTCCTGTTCAGTCTCTGACTCTCTTAGTATACTGAAGTCTTTTTCACACGTGCGGTTGCTTAGCCCTATTCCTCCTATTCTGTATATGCTTTTTTTTATTGCTCTTGCCCAGAAGTAGAACTTTTCTTTTCTCCCTGTTATAAACCATTCTGTTAGTTGCAGCCCACTGTCCCAGTTTCTTTAGATCTTTTTGAATCCTCTCTCTTCTCTAGTATTAGCTATGCACCTCTTCATACTAGCATGTTAGCAAGTGCTTTCTTATTTAGATTATGGGGTTATGCCTTTTGACTGTGCACTCCTCCCTATTAGCTCTAGATGATTTTAATTCTCTATTAGCAGGTCCCTATCAGTCTGAATATAGGAGGTTTTTCTTAACACAGAGAGAGGCACACACTTAGTTTGTGACGCAGTAAAGAAATGTTGCTTGGTTGCAAGTTTTTTTCAAAATGTCAGACATGGCTCCCCAGATACCACATATGGCTTCCTAGCTATTGGTACCTGGAGATACTATTGTACCCCGGTAGCCCGAGATATGTCATGGCATTACTCATAACTGCCAAAAGGGTTAAAGCCATTTTCCTGGAAGCAAACATTAATGTAATGGCCGCTTCACACGCGTTAACGATATCCTTAGAACGATCACTTGACAGTGATTTTTCCGACATTGTTAGTACGTTGTCACACACAAGGATATCGTTAACGATATCCATTTGGCAACGCACCAGTTAAATAGGAGAGCAAGGACTGAACGATCTTTGAAAGCGGCAGGAATAGGAGAATTTTGAACAAGATCGTTCATAAAGGTGTTACACTGAACGATGTGGCTTCTTCACAGTTCCTTAATTGGACGACGAACGATAGATTTGAAGTCAGGATCTCATTTTTGTGATGACCGTTCCAACGATTTTTGCATCCTACATTGTTCGTTTACTCGCAAGGACCACTAACGATATCGTTGGAACGGTCACAAATCCGTGATGTTTCAAGATATCGTTCGGGATATCCTTGCGCTTAACCCCACCATAAGATGTATGTTAAAGTAATCATAAGTTTTTTACACTTATAAGATATGGTGAGACTCCACACTTCTTAACAAGTAAAGACAGGTACCATAAAGATTTAATTTCTATGATCACTTTGCCAAGTCTTATGTTCTGTACAAGGTGGGATACTGGTGGGTTTCTATTTTCAGAATATCTGTAAATGTCATATAAGACACAAAGCGACTTTGGCGCTTCAATCTGCTCGTTTTATGGATAAATCTGTAAAGTCATCTGAATGTTTTTTGAAATGTAGCAGCAGAAAAAATCCATTGCACAATGAGCAGGCATATAATATTTTCATAGCAGGAAATACAAATGGGCTATTTCCTACATGGATACAATTTCACAGTAAATGATTTAATGGATCTAATAAAAACAACTTTACATTTATGATGGATGGTTGAGGCTCTATTGTGGCATTTGGCTGCCTTCAATTACAATGTTTTCTAGAATCTATCATCTCTAGTCTAATGTCTTAGAAGCAGAAATGAAAAAATCTGATGGTGTTGGTGTCTGGAGAAAGCAACCAAAATGAATGGAATATTTGATCTTTTGCTAACATCAGCACTAAAAAGCCCTGAAGCCAGGCCTTTACTGACCGTCTGGAATGTCACTGACTAATGTATGGTGCTATTCTCCCATACGTGCAGTTGTATTGCACATAGACTATGGCACTCTGTGGCTACTCTCCTACCCATAAAGCTCCAGCTGTGAAGAGGCTACAAGATGCATTATGGTCAGAGGGTCCACAATGGGGTGCCCATAGCTAGTGGAAATGCATGAAGACAATGATGCAAACGGCAACCTGACCACTAGCATGTTTTAACCCCTTTCCGTTTTTTATTCATTTTTCCATCGCCTTCTTACTAAAGCCATAACTTTTTTTATTTTTCCGTCAATATAGACATATGAGGCTTATTTTTTGCAGGACGAGCTGAACCTTTAACTGACGTAATACATAATTTATTTTACCATACAGTGTAAAGGAATATAGGAAAAAAATGGCAACTGCGGTGAAATGGCAAAAAAAATTGCAACTACACGTTTGTTTGTTTTTTTTCAATCGGGCAAAAAGGGGAAATTTGAACATTTAGTTTTTTTTCATATTTTTTAAAAACTTTGTATTTTTTTCTTTATTTTACACTGCTCCAATGGGGCCTCAGTGCTGCACAGTCTGCTATGCAGAGAGATGCTTCAGCATCCACAAGAAGTGATCCACAGGCATCCACAGGATGGCAGGCATCTACAGGAAGTGATCAAAGACAACATTTAGAGTCATCACAGGACATGGAGCTGTCAAGGTAACCATCAGAGGTCCTGTGATCACATTATAGGACCTCTAATAATGGCGCGATCCATGCCATGTGCTTTGGATTGCGTAGTCAGTGATTGGCAGCGCATTCCAGAGGGTTAGCGGCACCCATCCGATTGCTGATCCAATTGGTGCTGTTAGCTACACAGCTTAGCTGATTAGATCAGCTGAGATGTGTGGGGGATGATGCAAATTCAGTTTGTGAGCTCGCATCAGAGGGAGAGGCATGGCCAAGGGCTTATGTATAAGTCCTTGATCATGAAGGGGTTAAAGGGAACCTGTCATAATAAAATGGCAGCATCATGTTTTACAGAAGCGGGAGCTAAACAGATTGATGTATAGCTTTTTGAGAAAAGATTCAGCATAATTTCTGCTTTCCTCTACTTTTCTGAGAGTTTCTGAGTGGTCCATTGGGTGGTCCCATCAGTTACTGAGAGCTTTCTTTGTATAAGTGTGTATTTAGTGATAGTTGTCAATCACTGATAGACCGCCATTGGACTCAAAATCCTAGAAGAGTCAAGGTTTAAATGAGAAAAGCACAGACTATACTGAATCTTTACTCAAAAAAAAATTTGCTCAGCTCCTCCTGCTCTATAACATGTTGTCTGCAGATTGGACTGCATTTTTATGGTTTCCCCTTAAAGACCAGGGTAGCTTTCAAATATCAATAAGAACATTGTTATTGTCGTTTTGAAATACCTAGCTGAATATACATTGGCAAATCATCAGTTAAAGAGGTTGTCCAGTAAACACATGTGGTGCCCCACTGGTCAGTGTGCCACAGAAGGGGTACTGCACCCAGATCAGTGTGTGTGGTATCCCAGTGACCAGAGGATGTGATGTTAATCTGAGGCCCTCATCCCTGCATTCACACACTTAGAATAGAGGGACTAAGGGGTTAACCTGTTTGCCTGGGAGACCCACCCCCGGTGGTAGGAGCTTAGGTGTAGTGGAAAGAGCGGGAAGAAGGGGGTGAGGCAGAACAGCCATGGAGTGAGTCTGAGGAGGAAGGAAAGCCTGGAGGCTGAGCAAGCTCGGTGCTCGCCTCAGAGGAAAAGCGCAAAGAACGGACACCGGAGTCCGGACTGTGCAGGCTTACAAATCCTGGAAGTCAATACCGGAAGGTGGGGAATTCCATATTTCCCAGCCACACTGTGTCAGGAGGCAAAAAAGCATATAGAGTTCAGAAACACTGATGCCCAGGTGCAGGGTAGAGCAAGTGAAGGACTCGAGCTGCCTGTCATGCGGCACACACAGGACAGAGTGGGAAGCAGCTTAGCTTCAAGCAACTGCAGGAGCCACAAGTAGAAGCGCAGGAAGAGAAAGTGAGGACAGAGGTTGAGACCTGAAGGAACATGAGAGAGGGCCTTAGAGAGACTTTACATCCTTTGGTGGCTACCCGGCCTGCTACCCAACTGTGACTGTGTACTTTGCAAACTGTTTGAAAAGTCACCAGTAAAGTACCCGGTGAGCTTACCATGGTCTGAGACTGTTCCTTTCAGCATCACAGCAGAGACTTCCACCTGCAGAGCTGGAGACTGCTATTTCCACACACTGACTGGAGAAGCTGCAGCAGCAAAGTAAGTGAACTGCACCGAACACAATCCCTCACCAGGCCAATCCATTACACTACACCTGCCCTGGGGACCCTCAGCCCTACGCAAGGAAGGCTTACAATCTATGCTGCCCCAAGTCACCTTCCCTAGCAGGAATACGGCAGGGTGGTTCTACTAACCACATACCCCGGGTGACGTCACGACAAATCCCTTGTAAATACCCCTTTTTGGACTGATACCAGGCCACGGGACCTGGTCATGACTACCGTGATCCAGAGTGAAAGCACCGGCCCGGTTTCCGAATACCCCATAGCCTGGGGGTGCATCACACAAGTTATCATCCATCCACAGGATAAGTGGACTCTTTGATCACTGGGAGTCTGATACACTGAGAGCCGCATCGGTCTGCAGAATGGGGAGCTTTTTACCCTGTTCAGCTGCTTTCACATCAGCGACTTTTGCCAATCGGCAGTCCGCATTTGCCACATCTGCCGCGTAATGGCTCACTTGCAGCAAGCCCAATTCATTTCCTATGGGACTTGCGGTCAGGTGTGGCAGTTGCTGTTTTGCAAATCCGGCAAATCTGGCACTTGCTGCAATGGAAAAAAACACTCCTAGCAGCGTCTTTTTGACTTACCACAAGTGCCGGATCCAGCAAAACTGCAACTGTCGCACCTGACCGCAAGTCCCATAGGAAATAATTGGGCTTGCTGCAAGTGAGCCATTACACGGCAGATGTGGCAAAACTGCCGGATCTGCCACAATTGTCAAAAATCGCTGATGTGAAAGCAGCCTAGACGGAGCGGCAGTGCACATGCTGACAGGCTTTCCATTCACTACAAATAAGGCTTCTGCCGGCAGCTCAAAAGGAAAAGAAGTGTCCTAGAGCATCTGACCTGCTGTGTTATACTGTAATGGGGATAAAAATTTCTCATCGAGTATAAAAAGTTCCCCAATCTATCGATAGCTGCTTGTCTCAGCAGTGAGACAGAACGTGTCAGCAATATATCACCAATCACATAGATGTTATAAGTTGTTTTAACTGGAAACCCCTTTACATGATTTTCAAATTCAAGGCATAAAAATAATTGTTATTGGAAGCGCCATGCACCCTGCAAATGAGAAAAGTGCTATATTATTATTTATTATTATTAAGTATTTATATAGCCCATTAGGTTACATGGCGCTTTACAAGTGAGAGGGTAGACAAAGACAAGGTGCTGTAAGGGGACAGAACAATTGCATTAACAATCGTCCTGCCCCATCATAATTAGTTGAACGGTTGTAAGTTGGAAAATGAAATTACATAGACTACTACGCGATTATTGCTTGTTAAGGTCGTGAGATCGGCCCATCTAAATGAGCCAAAATATCACGTCGTAAAGTATGTATACCCTTACCTTCACTTTATGAAGTCATCTCTGCTGGGACTATCGAAGATCATAATAATAAATAATAATAATCATAATATAATCATAATATAATAATAATAGAATAAAGGTTTTGTCCTATTCTTCCTCACGAACACCACAGTAAGGGGAATGTGAATTGAGTGCAAGTCAAACATGAGCCATGATGATCCAATTCAATCTTCAGGGTTGATGAATAGACCCAAGTGACTGACTTGACCGTCTCCCTCAGCCTCATACACTTTTAATACACTTACTTCTCTGCTGCCCCTTCCTGTTTTAGTTATCATTGGGGTCCCAGCGATAAGACATTTATCACTCACGCTTTGGATGAATTATCAATATCAAGTTTATGATCATTTCTTTAATGAAATGTTAATGTATCATATTTTGAGCATTATTTGTAGGTCTGTATGCAGAACACGAGCATCATTTTGAGTCTGGATCTAGGAAAACGATAAAATATTATCATTTTAATCAAGACTACTGGGGCAAACAACACCTTAAGGTCACTGGATGTAACATACATATTACATTTAGCATAAAAAAAAGCAGCATAATGAATACAACTTCAAGCTTTTCCAAATCTATAGAAAAAGAAATGTATCATTACATCTCTGGTGCTCTGTAAACTTTATATTCATAAGCTCCTGGGAGCTAACCTTCTCCCTTCATCAGATCTAAAAGGATTTCTAAAACCGCACAATGCTGATATATATTCTGGGCAGTATTTGATCAGACTAACAGGTTGCCTGCAATATGCAGTGTTGCAATGCATTTCAAAGAACAGGTTTATCTACACACAGGAAACACTGGATTTAACGAATAATCACACATTTCCCTTTCCTTTCATTACATTCCAACCTTTTCTTTTAATATTTGTGCAGAAAGGGAAAGGATGTCTACTTGTGTGTTCAAGCCAAATAAATCACTGAGATCTGTCCAGAAATGAAAATGGAAAAATTATGTATGAAATTAAGCAAGACGGACAATATATCAACTTTTTATAGACGTGACGATAATGAAGGTGCGATGACGCCAGTATTACTAGGGCAGCAAGAGACAAAGATGTCTCCAAGATATATTCACTGGGTTGTCAGCTTTGATAACCCCATAAAGCATGGTGAGATAATAAAGGTGGATCCCTGGCCAGGATTTATCTCCATAAGTCAAATACTAAAGTTACATACAGGATGGTTATCATCTCTGCACAACTAGATGGGCCTCATTTATCAAACCTTTGGCCATTGTAACAGATCAGAGCTCAGCAGTATCTTAGCTATCAGGGGGTGGGGGGAGGCAGTCACCCTCTTACTTGCCCGTAAGGACCCACCCAGAGCTTCTGCCACTCCAAACTGTATGATATGTCGGTCTGGCCAGATGATAGAAACAGTAAAGGTAAACGACTCCATAAGAAAGAACATAAGTCCTATCTGTAAATATACTGTAATCTCTTGAAACTTCTGGAGGACTGGTATCTATCTCGATATGGTCACTATATGTTGGTAATATCAGTGTTGGTATTTGTGTAGAGATTTACTTTTAGTAACAGCGTGGTCATTTGCTGATGTTCCCCTATAGCCACAATTAGAGGGCACCACCGTATGTTGTAATCCTGGTTACTTAGTTAAGGGCCTACTCAGATGTTTTGCCCCCCTCTCCTGAGCTGAACCACTAGCTATGCCCCTGGAGCTCAGCTTTCATTTCTTAAACTACTGTGGTACAGTGAAAGCTGTGCTGGAATTGATAGCTATGGGCAATAAATATTAGGAGTATACAACAGCTTATGCATATGGACTGTGTTGAAAAGACAGCTAATGACACTGTCTTGTTAGCATTTCTTTAGGTTGGTAGTGTCAGCTCTTTTCCTATATTTTCCATGTTGTTGATGAAGAGGCTTGGACCATAACCTGATCCACATTTCAGCTTTCAGTAGAATCACTCTAGTATAATGTCCAAGCATTGAATTATTATGCTGAAAGCTGAGATCTGCAATAGAACAGACTTGTGGATGTTTGGGTCCGGGACCTGGACAGTTTAGAAAAAAAAGTCTGGTTCAGGACCGAAAGATATTTAGGTACACCATAAGAGTAATTTATAATAATAATAAATAATAATAATCAGCACATTCTGCATTGAATTACTGCACCCAACTTATTATATATATTTTAGGAGTTGGAGTCAGTCCATTTTCTACCAACTCCGACTTCACCAAAATGGGCACCGATTCTGACTCCACAGCCCTGCCCCAGCCAAATCCAAACAGTAACACAGACGTCTCAGGAAAGTGTTCAGTACGGACCCCGAACTTTACAGTTCAGGTTCGCCCATCACTAGTCACTCCAGATACGAAAAGCAAATGTTCACATACTTCTATCACTCCCAGGCAAGTGAGATTGTTTCATTTTCAATAAAAAAATAAAATTAAAAAAGTCTACTATTTTTTCTCACTTGTTTAATGATCTACTTTTAGGAAAAATGTTAAAAATGTAAAAATCTGGTGAAGTTTTAGATGAAATTTACACAATTTATTTATGAACCGTGCCATAAGAAATTGTTGCTGTGTTACAGAACATTACATTGTGGAAGAACAGATCATACAACGCGATGCTACAACACAATAGTGGCATTGGATACACAGAATACACTGTAGATGTGGGCGGACAAGGTGTCCTCTGCTTACCATGACATAGAACACTCTCGGACAGATATGTTGGATGCACCAGGCATGTGCTGGCATTAAACTCTTCATCAGAGTCCTGAATTGACTGCTTGGCACTAGCACTTAATAACCACCTCTGGTTGTCATGGAGATGGGGTGATGGAGAAGGGGAATGTAAATGCTCAGTAACTGAAGGACTAGAAGATGAGGATGGCATGGGAGAACCTAAGGATAAAAATAAACATCTTGTAATAAAGGCATGCATGACAGCGTGCAATGAAAAGAAAATAATACAACACTATACAATATAGATATAACGTTTAAGTAAATTAATATAAGGCAGGCAAGCAGCGGAACATTTGTGGGGAAAACATAACAATGGCTCCGAGGTTGGACTTCATTCAGCCTTCTGAAATTTCACTCATGCATGAAGAGTTAAATTAAAAAAGAAAAGCATAGGGAGCATTTAAAAGGCCATGGCTCCATAATGGCGCTGTCAGGTAATTCATGTTGTCACTTGGCTCTCATAAGGCCTAGCAGAATGGACGTCCTCAGTACCAGCACATCGTGTCACACCTGCTAATTGCCAGAGTCAGAGAACATGTGAGGACAGCAATCCTGCCTGTAGATGGAGCACCTTGTCCAACAACAAATAACACATTGCTTATTAGTGCAGAGTCATACAACGGCCGAGCGCCTCTCCATCTGCTGGTTTCATTATAGGTGTGAGAAAATAATTATCTGACTGGGTAGAGAGCAACATCATGACTCCAACTTCTTACCCAGGTAGCAACACTTGTTATATATTTCTTTGGCAGGGCTACATCATTTATAAATTGTGAACATCTCCTGATTACAGATAATACTGAGGCTTTATTTTATCATCTGCCTAGGGAGAAAGGAGGCCATACACATCAGATGGTCGGTCAGGTGCAGACAACCTTCTTCTAATGCAGTGGTGGGGAACTCCAAGCCTCGAGGGCCGCCAACAGAACACCTTTTCAGGATTTCCTTAACAATCATCACCAGTGCAGGTGATTATATTATAACCTGTGCAATACTAAGGAAATCCTGCATACATGACCTGTTGGCTGCCATCAAGTCATGGAGTTCCCCACCCCTGCTCTAATGTGTAGAAGGAAGGGGACAACTTGTAATTTGGTGGAGGTCTACTGCTGCTCCTTCTCTGGTCAGAAGGCCTGGCCTGGGCACAATCATTCTATTTAATCTTTTGGGACTCCGCAATCTTATTTAGTCTCAGAAAGATTAAGTCTAGGCACATGATTGACTGCATCCATTGAAATAGGAGACATATGTTCCAAATTTGGCTGATCTGTGGGTAGTCAATATTGGCTATTAGACCCCCTGATCTACTAGTTATCACCTATTCCCATATCCCCAATGGAATACTCTTTTAAGGAAAAATTAAGTAGATATATTATTGATACATGTCAAGTATACATTAGTTTGTAGCAATTTCTGCATAAACAATTTTGTAGAAATTCAATAAAGAACACAAGGTTAAAGGGAATGTGTCAGCAGAATTTCTCACCCCAAATTATTTATATACACATGTAGCTCTTTCAAAGACAAATCCAACAATACATTTGCATGGCCAGTCAGTTCCTCGCTTACTGAGATACTTGTGATTGAATTGATGTTTAAATGAGGCTAAAGAACTCTTAGTAGATCTGAATCATCTGTCATTCCAGCTCTAATCCCCACTCAGTGCAGCTTCCTCTTGATGACTGAGACCCTCTATACTGTGAGACTTCAGGCAAAGGAGCTGCCGGTCACACAGGAAAAGGTTTCGCAGGGTGGAGAATAGAGCTGGAGTGACAGAGACCTAATTTACAGCCTCATTTGCTTATCAATTTAAATACTGATTTTGCAGTAATGGAGGAACAAACTACCTATGTAAAAGTATTGCTGGACTTGACTTGCAAGCCTGACGTGCGTGCATAAAAAGTCATCGGGTGAATCCTGCTGACAGATTCCCTTTATTCCCTTCGTCTGTATTTCTGGGGCTTTGTTAAGGGGTAGAGGGTTTAACAATCTTATGTCCTACTGCAGACAGAGCAGAGGGGGAGGTTCCTACTGCAGTCAGTTGTCTTAAAGGGAACCTGTCAGCAGGTTATTGCTAACTCATCTGACACCAACATAATGTAGGCAAAGAAATCCTGAATCCAAAGATGTATCACACAGACTACCAACTTTAGCTGTAGTGACCCATCAAAGCATTTAGTTCTAGAAACACAGTAGAGCTGGAGAAGCTGCCCCCACCCACACCAGTCTCTCTATAGAGACTATGCATTGACAGTAAGATGTCCTTCACAGGAGGGGGCGTGTTGGACTGCCGTGTGCATGAAAAGTTAGCCCTGTAATGGTAATCACCTGGTGATAAAGACTTTAGCTTAAGTAAAGCCTGATAAGAGAGGCTTAGTTGATTTTTTAACCCATGCAGCATGCTGTCCAACATAGCAAAAACCTGATGACACATTTGCTTTAAAGCTGGTCATAGGTTAGACATGACTGAGCTCCTGAAAGGCACAGGATTTATTTTATGTATTTTTCAATGTGAAATAATAAATAAGAGAAAGAATAAAATCAGACAAAAAGAGGAGAATAAGGGAAAAAGAGGTGGGAAATGTACTTATATTGCTTTGTGCATTTTGTCTGTCTTGTTTCGTTGTTGCTAAATCCGTATGGATCTTATATCATATATTTTATACACAGGGATTGTTTTATCGGGGGGATATTGCAACAAAGAATAAAAAGTACTTTCTGGCTTCATCCAATACTAATCAAAAGCTGAAAACAAATACCCACATGTACGTCACCTCTCCCGGGAGCGGCTATACAGTGTAACACCTCGCAATATACGGAACCACAACACAGATTGAAATTTCTTGCTCAAGCCCTTGCAATGTATCAATATCACAGCTCATAAGAGCCGTCAATAATTTTCCAAGGTAAATACCTTTCTATACAACAATTTATCACAAGTTTACATTGGATTACACGCTTTGTCAAAATATTACATTTGGTGGCAACACATCAGTGGTTTTCTATAGGATTAAACTGTAATTTTCTTTCAGTGTATCAGAATGTATTAGCACCAAGTGCGGATTCTCTCCAGGGTTTACAAGTAATACCGGCTCGATACATTACAAGATACACTCAAAGATCCCATTCCTGACGGGACTCAATATATGTTTTTAATCATCTCCTGTTGTAGCTAATCACGAGCACTGATCTATTAGTGAGCGGATCTCAGCTCTATGACCAATATGAAGCTTTATCTGGAATGTAAAACATTGCCAAAAAAGTACAATATGCCACCGAGATATAATACCATGGTTACCCAGACGCCTCCTAATCTCCGGAGAACGCCTTATCTCCAACGCTTTACATTCAATTTCCTCTAATAATCTGGACACCACCGCAGCTCTCTGTATTTGCGGATCTTCAGGCATACAACACATTTACAGGCACATATGTTCCCACTTGATCATTTATTCATTATAATGCAATAATGAGCAGTCAGAGAATTACTCAGACTTCAAGAACTAAAAATATCTGCACAAGTTTAGGGAATTCAGCTAAATGGATGTGTGATAACCATTCATAAAGAAACATATGAGTCTGCATTATTAAATATTTTATTTCCCTTATTTGACCAATTTCGTCTCTACACAAAGCGCATTAATAAGATGTGCAGCGGAAAGCTAATTATAAGGATATTGCAGGTTAGAAAGATTAAGCTATTTAATATATAATCTTATTAGTTTCATAGGCTGCTTACATTTCAGTCCATGCGCAGAGCTAACATACATGAAAATGCAATAATGACAATTTATACACGGCACTATATACAGTAATTCTATATCGTCTACACCGCACACAACATTTCAACTACTAAAATCAAGTCTATTGTTTGTAATTAGAACATAAATGGAAAGTCAGAGTAAAAAAGACTTTAATGGGCTTTTCCTAAAATCTGTGTGTGTATCTGGGCTGCAAAATGCTAACAGTTTGTAATTTATACTCTGTCAGCATTCAGTGTGTGTGGAGGAGCTGCTCACCGCTGACTAAAGACGCGCTGTTTTGGAGTCTGGCTGCAACATCACAACTGGATGTTACACCCAACAAGCCTGTCCCAGTCTCCAGCATTCCCGTCCCATCTCTATTATGACCACATCCATTCATCTATATAGACACTGATTGAACTACATTGCACTGACTAAGCAGTCATTTCCTTCTCTCTGCATTGCTATGTGGAAGCCGCCCCTCTGTGAAGGAGATGATCCACTCTGTCAGTGCTGCGATGTGTGCACAGTTCATATCTTTCACAGAACTGGGAATTTTTTTCCTCACTCACACAGTTAAACCCTATACAAGTTTCAGAGCAATCACCTTCCACTTTGGGACAAATTGATGGTCACACAGAAATTGATGTCAGAAACTGCTATTGGATCTCAGTATTAGTGATGACCGAACCTTTTGAGTTCAGGTTCGGGTGGTGCAGCTGAAGGTTTTGGCGCAATGTTCATGACCCCGAACTTGACCTCAGTGGAAGTCACTGATTGGCAGCTCAGCTCTCCACCCACATACAGTCAGCCGTAAGTAAAACACATCTGGAGGTGGTTGGATTTTGTTTCCAAAACAATTTGGACTCACACTACACCCAAAAACTGTGCCCAGTATGAGCTGATCATACAATGCAGCTCGCACTGGGTCAAGCACCAACTATACCTGATCACAGCAGCCGTATTCTAAACCCAAACAGGTTTGCTAAACATCGGGAAGTTCGTCGACCTGTCCTGGACCAATCCTTAAAAAATTAACTCATCCCTAGATTACTTGGGAAAGGTGTTTTGCGATCCGCGCTGCCAGACTGACTCGCATCAAAGAAGACACTTGTAGATGAAGTGTTAATCAAATCCTTCTTTTATTCACCGACGCGTTTCGGTGCCCACCTGGCACAGGGTTCTGATGAAGGTGCCAGGTGGGCACCGAAACGCGTCGGTGAATAAAAGAAGGATTTGATTAACACTTCATCTACAAGTGTCTTCTTTGATGCGAGTCAGTCTGGCAGCGCGGATCGCAAAACACCTTTCCCAAGTAATCTGATGCTTCTCCACGTCTGAGTGGTCGGTGAAGGTCCAGCAGCAGCCATCAGGATATAATTCCTAACACGTCTTCAAACCAGTTGTGGGTGACACAACTGGATCAGGTGAGTGAACCCCTGTTGCTCACTGAGTTTACAATTTAGTGTCTAGTGGTAAGGGCACTATTGCGCCTCTTGTTCCCCAACCCCCCCCCTTTTTGTATTTAACTCATCCCTAGGGATTTTATGGAGTAAAATGACATGGCTTCTTGATCAGCAGCATATCAATTTATTCTTGCCGAAATTAGTGCTTTCAGCTGGAGAACACAGCAAACATTTGCTGTGCCCAGAATCCTGATCATGTGGAGACAAAAGAGAACACATTGCATTCACAACACTGGAGCTGCTGATCACGGTAAAGTACCTTAAGGGATTGTCCCTTCTCAACTGTTTTGAGCCCATTTGTACATAATGAACTTTCCTTTCCTGTGTGTAGATTCAATACAAATTGAGTGCTTATGAGGGGGCATGCTGATTTGAGGCTTCAGATTCATTAAGTGACATGCAACTCAATGCATTTTGCTGCAAGTATTATTCCAGTTAGGGATGAGGTATGTCACAACATGTCACGAATTAGAAGAGCTATGGCATCAAGTCCTTGACGTGTCTACATTTTGGTGAAGCTAGTGTTAAAAACACCAAAATTTTAAATCATTTCTGCATTACACAAAAATGCGATTTTTCAAAGTAGTTTCCATCAGAATTCTGGCATAATCACTTTGATGAACTGGGGGCATTATTTTGACTAAGATCAACATGTTCAACTGACCTTAGTCTAATGTGTAAGGCACCTTAAAGAGGAAATGGCTTCAGATTTTAAAATACAATAGATCTTTTAGGGTGTGTGCATATGATCATTAATTGCAGCGCTTTGAACCCAGTGTATTACCGCTGCGTCCAAAATGCTGCATTGTACAGTACAAGCACAGTACCGGCGCTCTTCTCATCTCTGTAGCATGTTAATTTAATGTTGCGGAGTTGGAAGAAAGCCCCAGGCTGGTAAATGCAGGGAAAAGCTTCCTTGTCCCCAGTGCAAATCAGGGGCACAGGGCAGCTGCGTTCACCCATGGCTTCCTCAGGTCTGGAGACACTGGTCCCAGGACGCAGTGCCTTCGGATCATCTGCACTTACCCTTAGACCTGATGAGGCTGGTGTACAAAATGTGAAAATTCATATGCATCATGGATGCTGTAATTGGATTCATAAAATGCTCATTTCAATATAAGTTCAGAGGATCCTACAACAAGGTTTATACAGCCATTCAGACATGGATTTTTCATTGTAAGTACAGCAGTCGCCTTTGTCTTTAGGAGCTCTATACAATAGCATATGTGGTTTATATTGGGAAATCTGCAATACAAGGTAAAATATCTCTTTCAACTCTAATTTCCTACTGTTTACAGCCAGTGTGAGATATTCCAGTGCCTGGTGTAATAAGTACTATAAGTTCTTCAGTTCTAGCACTTTTTTTCCCCATCTGACCACTGTACTTAGTAGGCAGGAGAAGTCACTGGTGAGTGCCAGGACGAGCTATCACTTTAGCTGTAGGGGAAATGTCATGTAGAAACTTCTAAAGGTAATAACGCTTTTTTTTCAATCTTACCCACCTTGACTAAACTCTGCAGCACTTTGTTCATGCTTTTAATTATAAATCCATTTTCTGCTGTAGACCCCCTGTTTTCTAGTCAACCTGTAAAACTTGGCACTGGCATTTATCTCTCTGCTGGATACTGCAGCCTTATGCAGTCAACCTGTGGCGACAGTTATCTCTTAATTAAAACTCTACATGCAAATAATGCTTTTGAAAAGTGCTCTTGCTCAGCCTTTACAAAGCGTAACAATTTATAACTGAGCCATTCTCTTACTTCCTATGGCTAAAATACTAAAAGAACTCATTGTGGCTGACGTAAAGAATTCCGGAAGGTATCGTGCAGCTGGCCAATTCTTTATTAATACAAATAAAACAATGGGATGCTGGCAAAGCTTTCCAAAGGGGACGCAAGTTACTATAAACTAATAGAGAATTGTGTTTCCTTGCTGGAGACTTCTTTGCTATCCATTCATCTAATTAGATATGAAGATATATGCTAAGGTATTATGTGTGAGAGAGCGGAGAACCCTGCAGCGAGGGTCTGATGAGCGAGAAGAGTAGAAGGCCTTCTGAACTGTCGGACACTGGATAATCTGTCTGATTTTCTTCTGCGCTCCTCTGAATAATGATTTTCTCTTTATTTCTAGCTAAGTCAGAATGCAATAAGGGATAGGAAGAGCAAAATGCAGGTTCAGAAGGTGGATGTGCTTCAGGGCTCCTGCCCTATGGACTTCAATGCAGTCATCCTTGTTCATACCTGAGAAGTGTAATTAACATTTTTAACCTGTATAACCTGTGCTCTATATTATGCTGTCAATCCATAAAGAAGTCATCCTATTAATATTTTTTTAATTAATGTGTGTTACGGTGTGTAGTGTGAGTGTAGTAATATACTCACTTATCTCAGCTTTTTGCAGGATTCAGCACAGTTCTGCTCCTCTTCTCAGTACCTCATTGCTCTTCAGACACCCCTGATCACACCACACTATGTGCGACCTGGAAGTGGCTTCTACAATGTATATCTATGTTAAATTAGAATGAGGGGCCATAGACTTATGTGGCACCCCTGTGGGGGATTGCCACAGACCCACCGATGCAGGGAGGAATGTACGCCTTGGCACACACAGCACACAACACCTTCCACCCCAGGCCTGAAGGGGGAGTCCCACTGGCTGCCCTGAAGTCAGATCCCCTACAAAGACCCACGCCTGAGGGGAGGAGTCAGTCAGTCTGCAGTCTGCAGTGAAGAGAAATTAGCACTAAAGGGAGTTCCAGTGAGACAGTAAAGGAGAAGGTACTGGAAGGAGCTGGTAGCTGGGACAAAGCCAGGCCCAGAACCAGGGAAGACTGACCCAGCGTGCAGCACCCTAGAGAGAGGGACGGAGGCCAAGGGAAAACTAGGAGAACAGAAGAAGGGAACTTGGCTGTGATCCCTTTAGCTCACCCGGACACCGGAGTCCAAAGGATTTAGTCCCCCTGGAGCTCAGGAAAACCTATACCCCAAGCCTGACCAAGCATAGGACCAGGGACCCAAGCAGAAGATAGGGATACCCCAAGAATGGTCCTCACTGTCAGTTGTGGAGTAACATCCTGAGAGAGGAAGAGAAAGAGTGGCAGGTTTAGCTCCAGGCAGAACATACTCCAATCACTTCACACACTAATAGAGAGATCACTTCAAGGTGGACGTCCCAAACTGCACCGATAACCTCGTTACCCTACTGGACTGTGCCTGTTACCGAATATCAGTAAAAAGGTACAGAAGCAGAGACTATTGTGTATGTGTGTGCCTGCTTCACTCCGCCGCCTGCAGTGTTTACATCAGAACTGCTACTTACTACTCCCCTCATCCACCCCCTGCCCTGAGGTAAAGCTCCACCTTGTGGGAGCTGTACTACCAAAGCAGCATTTCCATCATCCCAGCGGCCGGCCGCAGCACTTGCAAAGCTATTACCAGGTACCACAAGTGGCGTCACGTTACATTCCCCCATCATCATCACCCCCACCCCCATTGAGGGTCCAGGGCCAGAACCAGGAACCGACCACCGGATCCCCACTGAAATAACCACCTGTCCCGGTATTCGAGTATCCCCTACCCTGTCGACCGACTCACATTTTAAAAGAGACTTCAGGCTCATGCAAAAAAGTACAGAGTATGCCCAGTTGAAATTGTGGTGATGTCACTGAGGAGCAGAGTCAGAGCTGATCACAGAGAGAGCAGCGGTGGGTGAGTATATTATTACACTCAGATTATTGCTTTTATACCTTGAGAAAGATACTGAAACAAATAAAAAACCTTGCTTTGATTCACAAGATCTCCATCCAGTGAGTAAGCCCCATACATCATGATATTCTCCACTTTGCTAAAACTACTATCTGGATGATATTCTCCTCCAGCAATGTGGCTGCAGCTTTGGCATATCAACCTCACAAAACTGCCGAGCCCCAGGCCCTGGGGTACTCGTGTATCAGGCTCGGTGGGTGTTCTCACGGGGATGTCACGGATGGCAGCGCCTGAACCCGTGGCCTGGGTGACACTTCAATAACGGGTATATGTACAGGGGATTAGAGTTTGTCATGTGACGCCACCTGTAGTACCTGGTGATGGGTCACTAGTGCCGCCACAGTCCTCCGGAGGTCGATAGTAATGGGGCTGAGATGCCAAAGCTCCCTACAGGTGGAGCTGATCCACCGGGGCAGAGTTCCTGCAAAAAACAGGTTGATGGAGATAACCACACAAAGGCAAAGTCACTGTCTCCCAGGTACTTTACTGTAAACGTTCAGCAGCAAAATACAGAGTCCACAGTTCAGCAAGATGGTAAGGAAACAGGTAGCTCTATGGGTAGCTGCAAGTGGATGCCAGGTGGTATGGTGGAACCCATGGTAAACCTTAGTTGACGAACCCGTGTCCTTTCTTTCCCACCTAGGATGAGTCTATATCCAATGGCTCCGTGTGGGTAGACTTGGGGCTCCCCTCCCTCGTGGTGAGGAAGCAGGCAGACCACTCCATCTGGCAGGGTGCTGCAGCTGATAGACAAACCACAGCAGCCGGTTGACGACTGGAGAGGTAGACTCTGGCTGTTTCCTCAGGCCCGGCGTTCCCGTGGTGGACTGGGGAATTCCCTGGAGTATGGTCGCTCCACACTGGGGTTCCCCCTTTCTCTCTAGGGCCCAGACTCTGCACGTCAGGCGCCCTCTCTCAGGATCCCCTCAGGATCCTCTCTCTCCTTTCCTCCGGTTCAGCGTACAGCTGTCCGGGTAAACCTTCCGCCTTGCTCCATACTCTTTCTCATCTCCTCCTCCTCCGACTGTCCCGATTCTCAGACGTCTATTGTCTGACTATTCTGTCCTGACTGACTGACCTCCTTTGTTCCCCTAGAGGTGAATATATCTCCCCCCCCCCCGGGTAACCTCCCACTCCTATTCTAATGTGGGAGTGCAAGAATGGGTCCCACCCACCAACCTAAGATCCACTTGCAGCTGGGGAAAATTACACCTCTTTTACAGGTGCAATACCCCACTGTGACGCCTGATTATGTGGGGCGCCACACAACCCTTTACAGATGAGTTCGACTAACAACCAAAACCCCATTCTGTTTTTCATGGTACTGCCCTATCTGTAAACCTTCATCCCATCCACATCTCCACAATGCACGTACTCTACACACTATATAAATATACACACATTTCATTAAAAAATATTAGTCAGATTACTTCTTTACAGAGAACTGATCACTTGTGATCAATATGTAATTATATACTTGTTGTAAACGCCGGTGTGACCCTGAAATTAACAATCTTGTGATTCTACATCTTTGAGTTATGGCCCCCCATTCCCTACATGTAAATATAGTCTTCTTAGCCAACTGTAGAGAAAATAGATGAAATACGTGGAATCCAACTGCACTGCCGTACAATCGACCATATACCAAGGAAATAGGTGAATGAAAGTGGCTTTGTTCAACGCATTTCAAGGTGTATTCCTCACCCCTTCATCAGGACAACCACCAATTGGGTTTGGTCAAAAAGGAGACTCCAATAGAAGAGTTTAGGACCCAACTTTCTGACTAAAAGGACCACAATAAACTACAATAACATTACGGGAGGAAAAGGCCATATGTAATTAACAAAGATATGGTGAAATAAAAAATAAACTGCAACAGGAGAACACGACCTAAACAACAGATAAAAAAATGAATATAGTTATGGCACGTGACGGGTTCTCTTTAAGATCTTATTTAGTTGTGATATTCTTGATCATATGACAACTCATATAAACTACGACATCACAACTTGTTAATAATAAGCAGTGACATCAGAACTTACAGGAATAAATGACAATTTGACAACTCATCATGTATAGATAGACCTGTATGATCCAATGCTGTAGCTGATTGTGACGTTCTGATTTGTGATTTCATTGTTTTCTACATCACTTTAAATTTCTATTTTCTGTGTGAAAGTGTATGAATATATCATAAAATCTTTTCTATCAAATACTAAACTACTATTATAAATTGATTGTGCTATACCTATATACAGTAATTAATTTTCAGCTCTATCTTGGGCTATTTCATGAAATAGATTATAATTGTTTCATTAATTAGCAGTCATTTTTTATGTTATATAAATTGCATTGACAGGAGTATCAAGGTTAATATAGTTATAATATTCTCTGTCTCTTTGTTTCCTTTACAGCTAAACTGAAATTTATATACATGCCAGTTATGTCAGGAAATATCACATTTGGTTTCAGTAGCCTAATAGAATTTTTATTCTTATTTAAGGGGTCCCCATCAATTCATGAGGTAGGACTGTCAGGGCAGCATGAAGATACCCAACAGCAATAACAGCGCCACCAGAGTGTAAGTAAAGTATCACACGGCGTCCACTAATACTAATAGACTGTCAGGGCTAGCTCACATGAGCATATAACTTGGACGAGGGCTATCTAATGTTTTATTGGATAGCACTCAGTCCAATGTCAGGTGCTGATCAGCGACTTTTTCTTCATGCTGATTCGGTATGAGAAAAACAGTGAAATATGCTGCAAGTGGCAGTGCAAACTGAATGGCGGGCACCCATTCAAGTCTATGAGTGCATAGAAATCACCAACTGCACTCCAAGTGCAGTCTGACTTCTGCAGATTTACAGAATGGAGAAGATGAAAAAATTTCGTTCTCCATCTTCTCCTCACCTATGCTAGGATTTTCTCACCCGAGAGAAACAGATAATACTAAGCTGACACTTGGCTCAACCTCCAATCAGAATTTGATAAGAGTATCGTATTCATTCTATTGTCTCCAACAAGAGAATCTATGGTCGTGTGAGCGCAGCCTTTGTGTCATATACAGTTCCTCGAAGGCAAGAGGAACTTGGTAGCTGCTCTTTTCTCTGGTTAATGATGGATGTTATAGGTGACCTTCCCTTTACTTAAGGGGTTGTCCAGTCTAAAACTGATAATTACACATAGAGTGACTGCAGACCTATCAATCATCCCCCAGTGCCTGCATTGTGTGTTGAGAGGGATACCCTTGTCTAAACCGAGAATTGACTGCAGTCATGCGGCATGCATGTTCATGGCCAGAGCCTCTGACTAGTGGCCTTGCTCAATACAAGTGTAGGGATCAATGCTGTGCCCACTAGACGGAAGCCCACTCCATACACTTGTATTAAGCAAAGCCGAACCCACTAGTCGTGTTGTTGTGAGAAATATGCATAAAGCATCATTGTGGTCTGTTCCCAGCTTGGAAACTGGCAAATCTTTGCAGCACACAGTGTAGACACTGGGAGGACTGAGTGGCTGTAGAATTATCAGTTTAATACAGGACAACCCCTTCAGAGCTGAATTTCCTACTAAGGTATTTAAAAATGGGTTTTCTCATCAGGACTACCCTTAAACACAGGGCAGTTGTACTTTTTTGAAAAGTAATTAAATTTTAAAATATTACATTTATATGGCAGGGATGAGACTATTTATAACCTTAACCAATTGTAAGTCAATGTAACGATCTTAACAGACCATAAGGTGACAGATACGTCTGGACCCAGTGTGTGATCATTTATGCAGATGTTAACTAAATCCATCCTAACAAGTCATATACTGTTACAGCCCACAAGTAGGTCACTCCACAGTATGGGTTCATAATTAAGAAAGCATGCAGTCTCCATATACGCCCAACACCTGCACAAGATACTGTAGCATTTACCCAGTCTGAGCTGTCATTAATACTAATAGCAGACTATATACAATATGTTCCCAGGGTTTCCAGAAGAGATCCGTCATTGACTTCAGATTATGAATATATCATTCTTGATACATGAACGCCCACATACCCTCATATCCGGAATTCTGGAATTACAGTTAAAGAGAATGGAACTGCCATATAATACCATTCTAGACAAGTGCGGCTCCTTGTTCTGCTTCCAGTCTGGTTAGAGTCTGAGCCAAGGAATTTTTAATGAATGTAAAAATTGTAATATAAAGTAAATTAAGACCTTTCTTCAAGTTCCAAATACGCCATGTTGAGCCATTAAATATATCTTTATTACCCCTCAGCAGTTACAATGTCAGAAACACTTTTATTATAAGGGCTCGTATTTCTTTTTTCCATAATATAAGGTATTACTGTATTATTGGTTGAGAATTCTGTATATGTAGATGTATCTAACCGCTCAGTTATGTATATTGTGTCCAGATGCTTCTTCTTCTCAGAAGTGTATTGTAAAGTGAGCTCATACAAGAAAGTAATACTTGTGTAAAATCTGCGGTTTTTATTTTTCCGGATTATGGCGGTGCTTAACCTCTTACTTTTATAGAGTGTCTACATTGTATAGAAACCCTTGCATTTATTATTTATGTACATAACACAATGTATGACATCAATCTAGGCTACAAATACAAAATGACTTTAATTTTCATAAATACTCATGTCGGAAATAGCTAAAATATTATGTGAGGGTATAATTGTATGTATTATTTTTCACACGTGTATATCTTTTATTTCTAATGCATCTCCTTTTTCAATAAAAAGACATTACATATGCATAATCCCTTTATAGGAATCCACAGGCCCTTTCCATTTGCACAAGATCACATAAAAATGGCAGCAGGGTTTTAATGCACTGAAAAAGCAGGAGTACGAATTCAGTAACCATAGCAGCAGCATTGTACTGAAGATCCTATACCCTTGACCCCAAACAATAATCCACTTCCAATAACTGCACTTACAAAGTGATAAATTGCCATGAAAAACAACATTAAGGGAATGGAAACAATGAAAACAGTGTCAGGTTTGAATGCAATGACTTATGGAGAATGAATGACACGTGAAAAACCAAACAATGCAAAAATAACACAAATCAAGCATGCCTTTCTAAACATTCATGAATCACCAGGAACATGTTTGGAGACGTACATGTAACACCTGTGATCTGTTCACATTGGGAGATATGAATTAGTTTATTCTTTAAGGCAGCTGTCCCCAAACATGTTAGCCTTGAGAGCCAGATTCAGCTGTGAGAGATGGCCACGAGCCACATTCAGTGACCCTCCCCCACAATGGTGACATTCAGTGACCTTTCCTCAAAATGGTAACATTCAGTGACCTTTCCTCACAATGGTGACATTCAGTGACCCTCCCCCACAATGGTGACATTCAGTGACCTTTCCTCACAATGGTGACATTCAATGACCTTTCCCCACGATGGTGACATTCAGTGACCTTCCCCTACAGTAGTGACATTCAGTGACCTTCCCCCACAGTAGTGACATTCAGTGACCTTTCCCCACAGTAGTGACATTCAGTGACCTTTCCCCACAGTGGTGACATTCAGTGACCTGCCCTCACAGTAGTGACATTCAGTGACCTTCCCCCACAGTAGTGACATTCAGCGACCTTCCCCCACAGTAGTGACATTCAGCGACCTTCCCACACAGTAGTGACATTCAGCGACCTTCCCCACAGTGGTGACATTCAGTGGCCTTCCCCCACAGTAGTGACATTCAGCGACCTTCCCCACAGTAGTGACATTCAGTGACCTTCCCCACAGTGTTGACATTCAGCGACCTTTCCCCACAGTAGTGACATTCAGTGACCTTCCCTAGAGTAGTGACATTCAGCGACCTTCCCTCACAGTAGTGACATGCAGTGAACTTCCGTCACAGTAGTGACATTCAGTGGCCTTCCCCCACAGTAGTGACATTCATGACCTTCCCCCACAGTAGTGACATTCAGTGACCTTCCCTCACAGTAGTGACATTCAGCGACCTTCCCCCACAGTAGTTACATTCAGTGACCTTCACCCACAGTAGTGACGTTCAGTGACCTTCCCTCACAGTAGTGACGTTCAGTGACCTTCCTCCACAGTAGTGACATTCAGTGACCTTCCCCCACAGTAGTGACATTCAGCGACCTTCCCACACAGTAGTGACATTCAGCGACCTTCCCCCACAGTAGTGACCTTCCCCCACAGTGTTGACATTCAGCGACCTTTCCCCACAGTAGTGACATTCAGTGACCTTCCCCTACAGAAGTGACATTCAGCGACCTTCCCTCACAGTAGTGACATGCAGTGAACTTCCGTCACAGTAGTGACATTCAGTGGCCTTCCCCCACAGTAGTGACATTCAGTGACCTTCCCCCACAGTAGTGACATTCAGTGACCTTCCCTCACAGTAGTGACATTCAGCGACCTTCCCCCACAGTAGTGACATTCAAAGACCTTCCCCCACAGTAGTGACATTCAGTGACCTTCCCTCACAGTAGTGACATTCAGTGACCTTCCCCCACAGTGGTGACATTTAGCGACCTTCCCTCACAGTAGTGACATTCAGCGACCTTCCCCCACAGTAGTGACATTCAAAGACCTTCCCCCACAGTAGTGACATTCAGTGACCTTCCCTCACAGTAGTGACATTCAGTGACCTTCCCCCACAGTGGTGACATTTAGCGACCTTCCCTCACAGTAGTGACATTTAGCGACCTTCCCTCACAGTAGTGACATTCAGTGACCTTCCCCCACAGTAGTGACATTCAGTGACCTTCCCTCACAGTATGTGACATTCAGCGACCTTCCCCCACAGTAGTGACATTCAAAGACCTTCCCCCACAGTAGTGACATTCAGCAACCTTCCCTCACAGTAGTGACATTCAGTGACCTTCCCTCACAGTAGTGACATTCAGTGACCTTCCCCTACAGTGGTGACATTTAGCGACCTTCCCTCACAGTAGTTTCATTCAGTGACCTTCCCCTACAGTGGTAACATTTAGCGACCTTCCCTCACAGTAGTGACATTCAGTGACCTTCCCCTACAGTGGTAACATTTAGCGAGCTTCCCTCACAGTAGTGACATTCAAAGACCTTCCCCCACAGTAGCGACATTCAGTGACCTTCCCCTACAGTAGTGATATTCAACGACCTTCCCTCACAGTAGTGACATTCAGCGACCTTCCCTCACAGTAGTGACATTCAGTGACCTTCCCCTACAGTAGTGACATTCAGTAACCTTCCCTCACAGTAGTGACATTCAGTAACCTTCCCCCACAGTAGTGACATTCAGTAACCTTCCCCTACAGTAGTGACATTCAGTAACCTTCTCCACAGTAGTGACGTTCAGTGACCTTCCCCCACAGTAGTGACATTCAGTGACCTGCCCTCACAGTAGTGACATTCAGTGACCTTCCCCCACAGTAGTGACATTCAGTGACCTTCCCCCACAGTAGTGACGTTCAGTGACCTTCCCTCACTAGTAGTGACGTTCAGTGACCTTCCTCCACAGTAGTGACATTCAGTGACCTTCCCTCACAGTAGTGACATTCAGTAACCTTCCCTCACAGTAGTGACGTTCAGTGACCTTCCTCCACAGTAGTGACATTCAGTGACCTTCCCTCACAGTAGTGACATTCAGTGACCTTCCCCCACAGTAGTGACATTCAGTGACCTTCCCTCACAGTAGTGACATTCAGTAACCTTCCCTCACAGTAGTGACGTTCAGTGACCTTCCTCCACAGTAGTGACATTCAGTGACCTGCCCTCACAGTAGTGACATTCAGTAACCTTCCCCCACAGTAGTGACATTCAGTGACCTTCCCTCACAGTAATGACA
This sequence comes from Allobates femoralis, assembly GCA_033576535.1. Lineage (NCBI taxonomy): Eukaryota > Metazoa > Chordata > Amphibia > Anura > Aromobatidae > Allobates > Allobates femoralis. The sequence continues at coordinate 135,066,027 of JARQOC010000003.1, forward strand.
TTTAGTGACCTTCCCCCACAGTAGTGACGTTCAGTGACCTTCCTCCACAGTAGTGACATTCAGTGACCTTCCCTCACAGTAGTGACATTCAGTAACCTTCCCCCACAGTAGTGACATTCAGTGACCTTCCCCCACAGTAATGACATTCAGTAACCTTCCCCCACAGTAGTGACATTCAGTGACCTTCCCCCACAGTAGTGACGTTCAGTGACTTTCCCCTACAGTAGTGACGTTCAGTGACCTTCCTCCACAGTAGTGACATTCAGTGACCTTCCCCCACAGTAGTGACATTCAGTGACCTTCCCCCACAGTAGTGACGTTCAGTGACCTTCCCCCACAGTAGTGACATTCAACAACCTTCCCTCACAGTAGTGACATTCAGTGACTTTCCCCTACAGTAGTGATATTCAACGACCTTCCCTCACAGTAGTGACATTCAGTGACCTTCCCCCACAGTAATGACATTTAGTGACCTTCCCCCACAGTAGTGACGTTCAGTGACCTTCCTCCACAGTAGTGACATTCAGTGACCTTCCCTCACAGTAGTGACATTCAGTAACCTTCCCCCACAGTAGTGACATTCAGTGACCTTCCCCCACAGTAATGACATTCAGTAACCTTCCCCCACAGTAGTGACATTCAGTGACCTTCCCCCACAGTAGTGACATTCAGTGACCTTCCCCCACAGTAGTGATGTTCAGTGACTTTCCCCTACAGTAGTGACGTTCAGTGACCTTCCTCCACAGTAGTGACATTCAGTGACCTTCCCCCACAGTAGTGACATTTCAGTGACCTTCCCCTCCACAGTAGTGACATTCAGTGACCTTCCCCCACAGTAGTGACATTCAGTGACCTTCCCCCACAGTAGTGATATTCAGTGCCCTTTTCCACACAGTAGTGACATTCAGTGTCCTTCCCCCACAGTAGTGACATTCAGTGACCTTCCCCCACAGTGGTTGACATTCAGTGACCTTTCACACCAGTAGTGGACATTCAGTGACCTTCCCCACAGTAGTGACATTCAGTGTCCTTCCCCCACAATAGTGACATTCAAAGACCTTCCGCCACAGTAGTGACATTCAGTGACCTTCCCCCACAGTAATGACAATAAGAATGTGGTATAAACATAGCCTAAGCTTTCCCATAAAAAAAAGCACACCAAGTCTTTGTGTTCCTTCCCGTATAGGCAGGATACTTATCCCCAGAAGGTTCCACTTCAACCCCATTCTGTACTCTTACAACAACAACAACACTTACCACAAAATTGCATTCAGATTTCACTGCACCTCAATAACTGGTATTATCATTCTATCTCGAGTTTGCCATATTAACCCCCCCTCCAGAAATTCAGGGTAGGGGCACCAAGATCTCCTCTTCTGTGTGGAGCCTTTATGCACTCGTAGTGGCTACACTTGGGAAACTTGGACCTAGCCAACTGTTTACTAGTAGCCCAGTCCCTAGTAGCCTTTACGCAAGATGGACTAATGGTGATGTCACACCAGGCGACGTTGCTAGCAACATCGCCGGACAGCGATGTCGCTAGCGACGTCGCGCTGTGTGACAGCGCGACGCGACCGCGTTTTATCGCTAGTCGCAGGTTGTCAGGTTTACGGGAAGAACTGTAAACCTGACAACCTGCGATTAGGCTGGATCGCGCCGTGTGACATCGCCAGAGCGATGTCAGCGGCGATCCAGCCTATACCGCAGCGTTGCTGCGGATCGCTCGCTGGGCTGAGCCCAGCCCAGCGAGCGATGCCACCGCCCGCATCGCTGCGGCATTGCCGGCCGCAGCCGTGCTGTGTGACAGCTGGCCAGCGATGTCGGAACCGAGCGGGCAGCCGCGCATCGCTTCCGACATCGCTGGCCAGGTTGTGCTGTGTGACGGCACCTTAACTCTAACCACAAGACTAGGAGATGACAACTCAGGCCTAGATTCCTAATAAAAACTAGAAAGAGAAGCAAGCACAGATAGGGTCTTATCTTTTAAACAAACAGCTTAAGGACCTAATGATCACTGCTCACCTTATCAGGTTGTGAGACACACAACCAGTATGAAAGGCAAGAAATGGCGGCTGCTGCTGGACTCACACCTCCATGTGCTATGTGGTCAAAATCCAGTACTCTCCAGGGACAATGTGCTCTCAGTCCGCGCTGTTACAAATGACTCAGAATCAAGATTTCCCTCTATACATTTAGGAAGGAGCATAGCAGGCTCCGAAACACGTTGGATGGATCCAATAAATGTATAGAGTGAAATCTTGATTCTGAGTCATTTGTGGCAGCCCGGACTGACAGCACACTGTCCCTGGAGAGTACTAGATTCCTAATAGGCCACTGAGTGTTCCTCAAACCTCCCTAGGAACCAGAGGAAAGGGGAAGGACACTATAACACTGAATCAGGAAGTCATGCAGAGATAGAAAGGGTCTTTGAGTGAGAGACTATAAAACCACAAAACCAAAGAGAAATAGTAATATACTACTGCTAAAAAGAATTACTTCCTATCTCCTGGCTAAAGAAATCATAAAGGAGGACAAAAGAAACAGAAGATAAATAACCTAGCTGATGTCCATCAGACTGGCAGAAATCCAAAGACAGTATGGCTGTTATTCCAAGCAGAGTCCACAAAGAATATCACCAACAGTAAAGATCAGCCATGGGGAAGGTTTAACTTTACTTTGCAATAAAAGTTAATGGAAAGGTTCAAAAGATTCCTTAAAGCAATGCTATTTTGATGCTTCTGTTCATTATGTTAATTTTATGGGGCACTTTATTTCACTTTTTCAGGATTCCATCTGAAAAGACGTGAGTTTTTTTGCCGAGTTTTCAGAGCAGAAAAAGGTTTTTGAGGAATTTTGAGGATGATTTGGAGAGTGTCCATTCATTATTTGCTCCAAAAACTCCTTGAAAAACTTTGTGCGCATATAGCCTAAGGGTACAGCGACATCGGACTTATCTGCAGTACTATCTGCATCGGTAAAATCTGAACCAGATTGTAAAAGATTTGTTGTGAAAATCCATATTTCACTACAGATTCACCAGCATTAACAATCAGAATTGCAGTAGATTAGGGGTCCCTAACCTGTGGCTCAGGAATCACATGTGGCTCGCGGGCCTGTCATGATTGTCTTCCAGCTTGGTGCATAATCACCAGGCCTAGCAGCTGTGAAGAGCAGGTCTCCAGATGGTGACTTTTGTGAATAGCTCCACTCAGAACAGCAAATTTGAACGGTGGTAAGGTAGGAACCCCTGGATCTTGGTATACTGCCTCTGTGTGTTTTCTGCGGAGAAGCTTTAACTGTCATTATACCGGTAATGGGGGCTCTGGGTGTCAGTACAGTGAACAGGAGGGGGCTGAATGTGGCTCACGACCCTCTCTTAGGGGTACGTCACATACAGTGACATTGCTAGCGATATCGCTGAAATCAGCGACCTTGTCGGCGATATCGCTGTGTGTGACATATAGCAGCGATCAGGCCCCTGCTGTGAGGTCGCTGATTGCTGCAAATCCTTCAGGACCATTTTTTGGTCCTTGGTCTCCCGCTGGTCAGCACGCATCACTGCGTGTGACAGCGAGAGACCAGCGATTAGCGTCCTCCCAGGCTGGTAACCATGGTAAACACCAGATAACTAAGCAGCGCACTCTGCCTAGATACCCGGTGATTAGCATGGTTACCAGTGCTAAGCGGGAGGACGCTGGTAACCATGATAAACAGGTATCTAAGCAGCGCGCGCTGCCTAGATACCGGCTGTTTATCGTGGTTATTAGCGATGTGGAGGTGGCTCCCTGGTCGCTGAGGAGATCTGCCTGTTTGATAGCTCCCCAGCGACTTCACAGTGATGCTCCAGCGATCCTGGTCGTTGTCGGATTTTTCACCGGAGTCCAAAACACTGCAGTCTCTAATTTTGGGCCGGTGAAAAACCAGACAAAAAACGTATCCGGCACAGAATACACAAAATCGTGTGGCCAAATACGACCAATCCGGCACCATAGGGATACATGGGAGGCAAAACCGGATCCTGTTCTGTCCTGTTAAAACCGGACAGAACAGGATTCCAAAAACCGTGGTGTGAAGCAAGGCTCAGGGACGTAACAATAGGTGCAGGGGTTGCGATCGCACCAGGGCCCTGCAGCTTAAGGGGGTCCCGAAAGTCCCTTTGGCCTATAGAAAATAGATTTGCAATAATTGGGGGCCCCGTTGGAGCCTTCGCATCAGGGCCCCTGGGCCTGAAGTTAGGCCACTGGCCAGGCTTATACATTTCCTGTGATTATTCCACTCTTCGTTTTGGCTAAAAATACTGAGGTAAAAAACTCAACAAAGGTGTACATGGCCTAAAGCCCCACAAAGCATATGGAAAGAGAGGTGAAGGAGTCAATTTTGATAAAGAGCACAGGATGACCTACCCAGAAAGCCGTTTTCACATTTTAGGTTGCGACTGTGTGTGGCTGGCTGCTTGCACTGCAACAAATCTAAAATAAGCAGAGAAAAGAAAATTCAGCTCCTGGACATCAAATACAAGCAAAATGGCAAAACAGTCAAAATATTACAATGGTCAAATATTATCCTAAGTCTAAACCATGTCTCTAGAGAAACTGCTCGATACTAAGACTAAACAGCACACTCCGATCCCAGGTGAATGCGGATACATGTATGCCATATAGCTAGCGTCTGATCTCTAGGATAAAGGATTTGCATAAGAAATAGCCCAAGCCACTATGCAGTCCTGTGCAGAGCACATTTATGCTAAGCATGGGTCAAAGGATTGAATTTATGCAGATTACAGCTGCAGGGCACAATGTGATAGCATAGGATTATAGCTCCAGTGCAAAGTCATTCCCACAGGAAACCAACAGAATATTCTGACTCCTTCACACAATAAGAAGCAAAAAATACAAGTATAATGGAAATCATAATGAAGAACCAAGCTGCTTTCTGGAGAAGCTAATAGACATGGATATCAATAAGGATTATAAATGCCCCTATGTATTAAATGGGCATCGTACCATGGCGGCTATAGCACACACATAGACTAGACTATCACTGCAATACACTCAGAAAGGAGGCATGTATATCTGTTACTTGTCCTGTCATTGAAAGTGTTATAAAGCTGGGCATATACTGGAGACTTCAGCTGACTGACATGACAATTTTACATTATTTAGAATATGAAAATAATTCAGTGACCCACATTGCACCATAAGCCATTGCCCCATTTCCCACTGGACATCTCCCTGCATGAAGTTCTACATGAGGCATTTTTTTCATGATTGTACTCAAAACAACGCCACTTTCCTCCACAGGCTCTGTCTGGTATTGCAATTTAGCCACCCTATGCACTTCAACAGGGATTAGCATCAATAAATACAGCACATGATAAAGTGATAAATGCATTGTAGTACAATGTGAACATCAGGCTTTTAATCATTATTATGATACAATAATCAAGATATATAGATAGAATATAATAATAATTCAGTAATAATATTCAGCAAATTCTGCATTGAACTACAGTACCCAAGTTATTATATATTTTAAGAGTCAGAGTCAGTCTATTTTAAATCGACTCCGACTCCACAGCCTTGGTCACAAGCAAGTGTGATCCCAGCCTTGGTCCCAGCAGTTGGACCCCCACCAATCGCTATCACCTATCCTATGGATCATTTATGACCTCAAATCTCCTTAAACACCTTAGCCTCAAAAAGAATTTAATAAAATCAGCCAATATCATGAATATGCAAATGAAACGATATTTACATATAAAAAAAATGATGTTTGCTGAAATAACGGTAACGAGTTATTAGGAGTTTTATTTTACATCTAATTTTCTGACTTGATTATGTAAATCGTTCTTAGTAAATAGTTTCAATTAGGACTTAAAATGCTCACTTTAATTATATTGATGGTAATAATGATAAAGCAGCTTTCTCCAAGGCCCCTCTCACATCAGCGGTTTTTTGAAATCGCGGCAGATGCGGTGAAAAAAACGCATCTGCCTCGATTACCGCATAACCGCGACACTTGCAGCACACTTGCGGCAAGCCCCATGCAATGTCTATGGGGCTTGCGGTAAGTGTGCGGCAGGTGCGGCAAGTGCAGTTTCGGCACTTGCGGCAGGTGCGGCCACGAAAAAAACCGTGGTCAGCCGCGTTTTTTTTTTGCGGCCGCACCTGCCGCAAGTGCCGATACCGCACTTGCCGCAAGTGCCGATACCGCACTTGCCGCACCTGCCGCAAGCCCGTATAGACATTCTATGGGGCTTGTCGCAACTGTGCCGCAAGTGTCGCGGTTATGCGGTAATTGCGGCAGATGCGGTTTTTTCACCGCATCTGCCGCGATTTTAAAAAAACGCTGATGTGAAAGGGGCCTAAGTATGGCAGATGTACAGAAAAAGTAACCCTCCACCTACACACAGCGAAAATATCCATCTCATAACCTAATGTTAATATTACAGTAAAAAATCGCATCATTGGTCGTAAAGCTAAATATCCATGGAAGTGCAGCCCCTCATTCACGAGAACCTGGGAACCACATTTACACAATCGGCCTTCTGAAACCAAGAAACGTCATGTTGTGGTTTCCTTGAAGGTATTTTCACACCTGTGTGTAATTTTTGTTATACAGGTAATATGGCGGGTTTACACGTCGCGATATCGCAGTACAATTTCAATCAAAAGTCACGTGGTTCGCTCGCTGGACCCGATATCGTTCCTGCGTTGTATGGTGTGAACGTCCAATGCGATGCAGGAACGATGTCAATGCGATATCGGGGATCGAATGAGCGTGCTATTCAATGCCCCGATATTGCATAGCGATTGAAGCCGGATCGTGCTGTGTAAACGCCCAATTACGATGCGATTTGATACGTCACCCATTCACTCCCATGTTAACTATGCGATCCTGGATTGGGAGGCGGAGACATCGGACGGACGTTGTATTTCGATATCGCAGCGTGTAACCAGTCAATGCGATGCGGGTGAAACGTGCACTAATTGCGCGCTCCCGCGCCATTGAATTGCGATATCGAAACGATATCGTGGCGTGTAAACCCACCAATAAAGTAGACAAATTGTATAGTGATGTATAGGACCAGAGTGGCTCAAGATTTAGGTAAGAATATGTGATGCACCCGCCTAGCAATGGTGGAAAACCAAACATTAACGTATATTAGTAAATGACAATGCAGCCACCCATCACAATCCACGCTAATTTCAGAATGAATATTAATAAGCATTTATGTCCGCTTATTGTTGGGAGCAATCAGTTATTAATTGTCATAAATAATTCATTGTTTAAAGCGCTCATTTATTATTGATGTCTTTTCTTCATATTTCACACATTAATTATTAATATCTATGCATTCTATTGTTTTTGTTTTGATCACTGATAAATGTCATTATTTAATGGCAAAAGACAATTTCCTCCCTCCATGCTGAGTATGGGCATAATATAAGGGGCTGGAAATTTTCACCTGTAATTGTATATATGTACAGTATATACTGAGCTATAACTAATCACATAGACAGACAGAGAGGGCATGTGGCTTGTTTCAGTCATTTTTGTACTTTATAGTATTTCAATAACAAAGCATCAGCATTTCTCTGGCTTGGTTCACACCACGGTTAAATCCAATCCAGGGCTGTCAGGGGTGAACCTGACAGCCCCGGACCAGATATGCAAGCAGAACCGGAGGGCTAGTATGCCTTCCGGTCCTGTTTGTAGCCGGGTGCAGCCGAGCTCAGCTGTCCCCTGTGAAATGGTGCTGAACCGCTTCACAGGGGACAGTTCCCTGGTGCTGAAGTTCAGCGTAAATTTATGCTACATTTTTTGGTGTTTTTGTCCTGCTATCCCATTTTGATCTCAATTAGAAAAAACTGGAATAAATATGGTATATGCACATGTTTAGGATTTGGTGCAGACATTTCTCTATCATGTCTGGATGTCTTGGCAGGAAAAACACAGTGGCAAAAATGGGTATTTTTGCCTAGTTTTCTGTGCATTTTTGGTGCAGATTTTGCCACTCATTAGTATGGGTGAAGTCTGCAGCAAAAACCCTGCAAGAATTGACATGCTGTAGATTTATTTCTGCACCAAACTGGCATGCAGATAATACTCAATGAGTGCATGAGACTGGAGATTCTCACTGACTTTGTTGGCATCAGAAAACCTGCTAGGTTTTGTGACGGATCTGAACTAAAAAATGAGTTAAAAAAAAAGGGTTAAAAATGTAACACAATGCACACAGCCTTATTGTTAAGTGCTGCGTTTCTGGTAAATGGAAAAAAAAATAGTTCAAAGAGCTCACTCACATAAGCCGGTAACACGCCCGAGTGCTATGCTGTGTTTTATCAGATAGCACTCAGGTCAGTGTTATACTATGCAGCAGTGAAAATTTGAAATTTTTTCCTCACACCAATATGGCAGGAGAACACAATCTCAGCATGATGAGAGTGGGTCCAACAACTGGATCACATACACCCATAGTCTATGTCATCTGATTGCAGTACAATGGATGCAGAGACAGGCAATGGAGAACATGGTTACATTAAGTTCTCCATCATCTCAACATCTGTCATCAGATTTTTGCATATTAGAGAATTTGAGTTTAATAAATGACACTCGGATCATATTATTATTATCATTATTATTATTTATTATTGTGGCTCTATTAATTCCATGACGCTTTACATATGGAAGGGTATACAAAGACAAGTACAAGGCACATGGACAACATGTGGCATACAGGTAAAGAAGGAGAGAGGATGCTGTCCGCGAGGGCTCACAATCTACTAATATTCACAACAGAGTTTGAGTTGAGTGGAATTTACATAATCCATCCAATTCTCTCTCATCTGGCAGGTCGATGATTAAGAGTTATGTCATTGAGCTTGTAGCAAGATCTACATTCAGAAAAATCTGAAAGGACCTGTGTGATGTCACGACCATGTAACCATACTAGGCGGAGCTATGCGAGATAAATCGTTAAGGTCAATGTAGACTTAGCTCTGCCGACTGTAGTCACATGGTCGTGACATCACACAGGTCCTTTCAGCATTTTCTGAATTTCGGCATTGCTACACGTTCAGGTAACTGAACTGTTAACTATTAACCAGCCAAATGACTGCTTGACTGTTTGCCCAGCTAGCTAATGAAAATATCTAAAATACTTTTTTGGAATGAATACAACAATTTAAAAAAAGAAAGCTATTAATGAACACTACATGATATGTATAGCATTGGGCGTGGATTAATAACTAAAAAGCACGATAGGTTCCCTTTAAGCCCCTGCTGCACCTCATCCTCTGAATTCTGTCTATTTTGAGGGTTTAGTGGCATAAAACCTTTGATGAATTGAGGCCATCAACTTTTAATACGAGTTACAAAGGTATGAATGCTGTAGGATAGCTCTAGAGGGCGACCGAAGACCCCAAATCAGTCACATAGTCTGCCTCTGTTGATTGGACAGCTAAGAGTCTTGTAGTAAATTATATCATTGTGCTAGTAGCAGTGATGTCACTTGTACAGAGATAAGATATAACTCCTTGGATATTTATGTTATGAATTGCTATTAGAATGAAGAAGAATGGGAAAAAATAGTGCATTATATTTCAGGATAAACAGCAATTTGATATTCTGAGTACACACATGTAAATTGATAGCTACGCAGTGATGTAATGAAAAATAAGAACACAGGGTGCTCACTGCACATGTAAGGTACTTAAAACCAGACAAATAGCTCTATAAAACCACTTGTGCATTGACCTGTAACTAAGAAAGACTTGATATCATTCATCAATTACCTGATGTCAAGGAAATAGTTGATTGCAAAATGCCTCTAAAAAGTTCCTACCAGCACTTAAATGTTAAGTTCTTCATGAATTTTCATGGAAGCCCTTTCTCTATATCCTCTTTGTCTTTTGTTGCTACCAAAAAGTCGATTCACCAAGATGCTGCTTAGACTTTTTAACCTTGAGGTTACAGCAGAACAGCGTCAGAAAAAGGGGCTCAGAGGTTAATAGCAAGGCCAAATCGCATCGGCACTTATTTCCACCAAATAGGTGAAAACACTGTGTCAAACATGTTCCTTCGTACAGGAACACAGACTTTTTTAACAACAGCTGGAAAACATCATCTTGTTAAACCGTGTAATCATATAGTGGAAAAGTACAGCAGTCAAAAATAATTTGTCCGCTCCAGACCAGAAAAGTGAAATTATATGATACTTTTAAACAACTCTTCCCAAATAAAACAGCCCTATGAAGTGGTATCTAGCCGGTAGTGCCAACCTTACAGAAGCCAAACTTACAAATCCTGGACTACAATGAATAACGCAAAAAGGCCCCTACCTACCAGGCAACATTTACAGGACTGGGGTATTCTTATGTGGCAAAGAGGCCTTGGACCTTCTCAGATATCAGAACCCCAGTGTGACTGCTCCTCTGCACTTTCTATAACTATACCCTTGGTGAGAGGGAGTCAAAGATAAGTAATTCGTATATGAACAAAACCTAGGGGTCTATAGGGGTATTGCTATCTCAGCATCACTTGGATATTCCATCATTCAATGATTGCTGGGGTCCAGTCTCTTACCGAGATGGGAAAACTTACTTAAGATGGCCATACACATTAAACCTACCAATAGTGAAATGACTGGCTAACCATCAAACATGTGTTGGCTAATTAGCCGGTGTCCGTTTATCAGATGTCAGAAAGTCTCTGAAAGCAAAATCCTTCCAACAAAACATAAAGCATATATAAAACTTTACCTTTATTAATAACAAAAACTGGACCTACAAAAGTGCACTAAGTATTACACCCACATAGGTGAGTGACTAAGAGAACATGTAAAAGTACTATTAAATAGAGATAGACTATCATTCGGATAGTTTAACACAGTCTTAATAGCCTCCGTCTCTATGTGTTTTTGTCCCTATCACTTTGGACAATTTCTCAGGAGACTTTATTAAGAAGCAAAATTCTGGCATTAGGCCCAAAATAGAGACCTACTCTGGGCCTAACTCCACTATTTTGCTTCTTGATAAAGTCTCCTGAGGAATTGTCCAAAGTGATAGGGACACAGAAACCCATAGAGACTGAGGCTATTAAGTTAACCTATCCGAGTGATAGTCTATCTCTTTTTAATAATAATACTATGAGAATATGTCAGGGAATAAAAGATTAAAGCATGGTGAATTTTAACGTCCCAAATGAAGACATTGGCCCGGTGTCATTGTTTGCTCACTCTTCCTTTTTATGTCTTGTGACATTCACTGATGTTTTGGCACCAAATATATTTTAAAAATGGTACATACAGTATATGATTTTGGTTGAAAATCAAAAAAGCTTTTTTTCTTTAGCCATTTTTTTTGTGACTCTCTAACACTAAAAGACATAAAACCTTTTAAAATGTGCAAGTTTGTCTAAAAAGGTGCCAGAACAGAATGAAGCATGAATCAACCGAAACTGCCCTAACTAGTCACCAATGACCTACTAACCACCATTACTCTGTCCTCCTCCTCCTGGACCTGTCTTCTGCCTTCAACACTGTGGAGCATTATCTCTTGCTACAGATAATATAATCTCTTGGAATCACAGACTTGGCCCTATCATGGACCTTTTCATAGCTAATGGACCAGACTGTCAGCGTCTCCCTCTCTCACACTACCTCTTCATCCCACTCCTTATCTGTAGGTGTCCCCCAAGGTTCAGTTATAGGACCCTCTGCTGTTATCCAGCTACACCTTCAGCCTGGGACAGATCAAGGGACTCACACTATAGATAAAAGGAGACACAAGAGGCGCAGATGGTGCCTTATCAACATGACACTTTGCTTGAATATACGGTAGGTCAAAAAGGGTTCCATTCACCTCTTCAGGTTGCGTCACACACAACCAGCTTGAGCGCTTTAGCAGCTGCTGCAGAACCTCCACCGTCTCGCCAAAACCACGGAAAAACAGAAGTTTGAACAGGAATGGTTTTCACGGTTCGCGCTGATGCTTCAGTCAATGTACTCCAAAAGGGTTGTTACCTCCATCACATTCTTTTATCCCACAATAACCAACGCATTTCGGTGCTATCCTCGCACCTTCTTCAGGGAATCCTGAGAATCCGGTGCGAGGATAGCACCGAAACGCGTTAGTTATTGTGGAATAAAAGAATGTGATAGAGGTAACAACCCTTTTGGAGTACATTGATTGAAGCAGCAGCGCGAATCGTGGAAACCATTCCTGTTCAATCTTCAAGGGACTCACACGGCTTTCAGTATAATCTCAACACCGAAGACATGCAGATCTACCTCTCTTCACCTGATATCACCTCCTTAGTAACCAAAATCCCACAATGTCTGTACGCTATTTCATCTTTCTTTACTGCTCAATTTCTAAAACTGAACATGGACAAAACAGAATTCATTATCTTTCCTCCATCTCACTCTACCCATTAACCAAACTTATCTATTAAAGTCAATGGTTCTGCTCACTCTGCCAAGTCCCGCATGCTTGCTGCCTGCCGTTATTCTTGACTTTGCTCTCTTTTTCAAGCTAATATCCAAGCCTTTGACACCTCTGCTGACTACAACTCAAAAATATTACCTAGATCTGTAAATTTTTTAACCAAGACTCTGCAAAAACTCTACTGCATGCCCTCATCATCTCACGCCTCAATTATTGCAACATCCTGCTCCCTGGCCTCCCTTTTAACACTCCCCCACCCCTGACAATCTACCCTAAACTCTGCTGCCCAACTAATCAACTTGTCTTCCCTGCTATTCCCAGACCTTTTTTCTCTGCCAATCCCTTCACTGGCTCCCCTTTGCCCAAGAACTCCAGGTCACAACCCTAACCATGACATACAAAGCCATCCTCAACCTGTCTCCTCAATACATCTGTGACATGGTCTCCTGGTACTTACCTGCACATAACCTCCAATCTTCACAAGATCTCCTACTATCTTATCTTATCTTCCCATAACTGCAGAAATTTTTCTCCAGTGCATCCTCCATCCCCTGGAACTCTCTGCCCCAACACATCAGATTCTCACTAACCGTGGAAACCTTCAACAGAAAGCTGAAGACCCATCTCTTCCGACAAGCCTACAATCTGCAGTGACCCCCAGCCCACTATACCACCGCACAACCAGCTCTCTCCACACCTACTGTATTCTCACCTACTCCTTGTAGACTGTGAGCCCTCGTGGGCAGGGACATCTATCCCCCTGTACCAGTATGTGCCTTGTATTGTTCATGATTATTGTACCTGTCTACATATGCCCCTTTTCACATGTAAAGTGCCATAAAATAAATGGCGCTATAATAATAAATAATAAGAAGAAGAAGCACCAAAAACAATGTGACATTTGGTAAAAGTTGCATTTTTCAATAACATTTGGGTAAGCAATGTTGTCGAGCAAAATGAAATCAAAAACAAACTAAAGAATGATGCAAAATGAATAGAGAATAAGTTGAAGATACAAAAGACAAAAAAGGACTCCAGAAAAATGGAGAAACAGGGACCATGGGCTGGAAAAAATGTGTTTTAACTACATCTGACTCAATGTAATCTTACTATTACATCACTCATAAGTACGTTCTTAGTACGGTAATAAAACTGCGTCTGCCGTATTGTCGAAAGGATTAATATCAATATTAATATGTATATCTATAGGTTTGGAAAATGCATGGTCTTAAACTTTTCTTTCATGGGGACGAGAGAGATCATCTTACATGGATTAGTACTGGAAAATGTTCTTGGAGGAACACAAACTCTACATCAAGATGACTGATTATTGTTTTTAATAAGTTACTTGAAAGTGAGTTCTATAGCCAAAGTTGGACACGTATGATTCATTGTCTCATATTGGAGCCTGCGCCACATCTGCTGGGGGCAGAAAGAAAACAAAAATGACTTTGAGAATAAAGCCAGATGAATGGGTTTAGTATTCTCCGCACGGAGACGCATTTCCCTGTATAACTCTGCTTTCCGTATAACAGAAGAGCCCTAAACGTCTCCCAGTTGGTGTAAGTGCCGCGTGTGCACAGTGCGTAATCCATGAATGTATTTCTCGGCTCTTGTAAAGTAATTGTAGAAAGCACTAAATAACAGAAACTCGTTTAGAACAGCAGCGTGTAGCATGCCGCAAACTGAGAGTCCGCTCACAGAACACAGCTATCCCAATCTGTGGAAATACGTGGAAGGAACCTTTAATTTGATGTTTACTCCCTCTTACAAATAACTCCACTCCGTGGAGCATTAACAGAATTAACGTCACTAAATAATCATTGATTCTCACACGGAGGGAAGACGCTCCTGGAGGAAAAGGGAAATTTGCTGGACATACGTCTCATTACAGCCAGCGGGCAATTTATTTTTCGTGGCTGGAACAAAGCTTATCAGCTGTCTTGGCCCATGTGGTGAAAATGTTTTTTTTCCCTGGGAAACAAATGGAGGAAAGTGGAAGTCTTAATTGAAAGTCTTCAGACTGATCAGTGCTGTTGGAATCCCACATTGTGATGCTAAATCCTGCTAGCAGGCAGATACTCATGTGTCGGTGTGCACTCTTCTCCTTCAATCCAAACCCTGGTCAATAGTGAAGATGTTCTCCAAATATTAAATACTTTATTAAAGGGTGGCTTTTGATTTTTAGGATTGCTACTTCCAATAGGTGGCACTAGAGTTCATCTGCTTTCTCCCTGAACAGACAATTTGTATATTTTATTTCACAGAGAAGCATTGCTGCTTTTAAGTCTCCTCTTTATTTGACATGCCTGAACTGTGTGTTATTCTCCATAAGGAGTAAAGCTTTCCTTTAAACCCCACTCAGCCTCTCATACAGCCAGATCAGATCCCATACACTGCACTGATAAGGGCAACACCACGAAACTCTGTGTCTGCAGATTGAGGTTCTGATCTGGCATAAACCCTAAATCAAATGACAAGGCTCCTAAAGGGGATGTTTTTGACTTTTAGGATAGCTACTTCCAACAGGTGGCACTAGAGTTTGTCTACTTCCTCCCCAAGGAGACAATTTGCATATTTCCCAGAGGAACTTGCGGCTTTTAAGGTACCTTTACACGCACCACTAGGTGGTAGCAACTACCTGGCATTGGGGATTTTTGTGTCTGTTGCCATGAAATTGCTACGAAATGGCGGCGTGTACATGCGGCATCGGCGATCGGTATCAATCGTCAAAAACGTGCATGTGCACATGCGGTTGATACCTGTTGCTAGGCACAGTGGCGGCGTGTAAAGGTACCTTAAGTCTCCTCACTACTGGAATTCTGGTAGGATGTGTCACTCTCCATAAGGAGAAAAGCTTTTCCCTTAGACCCCACTTCGCATCTAATACTGCCATATCTGATCTCATACTTTGCACTGATGCACTGATCACCCTAAAACAACATGTCTGCAGATTAAGGTACGGATCTGGTATAAAAGCTAATCCATATAGGCTTGTAAAAGGGCTATTTTTGACTTTTAGGATTTCTACTTCCAATAGGTGGCACTAGAGTTCGTCTACTTCCTCCCTGAAGAGACACTTTGCATATTTCCCAGAGGAGCATTGCGGCTAAAAGTCTCCTCACTTCCAGCATTCTGGATTGGTGTCTCATTCTCCACAAGGAGGAATGCTTTCCTCTTAGAATACTTCTATGGAAACTCCCAAGACGGCAGATGTGAACACTCACATAATGTATTCATTTACAGCACCAAGAAGAGGCTTCATCTGGCACAGACTATTAATCTGCACCAAATTAAATATTTGTTATTTTGCTCAAAAACGTGCTCCCAACAAGCCTGCAGCAGGGCACGGGGTATATTCATCATTCTGTATAAACACTGTTCTTTATAGTACAAGTCTTAAGAAAATAACAATATTAATTATGTGAATTGATAACTACAGCCATACATGGAAAAATCCAATGAGAATACATGCTGGAAACCATCTGTTGGTTCAATAGAAAAACAATAAAATAATGCTTCTTTATTTCCGGCTTCATTTTTCTTTCAGTGAATGTTTAATTATGCAACAATGTGTAATTGTGTCGTGCAAGTCATTTCTGCTATTCGGGGCTTTGATTACTCACAAGCAGTATTTTATTACTATGTCCAATATGATTTATTGCTGTAGTCTTCAACGTGTTACTCTAAAGGGAATGGCTCCAAAGCGGCATGGTGCGAGAACGGTGTCCACGCCATGCCCTCGCCATCAGCGCATCGATGACGTGTGTCTCCAATACTCCACCATTCATTTTCAGCTACGGAATGAATTGGGTAAAGGATACGACATCATTGCCCCATACACTAACTATAGCCTCTGTGTTGTACTAGTTTTTGCTTTCAGCAGAATTAGTCATCTATGAACACGTAAATCAGCTGATTCTAATGGGAGACTTTGTAAGGTTTGGCTAAGCTCCTCTGAGCTGATTTATGACCACATCACAGTGGAGCTGAACTTAGTGGTCAGACGCAAGGTGAATGGAACTGAGACAAAGACAGACACAAGAGGACTAGTCTCTCCTATCGGATTAAGCTCACTGAGGGATTCTCCGTTAACTCATTCTGCAGTCACCATTGTGCAGGGAATTAAAGAGCCTTTAAAAGCTAAACAGTGCAAAATTCTTAATGAAACTCTACATTACCAACATTATATTAATCAAAAAAATACATTTAAACTGGCCTATGAACTCAATTAATTTAACTATATCCATCTTGCCGTTCCTAAATTTTCTGGGCACACAAATCATCTGCTTACATCCTACACGCACTTAATAGTAACTGTACTTGTACAGATCCTGGCTGGTGACCAGTTCATGCAGCGTTATGTGAATCCCCTATTTATTATGTTTACTAGCTGTAGAGCCCGGCGTTGCACAGGCAATAGTAACTAACTGTTTTTAGTTCTAAGCTGAATGTATGTGTGTTTGTATATACACATCAAACCTGTCCCCCCACACCAACCTCCAACCCATGCCACCCACTCCGACTCCATCCAAACCTACCCTCAACCCCCTGCACACACCCCAAAATGTCCCCTACCCCAAACCTGCCCACCCACACCCCCCAAAAACATGCCACCCCCTCATCCTCCTTAACTCGCACCCCTCCAAACATGCCCCCCCCAAAAAAGCCTGCCCCCAAACCAGCACTCCCCAGCCCAAAAATGACAAACCCGCACCCCACCCATAAAAACCACCCCCCAAACCCACCCATTCTCAGTAAATATGCCTTTCATAACCAGCACCACCCCACCCCCCTAAACCCGCACCATTCACTGCCTCAAGAAAACACCCACAACCCACCTGCACCACCAAACCTGCACCCCACCCCCAAACTTGCCCCCCATATCTGAACCCTCTCAAAGACCCTGAGTCAAATGGAGTGTGTGCAATATTTTGTGAGTGATGGTGCGACGGTGCAAGTTCCTTTAGTGGACATACATATGTTGTAATGGAGTGGAGCCATAAAGGTGGTGAAGTTATGAAGGGGCATGACTATGTGGAGTGGGTGTGGCTATGACATAGCTGTGGAGTGGGCATGGATATGTGTAGCGGGTGGGGCTGTGTGGAGTGGGTGTGGCTATGACATAGCTGTGGAGTGGGCATGGCTATGTGTAGCGGGTGGGGCTGTGTGGAGTGGGTGTGGCTATGACATAGCTGTGGAGTGGGCATGGCTATGTGTAGCGTTTGGGGCTGTGTGGAGTGGGTGTGGCTATGACATAGCTGTGGAGTGGGCATGGCTATGTGTAGCGTTTGGGGCTGTGTGGAGTGGGTGTGGCTATGACATAGCTGTGGAGTGGGCATGGCTATGTGTAGCAGGTGGGGCTGTGTGGAGTGGGTGTGGTTATGCAAAGTGGGCTGGGATATGTGGAGTGGGCTGGACCCAGGCCCTGCA
The DNA here is from genome assembly GCA_033576535.1 of Allobates femoralis. Taxonomy (NCBI): domain Eukaryota; kingdom Metazoa; phylum Chordata; class Amphibia; order Anura; family Aromobatidae; genus Allobates; species Allobates femoralis. Next base: position 135,083,909 of record JARQOC010000003.1, read on the forward strand.
ACCTAGGGGGGTTCCATAAGTCCCTTTGGCCTATAGAAAAAGATTAATGCTATTAAAGATTTGCAATAATTGGGGGCCCCGTTGGAGCTTTCACATCAGGGCCCCTGAGCCTGAAGTTACGCCACTGGAAATGAGCTCATGGGTATGTCATCTACTGATAATCTCCTGCTGGTAAAACATTGAAACTAAAGCACAGAGCCTAATAAGAGATATATCCCTAAAATCGAGCTCTCTGCCCCTACATTACAGAGTTTTCCAAATAAATAGCAAACACCTGCTTCCTTTTAAGGTTGCAATGGACTCCTGTACTGGTTCCTTCTACAGGTACATGGGTTGCACTAACGTTATGCCTGCTTTTGTTTAAGTAATTGTTTAACAATATAATTAAAAAGGTTGTCCAATTTAAAAAAAAAATGTTTTAACAGTTTTTGATGCAATTTTGTATAACCTACTATGATTCTATAGTATAATAAATGCTTTACAATTGTCCCTGTTTTACCCTCTAGCTCATTTCAATCGCTAAGTCAGCCCCATCAATAGCTCAGCAATCCCCTTCATTTCAATAGCTCAGCCAGCCCCCTCAATAGCTCAGCCAGCCCCCTCAATAGCTCAGCCAGCCCCTCAATAGCTCAGCCTTCCCCCTCAATACTTCAACCAGCCCCTCAATAGCTCAGCCTTCCCCATAGCTCAGCCAGCCCCTCAATAGCTCAGACAGCCCCCTCAATAGCTCAGCCAGCCCCTCAATAGCTCAGCCAGCCCCCTCAATAGCTCAGCCAGCCCCTCAATAGCTCAGCCTTCCCCCTCAATAGCTCAGCCAGCCCCTCAATAGTTCAGACAGCCCCCTCAATAGCTCAGACAGCCCCCTCAATAGCTTAGCCAGCCCCTCAATAGCTTAGCCTTCCCCCTCAATAGCTCAGCCAGCCCCTCAATAGCTCAGACAGCCCCCTCAATAGCTCAGCAAGCCCCCTCAATAACTCAGCCTTCCCCCTCAATAGCTCAGCCAGCCCCTCAATAGCTCAGCCAGCCCTCAATAGCTCAGCCTTCCCCCTCAATATCTCAGCCAGCCCCTCAATAGCTCAGACAGCCCCCTCAATAGCTCAGCAAGCCCCCTCAATAACTCAGCCTTCCCCCTCAATAGCTCAGCCAGCCCCTCAATAGCTCAGCCAGCCCCTCAATAGCTCAGCCTTCCCCCTCAATATCTCAGCCAGCCCCTCAATAGCTCAGCCTTCCCCCTCAATAGCTCAGCCAGCCCCTCAATAGCTACATCACACCAATGGGTCATAAACACTACAATACACAAGCATGAAAAAAGGCTAAAAAAAGTAAAAAACGATCATTGCTGAGTATCAATGGGCGCGTGAGATTGAGGCGGGTCAGACCTCGGTTGGTTCCATAAAGAACTGGGAAGCACGAAGCATCTTGTGTCGTCTGAGGTTCTTTATGCCAAATCCACGGATGTCAGGACCCAGCGCAGACACAGCACAGATTCATTAGATCAGGATGATACACAAGCTCTGATAGGAACACAATTGATAGTTAAAACTTAGTAATGTAGAACAGAAAAATGAGTAGCTTGCAGGCACATGATTAAAAGTTGGGTGAAGAGCTGCCATTGCCTGCACTAAAAGGAAGGCGACTCCGCTGCAGGCGATGTTCAGAACTCATGATGTCAGCAATACCGCATCACCACAAAGGAAATAATAATGCACAACGTGCAGAGCCAGAGTGTCGTAAGAATAATGCACTATCCCATAAACAGGGCCAGACGGTCAGAGAAAATCATGCTCTGAGAAGGCTTTGCTGGCTGTGACAAACATGCCAGTTTATAGAAATACTCAGATATTCCCGGATTATTCACACAGTCTACAGCAGATTAGTCTGATTTGTAGGACAGCAAAAATCGTAAAAATATGTCCCTGATCTGCTTAGGCTCGCTGCAAAATTTATACCGTACAATTTACTGCAGATGTGAGGTCTCTCGGATATGCGGACCAGAAATCAAAGTTCCTGGAAATCCTGAATCAGAGCTACAATGTATCATAGCAAAATGGAAAAACCTCCCACACATACAAACCACCAAGAATAATAGCAGCACAATAGGGAAAACTGTGAACATAGACTTCAGCTAGAGTGTAAAGTATGTAACCCCCCTAGGCTTTATTAGGGGTAATAAGATTTATTCACTTATATAGTGCTATTAATTCCATAGCCCTTTACATACATTTACAAGACTGTCCTCATTGGGGCTCACATCCCATCAGTATGACTTTGGAGTGTGGGAGGAAACTGCAGACCCCGGAGGAAGCCCACGCAAACACAGGGAGAACGTACAAACTCCATGCAGATGTCGTCCTTGGTATGGACAAGGAAACTCTCCAAACCCTTCTACACATCTCAAAACTCCTCAAAAATGTTGAGTTCCCCTCAGTGACTATATGCACACAATGTCTTTTTCAAGTGGAGTCTACTACAGAAACAGCCTAAGAAGAGCCATCAAAAGACCGAATATAAAAAAAGATCATGTAAAAACAACTTGCTGTGCTTATGGTCATGTGAGAGGGGCCAGCGGACGCTATAGTCATGGGCAAGGGGCTCGAGGCTGTCGTGCGCATTGGCTACCTCCACAGAAAAAGTCACGTCACGGCTTTTTGGGTGGAGCCACGATGTCGTAACGACGTCGTTGTGTGTGACAAGTAGAAACGATCAATGATTAGTCGGCTGATCGTTGATCAAAGGTTTTTGAACCGGACCTAAAACCAGACGATGATCGTCCGTCCAACCTGCAGCATCGGTGTGTGACACCTTGATAACGATGTTGTTAATTACTTCGCCTATTCAGAACTGGAGGACGTAGGCGATCAAACGACCGCAAGTATCGCTTGCTTGTCGCGGAATCGTTGCTTCGTCATTAAAGATATCTGTATGTGTGACACTTCACTAGGGATCATTGAACGACATTCAAGCGATGTAGTTCAAGTCGGATCATTGGTCGGCTCATTCGGCCATTAAAGCGTGTAACGGGGCCTTAACTTGATCTTTCTTTACTTAGTAAAAAAGACATAATCAGGTTCTCCACAACATTCTTTACTTCACTCCGGTTAGAGAAGGGCAACTTAAATTGACTAATGATTTACTACTAGTTCCTTTTCTCTCTCAGGGACCAACAGGCTAGAGATTCAGTGAGGTTTGGTTGTAATGCAAATGTAGCTACCCGTGTCCATGTGTTCCGCCGTAGCTATACTGCACAAAGACCCACTTCAGAGTACAGCTGTATGGGTAGACATGTTTCACTACAGCTGTACTACCTCCGATACTACTGTTCTGTGTTGCTTCTGCTTTCAGCTAGTGGTGTACCTTTAAGCTCTCTGGCGCCAGATTCCCACCCTGCTGTTTGAATAAAGCATAAAGCAGGGCGAGCTCTGCCGCTGACGTCACGTAGTGCCGCTCTGTGCGGCAGTGTGATTGACAGAGCAGGAGCAGAGGAGGGCAGAACAGGAGGCGACGGCAGAGACATAGAGTGGGAGGAACAAAGAAGGAAGAGGATGGAGGACTGTACTAGCAGTGACAACCTGTTATACAGATCCCACCCATTAGACCTCTTATCTGTACGATTTCTAAAGTGTATTTCTCGGTGTACAAGGGGGCTAGAGACATGCTGCATTCAGTGCTGCATTTAGTTTGTCAAGCACAGGTCCTCTTTACGTTCCCCCACTTCTTTCTGGATCAGTAGTCCACGAGTACACAGTCTGCCGTCATCGAAAAAAACGGCACACGCACCCACAGCTGTGTTTCCCTTAGCATTGAGCTTCTGAAGCTGGGTGTACACTTCAGGGAGGCTCACTGCACATGATCAGAAGTCATCCTCAATCTTGGTGTACGTGTCCCCTCTCCGGAGCCGAAACTCGTACACCAAGCTTCAAAGTAGTGCGCATGACTATAAGTATGGACAACTGCCAATCATACACAGTGTGTACACCCAGCTTCAGAAGGTAACCAAGCCGCGCACGGCTTTGTATTGTGACAGCATAGACAGTGGCTTTTCTAAAGCATATTATTGGGCCCACAGGGGCGAGATAAAATGCTAAGTGGGCTGAGTAGTTGGGGAACTAACGCCCCCGTCAACTAGTCAAAGCCCTAATTAGCATCTCATAAACAATCTTCGGAGCTATTTTACCTAAAGATCTGTGTATGGGTAGGGTCACATTGAAAACATAAATTGCATTCACCGCATCCGGATCCGGATGCGGTGAACGCAATGCCGAGCACACACATTTTTTTACAAAAATGTGTGCTGAATACCGGACTGCGGTCACCGGATGGCTCAGGATGTGTAATCCTGAGCCATCCGGTAACTGCAGAGTTTGCGTTTCCCGGCTCAGCAAACCTAGTAAAGAGTTAAATAGCTGACCTAAATGACTGTTAGAGGTCTGTAGGGGGCTTAGACCCCCCTACAGACCGGCCGCCCACTTCTATAGTGTTCTTCAACAATTTCTTACTGTGCACGGGCGAGGAGCCCGTGCATGTCAGCCAAAGTTGCCCCTACCCCCCCGTATCACTATAGAGGGGTGCATACACCCCTCTATTACAATTATGCTTTAATTATGTGATGTACACCAATAAGTGTCACAATCGTCATGTAAGAATATATTTACATGTTCCGGAGGCAGAGTGAAGGGAATTCCATGGGCGGGGCTGTGTGCAGTAGCCTCCGCCCGCTCCTTCTTGATGGCCGCCCCCTCTGGCCGTAATCCAGTCTTGTGAGGGCGGGCACGTCGTTAAAGGGGCGTGGCTAACCGCGGCACTTAGTTAGCCACGCCCCTTTAACGACGTGCCCGCCCTCACAAGACTGGATTACGGCCAGAGGGGGCGGCCATCAAGAAGGAGCGGGCGGAGGCTACTGCACACAGCCCCGCCCATGGACTTCCCTTCACTCTGCCTCCGGAACATGTAAATATATTCTTACATGACGATTGTGACACTTATTGGTGTACATCACATAATTAAAGCATAATTGTAATAGAGGGGTGTATGCACCCCTCTATAGTGATACGGGGGGGTAGGGGCAACTTTGGCTGACATGCACGGGCTCCTCGCCCGTGCACAGTAAGAAATTGTTGAAGAACACTATAGAAGTGGGCGGCCGGTCTGTAGGGGGGTCTAAGCCCCCCTACAGACCTCTAACAGTCATTTAGGTCAGCTATTTAACTCTTTACTAGGTTTGCTGAGCCGGGAAACGCAAACTCTGCTGTTACCGGATGGCTCAGGATTACACATCCTGAGCCATCCGGTGACCGCAGTGCGGTCCCTGGAAACGCTGCGAAAACTGCTGCCTGCATGATTTTAAACGCAGGCAGCAGTGCCGAATCCGGCCACCGGATGGCTTGTGAAGCCATCCGGTGTTTTGCATAGGCTCCTATGAGGAGCGTTTCCTGGTCCGGTTTTGAGCTTTTTGAAAGCTCAAAACCGGATCAGGATTTTACAAAAAAAACGGAAATGTGACCCTAGCCTATGTGTGCTAATATATAGAAGGACTGTTAGGCAGCGAATATAGATATGGGAACATAAATGCTTGTAGTTCTGGGTGCACAGGGGACCTGACAGGTTCCCTTTAACCCCATACATTGGTAAATATTAATTATTTTAAGAAAAGGATAAACGTCTTTATATGCATCCTATATAGAAAGTATTACCAGCTTCCAGATCTGAGAAGGTGCACAGAGCCATACAACTGTCAGACATACATTTCACTATACTCTTCAGTTAAAGATAAATGCTGTGTGGACCTGCAGTGCTAATAAAATGCAATGTAACCCCCTGTGCGAAACACGTTACTGCACACACAACACACACAAAGGAGGCTGCGGGCAAAGACATCGCTCCACAACTCTGACACTTGGAAGAGCTGAGGCAACGGAGCTGAAACAACAGGATCTTAAAATGCCTTTCACCAAGATCTTTAAAGCCTTAAACATACAACCACCCAACAAAAACACAATAAATATGGACAAGTGAAATCAAACGGATGCATCAACTCGCCAGCTCTTTACTGGTTTAATATTAATGTGTATGCACACCATCAAGAATCAATGTAAAGCTTGCACATAGAAATACATTCATAGCCGAAAGTGTTGGCACCATTGAAATTGCTCCAGAAAATAAAGTATTCTCACAGAGAATTATTGCAACGAGTGCAAATTACTCATGTTTATTTCCTTTGAGTGTATTGGAACAACACAAAAAAAAAATGAAAGAAAGAGCAAATTGGATATGGTTTAACACAAAATCCTCGACAAATTTGTCGGCGCCTTCAACTTAATATCTGGTTGCACACCCTTGGGAATACATTACTGTAATCAATCACTTCCTATAACCATCAAAAAGCTTCTTCGACCTCTCAACTGGAATTTTGGACCACTCTTCTTTTGTAAACAGCTCCAGATCTCTCGTATTTGAATGCTTTTCTCCCAACAGCAATTTTAATATCTCTCCACAGGTGTTCAATGGGATTTAGATTCGGACTCATGGGTGGCCACTTCAGAACTCCCCAGCGCTCGGTATCCATTCATTTTTTTGTGCTTCTTGACATATGTTTGGGGTCACTGTCTGGCTGGAAGACCCATGGACCTAGTACATAAACCCAGCTTTCTACCACTGGACACTACATTGTGACCCAAACTCCTTTGGTAATCTTCAAATTTCATGAAACCTTGCACAAAGTCAATGCACCCAGTGCCAGAGGCAGCAAAAGAACCCCAAAACATATTTGAACCGCCACCATATTTGACTGTAGGAACTATGTTGTTTTTTTTGTAGGTCACATTGCTGTAATGTAGGTATGTTTTTTTTACTTCCCTCCCCTGCCAAGGAGATGTGGTATGATCAGACCATGTCCCTGTACGGTCAGACACATCCATCACACAGTACATAGTAGGGACACATATATAAGATTATCTCAGCACAGGAGATGTGGTATGATCAGACCATGTCATTGTACGGTCAGACACATCCATTACACTGTACATAGTAGGGACACATATATAAGATTATCTCAGCACAGGAGATGTGGTATGATCAGAACATGTCCCTGTACGGTCAGACACATCCATTACACAGTACATAGCAGGGACACATATATAAGATTATCTCAGCACAGGAGCTGTGGTATGATCAGACCATGTCTCTGTACAATCAGACGCAGCCATTACACAGTACAAAGCAGGGACACATATACAAGACTATGGCTAGGGTCACATTGCAAACATGAATTGCATTCACCGCATCCGGATCCGGATGCGGTGAATGCAATGCCGGTCCCACACATTTTTTCTCAAAAATGTGTGCATAATACCGCACTGCGTTCACCGGATGGCTCAGGATGTGTAATCCTGAGCCATCCGGTAACTGCAGAGTTTGTGGTTCCCGATCGGCAAAGTTAATAAAGATTTAATTTGAGTACCGAAATGACTGTTAGAGGTCTGTAGGGGGGCTTAGACCCCCCTACAGACCGGGCGGCCACTTCTATAGTGTGTTCTTCTATATTTTTACCTATGGCACGGGCTGATCTGAGCTCCGTGCATGTGATCCAAATATCCCCCCTCCCCCTATCACTATACTGGGGTGCATAGACCCCTGTATTACAAATAAGCTGTATTGATGTGTAGTATCGGTTAAATATGTACATATGCATTGTAAGTATATACTTACAATCTTTCGTAGGCAGAGTGAAGGAAATCCATGGGCGGGGCTGTGTGCAGCAGCCTCCGCCCGCTCCTTCTTGATGCCCGCCCCCTCTGGCCGTAATCCAGTCTTGTGAGGGCGGGCACGTCGTTAAAGGGGCGTGGCTAACTATGTGCCGCGGTTAGCCACGCCCCTTTAACGACGTGCCCGCCCTCACAAGACTGGATTACGGCCAGAGGGGGCGGGCATCAAGAAGGAGCGGGCGGAGGCTGCTGCACACAGCCCCGCCCATGGATTTCCTTCACTCTGCCTACGAACGATTGTAAGTATATACTTACAATGCATATGTACATATTTAACCGATACTACACATCAATACAGCTTATTTGTAATACAGGGGTCTATGCACCCCAGTATAGTGATAGGGGGAGGGGGGATATTTGGATCACATGCACGGAGCTCAGATCAGCCCGTGCCATAGGTAAAAATATAGAAGAACACACTATAGAAGTGGCCGCCCGGTCTGTAGGGGGGTCTAAGCCCCCTACAGACCTCTAACAGTCATTTCGGTACTCAAATTAAATCTTTATTAACTTTGCCGATCGGGAACCACAAACTCTGCAGTTACCGGATGGCTCAGGATTACACATCCTGAGCCATCCGGTGAACGCAGTGCGGTCCCGGTAAACGCTGCGAAAACTGCTGCCTGCATGATTTTAAACGCAGGCAGCAGTGCCGGATCCGGCCACCGGATGGCTTGTGAAGCCATCCGGTGTTTTGCATAGGCTTCTATCAGGAGCCTTTCCTGGTCCGGTTTTGAGCTTTTTTAAAGCTCAAAACCGGATCAGGATTTTAAACAAAAAACGCCGATGTGACCCTGGCCTTTCTTAGCACAGGAGATGTGGTATGATCAGAACATGTCCCTGTACGGTCAGACACATCCATTACACAGTACATAGCAGGGACACATATATAAGTTTATCTCAGCACAGGAGATGTGGTATGATCAGAACATGTACCTGTACGGTCAGACACATCCATTACACAGTACATAGCAGGGACACATATATAAGTTTATCTCAGCATAGGAGATGTGGTATGATCAGACCATGTCCCTGTACAGTCAGACATATCCATTACACAGTACACGGCAGGGGCAAATTTATAAGATTATCTCAGCACAGGAGATGTGGTATGATCAGACCATGTCTCTGTACAGTCAGACACAGCCATTACACAGTACATAGCGGGGACACATATATAAGACTATCTCAGCACAGGAGATGTGATATGATCAGACTATGTTCCTGTATGGTCAGGCACGGCCATTACACAATACATAGCAAGGACACATACATAAGATTATCTCAGCACAGGAGATGTGGTATGATCAGAACATGTAACTGTACGGTCAGACACATCCATTACACAGTACATAGCAGGGACACATATATGAGTTTATCTCAGTACAGGAAATGTGGTATGATCAGACCATGTCCCTGTACAGTCAGACATATCCATTACACAGTACATGGCAGGGGCAAATTTATAAGATTATGGCCAGGGTCACATCTCCGTTTCGACCCTAGCCTGCCGGATTCCGGTTTTATCTTAGAACTTTTTCCAGCGCCGCATAGCGTTACCGCTATGCGGTGCTGGAAAACGCTGCCCTTAGTTACCCGCTGTTTACCTTAACGACCTGTCACACAGGCAGCGGCTTGGAGTGCGCTTTACAGCGCCGCACAGGAAACGCTGTCTGCAACGGTTTCCTGTGCGGCGCTGTAAAGCGCACTCCGAGCCTCTGCCTGTGTGACAGGTCGTTAAGGTAAACAGCGGGTAACTAAGGGCAGCGTTTTCCAGCACCGCATAGCGGTAACGCTATGCGGCGCTGGAAAAAGTTCTAAGATAAAACCGGAACCCGGCAGGCTAGGGTCATAACGCAAATGTGACCCTGGCCTATCTCAGCACAGGAGCTGTGGTATGATCAGACCATGTCTCTGTACAATCAGACGCAGCCATTACACAGTACATAGCAGGGACACATATATAAGACTATGGCCAGGGTCACATTCCCGTTTTTTTTTCAAAATCCTGATCCGGTTTTGAGCTTTCAAAAAGCTCAAAACCGGACCAGGAAACGCTCCTCATAGGAGCCAATGCAAAACACCGGATGGCTTCACAAGCCATCCGGTGGCCATATCCGGCACTGCTGCCTGCGTTAAAAATCATGCAGGCAGCAGTTTTCTCTGAACCGCTGTGCAGTAACCGGATGGCTCAGGATGTGTAATCCTGAGCCATCCGGCAACTGCATAGTTTGCAGATCCCGGCTGTTGCCGGGATCAGCAAACTGTCCTATGACTATTAAATAGTTAAATTAACTAACTAAAGGAATGTTTCAGGTCTGTAGGGGGGGCTTAGACCCCCCTATAGACCGGCCGCCCACTCCGGTGGGCTTCTACTACAATTCCCCACTATGGCTTGGGCTCCTCGGAGCTCCGTGCAAGTTCCCCTACCTCCCGCCCCCGTATCTGTACAGAGGGGTGCCTGCACCCCTCTGTTAGAATTATCCCTAAATGTGGCATCCACAGATTACATTAATAAATTGCTATAGTTACGGCATTCTTCAAGTTCTTCACGATCCCTCTATGGGCGGGGCTTTGTTCCTCTGCCGCCGCCCGTGGAATGATGATGCCCGCCTCCTCTGGCCTTCTCCCTGTCTTTTCAGGGCGGCCGCGTCATGAAAGGGGCGGGGCTACGGAATGACGCGCACGTCAACTTGAAGAATGCCGTAACTATAGCAATTTATTAATGTAATCTGTGGATGCCACATTTAGGGATAATTCTAACAGAGGGGTGCAGGCACCCCTCTGTACAGATACGGGGGGCGGGAGGTAGGGGAACTTGCACAGAGCTCCGAGGAGCCCAAGCCATAGTGGGGAATTGTAGTAGAAGCCCACCGGAGTGGGCGGCCGGTCTATAGGGGGGTCTAAGCCCCCCTACAGACCTGAAACATTCCTTTAGTTAGTTAATTTAACTATTTAATAGTCATAGGACAGTTTGCTGATCCCGGCAATAGCCGGGATCTGCAAACTATGCAGTTGCCGGATGGCTCAGGATTACACATCCTGAGCCATCCGGTTACTGCAGTGCGGTATTATGCACACATTTTTGTAAAAAAAATGTGTGTGCCCGCCATTGCGTTCACCGCATCCGGATCCGGATGCGGTGGAATGCAATTCTTGTTTTAAATGTGACCCTAGCCTATCTCAGCACAGGAGATGTGGTATGATCAGAACATGTCCCTGTACGGTCAGACACATCCATCACACAGTACATAGCAGGGACACATATATAAGATTATCTCAGCACAGGAGATATGGTATGATCAGAACATGTCCCTGTACGGTCAGACACATCCATCACACAGTACATAGCAGGGACACATATATAAGTTTATCTCAGCACAGGAGATGTGGTATGATCAGAACATGTACCTGTACAGTCAGACACATCCATCACACAGTACATAGCAGGGACACATATATAAGATTATCTCAGCACAGGAGATGTGGTATGATCAGACCATGTCATTGTACGGTCAGACACATCCATTACACAGTACATAGTAGGGACACATATATAAGATTATCTCAGCACAGGAGATGTGGTATGATCAGAACATGTCCCTGTACGGTCAGACACATCCATTACACAGTACATAGCAGGGACACATATATAAGATTATCTCAGCACAGGAGATGTGGTATGATCAGACCATGTCCCTGTACAGTCAGACATATCCATTACACAGTGCATGGCAGGGGCAAATTTATAAGATTATCTCAGCACAGGAGATGTGGTATGATCAGAACATGTCCCTGTACGGTCAGACACATCCATTACACAGTACATAGCAGGGACACATATATAAGATTATCTCAGCACAGGAGCTGTGGTATGATCAGACCATGTCCCTGTACAGTCAGACACATCCATTACACAGTACATAGCAGGGACACATATATAAGATTATCTCAGCACAGGAGATGTGGTATGATCAGACCATGTAACTGTTGTATTAAAGAGTAATTTCCAAAATTACAAGATATCCCCTATGCATAGCGTATTGGATACATTTCTTATAACTAGCTCAGCAGCCCCGTTTCAAAGGCAGCTGCAGTGTGCATTCTTGGCCTCCACTCATTGTCTATAAGACTGCAGATAGCCGACCTCTGTACTTAGCTATTTCTGCCAATCCCATTGACAATGATGAATCAGAGGCTGAGTATGCACACCTCCACTTCACTGAAGATGGCGCTGCAGAGCGTTGTTCTCAGGGTTCAAAAGCCTCAATCTTGGAGTCATTGGGGTCCCAAGAAATGAATACGGGATGACTTTTGATTTTGGGAATAATCATCTAAAATGACAATTTCCTTCTCTAATCTAACAGAATACAAGCTTACAAATATTAATTCTAAAGTTTAATTGTTTGGAAGTAAGAAATTATAATCAAATTAGTTTCTTGATGAAATAAACCCTTTCCTGATATCATAGAAAACTTAATAATACGAGTAATAAGCATAGAAATTACTTATGAATATTTACAGAAAATAAAATGACCCGGCAATAAACATGAAATTGCCTGAAATAACAAGGCAGCTCACTAATGCTTCTCGCATGTAGCGTTCAGAGCCGTTATTACATTGCTGGTGTTATTATAAGGCAGCTGATTGAAAGATCAGTGCGTGTTTTGTATCAACAAGCTGACACTCCCAGCGGTTTATGGGAATCGCTCCGAGTAATACACATGCATAGGAATAAGCAATTCACTTAAATGTTGCTAGGGTACCGGAACATTTATATGTAATATTACATTAACCTGGTGTGAGATAATAGTAGTCTTTTTTATAGCACTTTACGGTGTTATTTTGGGTATGAACAGATCTGATTCATACGTAATGGTTAATAACGTATATTTGCAAACACCAGGGACTTTTCTATAGAGGCTGCCATCACTTTCAATTATCCAGTTTCATCATTATCCTATACATAGTTCTATTTTTACCGGAAAAAAATTCTTTAGTCATTGATAATGATAGTTATGTTAGTTAAAAAAGTAATGTGGATGGGGTGATTTATGCTTGATGACTATGATTTTCACTGTAATCATAGGTTGTACAACAGGTTATTATAAGGGGCATTCAGTTCTTGGGGGTAAATAGCTGAAGACACAGAATCACTTAAAGTGAACCTGTCACCAGATTTTTGGCCTTCAGCAGCACCTATACTGCACTCTAAGATGGGGGCTATTATGCCCTACCTGCCCCTGTACACAGGATAAACATTTTATAAAAGTCTCCCACCATGTATTATAATCACCTGATTTTGGTCTGATGGGCATGATTGTTCTGCCTCTCCGCACCACCGATCACCATCCTCTTCCTATGATTGACGCCTCCTGCGTCATCCACATCATTGGGGGTTATTGCGCATGCACACTAGGCTCTGCAGAGATGAGTTTAGAATATATGGGCTCCTTGCAAGTCCTGGCTGCAGCCCATACATTCTAGTAGGTGAATATGAGACTGTATGGACTCCATGCAGACCCTGGCTGCAGCCCATACATTCTAGCCACTAGATTCTAGACTGTGTTGGCTGCTCGGAGCTCTTGACTGCAGCGTTTAGCTGCGTTGGCGTTCAGATGCGCATAATTTGTGCGCCTTCCAAATGCAACATTTCGGATTTTTTGTGCGTGGCTGTTTGCTTTATATGCAAACAGACAGTCGTGCACAAAGAATGAATGAATGTGAATGTGTGCGCACTGCCATCTGCAGGCGAGAGCACAAACACTGTGGATGGTGACATAATTTAGAGCTCCTCCTTTCCTAAATCCCGTTCTGGACCTCTCTCTCTCTCTGGAATTCCTATGGACGGTCTATATTATAATAGTTTCCTATGGACATTATTATGTGAACGCATGCAGAAAATCACTGCTGCATTCGCATAACAATGTCTGCGTTCCGCACTGCAGATGCGTATGCGCACCATTCGCAACAGTGTCGTAAAAAATGTGAACCTAGCCTAAGTTCTGAGAGTATCTTAGCAGCAGGGATCTTTAACTAGCTTTGCTTTGATTGTTTTTCAGGTTTTCCTATGTTTGGGCCCACCTTGATTTGGGAAGCACACTGTAGCATGGACTCTGCCTTTCCAAGAAATGTTTTCTGGATAACGTGTAGCCTTCCTACTCTTTACTGCATGTAATCACTAGAGGACAGAAGTGATCCGGGGCAGACCCACAGTCTCCAGCATTTATGCACCTCTCCTAAAAAACACAGAGGTCACATCATCACTTTTGCATCTTCAGCAGGTGCTCACCGCTCCAAACTGCCGGAAAATTCCCAGTGTTGTTTAGGTACCTTTGGCCATATAGGGAAATGGTAGTTTTGAAAAAGGCCATTAGAGGGCAGTGTGGGATTAGGCATGGTACAACTCTCAGAGCTAAGGTGTAGGAGTTACAATACACAACATTATAAAATATCACATGCCAAATCAGGAAACATTTTAGTATTGATTATTCTGGGCCATTACAAGTGCGCAGGCGTGAAATCTCCCAATCTCCCCCTGTGAGATCTCCCCCAATAATATGGATGATGCAGGAGGTGTCAATCATAGAAGAAGATGGTTATTGTCTTGAAGGGGCAGGGTGGACAGACCCATAGGACCAAAACCAGGTAATGATAATACAGGGTGGGAGAACTTTATGAAGTCTTTATTTGGTGTACAGGGGTAGTCAGGGCATAAGAGGCACCTTCTTACAATGCAGCATAGGAGCTGCTGAAGGTGGCACTTTTACTTTAAAAACCAAAAATCTGGTGACAGGTTCACTTTAAAGGAGATAAAACAAACCTGATCAAGATGGTAGTTAGCCTAAGGCTGGAGTCATACAAGCATATAAAAATTGGTCCTATTCTCATCCAGACTTCTCACTTGTCATCCAGTGTATGCAATCTGTTTTTTTTACTCAGCAGCTATTATTTTTTACAGGACCATTAACACCTTCCTACGTTACAGAATTGTAATGTATAATAAAAATCAGAGGCTATGCTGATGGTCCAAATGGGATCCGAGTTTTTTCTAGCACTGAAACAATCTACAGATGCTGAATACAGTGAGAAAAAACACAGATTTGCACTGCCTCAAAGAATAACATTTGTCTGAGTGGAATCCCTTTTTTTATCAGATTGCATTTGTCCGATTTATACACTTGTGTGAGCAAGGCCTAAAATTGATATCTAATAATTAATTCATTTATTCACTAAGAACAGCTCTATAATCATAGCAGTAAAGCAGTAATCGTTACAGAAAGGAGCGCAAAGTCAAGATGGGCACACAACCCTTGCCTAAGGCGGTTCACAGCTGCAGGGGTCTCCTGCTTTCCAAAAATATCACTATTCTATTTGCTAGCAAACAATACAAAGAAGTCCAATCCATAGATCATTTAATAAAGGTTGACTGTTTAAAATGAGCGAGAAATATAGTTACCATCAGTATTGTTAATAGCATTTTTGCATGATTCTGGAATAATCAATCTTATAAAACAAAGATGGTCGCTGATTTAAGCCCTAAAATCTACATACTTCTTATACAAGAAGGTGGATTTAAGTGATCTTATGTCCTCCCTAAAGTGAACCAACCAACAGGAATTAGGGCTATAGAACGAAGCTTACAGGCAATGGGAATATGAATGCAACAATACCCTTATTTGAATGATTCCATGTTTGATTGCAGAGAAAAGTGTCATAAAACCTCTGGAAAACAGGGTAGCAGATGATTGATGTGTGCAGCACTGTGTCACTATTTGGGGTTGTTGTCCTCCTCTGTGGGCATGCCTGTAAGCCAATCCCTCCCCCCTCCTTTTATCTCTACTTTCAGCTTCTGGCTCCTGTGCACTGTCACTAAATTCCAGCCACAGGGTGCCTGACAAAACTGAAAGTAGAGATGTAAGAGGGGGGGGGGCTTACAGCCAAAAGGCACGCCCACAGAGGAGGAAACAACAAACAACCCCAAATAGTGACGCAATGCTGCACACATCAATATCGTTAACAATATCCTTGAAACGTCACGGATTTGTGACCGTTCCAACGATATCGTTGGTGCGTCCTTGTGTGGAGCCCACTGGGACGGGGTACTCTGTGCCGGACCGGGGTGCTGCTGGGGATATCACGGCGGTCTTGGTCTGGACCGTGTCCTGGGTTCTGCAATAAATGGGGGGATATTTACAGGGGAGTATGTCATGATGCCACCCACGGGTTGTGGTCAGTGAGGGGACCACTGCTGCTGCAGAACCTCCGGGGATGATGTTTGGCAGCTGGAGATGTAATGGCTCTCCGCGGCTAGAGCTTGATTCCCCGGGGCAGTGGTAGTAATAGTCTATAGATGGTGCTATGGATATTGTAGGATAGGGGTAGTAGTAGAGATCATGACAGTTGGGTGAGGGAGAGTAGGACTTGAGTGCAAGGATCACACAGACTAATGGTTTTGTAGTTTTCCAAGGCTTTACTGGTGATGGTATTCAGTAGAGTACTGTCCACAGAGTCTGTACCTGGGCCGGGTTGCTCCCACCCTTCCGGGTCCTCAGCTTCCTACTCCTGCACCTCGTGTGTGGCCCTGCTGCCGCTTTATCTAGGCTGCTGGCCCTGTTTCTCCTCACAGGTACCCTCTCTGCTAGGCAACTTGAGCCTTTCCGTGTGCTTCTGGCCCTGCCGTGTTGCTTTGCTGAGGTACAGGGTAGATATACAACCTCCACTATCCCGGTGTTTACTGTGCTGCATGTGTCAGTCACAGTTTCGGATCTGGTATCCAGTCTGTGCGCTCCTCCGGGGCGAGTTATGAGGTAACTCAGTCTCCCAGATGTGTTCTCCTGTTTCTCTTACTCCTACCCTCAGACGCTGGCTAGGCCTGGAAGTGGGTGGCAGGCTGTGGAGAGGCCTAAGGCAGCCCCTTTACACCACCAGTCTTTCTTCCTCAATCCTCCCAGGAACTGCACTAACTCCAACTCACTGTCACTGCCACTCTGAGGTAAACATTAGCGCCTCCCACTCTTGCAGGTGCCACTTAAGCTCCACCCACCACTCTGCTCTTCCCCACTTCCTCTCCTCAGACCAGAATATATATAAAATTAAGATCCTGACCTCAAATCTATCGTTCGTCGTCCAATTAAGGAACTGTAAAAGAAGCCACATCATTCAGTGTGACACCTTTATGAACGGTGTCGTTCAAAAATTTCCTAATTCTGCCGCTTTCAAAGATCGTTCAGTCCTTACTCTCCTATTTAACTGGTGCATTGCCGAATGGGATATCGTTAACAAAATCCTTGTGTGTGACAAGGCACTAACGATGTCGGAACGATCACTGTCACGTGATCGTTCTAAGGATATCGCTAACAATATTCTAGCGTGTGAAGTGGCCTTTAGAGACACATAAAAATGTCTCTGAATAATTTGTAATTTAACTATAACATAAGACAAAATAAGATTTAAAAAAATAAGGAAGAATTGATGGGATTATTGTTTATTTTATCTGCATGTTGTGTGTGTTGGGGATGGCTCTGACTGCAGGCTATTTATTTTATAGCCAGACACAGATCAATGAGGAGGAGGACATGGGGACGAGGAGTAGGGGGTGGAAGAGAATGATCTCCTGAGACACCTAGAGATTTCTTTATACTATTACTGAGGAGGAGAATAAGGGAGGAAGTGTTGGGCTAGTTTTTCTTGTTCAATGTTTGGTTTTCCTTTATCTGTTTTTGAATAGTGGGATTAAGAGCAATACTTGCAATTGGAAAAGGGGAATTGCTGAAACCCTCCCAGGAGGGGACATTTTACTATGGGGAACTCATCTATGTTCAGTATTTTAAACCAATAAAGCAAAAGTTCACAATTTGCCCAAGTCCCTAATAACAGAAAGCAGTAATCTTACATTACTATATTGGTTTATTATAATGATCACTTTTAGAAGGTCATTAACAAGATCACGGACAGTTCCTGTACTGTAGTACTTACTCGCAGTTCAGGATGACTGAGATGTTATTTATTAGATAACTATACAGCTAATTAGAAGAAGTGTCATTGGCAGTAAACCACCAATATTTAAATATAATGAAAAGGAGAAACATAATCCTGAATATCCTCCTGTATAAAACCTCCTGCTTTAATCATAAGGGAAGCAGTGACCAGCATATAATAACACAGTTAATGCCAAGGTGATTGTAAAACATGCTGTGTCCTTGCTTTCTTCCAGAAACATACGCTATTTCTTGAATCTGCCTCCAGGCAGGCCAGCTCTGCTCTAGCACCCGCTCCTAGGTAGGACAGTCGGCCTGAAAGGACCTCCCTGGTCTTGTTAAGGAGGGAGACTGGGGTATATCTTATCATTTTTATCTCTCACAGGAGCTTTCTACTGAAAACCCGCCAAAGTTAGATTATTCTACCTAATAACCTGTTCTAGGTATTTATCTTAATCAGATCCTCTAAGAGATTTGTGCTATTTTCCATTCCTTCTAAGTAAAGAATAGTTTTATCCAGAGGTAAAATGTCTTTGCCATGCTGCAGGTTAAGTAACGGGCATTGTGACCCCTAAATATCACCAAATGTATCTGTTGTATGTTGTAATATTTAACACCTCTAACCGCAATCCAGATAGTAAGGCTTATATGTGCTAACAACTATTAGTAATAACCAGTGGTATAACTTGACACTCACGCACCTCGACGCAAAAGCTCCAATAAGCCCCCAATTATTGCCAATCTTTAATAGCATTAGTCTTTTCTATAGGCCAAAGGGACTTTTAGGGCACACTGTCAGAGGCTGACTGGTCCAGGGGGCAGGGGGCAAATGCCCCTCAGGCCAGTGATCAAGCAGACGTTTTGAGGCCGCCGCCATCTGTCATGTTGGTCTGGGAGGCCGCTCTGCCCCTGAAGCGCACTGCTCATGGCCACTGCTGTGTGCTTGCCCCCTCAGGCCGAAATTTACCAGCCGGCCCCTACACGTATTGTAGTTACACCCCTGGTAATAATCCCGATAAGAGACAGTGCAAGCCAGGATATGATAAAAGATTTTTTTTTATTATTCATTTCACAAAACATAATATTAATGGCATAAAACATGATATGTACTGTAAGTAAGAAAGAAACGAGTACACTGGCATATGATATATGGAGGAAACCAAAATAAATCTGCGTTATTGACAATAATCTGGCAAAATACACATGCATCTAAATGATAGTCCATAGCATGTAGTAGCCAATAATTAATGAGGATATATAAGTATACATGCACACTCTTAATTGAAAATTAAGACACAGAGTAGATAAAAATCTAGTCCAAATATGCCAATCAAAAGAGACATCATATCTTAAAATATTAAAATAAGTATAGATAATACAAAAGAGCAAAGAGTTTGCACTCGACAAACAGCCAAAGCAGTTCTATGATGGGATGTATATATGGTTAGCATACTTGCACTAGATTTTTATCTGCTCTATGCTTTACTTTTCAAGATCAGTGTGCATGTATATTTACCGTATATATACTCAGCAATTATTGGTTACTATCCTATTTTCCTACCAATAAGGCCCAGCCCAAAGATAAGCCCTAGCATGATTTTTAGTATTTTGGGTATTTGCTTGAAATATAAACCCTACTCCAAAAATAAGCCCTAGTTACAGTTCAGTAAAAAAGTGTCCAGGCAGCTACGGGTATATACTGTATATGAATAGAATACAGCAGGACAAATACCGGAGACCCTTCATCCAGGAAAGTAGAATTGCACTCAAATGACTCTATAATAAATAAGGTTAGCTAGCTCATTTAGAGGTGTCATCTTTCATTTGGGGGTGTCAGATTTTATTAGGAGGTGTCGGCTTTCATTTGGAGGTGTCAGCTTTCATTTGGGGGTGTCAGCATTCATTTGGAGGTGTCAACTTTCATTTGGGGGTGTTAACTTTCATTTTGAGGTGTCAGCTTTCATTTGGGGGTGTCAGATTTCATTCTGAGGTATCAGATTTCCTTTGGGGATGTCAGCTTTCATTTGGGGGTGTCCGATTTCATTAAGAGGTGTCAGCTTTCATTCAGAGTTATCAGATTTCATTTGGAGGTCTCAGCTTTCATTTGGAGGTGTCAGCTTTCATTTGGAGGTGTCAGCTTTCATTTGGGAGTGTCAGCTTTCATTCTGAGGAATCAGATTTCCTTTGGGGGTGTCAGCTTTCATTTGGAGGTGTTAACTTTTATTAGAAGGTGTCATCTCTCATTCGGAGTTTTAGATATCATTTGGGGGTTCAGCTTTCATTTGGGATGTCAGCTTTCTTAAGAGTGTCATCTTTATTTAGAGTTATCACATTTCATTTGGTTTTCAGCTTCATTAGGGATGTCAGCTTTCATTTAGGGATGTCAGCTTCTTTGAGGTGTCAGCTTTCATTTAGGGATGTCAGCTTTCATTTGGAGGTGTCAGCTTTCTTTGGGGGTGTCATCTTTCATTTGAAGTTATCAGATTTCATTAGGGGTGTCAGCTTTCATTGGGATGCCAGCTCACATTTGCAGGTGTCAGCTTTCATTTGGGGTGTCAGCTTCCAGTGAAGGATCAGCTTTCATTTAGAGGTGTCAGCTTTCATTCGGGGGTGTCAGCTTTCATTTGGGGGCATTAGCTTTCATTTGGGGGTGACAGTTTTCATTTGGGGGTGTCAGCTTTCATTAGGTGTCAGCTTTCATTCGGAGGTGTTATCTTTTATTTGGGAGTGTCAGTTTTCCTTGATGAAGGATCTACTTTACCTGTTCTTGTGTATTCTATTTATATAACAAAAATTCAACAAGTGGAGAGATACTTTAGAGAGTCTTTTATATATTTTTTTGTGCTTTATGAACTGAATAATAAAAAAAATGAATTCCTTTATCATATCCTGGATTTGCATGTTCTCATGTTTTGATATTACATTTATCTATTGTAATACTAATAGTATACTATCATGATTCCTGCTTTATAAATGAAAGGTCTTTTCCAGTAAATAAATCTAAAGTCATATAATAAACATATAATGTAATTTATTTTGTGCACTACTCACCATTATAGGACCTTCATTTGCTGTCAGTGCTCAGGAGGAGTCTTGTATATATCCAGAGGGTTAAATTGCTTTAGGACCTAATACATCTCACAGCTGAGCGCTTGCTGCATTTGTATCCAGTCTTGGCAATCCTATTTGACCTAAAAAGCTATAACTTTGACATAATTTCCCTTCATTGATACATTGTAGCAAATTATTAGAGCAGGAGAGACTCGACTGGGTACAACTGTAGCAAGGTCAGAGTGCAGGTAGGTCTGGATGGGCTTTTATTTTCTTGACATAACTAGAATATATCCATTCACTGACAGCAATGAAAAAAGAAATAAAAAACTAAGTAAAATAGAAACATATATAATACTTAGGTTTTATTGATTTTTACATGTAAACGAATACTCCTTTCATTTCTTAGGACCAAAATTGATATAAAAATCACATGGTTGCCTCATTTTGTCATTGTGCTCACCCACCATAACTCCAGCCCAGATCATTGGGTGACTTTTCTCTTTTTACAAAAAATAAAATAATTCAATTATTTGCTTTCCCATAAGCATCTAAATGAGTATAAATACTGTAAATGACCAGGGCAGCTTGTTCAGACACATCTGCAGCTCCAGTGATAATTAAGACCAGGTCAACGTGATAAATAGGTGTTAATTAAGGAAGTTGTACATTTGTGACCTGTTGGCATCCCTCTTGGACTGATCTTGAGAAGCAGCAGGCAAAATCAGATTCTTTGCCGGAATTCTCAGTTGGGGACTGAACAATGTCTATACCTCCCTGTAACACCACTTTGGTCATTTCATGCTCTCTGACTCTAAGGACTTTAACTGCTGCGTTTTAACCTCATTTTAATCAATGTTTAGTACTTCCTAATGTTTGATGACTTTATCTTATTACAGTGGACAGCCCATCTACTCACATTAAAAGCAGACCTATAATGGACTAAAGTTCATGAAAGTGTAGCCCAGCGTAACTCTGGGGACCTAAGAGATCATCAGAGGATGCTGGAGAAAACACGTCAATATGTATACAAGTGACCTTCTCGACCCTTTGGTCCCAATGCCGGTTATGTAATGTAGGGATGTAGGGAGGACCAACGTGGTGCTGAAAATGGAAGAAGACGGTGACCGGTAAGTATTTTAACGCACTCAATCCACACATTTTATTGACTTGTAAACGGTGCAATAAGAAAAATTACTGGAGTGCTCATTTAAGTTAAATATAATTAAAAAATAAGCACCCAAAGGTGGACAACCACTGTTTGATCACCATACACATTAGATGAAAATAGGCCAACCATGTCATTTCCCTCTAATGTGAGATTTTCCAACTATTCCCCATCAGACTAACTCAAGATAAAGGAAGGTAAAAAAACTATAAGCAAGCGGTCTAATTGGAGGCGCTCAGGCACAAAGGCAGCAGGCACTGGGATGGTTTTTCAACAGACCTTTATTCAGGCTTCCCTCCTACTCCACAACATGTTTCGATAGATTCTCTATCTTCCTCAGGTGGCTCAGGTGGATAGAGAATCTATCGAAACATGTTGTGGAGTAGGAGGGGAGCCTGAATAAAGGTCTGTTGAAAAACCATCCCAGTGCCTGCTGCCTTTGTGCCTGAGCGCCTCCAATTAGACCGCTTATAGTTTTTTTACCTTCTAATATAAATCCCTCTCTGAGGGTAAAGCGGCGGGGAGCAGCTAGGCGCAGAGTGCAGCTTAACGTGAGGACCTGGCGTCGCCTGGCAACAGGAGCTTTAACTTAAGGACCTGCGGTGACGTGACCGGATGCTCGGAGCCCCCGGAGCACGCAGTGTGCGGATGAGCTAGAGCCTGTGAAGGGCGCCTTATCAAATGTATTACCGGGTTGTGCGGGGACAGCACAACCCGATAAGGTGAGTGGCCACCTATTAGTACGCCACGCTAAAAAAAGCCCCCTGGTAACCGCACTATTGCGCCCCTTTCTCTTTCTTTTCTCTAACTCAAGATAAAGGATAAGGCTGTAGGAGTTCAACGTCAACATGTCCTTTTGTTCTTCATGGAGGTAAACCACCCCACTGGTGTCCGGCAGATACTTTTTCTCATTCATATTAAATGTTTATTTATCATTTGTATGAAAGTAAAACAACAGTTAAAACATTTTGTATGACAAAAACCCTAATATGATAAGCATAATTCCCACACACTACACTGATGAGCGGCAGTTACCCCGAAACGCAGCGTCTGTAGTTTGGGGTTCTGATCTGGCACAAATCCCCTAGTCATATTAAAAAGCTTGTTGGAAAGTGATTATGACTTTGAGGAGCTACTTAAAGATGGTGCTGGAGTTCTTCCACTTCCTTACTGAAGTGCAAATTAGCATAATTCTGTCATTCACTCCCATCCTCCTCCATAGAGATTCCCATCTGCAAGTTAATGACCATTGCTGGTGCGTAAGGTATCGGCATTTAGTGAAATTATCAGATACATGCAGTGCTTGGAGAGGAAAAGGATCTAATATTTGCACCCGACACAGGCTGGTCAGCTATGGTAAGAGGCTGCTCTAGTGACCGCTTAGGCTGGGTTCACACTTGTGGACCCCTCCGCAGCGTTCTGCGGAGGGGATCCGCAATGTGAGCGCAGCCGCCACAAGCCCCTATGTTTATAATGGGTGCGCATTGTGCTGCGCTTGACTGCGCATGGCCGTGCACTTCCATTCACTGCCACATGTGATTTGTGCGCAGGCCTGCGCACAAATCACACGCTCTCGTCCGCAGCATGAATGTAACATGTGCTCCCATTATAAACATAGGGGCTTGTGTCGGCTGCGCTCACATTGCGGATCCCCTGCACAGAACGCTGCGGAGGGGTCAGCAAGTGTGAACCCAGCCTTAGACATACTCATGATAATATCAGTATTAGTGATGAGTGAATACTTTGTGATTTGGATACGGATAAGTCTAACCAAATACTTTTTGCTATTCAGATATTGGTCAATGGGGAACTCGAATATTTGTCTGGAAGATTCCCCACACAAATATCTGAGTTCTCCATTGACTTGCATTATGCTCTCTATTCGGGACAAATGGTAAAAAGTATTTTGTTACACTTATCTGAATTTGAATACCAAAGTATTCGCTCACACTAATCAATACTCTTCATTAATTTTGAGCAGAATGCAAGGATGAGAAAGGCTGTATTCTCCAGATTATGGGTAGGCATTATGATTTTCTTGTCTTTCTGTATACTCTGAAAATTGATGTGTTTTAGCGCCATGCATTATATGTAATTGCCTATTGTACGCTTGAAGGATCACCAAACACTTTGATGCAATAGGAGACTGACATTCTCTCGTGGAAAAAAAATAATTTTAAGGCTCCTGTACACATCAGACCGTCAGCCAATGGTCTACTGCGCATGACAGCAACGGCCGACCGACTTTTGCGAGAAATGTCAATCACATGTCTGATTTTAGACTACCAATCGCATTGTTCTCCCCAAGATAAACTGCTGGTGATGTGTTAACTGACGGCTTTCTTATAGACAACACACCAGTGCCTGGCCAAGTTGTCAGCACAACAAATGGCAAAAGCAACGTTCAGCTGACAGCCATCCAATCTGAATGGCCTGGCTTTATTATGAGAATAGTTTGCTGCCTTTATAATCTTGCACGTAGAGGTGGATACAAAAACTGTATAGAGAAAAGTGCAGGATTACCATTGCACCTCTTGTCCTTTTATATAAAAAGCAATTAACACATCCAACTTTCTATAATGGTTCAAAAACTTAATGGATGAGAAAGCATCCTGGCCGTTATTTATAACTTGATGTAACGCTGGTATTAACACCGCGGCACCGCACATTAACTACAGACCTATATGGACCCTGTAAGACTGACTAAATTAATAAAGCTTTCTACGCTCATTTAGTCATATCTTCCTAAGTGCTCTGAGGCCTACTTTGCAGTATACATGCTGACTGGGACAAACAATTAAAAATGAGCAAACAGGCCTTCATTAAAATAAAAAGACAGAAAGAACGACTTCATTACTGGTGGTTGCTATAAAACTAATTAACTAAACAATTTGGGGATTGAATACCAGAATTGTACTGTGTAAGTCCTCCATGGAGTGGAGTTTTCAATAAAGAAAAAAAAGAAGTGTTAAGCTAACAACTTTTCAGTACAGAAAGTGTTGAATTAGCAGGCAATTTTAACACTTTGTGAGTGATCAATGTGTTACTTTATCACCTTAGTCAGGCACTGCTAAGGTTATTGGAAGCTTAGATGTACAGGTCAGATGTATCTGATTTGCATGAGTAGACCTGAATATGCAGACAAAGTAAAATAACTTCTGCAGACCATTGTTCCTACATTGTCACGTCTTGTCTCTTGTGTTTTGGGCAGAAATATATCAGTGAAGAGGCATCTGGATATTGTCATTTGGTGTCCTACTAATGAACCGTGCCGTGCGCTATATTTCTGTAAACCGGAACTGTGAGCTAAGGGAATACATTCATGTACAATTACAAAATTGCAAGAAAATATTTTACAGAGGTTAATTACTTGAAAACTTAGTGCGTTTAGGTGAGGAACACAATGTATTGTTAGTTTGCTAAATCAGCTCCATAAGTGTAAAGTCCTCCAGTTCACTATAGTGCCCATACACATAAGAGAAGAACCTGCTGATATTGTCAAAACCAGCATATATCTTATGGCTAAGTAGACCTCTGGACTTAACTGCAATAGATGATTTCAGGGAATAGAGATGAGTGAACCTTTTGAAGTTCGGGCGGTGCAGTCGAACTGTTTGGGGCACTGTTCGTGACCCCAAATTTGACCAAAACTCAGTGGAAATCACTGATTGGCAATTCAGTCTTCCCACATAGAGCCAGTGAGACGTCATTTTTTTTTCAAATTAATTTTGGAAACACTACACCCAAAAACTATGGGATCAAACACTGCACGTGGCTTACACTCGGCCAAGCATCAACTGTACCTGACCACAGTGATGCTCGCTCCAGTGCTTTGCAAACATAAAGCACCGAAACTCCGAACCGAACAGTTTTCTCAACACCAGGAAGTTTGGTGACCCAAACCAACCTTGAAAGGTTCGCTCATCTCTTTCAGGGAACAGAAGAATTAAGCCCCTGTTACACTTAGTGAGATCTCACTATGTTTGACACGTAGCAGCGACCAGGTGCCCGCTGTGAGATGGCCAATTGTGTCGAAATGGCCTGGACCATTTTTTGATCGTCCAGTTCCTGCTGGTCAGCATGCATCGGTGTGTTTGATGCCTAACACCGTCCTCATTGGCGACTTAGAACTCAGCCACGTAAGTCTGAGTCGTCAGACTAGCTGCTGTGTGACAGGGTCCCAACGACCACCGAGGTCGTTATACGGGTCGCCGTATCATTGCTGCATCATTGAGTGACAGTTTGACATCTCACCAGTGACCACGTAGCGACGCTCCAACGATCCTTACCAGGTTGTATTCTTGTTGGGATCCCTGGAACGTCGCCAAGTGTGACGGTACCCTTAGACATGATGAATTTCAAGACTCAATCCTTTTGCTCTTAAGGGACATACGACATAACCATGTTATTATGCTATTTCATCACGGAAGTTTAAGGGTTTTGATATCTTTTTTATTGTTTTTACTTAAATGCATGAATTTGGGATGCAAAATCATTTTAGTGTTAGTACTTCATTAAAAATTTTGTAGCTCTTTACTGTAACATGTTTTTCATTTCTTGCACATTCAACTTTGATGTGGAGTGTGGTTATCAATCAGCTAAGGGGAGCTTGTAATAAAGGACAGATAACATCAACTACAAAGGTACAAACTCTCAATTAGTCTTCAATAGTGCACTCACTGACGGATTCTGTTAAGTCTTTCCGTAGCCCGCAATAGATAGTAAAACACAATTGATATAAACTAATTGCAAAAATTATTTTTAGCCTCATTTACATAAAAAAAAACTGTCTCAAAAGGTGGAAAACCTGTAAGAATCTTTACTATTTATGACCTTAATAAAGTCATAGTAATAATTAATGGAATACTAAAAGACAGAACTCAATTTATTCACACATTGGTGCCAATTTCCTGCATGGTCCCATTGTAACCAACTGACAGCATGACAATGGGGAAACCACATCAGCCAGACCTCAAAGCGTAATGAGACCAAGCAACATCTTAGATGAGGTACAGGACTCGTTGAAGCACAAACGCGCGAAACGGTTCAACCATAGACTGACCCTGCTAACCCCTCCTCCCTGCACTAATCTCTGTTTCATCCAGATTAAACTCGAGCACTGCACTGAAGGTCCGGTGAGTGCCGCTCATTTTTTCATAATTTTCAAAATCTTAGATCAAGTAATCCAATAGTAAAGATGCCCACCGATATCCTTAATACTTATGAAACTATTTATAGCTCTAATACTTTCTACAACAATGAGTCAATACGGTAGTGCTAAAAATGTAATAAGCCTATTTTACAGGCACGTGACCAATTTCACAGAAAACCAACAGACCCAAAGGGGTTTTCTCTGACTTTTACATTAATGGTCTATCTTTAGGGGTACTTCACACACAACGATAACGCTAGCGATATCGCTGCAGCACCACAGGTTTTGTGACGTAAAAGCGACTTCGCCATGTGTGACACGTAGCAGCGACCAGGCCCCCGCTGTGAGATTGCTGATTGTTACAAATCGTTCACGACCATTTTTTGGTTGTTGCACTTCCGCTGGGCAGGGTGCATCGCTGTGTTTGACAGGGACAACGACCAACGATCTCAATACTATGCCCGAGAGTGACAGGTTCCTAACGACTGCCGTATTGTTGCTGCATCACTGTTTGACATCTCACCAGTGATTGACATCTCACCAGTGACCACATAGCGACACCACAGCGATCCCGGCCAAGCAAATCTTAGTCGTGATCGCTGGAAAGTTGCAGCATGTATCGGGGCCCTTAGGATTTGTCATCAACATCTGGTTGGTGGGGGTGCGACATCTGGCACCTGTGCTAATTGGCTTTTTACTGTGTCAATGGTTGGCAAAAGGGCTTGGTAGCAGATCCGGAAAGCACAGCTCCATCCACTGTATAGTGGCTGTAGCTGGGTACTGCACATTAGCTGCCTATTTGAATGAATTGGGGGTTTATATGCAGAATCCTGCCGCAGCCACTACACAGTTGATGGAGCTGTACACTTCCACTTGCTGCCAATATCGGGAACAGCTGATTGGCAGGGGCAATGGGTGTGGCACTCCAAATTATTCTAAGAATAGGTCATCCATGTAAATGTCCTGGACAACCTCTTTAAGTATCAAATGTTTTTGCGTATGAGGCAACTGGGGAGAGTAAGGCAAATCCGTTTAGTGATCAAAAGAACAACTAGGACAGACTCCATATTAATTGGTTTAACTAGTGATACATTAAGAGACAATTTCGAGCCTATTCCATACTGTGATCCATGTAACGTGTAAGCCCTTTGGGACAAACCTTTGCACCCATTTGTCATCATGATAGCGCTTAGTTCTGTCATTGTAAATGGTTAGTTAATTGCTCTGCTGGAAATTACATCTACAGAAAAATGGAAATGGACAATATGACAACAGTTGTAATAAGTAAAAGCTTTCCAGATGCCCATGGCCGGGCATCCCGTTACTTCCATGGCCTTCTAATCACAATGGCAGGCAATGATTAAACTCTTTCATAATTCAGCTAGACAGCAAATCTCACAATATGAACTATTTGTGGCATGTCTACATAAAAAAAAACTATTTCCCCCTTTCCACATATTTCCAATCCCCTGACACAAAAATAGCTTTAATCTTGCTAACGTACCTCTTTGCAATTTGTCCTGTCTGGCAGGATTTTATTGTATGCCATAAAGGGACTCTATAGGGGGTGAACTGGGAAAATAAGTCATTACCTTACAAAGAGAAAACTAAACTTGTGAATAGGTTGGGTGTTCTTAATGAATCCACATAGAAAAGAGAAAAAAAATAACATGGCGACAAATAACTAAGTGAAAACAAGCAAGCCGTACATAGCTCTTAAATGTGAGATGGATATAACAAGCAAAAATCAATCAACTCTCTCCCTGGAACAATCCCTGTTTTCTTACAATAATTTACAGACCCACTAGAGCCGAACAAACGTCAAATACTAAACTAAGAGAAACCAAGTAACTAATTAAAGTCTGATTTTCCACTACAAGGGCAAGATTTGTCTTTACTTAACACCTTCAGTTCTTTCCAGTCCAGCTGTCTGGCCGGCAGGTCAATGCAAGTCAAGTGTCTCCAGAGAGCATCTTGCACATAATCAATATTACAGGTCAGACCCTACAGAGGGGGAATTACAGGACCGGTCTGTACACAAACACAATGTGATGGCGGCAGGGATTAGCTTGTCATTTGGTACTCATAACATTATCATATATTATCTATGGGTCAGATTACCAGCACTGAAGAAACTAATGCAGCGTTGCCACATCATATAGTATGTTATATTCAATGGAATATAAGTTAATTTTGTCTCTGAAAATGTTCTTGGGATACTACAGTCTACTAGTATGATCCATAGACTTGGCATTGTCTTCCTATAAAATGACTCCATGTGTAAATGCAGAATAGGAAATTAGATTCTGAGCGTCACATGGGTGAATACATGGAATAATGCAGACAACGGGAAATAACTACAAATATTAATAAATGGAAAAAGCACCTCTGACCTACTGTCTCCTCCCCATTATCCTGTAGAATGTAAGGCAGCAAGGCAGGGTCCTCTCCCCTCTGTACCAGTCTGTCATTGTTAATTTGTTTACTGTAAACTATATCTAGATTTTTGTATGTAACCGCTTCTCGTGTACAGCACCATGGCATTAATGGTGCTAGATACAGAATAATAATAATAATAATAATAATAATAATAATAATAAAAAAAGCTGGAGAGATAAATAGATAGTTAGAGAAGATAAATAGATGGCCAATGAAATATAGATAGATGATAGATAGATAGATAGATAGATAGATAGATAGATAGATAGATAACAACAAGAAAAAAAACTGCACAGCACAGGTAGTTTTAGGCTTTAGCACTCCTCTTTAGTAATGCATTTGGTGCTTGTTCTGTGTTGTTTCCCTTCCTATCTATTTATCATCTTCTATCTATCTATTTTTCTACATGTCTATCTATAGATTTATTTATCTACTCATATCTCTGTCTATTTTCTAGGATGTTAATCCTTAATAATCTGTTATAGAATAGTTTTGATTCAGGTGAATATGAACATCTATCTCGATCACCTGTAGGTAATGAGGGTGCAATTTGGAGTCATGGAGCCTGCAACTCCATGAGATATACAACAAGAAAAAAAACTGCACAGCACTCGCAGACTTGTGTGAACTGGTGCTAGCAAGGACGCAGGGTCAAATAATTTAATAAAAAATTCTTGCAGCACACAGCTACTACCAATGATGTACAAGTGCTATAAGCTATATGTGTTTGAGGAAAAAGTTAAAAACTTACATTTTTTTCAAAAAACTTAAAAATTCTAATTTTTTATTTCTGAAGTTCACACATTGGCCAATGTCTGCTTGCTCATCAACTGCGACAAAGTGACTTCAGGTCTGATGAGTCCTATTGCTGATATCCCTATCCTCCTTGTCCACCCCCCACTCCTCAGTGGGCAGACACCATCTAGACCAGGGGTCTCAAACTCCAGGCCTCGAGGGCCGCACACAGTCCAGTTTTCAGGATTTCCATAGAGTTTGACAGTTGGTTATTTGATTACCAACTGTCAAATACTATGGAAATCCTGAAAACCTGCACTGTGTGCGGCCTCGAGGCCTGGAGTTTGAGACCCCTGATCTAGACCCTCGATCACCTGTAGGTAATGAGGGTGCAATTTGCAGTCATTGGCCAATGTGTGTACCGAGAACTTCAAAAATGAAAAATTAGAATTTTTGAGTTTTTTGAAAAAAACGTAAGTTTTTAACTTTTTCCTCATATACATATAGCTTATAGCACTTGTACATCATTGGTAGTAGCTGTGTGCTGCAAGAATTTTTTATTAAATTATTTGACCCTGCGTCCTTGCTAGCACCAGTTCACATTAGTCTGCGAGTGCTGTGCAGTTTTTTTTCTTGTTGTATATCTCATGGAGTTGCAGGCTCCATGACTCCAAATTGCACCCTCATTACCTACAGGTGATCGAGATAGATGTTCATATTCACCTGAATCAAAACTATTCTATAACAGATTATTAAGGATTAACATCCTTGAAAATAGACAGAGATATGAGTAGATAAATAAATCTATAGATAGACATGTAGAAAAATAGTAGATAGAAGATGATAAATAGATAGGAAGGGAAACAACACAGAACAAGCACCAAATGCATTACTAAAGAGGAGTGCTAAAGCCTAAAACTACCTTGCCCAAAGCAAAATAAATAAATAAAAAAGTAAGGCGGCAAACTGGGGCTTGATGAAGGTCAGTTTGGCCGAAACAACGGGCCACATGGACTAATAAAAGTACACATTTTTCATTATTTTTAGTGCTGCCGGATTTTTTCCTGTT
Organism: Allobates femoralis; assembly: GCA_033576535.1. Taxonomy (NCBI): domain Eukaryota; kingdom Metazoa; phylum Chordata; class Amphibia; order Anura; family Aromobatidae; genus Allobates; species Allobates femoralis. Next base: position 135,115,263 of record JARQOC010000003.1, read on the forward strand.
TTTGTCTCTAGATAAGACAAGATGATAAGTTTGGATGAAAGATAGATAGATGGTGTCATAAATTCATACAATCAAATAATATTATATACAACAGTTTATTAAGGATTAATATCCTAGAAAATACATAAGATAGACCGAGAGGTGTGTGGATAGAAAAATCTATAGCTAAATAGGTAGATAGATAGATAGATAAGATAGATAGATAATCACCACACAAATAGCAGGCAGCACTCCAGATTTTAATGCTTCAAAGACCTTTATTGGCCATATAGTGCAAAAACCAAGTGAGCAACGTTTCAAACCGTCTGTGGTTCTTTCTCAAGCTAAATACAGGGTGTTTCAGTTGTAGACTACAGGCACTACTGAGCATGAGCAATGGGTGTAAGTTGAAACATCGTGAGATTTGCTTTTGTCCCGGGCATGCTCAGTAGCACTTCCTGGTTTTTGCATGTGGGAGGAAGTGTAATGGCCATGGCTGTATAGAGGGGTGAGTCAATGATTAATCATACAAAGACCTGTATAAGATATTAATTGGTAATAGAGAGATAATGTATTTTAACTTTATGTAGAGTCACTAATGAAGATTAAATGTGAAGAAATAGCGTTTATATCGATATATGGAAGACACTGAAGACACTTTAAAGAGTTATGCACTTTTATAAATGCACTATTTATTGCACTTTTGTATAACTGATACTTTATGGCATATGTTAATGAATTGCTATAAAAGTGTCTCTGAAACACCCTGTATTTAGCTTGAGAAAGAACCACAGACGGTTTGAAATGTTGCTCACTTTGTTTTTTGCACTATATGGCCAATAAAGGTCTTTGAAGCATTGAAATCTGGAGTGCTGCCTGCTATTTGTGTGGTGATATTTGTGGTAGGTGGGAAAGCTAACAAGGTAGGCTTGCACTAAATGTGCTCTTTTTGTGCTGCTCCTTTTTTCTGGCTTTTTATTTTTTAGATAAATAGATAGATAGATAGATAGATAGATAGATAGATGTGCAAATTAATTGGGACAAAGCATTTTTTAAGTAAAATGGTAAGTTGGGATTACCAGTCAGTGATTCAAACCAGTTTTAACTGCTTTGAACAGGTATGAGTGTACAACCTTGAATAACAAAGTGTAGTTTGACTGGTTTTAGTCAGAAAATACCAGCTAGTTGCCCCCTCAGCTTCAGTTGAGAGCTTGTTTCTGTGAGGAGTGGTTTAGTGTACTTTTTCTCTCAGTGTGGTTCGTGCCTGTATAAATGGATGTTACTCCACGGAAGAGGTCTAGAATTATTACTCTTAATGAACATACAAGTCTGACTGTAAGAGAAATCGCTTCCACCGCTGGTATTGGAAAATCTACCGTTTCAAGAATAATTTCTCAGAAACGAAAAGGGAAATGTGGAAGAAAAAGGAAAACGACACCAAGAACTGATATAACACTTATCAGCAATAATAAAACTAATGCAAGAAAAACAAGTAAAGACTTGCTTTGTCCCAATTAATTTGCACAGCACTGTAGATAGATAGATAGAAAATCAGACAGACAGACAGACAGATAGATAGATATATAGATAGATAGATAGATAGATATGCTAGAAAAGGTTCCCAGGAACTGAAACGTTGCATTTGACCACACCACGAGCCAATAAAGGTCAGATGTTTGGATATACAATGGGTTGCTGCCTTCCTTATTTTTTGCATGTAAACTACAGCAAGTAGATGGTTGCTTGGAGGGATTTGTACCCAGACTTTTTAAAGTTTTTATGATGCTTTTTTTTCTTACATTAGATAAAGACATAGATAGACACTTGCATTAGCAAAACTAAGGTGTATTTAGTCCTGCCAATAAAGCTGCTTTGAATCTTGAATCTAAGGGCCCTTTCACATCAGCGTTTTTTTTCGCGGCCGCACCTGCCGCAAGTGGCGAAACCGCACTTGCCGCACCTTTACCGCAAGCCCCATAGACATTGCATGGGGCTTGCCGCAAGTGTGCCGCAAGTGTCGCGGTTATGCGGTAATCGCGGCAGATGCGGTTTTTTTCACCGCATCTGCCGCGATTTGAAAATACCGCTGATGTGAAAGGGGCCTTAGATAGATAGATAGTTTGATAATACATAGATGTTTGATAGATGAGTAGATATAGTGATAGATAGAAGGATTGATAAATGTATAGTTAGATAATACATAGACATCTATTTGATAGATAAACAGATGAGTAGGTATAGTGATAGATGTATAAATAGATAATACATAAATATTAGATTGATAGATAAGTAGATAGATTATAGATAACAGACAGATAATACATAGATAGATATTAGATTGATATATAAGAAGATAGATTATAGATAACAGACAGATAATACATAGATAGATATTAGATTGATATATAAGAAGATAGATTATAGATAACAGACAGATAATACATAGATAGATATTAGATTGATGTATAAGTAGATAGATTATAGATAACAGACAAATATACATAGATAAATAGGTGTATAGATAATACATAGATATTAGATAGATGATAGACAGATAATACTGTACATAGATATTCATATGTTCCTAATCAGTGTAATCCAGCACATTCCGCACCAGGTTATTACGGATTACCATCTCCGCAGACATGACAGACTCCCGCGCTCCAGAGATACTAGATCACATTTTAGCATATTTGTATCACAATGTACTAATTATATTAGCTACAAAGCTTGAAGGAAACTCTCAGAAATATCTCATTATAAATTCAGAGTACATTGTAATGGTTTTATTATGCGGGAGAATTTACATTTTTTATATATGAAACGACATAAATTGATTTATTTTATTTTTCCCTATTTCAGTTGTTCTAAAAGGAAATTGTTACTGTAATAAAACCATATTACATTGTTTGTCAGCGCAAATTTACACACATCAAACAAGCCTGATTAGGAGGAATTTTTCCAAGTTTGGTTCATCTTAAAAGAGTGAAAACTTCTTAGCTTACTTTATAAGTATTTATCAACTGGGCCAGAACACAACAATCCAGTCTAGAAGTTCCCGCAGTATGGAAACGGGTACAGCGCAACGTTCATGGAAATAAAGATCTCATTTAGCTTAAGTTCTATATAATACCTTCTATCCAAGAGTCGATTATGTGAAGGCTCCTCATTAAATAGCTAATTACCATGTATCCTTCCCAGCCCGCACCTGACAATATAATGCAATAAAGCGCAGCTTTCAGATCAAATACAGGAACAACTCTCTTCTTGACAGTAAAACATGAACTTTTGGTATTTGGAAATCTTAGCAGATGCAACCCTTGAGTTTAATGTAATTAGGTGGGTGATATTCAATTTACAGTATCCACAAGTAATGATGATTAAATTGTTCCGAAAAAGCAGTCGGTAAGCAGAAGATAGCGCCATTTTAATTACATCCCGTTCTCAAAATGAGCCTAGCGCCGTGAACTTCAGGAGTTTCGAGTAAATGAAGGGCAAGTCGTAAAGCTGGGAGTGCAGTGTTTAGAGCACTGCGCTGTTAAACATAATGAAAAAAACATATGCTGGAAACCCCGAGCTAAAGACCTGGACACTTTATTACTTACCGCCATTATTAGGATCATAGTGTGATTGTCCTAATAAATCCATTAAACTTTTCTCTTGCATCCACAGCCCATCTTATATAATGCCCTGGTGATAATCCATCCAGCCAGGAAAAAAGAAATAAATTCCATACTGCACGAGTAACTTAGATTGTTCGCTCCCGTCTCCAAAGCCGGAGATAATGGCAATGAATATTAAAACATTTTCCTACATGTGCTGCAAATTAGTCAGGTCAGCACTCCGCATGGACCAAGGTGGAGAATAAACAAATAATCATGATCACAGCCACGGCACTGATCAGTCTCCGGAAAATGGATTCAAGCATTAGGAAGCAAATGATATTTAACGCTGCCACTTGAAGCTTTGTGCCTCTCATGCCATCCTGAAAAGGACGAGCACTTAGAGGGGATGAGCACGATGCTTACCCACACTACGCTCTTCCATTATGCTGCTTTTTTTTTCCAACTGGAAAAGGATAGCTAGAACCTTTCTGGCCTGAAAGTCAAAAGGCTTGTCATAATACATTAGTAACACATCCATGCTCAGGTTTCATTGAACAAAATCCAGAAGAAAATAAAATGTTTAACCTGTGTGCTTCCAAGGCAGGTCTAAAGGATGTGGGCCTACTTTTCAAACATATATCAGTATGGGCGCACACCTCTTTTTGGTGGGTGCTAGCTTCAAAAATATGTAATCATGTGATTACATACTTTTCAAACATAACCAGTAAAGAATGCAATCTTCTGAGACACAGTTTTTATTAGTTGTAAACAGATGTAAAAAGGTAGTATTACAGAGGAATTGTATTACCATTAAACTTTGCATAAATCACTAGTACAGGTAAATATAAGAAACTTTGGGGTACTTCACACACAACGATATCGCTAACGATATTGCTGCGACATCACCGCTTTTGTGACATAACAGCGACCCTGCCAGCGATCTCGCTATGTGTGACACGTAGCAGAGATCAGGCCCCACTGGGAGATCACTGATCGTTACAAATCGTTCTGGACCATTTTTTGGTCGTCGGGCTCCCGCTGGGCAGTGTGCATCGCTGTTTTGACAGGGACAATGACCAACTATCTCAATACTACGCCTGAGAGTGACAGGGTCCCAACAACTGCCATATCATTGCTGCGTCACTGGTGAGATCTGACTGTTTGACATCTCACCAGCGACCACGTAGCGACACACCAGCGATCCCTACTAGGTCAAATTGTGGTCGTGATCGCTGGAAAGTTGCAGCGTGTAAAAGGACCATTTGTAATGTATCTTATCAGATAAATTATCTTCCTTCCTCACTTTCCAGACATTTCTTTCCGTGCACCCCGGCCCATAAACTAGTGTTCGACCCTAAAAAGACCCAACTCAAGACAAGACAAACTGCAGGTGCCATGTGATACAGACCAAGAGTGGAGGTAAAGGAGTGACAAGAGGGGAAACAGGCAGAGGGAGACACTGAAAGATCAGAGTAAACTTCCTAACAAGTCTTTTACCTCACCCCAGGGATGTTTTGCTTCCAGAGAACTCAGCTCTGCTGAATAATGTCCACCTTGCAGCTGAAGCTTACTTCGTATACTAAAACATAAATAGCAGGAATTCATCTTTGTGCACTTTCTAGGAGACATCAGTGCAGCTAGTGTACTTCCTCCAGCTCAAAGTGGATTGCAAATTATAGATAGGAAAACGGGTGAAACAAGATACAGTTCAAATAATGGCTGGATATAGACTTATTACTGTTGTTCACAGGCACGACAGCTTTCTCAGAAAATTAGTTTGAAAGTACAGTTCCCCCTACAGTACAGTAACACACCCAATTAAGTGCCGTAATCTCAGTGTATAAGTCTTTCATTCTAAATCCATTCTGCAATGAATGAGCGACCATCACTGACATCACGAATATAGTCAACACATCCTGTATATAGGCAAGCCAGAGCACCATTTTCACAGCACATGGGAGGTAGAAATCCTATTCATAAGTAGTGAGATAAATCAAATGGTTGTGATGGGGATACTCACTTTGATTCTTCCACATTTTAGCAACAAGAACACTGTACATTAAAAAACCAATAGGTTCACACTTGGTAACAAAACTTGAGCCTTCCTTCGGCTTTACAAGAAACAAAAACATGGTTACAAAGTTCATTTCATCCATGGGTATGCCCGCAAAGGTTTGGATACCTTTCTCTGCAGAAGTGTCCCAATTGAGGTATCCAAGTCTCCACTCACTGACCCCAGTCAGTACACACATCCCTTCTCACTAAGGTTCATTTCAGGATGTATGACTACCTCTACACACACGCACTTATTCTCGTCAGTGCGCACAAAACAGACGTAAGAGACACACCCATGGGTAGAGGTATGTGGATAACTAGACACACCCATCTCTTCAGAGATCTGTAAACCTGGCCCTGAATGCCTTATCAAATCTCATGGCACTACAGAAACAAAAGCAGACATTCAAGTTTACATCACAGAGGACAATCACCTCTGTGATACATACCGGCCATTCAGAATGTACCCGATTGCCATCTTACATACTAAATAGGCACAGAGCAACCCCATGTAGTGCAGAGATGTTTGGTAGATTGATAACACCTAAAACTAAAACTGAACAAAAACAACATACAGTGTACAGCTGGGTGATTACCTGCTGCCTAAACCTGCACCACACTTGCTTAATTACATTTATTTCCATGATGCATATGGTAAAACATCTTAAAACAATAAAAGCAGAATTTTTACATTTTTGCTTAAAACTATAGGAAACCCCTAAAAATGCACAACTTTAAGAAACATAAATATTGTATTTAGGAGTATACTCACATGAAAAATTCTAATATACATAAAAGGAAGAGGAGAGCCACAAAATAAATATTAAAAAATATTTGTATAGATATAATGTTAAAAGAATATACGTATTTAAATAAGCAGGAGACATTACTCAAAAGGAATGAAATCTAAAACAAATACAGCAGACAATAGTAAAATATTTTCAAAAAGTAGTATAAATGAGTTCAATGAATGTAAATATATGCTGCATATATCAAGTTAAAAACATACCATGCAGAGACAAGCAGAAAATGTATCCAGATCCTAGTGCGTCCAACATACGTTTCGCTCACAAGCTTTTTCAAGGAATAAAATCTTGAAATTTTTTTTTAGAAGGAGAGAATTTTTACATTTTTTTAACTGCAGAAAAACTCTTAAACTTGTACATGACACAGTGGAGCATGCCACTAAATATTGTATCTAATTTCATTGGATGGAAGGGTCACAAACACACAACCATTTATAAAATGACCCAATATTTATCAGAATGTATTTTATCATTCAGGAGATGGTGTTGCCTTCAAGGACTTGCCTTTTCCTTGTACATTGGAGTTATTGATAACCTGACTTCAATGAGAATCGAATATATGCAGCTAAATGTGCCATGGGCATATTGCACTCTGATGCAACCTGCCTGCACTTTCATGGATAGGGCCAATCGCCTTTACACATACTGTATATACTAGCGCAATACATTAAAATGCTGTGCTCGTTCCTATACTATGTCAAAGAGAATGAGGATTAGGCTATTACAGGAAGTAATGGTGACTTCTTTACTGTATTATAAGCAGAGGTGGCCAACTTCTGTTTGGAAAGCCACAATAAGTGTACCGGACCCTACAGTGGCTGTCAGAGGTGCCACATTTTTGCCGCTTCACACTGTAGGGCACACAGAAATCCAGCTCAAATAGTCATGAGAGCTAAACAAAAACTGTGTGGCTAAGGAATCAATCATAAAATTGTGTTAGCTGCTTATTACTGCCACAATATTTCCAAATGTAGAGCAGTTACTTCTATGGCAGCCCCGATGTGTCATCTGCTGAGATCAGGTTTTGTTTCACCGTCTTTTTAATTTGGCATTGCAAAAATGTTGGCAGATCAGCTAAAAAAGATATTGCTATAATGGGCCATTTCATCTGTACTTTGCCACCTGCCGTTTCTATTAATTAGCGCTTGCGCTGTCTCAAGCACACCTAATTAATGCAGCGTGGAGGGCTATTTGTCTGATCCCTCGCCTAAACCACACATGACTGCTGAATGTAATTCCAGATCCTCTACTTCCACAACTCAACAGATGCTCACATTTCACATTCAGTTGGTCAGATGATAATTAACAAGAGGCAACAGGATATGAATGCGTGGGATAGAGTATTCCTCTATGGGTTAACCTAAATTCTCTAAGAAATGGGATACAACTATCTAAGGCTAGGGTCACACTTGGAAAGCACAATCCAGTAACTGGATCCATTACGGATCCAGTATTGGACTGTACCTTCATACTTATTTTAATCTGTAAAATTGCAAGCCTCATTCCGGATCTGAAAGCATCCAGTTTTGGAATGGGGATTTTTGCAATTTTAAAAACTGCATCCGGATCCGGTACAGCAAGGTACATTTATGTACCTTGAGGTACCGGATCCGGTTCCCATAGGGTCCCATGTTTAAAAAAACGGTTTTGCAACTGGTCGAGAAATGCAGCCTGCATGATTTTTACTGCAGACTGCAAAACCGGTAACTGGATTGCAAATAGTGCAATCCAGTTTTACAATGGAAGCCTATAGGCTGAGGATCTGGATCCGGTTTTGAGCATTTTTAATGCTCAAAACCTGACCCGGATGGATGAAAAAGAAAATGCAGGTGTGACCCTAGTTTAAGACCAAATTGAGATTCAAATTTAGGATTTCAAAAAAAGCTCTTAACCGGATATTGAGAAGAACTTTGAGTGGACTTAATCAGGGTTATATTAGTCCTGAATTCCGGTGACTCTCATTGGATATATAAGTCTTCAGATGGATAATTAATGAATGCTACTGTACAATATGCCTGACCAAGGTGTGCACTTCTATTATAAATGAGTTTTATTGTCAGCGTGCCATTGCACTGAAAAACAAGGTGACAATAAAGAATTTCTTTGGGTTCCAAGTGAGAATATGTCAATTTTGAATGAGGAATAGCTATTAGGTGCACCATAGGATTTATACATAGGTTCACGTTATATCCTACATTCTTGACCATTTGTGCCCACCTTCTTTTGCCTGCCCTACAAAACGATGTATGCTAAGTTTCTTATTTGGGAACATTTCTTTCTGCATATCTTCACAACTGACCTTTTTGTATGACCTATTTATTACTTATGATGTATTTTCCACCCTGTATTTTTTCACTATGCATATCTAATAAAAGATATGTTTTAATATTAGCAGGGTGAGGATTATTCATCTATGATGAACATGAAATCCTGCAACCCACTCTATTTTTTCTAATGAATGAGTTTTACTGCCAGCTTGCCATTGCACTGAAAAACAAGGCGGCAATAAAGAACTGCTTTGAGTTCCAAGTGAGAATACATCAATGTTGATAGCCCTAATCAACAAAGTGTGAATATCATGTAACTAGGTGACATTGTTAGGGGCCCTAAAGTGACAACTTGTCTTTGTTAGGGTGCTTTCACATTACATCTTTTGAGGATCCGTGGCTTGTAAAACGGACATCCAAGGATCCGATTTGGCCCCCATGTTATCCTATGGGGATCAGATCGGATTTGGCCTAATTGCCATCCGATTTAGTCGGATCCGATTTGTGTCCGATTTTTTGCTGTCCCAAAATGAGAGACTGCTCCGATTTTGGGCACAGCCAAAAATCGGACACAAATCGGATCCCACAAAATGGGATGGCAATTAGGCCTAATCCGATCTGATCCTCGGCCTTTAACATGGGGCCTATGGAGCACAGGCCTGAGGAAACACATGATCTTTCCTCGACCCGATGTTAGTGTACTGAGCATGCTTAGTACACTAAAATTGCTCCTTACCATCTAATTTTACTTCCGCAATGTATGTATATACATTTAAATTTAGTTAAAGGTTAAAAATAAAAAAAAAACATGCTCACCTATCCGACGGTGTCCCGCGCTGTCACTCAGTCCTGGGACTGAAGGACCTGTGGTTGCCTGGCAACCCGATCACCTGAGGGGTCATGTGACCGACCAGCTGATCGGGTTGTCACATGACCGAGCAGTTTATATCTCCCGCCCGCCAAAATTGTCCGGTGGGCGGGAGATTTAAACCGCGCAGTCATGTGACAACCCGATCAGCTGATCAGTCACATGACTGCTCAGCTGATCAGGTTGCCAGGCAACCACAGGTCCCAGGAGCGAGCGAGACAGCGCGGGATACCGTCGGAGAGGTGAGCATGTTTTTTTATTTTTTATTTTCAACCCTTTGTTCACTCCCGCAAAGTATACACTGTACATATACATTGCGGGAGTGAAAGTGCCTGTCTTGCCTGCACTTAGCAGGCTCAGGCATTCTGTGTTGGAGTCCTTGAAAATCACGGACCCGGACACAGTAATGGCATCCGGAGGTCACCTCTGATACCATCCGTTGCTGTACATGGGTCCTACAAAAAGTAGGATCCCATGGACAGGAAAAAATATGAGATGTGAAAGCAGCCTTAGGGGCCCTACATCACAATGTAATTGTTTGGGGTCCTAGGTTAAAAACTTACTATAGATCAGGATCTAAGGGTACCGTCACACTTGGTGACACACCAGCGTTCCCGGCAGCGATCCGACCTGGCCGGGATTGCTGGTGCGTCGCTGTCGGGATTGCTGGTGAGATGTCAAACAGTCAGATCTCACCAGCAATGCAGCAACAACATGGCGGTTGTTGGGACTCTGTCACTCTCGGGCGTAGTTTTGAGATTGTTGGTCGTTGTCCCTGTCAAACACAGCAAAGCACACTGCCCAGCGAGAGCCCGACGACCAAAAAAATGGTCCAGAACTGTATGTAACAATCAGCGATCTCACAGCAGGGGCCTGATCGCTGCTACGTGTCACACATAGCGAGATCGCTGTTGAGGTAGCTGTTGCGTCACAAAATTTGTGACTTAGCGATCTCACTAGCGATCTCGTTTAGTGTAACGGGGGCTTAAGGGAGAAGGTGTCATTCCTTAGAGCTCCAAATAATAATGTGTCTTTGGTGACCCTATGTAAAAATGTTACCTTACCTGAAAAAGTTATATCAGAACTTTTTTATATCCCAGTAGATGTAGTTCTCAGTAAATGTAAATCTATCAGTAGTTTTTTCTGATATAAGATGCGGCCACCACCAGTAAAGCCTTATATACAACATTCTGGAATGCTGTATATACCATAAGTCCCCAGGCCGATATGCATAATGTAAAAAAAAAACTGCTTTTATTATCCTTACTTGGGTGGGACGGGTTCGCTCTCTTTTTGTGGTCGCTAACCTCCTTTGCTTCTTGTGGATGACACGTTCTATATAATACACTCACTGGTCTTAACTATGCTCCTGCGCATGCGCACTTCTCTCTCCCTGCAGAAGGCAGAACAAAGTGCTGTAAGGCGCAGGTGCGGGGAAAGGGCAATGGACACCTGTGTATGTGCACTACATAAGCATTTTTTGACCTCATCTGCACATTACAGCACTTTCCTCTGCTGTCATCAGAGTATAGAGAAGTGCGCGTGTGCAGGAGCACAGGTAATGCCAGTGAGTGGGTGACGTAGTATGCATCAAGAAGGAGGATGACATTATCAGGAAGAAAAAAGGTGCTGGGCCAAGATCAGCAACACTAATTGGACCAGACTGCCCTGCAGGTGAGTGTAAAGTCCCCGTCACACATAGCGAGATTGCAGTTGCGTCACAGGTTGACACGTAGCAGCGACAGGTCCCTCACTGTGACATCGCCGATCGTGTCGGAATAGCCTGGACCATTTTTTGATCATTGGGCTCCCACTGGGCAGCATGCATCTGTGTGTTTGATATCTTAACGACGACCTCGTTGGCAACTCAGAACTCAGCCATGTAGGTCTGAGTCGTCAGACTGGCTGCTGTGTGACAGGGTCCCAACGACTGCCAAGTTTGTTATATGGGTCGCGGTATCATTGCTGCGTTGTTCAGTAGATCTGACTGTGACATCTCACCAGCGACCACGTAGCGACGCTCCAGCGATCCTTACGAGGTCGTATCATTGTCGGGATCGCTGGAATGTCGCCAAGTGTGACGGAACCCTAATAGAAGCTAATTTTATGTTTTACAGATCGGCATGGGGACTTATATACAGTACTCTGCAATGCTGTATACAAGGCCTTACTAGTGATGGCCACACCTAATACACAAAAAAAACTGCTGACAGGCTCTCTTTAATAAAGCATCTAGCTAACAATTTCCCTTTAAAAAACATAATTTGTAAAAGATTAAAAAAAAATAGATTTACAGTGGCTAGTATTTTAATTTTCACATTTTTATGTAATTATAACATGTTTAATAAAGTTGAATATATTTTTGAATATTTTATGTTCCTCTTCAATAAGTTGACACTCTTGAAAAAATGAGATATATCTGCTGCCATAACTTGGTGGGAAAAGTCGAGTCACAAGTTGTTTGCAAATGTTGGCAATAGATACAGCTAGCTTTCCTTCAATGACTAGCAACTGTATTCTACGGGTCTGTACTGTATATATAAATATTATATAAATAAAAAAATATATAAATATATATATATATACTAATATATTAATTTGGTTCTTTTTTAACTGTATTTATATTTCAATAAATTTGATAAAATAATATCCTTCTTTAATTTTAAAACAAAAGCACACAAAACAAATGTGAAACGGTTGTGCCATGTAGGTACCGCTTTCACTGTATATACGTAATGTAAGATTATAATAGCTTGTATCTAGAAAAAGAAGTGAATTCCCTACACATACAGTGATATTCCTCAGAGCACATGAGTCAGATAGCAGTTCTTACACAGGATCTCCGTTCTTTCTCCTATTGTTCCAGCTCCCTTGACTATTCTGGAGATATTTATGGTGATAGCTTGCAGCACTCACTGCCTGGATTGGATACTAATTTCTCTTAAGTCACAGGACAAAATGAATTTACATAGTTTAACTTTTGGCTGTGTGTATATTTTTATTTAGCAATCAGATATAAAAGTCTGCTTTATTAAAAATTAAAAGAAAAGGGTTTGGTACGTGTTAGCCAGTTGAGAAAATGTTGATTGCTCTCAGTGTGAGAAACAAGATACAAATCTTGTAGTTGTGATACCTTTTAATGGCTAACAAAAATAAAATAAGTGATGTTATGAGGCGAGCTTTCGAGACGACCAGGTCTCTTCATCAGTTGTGCATGCATATATTTTGAGTTCTTTCAATATCTTGTCATACCATGCCTGATGACGAGACCTGAGTCATCTCGAAAGCTCGCCTTATAACATCATTTATTTATTTTGTTAGCCATTAAAAGGTATCACAACCACAAGATTTTGTTTCTCACACTGAGAGCAATCAACATGGTATTTAAATGGAGCAGATGACAATACTCTTGAATAGTTCACACCCTCTGTGACATGATCGAAGGGCACCGATGGGTTACCATGTCAGCCAGAAGATTGCTGAAGGCCCCTATGACTGTCATCTTGGTACATCTATGAATCTCAGCCCAGGTTGGAAATCTTTTATATACTGCAATTGATTGCAGATTCAAGTCCCCTAATGGACCTAAAAAATAATGTAAAAATACAAAAAAGGAAAAAAATATTTTGTATTGCTACATCTGTGATGGTGGGTTTACACATCCCGATATTGGCGTCCAACTCCGACCAAAAGTCACGTGGTTTCGTGCGTTGGCCCCGATATCCTTCGTCCGTTGTATGGTATAAACATCCAATACGATGCACGAACGATGCCAAAACGATATCGGGGATCGAATGAGCAGGCTCTCCAACGGGCCGATATTGGATGGAGGTTGGAGCAGGATCGTGCTGTGTAAACGCCCAACTACGATGTGGAGTACAACTTCCCCTATTCACTCCCATGTTAAATGGTCGTTCCTGGGTCGGCCGTACAAAGGGGGCGTAGACATCGTAGAGACGTTGTATGCCGATATCGCGCTGTGTAAATCTCCGATGCGATCTTGTAAATCTGGGCAGAAAAAGCGCGCTCCCGCACCGTCGGATCCAATATCGGACTGACGTTGGAGCGTGTAAACCCACCAAAAAGTCCAATCTATCAAAATATTAAATTGAATAACCCCAATTGTAGACATTGTAAAGAGAAAAAAAATGAAACGTCAAAATTGAGTTTTCAGTACATTGTATGGCAAAATGAATGGTGTCATTCAAAACTACAACTTGTCTCACAAAAAGCAAATCCTCAAACAGGTAAGTAGATCGAAAAATAAAAAAGCTATGGAACAAGGTGAGGACAAGATGAAACCTTTCCTAGTCATTAAAGGTTTAGTAGTACAGCAGAAAAAAAACCTTAACTTCTATTTCAACAACAAATTAAAATACAATTTCTAATACTGATCTTGGGAAGCAGGATTATTGGGAATCTTGTCCATAGGCATTTATAGGATCAATGTACAATAATTCCACCATCAATATCGGTAAATGTCTGTACGAGCACAGCCCCATCCACTTCTTATATAGACATGAATCCAGGTAAAAAAAAATAATCATGACTCTAGTTAAATAGATCTACACAATGCTTTGCCCCCGATGCCCCTAGCTTTTGGGGCACCTTCACACGCACTCCTTGTATATGACTGCACATATTCTGATTGACTTTCTTGATTTAATAAATTACCGCACCACATGCAGCTCTCTAATCACAAGTTATGTCTCATTAAATGAATCCATAATTCATTGTTAAAATATTATGAAAAAGAGATTTATTTAATCTGGAGATTTAGAAACAGGAGTGCTTCCTGCTGCTTCCTAATAAGTCTAATTACCAAGTAGGGTTTATATCCATAAATAAGGTTTGTTATCTGCTGTCAAAGGCAGGCACTCATAGTGCTAAGGAAGGCGAGGAGGGCAGCCGGAGCAACGTTTCAGGTACTAAGACAGAGCTGTTATTGGGAACAGAACAATCCCTGGATTAAATGAAAGGTTAATACTTGGTGAAGGACACAGTTCAGTACAGAGAGAAAAATCCAACAGATTCTGACATAATCTAGTAATGTATATTATGGTTGTATTGGAACGTTACTAAGGCTATGTTCCCACCGTGAGTATTTGATTTTCCAAATTTTCTGCATCTACAAAATAATGTTATTTGCATTGTCTCATTACTTTTTAGGCTGGCTTCACACCATGTTTTTTGGCATCCTGTTCTGTCCATTTTGAAACGGACAGAACAGGATCCTTTTTTTGCCTCCCATGTATAACTATGGTGCCGATTAGTCATATATGGCCATCTGTTTTAGTGAATTCAGTCCAGGATATGTTTTTGCCCTGTTTTTTACCGTCCTCAAAATCGGAAACTGCACCGTTTTTGGGGGCACTGGACAAAACCAGACAGAAAAAAACCTGGCGCGATCCGGATCAAATAACATTGGGATCTATGGCGCCAGATCTGGAGAAAAAAAAGGATCGTTTCCCGAATCCTGGTTTTAGTACTGTGCATGTTCTGAACATCTGCATTGGTTTTCTCTCTCTCTCCGGACTGACATTGGCATTCATTTCTATGGCTGCAGGTCTTGCTGCAGCTTTTCTATGAGGAAAACGAATCCTGTAAAAAACTGAATCCCAAGGCATAATTGCCATCCGTTTCCTGCAAATTACAGGATACAGATGGATTGTGGGGCTCACAATCTAAACATCCTGTCAGTATGTCTTTGGAGTGTAAGAGGAAATCGGAGGACCCAGAGGAAACCCACACAAACACAGGGAGAACATACAAACTCCTTGCAGATGCTGTCCATTGTGGGAAATGAATTCAGGACCCTAGTGCTAACCACTGAGCCACTGTGCCACTCAGTATATGTTTTCATGTTATTTTTCTAAGGGAGAGTACTTTATTTAAAAAGTATACAGTGCCTACAAGTAGTATTCAACCCCCTACAGATTTAGGTGGTTTGATAAGATGCAAATAAGTTAGAGCCTTCAAACTGCAAACGAGAGTAGGATTTATTAACAGAAGCATAAATCTTACAAACCAAAAAGTTATGTTGCTCAGTTGAATTTTAATAAATTTTAAACATAAAAGTGTGGGTCAATTATTATTCAACCCCTAGGTTTAATATTTTGTGGAATAACCCTTGTTTGCAATTACAGCTAATAATCGTCTTTTATAAGACCTGATCAGGCCGGCACAGGTCTCTGGAGTTATCTTGGCCCACTCCTCCATGCAGATCTTCTCCAAGTTATCTAGGTTCTTTGGGTGTCTCATGTGGACTTTAATCTTGAGCTCCTTACACAAGTTTTCAATTGGGTTAAGGTCAGGAGACTGATTAGGCCACTCCATCACCTTGATTTTTTCCCTCTTGAACCAGGCCTTGGTTTTCTTGGCTGTGTGCTTTGGGTCGTTGTCTTGTTGGAAGATGAAATTACGACCCATCTTAAGATCCTTGATGGAGGAGCGGAGGTTCTTGGCCAAAATCTCCAGGTAGGCCGTGCTATCCATCTTCCCATGGATGCGGACCAGATGGCCAGGCCCCTTGGCTGAGAAACAGCCCCACAGCATGATGCTGCCACCACCATGCTTGACTGTAGGGATGGTACTCTTGGGGTCGTATGCAGTGCCATCCAGTCTCCAAACGTCACGTGTGTGGTTGGCACCAAAGATCTCGATCTTGGTCTCATCAGACCATAGAACCTTGAACCAGTCTGTCTCAGAGTCCTCCAAGTGATCATGAGCAAACTGTAGACGAGCCTTGACATGACGCTTTGAAAGTAAAGTTACCTTACGGGCTCATCTGGAACGGAGACCATTGCGGTGGAGTATGTTACTTATGGTATTGACTGAAACCAAAGTCCCCACTGCCATGAGATCTTCCCAGAGCTCCTTCCTTGTTGTCCTTGGGTTAGCCTTGACTCTTCGGACAAGCCTGGCCTCGGCACGGGAGGAAGCTTTCAAAGGCTGTCCAGGCCGTGGGAGGCTAACAGTAGTTCCATAAGCCTTCCACTTCCGGATGATGCTCCCAACAGTGGAGACAGGTAGGCCCAACTCCTTGGAAAGGGTTTTGTACCCCTTGAAAGCCTTGTGACCCTCCACGATCTTGTCTCTGATGGCCTTGGAATGCTCCTTTGTCTTTCCCATGTTGACCATGTATGAGTGCTGTTCACAAGTTTGGGGAGGGTCTTAAATAGTCAGAAAAGGCTGGCAAAAGAGATAATTAATCCACACATGTGAAGCTCATTGTTCTTTGTGCTTGAACTACTTCTTAATACTTTAGGGGGACCAAACAGAATGCTGGTGGTTTGAGGGGTTGAATAATAAATGACCCTCTGAATTAACTTTTAACGCTTTAAAAAAAAAAAAAAAAAAAAAAATTAAAAAATCTTTTTGGCTGCAGTGCATTTCCCACTTCCAGGCTGATCTACAGTCCAAATGTCACAATGCCAAGTTAATTCCGCATGTGTCAACCAGCTAAATCTGCAGGGGGTTGAGTACTACTTGTAGGCACTGTATGTACATAGAGTAGACAACCCTCTATGCAGAGAAAGCTGAAACAAGGTTCAATTCCCACAATGAGTTTTTAGGACGTTTTTGATGCTGCATGTTTTCAATGCAGAAAAAACAAACACATGTTACAGTTCCAGCCAAGTGGATCTGTTATTTTACAAGGGAAAATACTTTATTTGAAAAGGAGTTTTCTAGATATTAGGCAAATTCTTTAATTGATCCACACTTCTGATGTATTCATGTGGTAGATATGTCAAAGTAAAGACCCCCATGATGACCATAAGACCTATGTCAGGGGATATTTTGTTCAGTTACAAGAAGGCATTTAAAAACTATATATAGTCCATGTAATCTATATATTCATATAGTCCGTTTTTCCTTATTCTGCATTTCATATAGGATATTTATTTGCAGGGTAAAAGTAATGATACTCATACAGTACTGTCACTGTGTTCATAAAGTCCAACCCACCATTTTCATCAAGGCTGGCCAGTAATCTGTGTATCACTTCTCATCCATGGAATACACAAGCCCAGCTCTAACGCGAGATGCTCAGCTGGTTGACTACGTGAGTGTACAAGGATCTATCAGCAAAACAAAAATTAATTCAATAAATATGGTTTAAGACCGTCGTTCAAGTGAAAGGGATGCCTGCAGGACCCTGGACCTTTAGATTCTAGATATCTGCCTGTACAGAACCTACCTGATAGAGCTGGAAATTCTGGCACAGCTGTAAAACAAAGTGGGTAACCCCGCCATTAGGTTCCTATTTCCGCAAATTGATAGCATTACAAGAATCAAGTAGGAATCACACATAATAGGGAATGTATGCCATTAAGTTGATTGGTAGAGAGCTGTTATTACCCCATTGACTTTTCAATTAAGAATATTTTGCTGGGTATAATTGATTTTAACCATTGACCTTTAAACTTCAACCTTGATAAAACAGCAGTAGTCCACAGTCATCGGCTTCGCATTTTTCCGCATCAGCGGTACACCATTGACTTTCAACATTTGCAAAAGTTTATAATTAAAAAAAAAAATACTAATTAAAGGATAGTTGTTAACATTCCCCCTGACACTGTGAGGTTTCACTAGATGTCTAGTGCTGATTCAGCATAGTGCACCATAATAACAACAGGTAAAGAATTGTCCTTTCTGAATTCCTGCATTATCATGAGATTTGCCGACATACAGAATACAAATTCTGCTTGCTAGCTCACTGTATATATATTATGTAACGCAGTCTTGCCGCAAGTGTTCTGGCTACCGGCAGATGCGGCTAACTGCTGGATCTGCCGGAAATGCCAAGAAACGCAGACGTGAAGGCTAATTTTTCCCCACAAGAAAAGCCTCTCAACAAAAACCATAGTTTTGAAATGGGTGGGTGGATCTCCAACGCTGAGCTGACAACTGCTCACCTCAGTAAGGGGAATATATACCCCCATTTTTCACGCTCATAAACCAGCCAATCAGGCTGTCCATCACTTTAGTGGTCCAGGTGGCCAATCAAAGCCAACCTTGACCCTGTTGCCTAGTTGACAGGGGATTTACCCCAGCAACCCACAGAGTCTGAGGATACTTCAAGACTCATATCCATACCTGTAATGAAATATTTAGTATAGACATACACTTTCTACATAACCCCTGCACCCAAAACCACAAAAACTAACCCAATAAAAGAACAATGGTACCCCAAACCTAAACATGGAGGTCGGAGAGCTATGTTCCCACGTAGTCCCCATGTTACTCACTTTGGGGCTACACAGGAGTGGAACAATCGGAGGAAAAGCATAATAGAAACACGTCACCACTTCTGTATTTATCACCCACTGCTGGTTTTATCTTACAAATTCTGAGGTAAAAAACACTCAATGTGTGCACGTGGCCTGAAAAGAATACTCCTAGTAGCTAAAATAAAGATAAATAATAACCATAGTTTACCAAACCTGAGCTGCAGTTGCCCTAATAGTTGAATGCGGTTTGATACATGCGCATTACTACTACATTCTCTCATTGGCCTCTATGGTGATGCTTGTATTTATGGCACCGAACCTTTAAAGCCAATGATTGGTAATTCACATACATGTATGTGACATAATTGATGAAATAAACTGGATGAACGGCGGGAAACTAAGTTACTATAACATTTTATTTTATCATGTTTGCGCCTATTAGTGCACTTTCCCTGTAGCCCTGAGGGAAAGCTCCAGATAATGAAGTGTAATATCACAAGGCCAAATGGAAAAAACAGCAATGATACATTCATAAGTATTTGAAGCAACGTAATGTGCAGTATCAGTCAGAAATTATAGTATTTGCCTAACCTTCATTAATTTTGAAACAATATGGTCTCATAGAGGGGCATTCAAGGCTGCTTACTGAATAATTGATAGTTTTAAAAAATGAAATTTTCATAAAAGTTTTTATGTATTTTATAAGACTTTAAAGTGTAAGTAAAGTTGTTAAATTTTCAGCAGAATATCTGTGTGTGCCTCCAGCTCCTCCCTCTGTATGTAGCTCCTCCCTCTATATCTATCCTACTTCTGCATTTAGCCCATCTCTCTGCATCTAGCTCCTCCCTGTTCCTCTAGCTCCTTCTCTCTCCATAGAACATTATAAGCACCAACTGCCATCTCCTATCCCAGTAATGGGAAAGTCTGTATTCACTGAAGACAGATTTTACCTCAGAATTGGAAAATTAAAAGATAGATCCAGAAGAAAAATAAATAGATTTCCCTGATAAGATTAAAGTGAGCCTGTCACCTGTTTTGGGCGTTATAAACTGTGCTCACCACCTTTAACATGATGTAATTGGGGTTTCTGTAACCCCTTTATATCCCCAGACATCCCCCTGCATACGCCAGAAAATGGGTCTGATGGGGTGCAGCACACTGTGGACAGACCCGCCCTGTTGCCTGGAAAAGGCGCCCCGCTCCATTGAAAAAACGCCCCTCCTGTGTATGTATGTGAATGACATACAACGTCATTCACATGTCTCGAGCTTGTGCAGTGGCGCGGGTCACTGTGCTCTATTGAAGCGACACAGTGCCTGAAGTCTCGCGAGATTTGTGATGTCTCATGCCTGTGCAGTGGAATCTCGTGAGACTTTGGTCACTGTGCGGTTTCAATATCGCACAGTGACTCATGACACTGCTCAGGCGCGAGAGCTGTGAATGTTATTCTCATATATACACAGGAGGGGCGGGTTTTCAATGGAGCAGGGTGGGTTTTCTAGGCAGCGGGGTGGGTTGACCGCAGTGTGCCGCATCCCATCAGACCTTTAAGAACTCATTTACTTACAGTGCAGGACATATTAAAAGTTGATTTATGAGGTATGCAGGGAGACTTCTGGGGATATAAAGGGGTTACAGGAACCTCAATTACAGGTGGTGGGCAAGTTTATAACGCCCTAAACAGGTGACAGGTTCACTTTAATTACAAAGCTGCTTATTTTCATGTGTACTATTACATTGTGAAATAAAAATTAATATTTTAGCTACTCTTTAAGGATATTATGATTCATGATGCATTCTCTTTAAAAAGATATAGATATGATGTCTCCAGACACCACAATACCTCACAAATATGGTTGTGTATGGCATCACCCACATGACACTACAGACAGGACGCTCCCAATCCAGGGCCTTTAAAGCCGAATTATTATAAGTGAGTCGGAGACGCTGCCCGTGGTACAACAGCAAAAAAGGGAAAGTGGTTACCAACTAAAGATATAGCAGGTCAGGGGTGACCCTGCTACATCTATTTGTAAAACGAAAATTGAGGACCTATGAGCAATGAGAGAAGCCGCCAGCACTAGGCAACATGAAGAACAATTAACAGCAACAGAAAACACCTTTGAATTCTAAATTTTGGAAATGTAGGTAATTAATAAACTGTAGATAGGTAGAAGGTTCGATTCAGGTCCCATTTATCCTGTCATATAAATGGATAAAACCAAGGAATTTGGAAGTGATCAAAAGGGAAACAAAAGGTTTTTTGTTCTGTGAGAAACAATATGTGACAGTAGCTAAAACAATGTGAAGATGGATGTGCAGCCGCATAGAAGAATCACTCAGATGGCAGGACTCTGATTTTTATGCATCCATCTTTTTAACAGATGATCTGATCAAACAGGGATGTGTGCAATAACTTCAATGTACTTTCTTAAAAATCTATCTCCAATACACCCAATGAAAAGAATAATGCACCAATAGGACAACAGAGGATGTACAGCAGGGCACACATTTTTCAGCTAAACCTTTATTGGGCTGCTTAGAATATTTTTATTTGAAAGTGCCCGTATCTTTAAATTATTTACACTGCCTGCAAATATTAGATCTCTGGCTATCCAAAAATATAAAGATTCTTGCAGAATTAAAAGGAGTTCTAGATTTATTTTGAGTATGCCTGTCAGGGGTGTAACTACAGTAGGTGAGGGTTGCAATCTCACCTGGGCCCTGGAGCAGAGAGGGCCCAAAAAACCCTTTGGCTTAAAAAAAACTAATTTGATTAAAGATTAGCAATATTTGGAGGCCATAGTTGGAACCTTTGCCACAGGGCCCATGAGTTTCAGGTTATGCCACTGATGGGATACTCACAGTTATGGGATGCTCACAGGGAACATGAAACATGCATGTGACGGACAAAAATAATTTGTTTTTAAACCAACCTCCAATATTTTTTAGATCATGTACTGTGCATCACTAAGCTTGTTTAAAAAACAATCTATGTGGTTATCATAAAAAAGCACTATAGATGCACAGGACTATGAATTATGCACCGTCACTTTTAGTCATCGGGATGGTGCTTCAGCTGGTAACGGTTACATTAATCCACTTCTGTCATGGTATCTTTTAAATGTAGTCATGCCCTTTGCATTGCGTGACTGGCTTGATGTCACGGCAAACTCCCCTGTAATCCTGCGCTTGCACAGTTACTAGCCATAGCCGTGCATGCGCACTGAATATGGGAGTATGTTCCAGATCATTTCCAATGTGCGCATGCTTCAGGACAGAGGTGCACAGGGCAACAGGAGGACATTAACGGCAGTAACAGGGACGTGCTTTGCGTGCAATAGTATCTATCAGAAGGTCAGGAGCATGTGCACATCACAAATGATTCTGGGGAAATACACCCAGATTCAGTGCGCATGTCCAGGTCACAGCTAGTAACTGCGCAATTGAGGGATTACAGGGGAACTTGCCGTGCTTTAAGACAGTTACGGTAATGTGGGGGGGCATGAATACTTTTAACATATATACCATGACTGGACTTGATTGACTGATGCCTGCTTAAGCACCGCCCCGATGACTGTTTGTGCAGGTACATAATGCACACATCTAGGATATCCAAAGTGCTTTTTTATGATTTTTTTTTTTTAAACAGGTTATTGATGCACAATTACATGATCTAAATAAATTGGGGGCAATTTATAAATAAAAGGACATGACAGGTTCCCTTTAAGTACCCATATGGTGTAAAATATTATTAAAAGTAAATTATGATACTAATGGGCAGAAAGTATTAAAGGAAGTCTGTAAGCATCAAAAGGCTCTACACCACCTTAGTCCTTATATAGTCCTAAAAAAAAATCGTACTTTAATATCAGATCTGTAAATCTGTAGCATATTTGAATAAAGAAGAACTTCAGGAAAGTTAAGGCTGTGTCACACGTGTCAATGTCGCAAGCGACATCGCCGTAAAGTGACGCATCAGCGATGCCGCTAGCGATATCGCAAGTGGTCGTGCTGTGTGACAGAGCAACGCAATTGCGATTTATCGCTGGTCGCAGGTTGACAGGTTTACGAGGATGAATGTAAACCTGTCAATCTGCAACCAGCGATTAGGCTGGATCGCGCCGTCTGACACCGCAATAGCGATGTTGGCGGTGATCCAGCCTATACCGCAGCAATTGCTGCGGATCACTCGCTGGGTTGATCCCAGCCCAGCGGGCGATGGCTCTGTCCTCATCGCTGCAGCGTCACCGGCAATCATCCTGCCGTGTGACACCAAGGCTGCGATGTCGGAAGCGACCGCGCACCCGCATATCGCTTCCGACATCGCAGCCTTGGTTGACACGTGTGACAGGGCCTTTAGTGATGGACTTGGACACTAAATTTACAATGTTTATTAGGGCTGTGACCTCTAAAAGATACTGTGCTTGGTCTGAACAGTCATTTGGTACTGGCATACTCTATTCAACTATATCGGTTTATATCGATATATGACAATACATGGACACTATATCTGATAATTAATCTGAAGGTTCATTAGAAATTAATTTTTGGGTGATTTTTGTCTTTCTATAAGTACCCGCTGCCGTACAGCGTAGCGGATCATCACTTACACAATTTGTCCGGTATTTTATTCACTGTCTAGAATACTCTTAGTGTTAAGAAAAGATCAAACACCGTTTGCTGATTGAACAGAAATCAATAATTGTATTTAATGACTTTATGAAGAAAATAAATGACCCTCGCACTCTTAATGGATTAATGTCAGTGGTGAGCTATGCATCGCATACTGCTGACACAGTCCTGTGTAAAGTGGTGTCAATTTTCATGAGAGTGCCTTAAAATCTTCGCCGGGAGAAATTGTGTTTTAATGCCATTTCAGAATTCGTTTTCGAGAGGGATTTTTGCAATCCCATTTCAAAGAGTGAAAGCTCCCTCTGGATTGTTCCCA
Organism: Allobates femoralis; assembly: GCA_033576535.1. Lineage (NCBI taxonomy): Eukaryota > Metazoa > Chordata > Amphibia > Anura > Aromobatidae > Allobates > Allobates femoralis. The sequence continues at coordinate 135,139,027 of JARQOC010000003.1, forward strand.
CTCTCTTGTCATTGACATATACAGCGGCTGGGTCACCTTTTTAACAAAATGTTCCCTGAGAATTAAACCCAGACAAATAAATGTGCGCATTACATAAATACAAATTAGCCATTTATAGCGTCGTTTAATACAGGCGGCAGGAGGAAGCTTCTCTTCTGTACAGAATCACTTACTTGCTTTGGCCGCTGACAGCTAAACATTTTTCTAAATGAAGAAAACAGCTTATGACAAACATCCACATAAAAGTCGGCAATGTGAGGCAAATGTGATGAAGAGTACATTAATAGAGCACTTGTGGATCAAAGTAAGAGGCTTCTTAAGGCGCACATGGAACTAAATATTTCTTTTGTTGTCAGACGTGATGTGCTGAAGTACCCAAACTGTAGTGTGATAGGGAGAATAAAGGCAATAGTTCTGTGTCTGAAACGTTAAGTCAATTACTAACGTCATCCAAACATATTTAGCTCCTGTCGTAGTGAGACAATTCCTAGACAAGTCACATAAATCTCAACTACGAGAAGAAACTTTCACCTAAATTGAATAAAAGAAGCCACATTGTAGGCCGAGCCGCGGTCAACCCATCATTTCACTAGGAATTAGCCACATCACTTAAGACACTTTAACAATTCCCGACGGGAATCGGGAAGACCCGTGTGACAACTGTTACATTAACATCTACTTAATCCCTTAAGAAAAAAAGCCGACGATTACCACGGTAAACAACCTATTTACAAGACATTTCATGGTGATTTTGTATCTGGCCATTGTATTGTAATCCTTCAAGGCCATAGTCATAGGGTGTTCTGCTATCTCTGGGCTCGACACTCAGATTTCTTAAGCCTCCATTACACAGGTAGAAAATACTTCACAATCTCTAGGGTTCCTTATGCCTTATTGTTTCTATGGTGTTTTTGTTTTAACCCAAAATTGTCTGAAATTTGATGTGGGTGACGGGGTGCTTTATTTTAGGTCAAAAATGCCACCATCAGATATTTTGAAGGAGTCAATAGGGACATTTTAGACACAGAAAATACACTGCATTTTATGAGTTTTTATTATCATGCCTATTTTATGATTTATAGCATTTTTCACCCAAATCGTAGCATATATTGGGTATGGAATTTTTCTAACATAGACCTCCACTAATGTGTACAATGTCTACATGCATGTTGTACTTTTGATGGCATTTTCATGTTGTGCTTTTAACAATCCAACTTATACGATTCTGCTAGAAATATTTCAATCATATGCTCTATGAATAGAAAGATTATAAAGAGTGTGCCAAAAAAGAGAAGCCATGAAATGCCCAAGAACGTGTGTGTGAACTTAGTAGCCTAATGCCACTGCAATGTATATGTTACATGCCTATTACACATGGTGTGTATCATGTAAAAAAAACCTGTAATATTGAAGCAGTATTTGGTCAATATAAGGATGTATTCACATTCAGAGGTCATGTTGCGGCTTTAGACCACTGCTATACATGTGACATAATTTTGTATATATTTGTTGCATATACTGTATATATACTGTATATAAAGATCTGGAGAAGTGTTATTTAACGTGAAATTGTCACTGCATGTACGGTGTGTCACCTACTCCCTTTTACCGCCATGCACTTTTTACATGGACTTGTACCAAGAAAGGAGAATATATCTACTTTTGGTGAGTAGCAACTCATTTTTCTGATTTCATATCGCTTATACATATGTGCTCTCTATACTATCTCACTCATTTGATTTATTTATGTCATTTGCTACAGACAAATTAATAAACCAAAACCCAGGAGGGTTGAAACATATGATTACTGATTGTCAGAAAGTATCTGCACATATTGAACAACATTGGCCTACCTATATGTTGTATTTCACAATAAAATACTTTCTTGTAACCACCAAGCAGTGTACAGTGATTCTCTTCTACAGTCCTGTGCAGCTGTGGGTTTCCAATGTTTCCCTGCACAATCACTTAATCTTGCAGGGAATCAGCCGCTATTATCGGCAGTGCTGTCTTGCAGGTGAAGCGTCTGTTTTTCTGCTAAATTAAATGACTGTGCAGGGAAACGGTGGAAAGACTGCAGTGGTCTATAATAGCACCACGACTGCTGAGTATTGCTATAGGTCCTTTTCGATATGCCGATTTTGTCCCATTAACCAGAGCTGAGTGACTGTATACAAGTTGATTGGTGCTTATTTACTGGTCTGTTTAGGGGCCTTTCATCCTAGCGTTTCTGTCCATATCAGGCAGATCCGGACAGAAAACCGCATCTAACGGCGGCACTTGCGGCAAGCCCCATGCATTGTCTATGGGGCTTGCGGCAAGTGTGGTATTGGCGCGATCCGGCACTTGCGGCAGTTGGGGCCGGGAAAAGAAAACGCAGTCAGCTGCGTTTTTTTTTGCACGGCCGCCACTGCCGCAAGTGTCGGATCGCGGCCATACCATACTTGCCGCAAGCCCCATAGACAATGCATGGGGCTAGCCACAAGCATGCCGCAAGTGCGGCAGTTAGGCGGCAAATGCAGCAGATGCGGTTTTCTGTCCAGATCTGCCGTATCCGGACAGAAATGCTAGTTTGAAAGGGGCCTTACATGAGCTGGAAAAACGAAATTATGTTGTGGACATCACATTCTCCCTGTATACATAGGATGATGTGCTGAAACTAACGATTTCTTTTTGTCAAACATTTATTTTTGAGTATCCAACAAAAGCTCTTTTGATCTATGGGTGATCAATGGCATATCTATACAGGTTGATAATTAAGAACTTGCTCAAAAAGTTGAGTTAAATGTATTGTAACAATCTCTGAGCTCTCCTGATTCTATAGCTCTTTTCCATTTTGCGCTGTGTCACCCCAATGCAGAGATATTCACATTTATTGCTTTTGGAGGACGGTATGTGCAATCTCTGCTTGTAAGCCAACTAGGTGTGTTTTCCAAGTCTCTAGGGGTGTGCACTTTTACCTCTCCCAATTAAATGCTAGATCAGCTGCCTAGCTGTGATTGGCATGGTCTCCGAGGGTGGGGTGAAGTTGCACCCCCCCAGAAAAGACTATGAAGGAACGCCCAGTTGAACTACAAGCAGAAATTTTATATACTGTGCTCATAAACAATTAATGTAAATATCGTTGCAATGAAATGGTGTGGCGCTAAATGGCAAAACAGTTGCAGAATCCAGGTAGCTCAGGTATTTTTTTTCTTCACAAGTATTGAATTCAACTTCTTTGTAAATGTGACAAATCTTCTTTCAACATGTACAAGTTCAGTAAAAATTAATGTGTGGTTGCAATTTTTACTATTTTTACCTAAAAACTATTTTTGGTCAAGATTTATTATCTCCTCGTTTAAACAGATATCAATAAACAGGAAAATTGTGTGACTTCAAAGTCAGAAAAAAGGTACTGAAAAAAAATATATGATTATTGTTTTCTATAAATGCCTTTCAAGTGCTACATTGACAACCAACATTAACAATCTTCTCTTATAAAAGAACAATGCTGCTAATGAAATTAGGTGTGAGTATGAGGTTCATTAAACATCAATTATACCCCCCAGCAATTAATGCTTCCATATAGGGAAAAACTAGAGAACGGAAACAATGGCACCTCCTCTGCACCACGTCTGCATTATAACCTTTCTGTGCCGATATTCCAGCAGCCATACATCTGTAGGTTATCCTAGCTGTATACCTGTATACATTCAGCTTGCATAAACACAATAGCTGATATTAAAAGGAGGACACCACATGAATTGTAAGCATTTCCTACACTAATGTTGTGTGGTTAATTAAAACACCTTTCATAATGACTGACTGTCCTTGTAAAGTTATTCACACATTATAAAGCTCTTTATATGAGCTATGCTTATTCCTATGAAAACAATCATAAATGAAGGCAATGTCAAAAAGCATCGTATTGTTTAGTAAATTATGCATTACAAATGTATATTGTATATACCGTATATACTCGTGTATAAGCCGACCCGTGTATAAGCCGACCCCCCTACTTTTGCCCCAAAACCTGGGAAAATTTATTGACTCGTGTATAAGCCGAGGGTGGACCCCAGCACAGGTATACAGCCCCCAGCAGTGTGGTATACAGCAGCCTCCCCAGTGGTATATACAGGCCCCAGCAGTGTTACAGCAGCAGCCCCAGTGGTATATACAGCAGCAGCCCCAGTGGTAGTATACAGCAGCCCCAGAGGTATATACAGCAGCCCCAGTGGTAGTATACAGCAGCAGCCCCAGTGGTAGTATACAGCAGCAGCCCCAGTGGTAGTATACAGCAGCAGCCCCAGTGGTAGTATACAGCAGCAGCCCCAGTGGTAGTATACACGCAGCCCCAGTAGTATATACAGCCCCAGTGGTAGTATACAGCCCCAGTGGTAGTATATAGCCCCAGTGGTAGTATATATACAGCCCCAGTGGTAGTATATAGCCCCAGTGGTAGTATATAGCCCCAGTAGTAGTATAGAGCCCCAGTGGTAGTATATAGCCCCAGTGGTAGTATACATACAGCCCCAGTGGTAGTATATAGCCCCAATGGTAGTATATAGCCCCAGTAGTAGTATACAGCCCCAGTGGTAGTATATAGCCCCAGTGGTAGTATATAGCCCCAGTGGTAGTATACATACAGCCCCAGTGGTAGTATATAGCCCCAATGGTAGTATATAGCCCCAGTAGTAGTATACAGCCCCAGTGGTAGTATATAGCCCCAGTGGTAGTATATATACAGCCCCAGTGGTAGTATATAGCCCCAGTGGTAGTATATAGCCCCAGTGGTAGTATATAGCCCCAGTAGTAGTATACAGCCCCAGTGGTAGTATATAGCCCCAGTGGTAGTATATATACAGCCCCAGTGGTAGTATATAGCCCCAGTGGTAGTATATAGCCCCAGTGGTAGTATATATACAGCCCCAGTGGTAGTATATAGCCCCAGTGGTAGTATATAGCCCCAGTGGTAGTATACAGGGCCCCATCAGGGCCCCCCTCATAATTTGGCGCCCCCACCTCAGTTTCTGGGCCCCCCCGCATGCAGCGCTGCACATATACATTACGTGTCTAGCAGCTGTTACCCTCCGGTGGCAGATCGCGGCTCCCGGCTCCGGGCTCCATCTTCCTCGCTGTCTTCCTGCTTTGTGACCGGCGCGATGACGTCATCGCGCCGGTCACATGACAACCAGGAAGACAGAGAGGAAGATGGAGCCCGGAGCCGGGAGCCGCGATCTGCCACCGGAGGGTAACAGCTGCTAGACACGTAATGTATATGTGCAGCGCTGCATGCGGGGGGGCCCAGAAACTGAGGTGGGGGCGCCAAACTTTGAGGGGGGCCGTATGACTCGCGTATAAGCCGAGGGGGGACTTTTCAGCCCAATTTTTGGGCTGAAAAACTCGGCTTATACGCGAGTATATACGGTACCACTTATAGTACTTCCATTTTGTTCTGCATTGGAATCTAGATTTCAAATCAAGGAATAATCACCCTCATTTTTGGAGCTTTTTGCTCTCATGATAAGACAGAGTGATAATATATTGCTATAATACGCCATCAATTTATTATCAGAGGGGGCTCAACTGTTGAGATCTTAATTGATCCTGAAAATAAAATAGCAGCAGTGCTAGTTTTGCATTGTCCCTATATAAGTTTTCACCATAAAGGGAACTGCAGCCACCATATTCACTTGAAAAGAACTAATTTTCAGTTCCTAGCTCAGCAGGCTACTCCGTTCTTCAGATCTTAAGCCCCCGTCACACTAAACGAGATCACTAGCGAGATCGCTGCTAAGTCACAATTTTGGTGACGCAACAACGACCTCAGCAGCGATCTCGCTCTTTTTGACACTTAGCAGCGACCAGGCCCCTGGTGTGAGATCACTGATCGTGTCAGAGTCACCTGGACCATTTTTCATCGTTGGGGTCCCACTGGGCAGCATGCATCGGTTTGACAGGGACAACGACGAACGATCTCAATACTACAGGTCTGAGAAACAGGGTCCCAACAACCTCCGTATCATTCCGGATTGTTGCTGCGTTGCTGGTGAGATCTGACTGTTTGACATCTCACCAGCGACCACATAGCGACGCACCAGCGGTCCCTACCAGGTCGTATCAGTGTCGGGATCACTGGTGGTCGCTAAGTGTGACAGTACCCTTAGTGAGATGCCATCAATGGCGTAACTACAAGAGGTACAGGGGTTGCAACTGCACCTAGACCCTGGAGCCCAGGGGGCCCCAAAAGTCCCTTTGACCTATAGTAAAAGTCTACTGCTATTAAAAATTTGCCATAATTGGGGGCTCCATTGGAGCTTTTGCATTGGGGCATACAAACTTCCAAGCTACGTCACTGCATTCCATCAATTTATGCTACAATTTAAGTCTGAGTTCACACAACGAGAAAATATGGTCAGATTATGCTAATCAGACTCTTATCTGAGTGTGAGCCTGTTTTCTTGGATGAGTGGAATAACGAACAGAAGTTGGCAAGAGGTGAAGATCCGAATGGTGATTATATGACAGGGGAACAGGGTGTACATTTAAAGGGCCACGCCAGCACTAAAAAAACCGCAGAGTGGTGCCTTAGCACAGGGGTCTCAAACTCCATGCCTCGAGGGCCGCACATAGTGCAGGTTTTCAGGATTGCTATTGCATTTGACAATCAAATTACCAACTATTAAATTCTAAGGAAATCCTGAAAACCTGCACTGTGTGTGGCCCTCGAGACCTGGAGTTTGAGACTCCTGACTAAGCACATGCTATTGGAAAAAAAAAGGACTAGCACTGCTGTCAACCATAGACGTCATCATGCAGGCGTTCGTACAACATGGACATACATGTACAGCAATATGTGGGAAAGATCTCCTTGTCATTGTAATAATCTCCATTCTGCTTCATCGTTACACCTTATACCACCATCACTGAGATAGAATTGGCCAGAAACCAGTCTACATACAGATTTCAGATAAAATATCTGCAACAAATGCAATACAAAACTAAATCTAAATTCAGTAAAAAAAAATGTAAAATCTAGAAAATTATCTAGACTGCTGTTTGTTTCATCATAACCCATGGGTAAAAGTCGTTGGTAAAATTCTTATCAAAATTTTCAGATGTTTTTGTCCACTTATTGCAATAAATAATGGAACAGTTACTAATAAATGACTAGACCCATCCGTACATAAGCAAGAAGCTCAGAACAGTTAAGGCCTTGTTCACACATCTCCGCTGCTAGTATTCAGTGGATCTCCGCTAAATACTTAGCTTTTTTCAGTGAAGCGGAGATGCGTGAGCACTGCCGGCTTCCTGGTGATGCAGCCCCTGGTTACCCGATGTTGATCGTGGTAACCACTTCACACACAAGGCTATGACCCGCTAAATACTAGCAGTGGAGATGTGTGAACAAGGCCAACATAGCTTTTCCCATTGTGTACTGACCACCATTGAATAGATAGAAAAGGTTCTCGTTTATATACATGCATTTGTGCGGGGGTTTACAGCTTCTATCAAGTTAATAATAAAGAAATGAAAATCACCATATACTGCTTTTACAGCTACTCCCTTCCTCTTGTTTATCTGTACAGATGGAGAAAATATGGGGTATGACAGGATAAATCAGCCGGAGCTTCTTTTAATACTTCAGTCCATGGTAACGGTTTAATTAGGAACATCTTGGCGCAGATTCTGATCTATGTGTCAGTCTATCCCAGAAGAGAACGGTACACAATCCATCTTTGTTTTATTGCACTACATGAGGAAAGTGTCCAGGGGACTGAGCGGAGCGCTGCGAGGAGTTGTGCGTGTGATATGGGAGTACGTTAATCAGTAATAATCCCTGCAACTGACGCGGAACACATCTGAGGACAAGGACGAGTGCAAACATATCACAAGGAATACAAATAGGACAAAGAATGACGAGGCGATAGCGATTCTCTGCACAGCCATTCTCTGCACAGTGTCATCTAATGCAATGCAGTGCCACACTGTGAATATTGGGGAAGAGCAACTTTTCTCTAACACAAATATGTCAGTTTGTGAGCAGAATAATTTACAAATAAAAAGTCATTACTAATAATTCTATTACTTTGTAGAATGCAACTGTGATTGCTTTAAAGTTAAGCTACATGTTGATGCAAATGAGATATCCAACCAGTAACAAACATTTCAACTCATCCAAAAATGTTTAAAAGTAACAAAGGAAGTGAAACTCACAGTATCGAGCTCCTGGGACAAAGCCTTCTGGTTCTTTCATTGGTACAGTGTACAGTGATGTCACATTTCAGGGACATCTGATTTATGCAGTGAATCACTTGATATAGAGGTCAAAACTGCACCAATCACTGGCTATATTGGGTCATCGCTGCAACTAATCAGTTTGGTTACAGAGGGTAATTGCTTCAACGAATCACTGGCTGTAGAGGGTCACTGCTGCAGACAATCCCTAGCTGTAGAGGGTCACTGCTATTGCAAATCACTGGCTGTAGAGGGTTAAAGCTGCAGACAATCCCTGGCTGTAGAAGATCACCACTGCAACCAATCAACGGTTAAAGAGGGTAACTGCTTCAGGCAATCACTGTCTGTAAAGGGTCACTGTTGCAGGCAGTCACTAGCTGTAGAGGCTAGCAGCAACAATCAATCACTGGTTTTAGGGTAAATGCTGGACCCAATCACTGGCTGTAGAAAGTAACTGCTGTACCCAATTACTGGCTGTAGAGGATCACTGCTTCTGCAAATCAGTGGCTGTAGAGGATCACCACTGCAACCAATCAGTGGTTGTAGAGGGTCACTGCTGGACCTGATTACTGACTGTAGATGGTCACCACTGCAACCATTGGTTGTAGAGTTTTACTGCTGGACCCGATCACTGGCTGCAGAGGGTCACCACTGCAACCAGTGGTTGTAGAGGTTCACTGCTGGACCGAATCACTGGCTGTAGATGACCACTGCTGCAAAGAATCACTGCCTGTAGAAGGCCACTGCTGAAGCCAATCACTGGATTCAGAGGGTCACTGCTGTAGACAATCACTGGCTGTAGACAGTCACTTACTACAAATCACTGGCTGTAGAGGGTCTCTGCTGCAGACAATCACTGGCTGTAGAAGGTCATCGCGTCTGTAAATTACTGGCTGCAACCAATCAGTGGTTATAGAGGGTAATGCTTAAAGCAATCACTGGCTGTAAGTGTTCACTGCTGCAGCCAATCACTGGCTTTAGAGGGTCACTGCTGGACTCGATCACTGGCTGGCTGTAGAGGGTCACTGCTGGATCCGATCACTGGTTGTAGAGGCTCACTACTGCAACCAATCACTGGCTATAGAGGTCCACCGCTGCTACTAATCACTGGCTGTAGAGTGTCACTGCTGGACCAAATCACTGGTTGTAGAGGGTCACTTCTGGACCCGATCACTTGTTGTAGAGGGTCACAGCTGCAACCAATCACTGGCTGTAGAGGACCACTGCTGCAACCAATCACTGCCTGTAGAAGGTCACTGCTGAAGCCTGTCACTGGATTCAGAGGGATAAGTGCTGCAACCAATCATTGGCTGTAGAGGGCCACTGCTGCAACCAATCGTTGGCTGTAGAATGTCACTCCTGCAGCCAATTACTAGCTGTAGAGGGTCACTGCTGCAACCAATCACTAGCTGTAGAAGGCTACTGCTGGACCCAGTCACTGTTGGATTCCTATCATTGGCTGTAAAAGGTCACTGATGAAACCAATCACTGGCTGTAGAAGGTCACTGCTGCAGCCAATCACTAGCTGTAGGATTTACATCTGGAACCAATCCCTATCTGTAGAGTGTTACTTTAGAACTTGACCACTGGCTGTAGAGGGTCACAGCTGGACCCGATCACTGGCTGTAAAAGGTCACTGCCAGACCCAATCACTGGCTGTAGAAGGTCAATGCTGGACCCGATCAGTGGCTGTAAATGGTCTCAGCTGAAACCAATCCTTGGCTGTAGAAGGTGACTGCTAGATTGGATCACTGGCTGTAGAAGGTCACTGCTGGACCCGATCATTTGGCTGTAGAAGGTCACTGCTGGACCCGATCACTGGCCATCATATGTCCCCCATCATTGTTAACGCAGCAAGTAGAGAGTAAGTGTGGACCCCTGAAGCACTGGAATAAGATCAGAAAAGAATTGGTGAAGTAATTATTGTAGTTTTAGTACATTTTAGGAGCTTTTAATATACTTTTAGCAATTTTTATACCCTACACTGCGGTGCAGGAGACATCAGTGAAATGAGGCCAAAATTCTCTAAATGAAATTTGTGAAGTTTGCAAATGCACAAATCACGAAGTCCATAAAAACATCATGAAATCTTCTGTCTGCATTATGTTTAGTCTTCAGCAGGAACACGGCAGGGAATATGATATTTCCTGCTACCTTGCAGGTTATTTCAGGGATTACTGCCTGTAAGCGAAGCAATTGCAGTAATGACATCATATTATAGAACTGCTCCAATGTAGAATTTCACATTGAGCTAAAGCCGTGACTAAAAAAGTGACTTCAAGGTCATGAGTACATGCTTGTCTTAAAGCCATATGCTGGTGCACACATTGCTTTAGTATAATGAAGAAGCTGACAATCCTTCCCTATTATGGGATGCTCTGACCCTGAAGTACTCAGCACTTATCAGCACTTTGCACTGGCACAGTTGCATGAGACACAAGCATTAAACTGTTTAAAATGGGCCACCTATGACCCCTTCACGATTACGGACTTTCTGTGGATGAGCCGTAAACCCTCCAACAAGCCACTAGCTATGGGCTCACTTTTATCTCCAATTTAGTGCAAGAGCCATATGAAAGTCAGTTTTTTTAGACACTTATCTGAATCATGGGGTTTAGGTTGTCAGATTCACACAGCGCTGACCACTCTTCTGCATCTATCAAACGCTGCTTTACACATCCAGCACATTTCTGTAAAGGGCAGCACACTCAAAGTCCAAGTGATTTATACCGAGAAGGCAAGTCAGTTTGTCTGACTGTCTCTCATCATTTCATGACTCTCTACAGACTTCGAGGTGTTGAGTAAAATATTTATTATTACATCTAGCCCTTCAGCGCTGTAGAGAGGACATCTCCGAATACCTAGAGAATCTGCGATGGAAACAATGGCTCACATCATATTTATTGGTCTTATTCTGAAATGTAGATAATCATTTCATTGAGAAATGTAAAGAAAAAAGTGATAGTGTATACTGCATATTACAGAATAGTATTTTCACATATGGATAATCTAAATTAAAGCTTCTATTTATTTTTACAAGTAAGGAATTATATTTAAAGATAGTCAAACATGTCCAAACATGTCCAGTGGCCAAGTAAAGAAAAAATCCAGCTCCATAGGTCAGCTAAAATCCAAAAGATTTATTGATACATACGTACTTAAAATGCTAAAAACATTCCTTATAAAACCAACAGACAGGGCTGTTGAGTCAGAGTTGTGGAGTCAGTGTCCATTTTGGTGAAGTCATAGTCAGATTCAGGGAAACTGAGGAGTCAAAGTTGGAGGTTTGGCTTACTGATTCACAGTCAGGTGTGTGGAGTCAGAGTCTTGGAGTTGGAATCGGTGTCTATTTTGATGAAGTTGGAGTCGGATTCAGGGAAATTGGCAATCGGAGTCAAAGGTTTGGCTTACCCAGTCCACAACCCTGCCAATAAATACGGCTTGTGTGCAGCTATGGTCCATGCCTACGCTATGGCTACGTTTTTAATTTGGATGAAAAAGACAAAACATTCGTTATCCAAGATTGGATGCTTGTTTTTATGTCTTCTGTAACGTGTAGCCATGGCCATAGCTGCACACAAGCTAAAGTCTATTGGTTTTAAATTAATCTGGTTTTTTTTTGCAAATTAAGAATGTATCAAGAAATCTTTTGGATCTTAGATGACTTTCGGAGCTGGATTTTTTCTTTAGTTGGACTTCATACACTTGTCAGAGCTACTCCTGTGCTCCATTCATGAGGGCTGAAACATCCAGTGAGCTGGCTTACTGTAGTATTTTTTTTCCACTATACTAATTTCCAATGGCTACTTTTCCATAAATATTCATGCTCAACTTGGCTAAGTATGCACGTTTCCCCAAAAATCAGCTAAGCTACAGTAAACAGTTGCCTGACACCTTGGCTAGCGTACTATACACCATAAGAGCAAAAAGAATGGACACTGAAATATAACATGCATGATAATTCAGTTGGTCCCGCCAAAACAATACATAGTTAACTGGTCCCACCAAAATTGTCTGGTTAAGTCAACTTTCCTCTTGCATGTATCGGTACATTTAGGCTGTAAGTGAATATTCATGTAATGTAAATCACTAAATTATGATCTATTCAGACATAATCGCCTCAAGGGGATCTGTCTGCAATGTAAATCATTAAATTATGACCTACTCGGAGAGACAGTGTCCTCTAGATGAGGAGGTTTCGTTATTCAGTTAAATATGTTTCTTGTAATTGCCCAAAATCCATATAACATTGGGCCGTAAATTCTAGTTTGCACATCCAGAACTTTGCTTCATTATTTTTTTCCCTTTCTTCATATTGATCTCATTCTTTACACGTTCCAATTGGATATCTATGATGAATACCCCCACTGTATCCCATAGTGGTCCTTAGGACTGCGCATGATTGGGGTGATGTGACAATGTGCAGAGTGATCAACACCAAGAGGTCAACCCTCCCAATGTGACCAGATGTGGAGCCAATGATCAGACTGAAACGCATCAAACATACAAAAGATCAAGGCACATTTTTAAAATGGTTTGAATTATTTATAAGGGGGTCAAAAAATGTGACAGATGAGAGAAGGGGTAAACTGTCACCCTGTTATATTCCAGCAGTCAAGAGGGGATATCATTTTGATAATATAACATGACGTTCTCATAAAATGTAGCATCCCCGTTGACAATCAGAGACATGAGAAATTATATATAGTGGAGGTCAGAATCAGAGCACTACACAGAGCAACGGTAGCTTTACTCATTGATGGTCTAGACTCCGTAATGAACATGTAGACGTGGCCACTCCAAAGTGATTAATGTTTGGAAAACCCTGGCAGCCATAAATATGAGTACACACGATTCATATTGAATTAACCAGCAACTTCACATTAACGTCTGGAGGAGCGATGTGCGGAGCTCTGACTGTCAACATAGCCACAGGGGTGATTGTTAAATAAATGAAAAAATATAGTATGCCATGCAATCAGTAGACATGAGGTTTGGTGAGTGTGTGTATTCATGTGTTTACATAAAGCAAAATCTGAAATGTAGTCAAGAGATTGTTAGATTCTTGTAGTAGACAATGTAATGAAGTACAGCAAGCAATCACATTCACTTACAGGAAGAATAACAAAATGCATTAGAAAAATCACCAGGGTGGCAAAGTAAAAATCCCATTCATGCTGCTGTTTATTGGAATTGATATATTCACTTCAGCACCGCATAATTACATTTATAAAATCACAAGGCCTGTGGAACAAATATGTGTGACATGAAAGTATATTATACACTGGTTTCTATTGTATCCTACATAGACATGGAGAGCCAGGGATTCTGCGGGAGTTGTGTGTCCCATATATTTCACCACTCCCTTGAGGAAGGCAACAACCTACACAAATTTCTGATCGAAAATCTTCAAGGAGAGCTCAACATACAGTCTCCTGAGGTTTGACCTAGAAATGTAGATTTTGGTTCCACGTCCTTAAACATTTACACTACAGATCTGTCTTTAGAGGCCACATGGCATTTAGGTAAAGTAACATTAAATAGGTGGACAACATAAAACAGACCCTATAATGTTAAGGAATCTATAAGGATTCTGACAAACAATACAGAGACAATGAATTAGATCACATTTTTTGATGATCAACAGGTTGGTCATTTAATTGGTGTAGTTAACTCAAAAGCCTAACGACTGCCATACACATTAGACTAATGATGACCTATAATATCGATTGCTCAGACAAAATTCTAAGGTGGGGCCAATGACATCTGATTGACAAGAGTGTTAAGGATCCAGCATGTCTGATTTTAGACTGCTGATCCATTCATTCTTCCGGAGATAAGCCACCTGACATGTTCTCTCATAGTGAACACAGGAGCACTGTGTATGGGAATGATGATGACTGAGATTGATGCCAACCAAATCTTCAGCCTAACCATGATTCAGCAGACATGATGTGTATTCTGGTTGTGGGATTGTCTTTGAAATTGCTTGTATTGGCCACACGTATATGTTTCCATTTGAAATAATGAGATATCACAAGGGGTGAGTCTAAATTTTGTATTTTCACCCTAACCAATTTTTATGGATCAATAAAGAAACATTTATTTAAAAAAGATATACTGGCTCATCTTCTCTTTCTAAAATTCCAATAAGTTACACCCGCTAGCTGACAGGTTAAAGACCAGATTCCTTGTTTCATCACAAGCGGTGATTACTCTTTTTCCCAGAGGGTGAGTGAGCAAAATTTTTGTGCATGGATAATTTGGCAGACAGCCATCTAATGGGGACTTACGTTGTATAAATAGGAGAGCAAACAAAAAGGTTGTAATTATTTTATTCTTTTATTTATTTTATCAATCAATTGGCTATCAACTATAGATGACTAAATCTGTACCTTTAAAGGTAACCAACTAGCAGAATTTTCACATAAAAAGTAAATGCAATGCTATACTAGCATTAGGATGCAGAAACAAATCATACCCTCCATATAGAGATTGAATGCTCGATTGCAGAAAAATCTGTTATCAAAGGTTCCGAAATGACATCATTGGTGGAGTGGCATGAGCATTGGGATGGGACTATGTGGGTCAGGTCTTGCATTAATAGTTTTACCCTGAGTGCTTGGCTAGCCTCTATGTAAATTTCTTCCCCACATCGCCGAAATTATACTTACAGCCGAATGAGCAGTAGAATCTTGAAGCATTGTAGAAACTGTTCAATAAAATGGCATTGATGTTACCACTTGTGCATGCCGCTATCTTAGGCATCATCAGATTGAAGACATTGTCTCCTTCTAACTTGCTTGTGCCATGGGAGGGGCATGCACCCTCCCATTTTCTGTTTCCGTAGGAGCACGTGCAGTCACAATAAAAGAGGAGACAGCCAATAACAGATTGTGGATGCAATGTGCAGTACAGCATGAGCATCTAACAAGTCAGAAGCAGGAGGACAATGTCTTCAATAAAGCCCCCATCACAAATAGCGAGATTGCTAGCAAGATTGCTGTTGCGTCACAGGTATTGTGACGCAACAGCGAACTCGCCAGTGATCTCGTTTTGTTTGACACATAGCAGTAACCAGGCCCCCGCTGTGACATCGCCGATCGTGTCGGAATGGACTGGACCATTTTTTGATCGTCGTGTTCCCACTGGCCAGCATGCATCAGTGTGTTTGATGCCTTAACAACGACCTCATTGGCGACTCAGAACTCAGCCACGTAGGTCTGAGTCGTCAGACTAGCTGCAGTGTGACAGGGTCCCAACGACCGCCGAGGTCGTTATACGGGTCGCAGTATCATTGCTGCGTCGTTGAGTAGATCTGACTGATTGACATCTCACCAGCGACCACATAGCGACGTTCCAGCGATCCTTAGCAGGTCATATTGTTGTTGGGATTGCTGGAACGTTGCCAAGTGTGACAGGACCCTAGGATGGCACCGGAGATAGCAGTATGCACAGGCGCTGACTCCAACTCCATTTTATTGAAGCGTTACTGCAATACTTCATGATTCTAATGCTCATGCATTGGCCATAGGTGTAATGGTGGTGATGGGGGAGGAGAAATTTATATAGAGGCCAAGCACACAGGATAGTAATAAGACCTCCCTACATAGTCTCACCCAGATGCTTATGCCACTCCACCAATGATGCCATTTTTTAATATTTGATAATTGATTTTTCTGAAATCAAGCATACAATTTCCAAAGTGAAGGTATGATTTGATTCAGCATCCTAGCGCCAATATGGAATTGTCTTTACTTTATATCTGAAAACCCTGCAAGTTGGTTCTCTTTAAAGATTTTTATACACATTAAATATATGTTAACTGACCATATTGGTTTTGGAAGTATTAGACCAACGAGTAATGAGGAAAGACTTTTTAACAGTAAAGGTTGGGGAAAGTCTCATTAGGCATGTTGGATTTCAACATGCTCTATCCACTATTACCAGAAGAGTTATACTAAACTCATTGTCTGTGGATCACAACGAAAAATGGAAGTTAAGAGTTAATTGCCAATTGACGATTTGGCTGACAACTATTTAAAGTGAAACAATTGCATATCAGGAGCTGGCTGTATGATCTTTGCCAAATATATGTGATTTTGAAATTTTGTGGCATTTCAAAGAAAAACATACCTTAAGAGTCTCCGAGGACTAAGTTATGATGAAGACTAGTTGGACTGGGGTCTTCCCACTCCTGCCCTGGATTGTCTTTTAGTGCATGCACAGAACAGCATGTATCAGCTGTCAGGTTCACTATAAAGTCTAGGAATGGCTAAATTCTAATAAAATAATAATCAGATTAAGGATGTGTCACGAGGATTATGAGGAAAAGGGAAACCAGGGCGTCTGATCTGCACCTCAAGATAGAAAGCCCTGACTATCCCTAACTAAGGAGAACTCCTGATGGTGGATAGGCCTGAGGCTCCACTCCTGTAGAGCTCTGAACTGATTCCCACTCCAACCTCCCACCGGATCAGGGAAGTAATGGAACCCATACATAAAGACTGACAGGGGAGAACCAAAATACAAGCTCACAACACTCACACACAGGGAGAATATAATAAGTAATAAGGGAGTAAACAAGTTCAAGCAGGAGTTGAAAATGCAACAAGGAAGATATCACCAAACAAGTAGCAAATTACTAGAACACCAAGAAAAGGCCCAGTATTGTTGGAACAATGCTAAAGCTATAGTCAGCATTCAAGAACAGATTCCAGCATCTTAAAAAGGCAGGGAGCAATTGTGATAGGTCTTCTAGAACACATGATCCTAGAGGTAATCAAGAGTCATAAAGAGATTAACTCCTGCTAGCCCAATTACCACTGAGAACACAACTGGTCGTTGTCCGAGCCTGACTGTGCAACTCAGAAGCATCAGAGAAACCTCAGTGTCAGAATCTGAAGTGTGAACAGAGCCAAATGTCGCCATGACACTCTGCGAGTTTGGAGCAAAACGCTGTGTGCCAGAATAAATACACAAGAAGACTGTCAGTTTTGTCATAATTGTGTTAGATCTTGCTACAGATATACATGTTGCTAATTTTTAAATTATCAGAAAATGTACCTGATATTGGCATTGTGCTGGAAATGAACTATTTACTGATTTAAAAAAGAATTAAAGGAACCAATAGTCCGAATTAAAACATGCTGTAAAAACATGTAGGTACATTACACACTGCAGGATTTCCCCTGATCAGTTTCCACCCGGTTTGTGTGCCAAAACCAGGAGCGTCTCCAAAACTCAGAACAGATGTCAATCTTTCAGTTATAGGTTTCCTCTGCAAGTTCCTCTCCTGGTTTTGGCACACAAACCTGATCGAACCTAATCAGGGAAAGTCCTGCAGTGCGAAACCAGCCTAATAGGCTTTATATTGGCTTTGTAGCCCTAAATTATATAGTGGGTGATTGGAAGGTATGATGGCTTTAGGGACCATACTTGAATACATGGGCAAAATAATTTTTCTCAGGTTTGAACTTCGAGCTAAATAACAGGATTAGACTCTAGATAGTATATATTGTAAAAAAGTAACAATTCTTAGCTGCTAATACGGCTTACTCTGGTATGTAGAAACACAAGTCCTTGTGTCTGTTGGAAAGTATTAACTAAGGAGTAATGAAATGACAATATTTGCAAATGAGATACAATAATCCACAGATAAAACAAGCTGAACTGTCCATTTGGGAACTAGATCCATATCCTCGCTACATCTCATGCATTTAGTAGATAATCTACTGGCACGGTCGGAGTTAAACCTCATGCCACAGAAACATGCTGTGTGCCGAAGAGTACAGTATTTTCCTAATAAAATATTAAACAGCTCGGCGCTGCCACAGAGTGAGGTAAGATGACTTCTCTTTCAAGCCTATACTTGTGAGAAGTCATGTAATTCAGGCTAAAAAAAAATCTGCTTTGTTGAATAAATCTCGGCGTTTATCGTCCTTCAGAAAATCAGAAGTCGGGTACATAAAAAGGGGAGGTTCACGTAATGTTGGAAATTCACTAATGTGGTTTATAGGACTCATGCACTTGATTAACATGGGACTTTGCCCTCTTTTTAGAAACGTAACGTTCTGTTTGTAAATACCTATGCCGTTGAGAATTGGTTCAGAGCTTCGGCTTGGGTGGATGGTGTAAACAGTTAATCACAATCTGATGACACGCTGCCGACATTGCTGAGATATTCTCCTGAAATACCATCCTGGTTTTGTTGAGAGACATGTGTTTACTATGTGGCGCACGCTTGTGTGGCATGTTACATGTACAAAGCATATTTGTACAAGGGCTTTCATTCAGGAGACGGATAACATATTCCCTGTGTGCCTAGAAGCTCACCTCTCTAACCTTTCCTCCTGTTACTAGAAGCTTACAACGTTCCTCAACTTGTGATCTCAATCCAGGAGAGGTGGGGGCAGCTGGCCTTGGGGAGAGCGGGCATAGACCACCTGGCTGCTATGTTTGGTCACTTCCATAGAAAAAAAACAGTCAAGTAAAACTCTTTTAGGCCGACTCCTACAAGTTGTTCGAAATGATTTTCAGTTGCTGAGTACTTTTATTTTTTTTTTCCCTCCTGCTCAGTAAAAAGATCTACGGGTGCTTCTTTTCTATAGGCACATCCATTCTTCTTCCAAGTAATCATGGAGCTGTCATTCGTGAATTGCAAATGTGTGAGGACAACGAGATGCTGACAAGACAGTGTTTCTGTTGAAAAGAAAAACATGTATTGTTCGCAGGGCACAAATAAATCTTTTCACTCGCTGCATCGTTGTGAAAGCAACAAGCAAAAGCAAAATCATTTCAGTCTGCTCCTTTACTGCTTCACAAGAGTGGGGTGTCCATGCTCCCTTGTGGAGAAGAAGAAAAGGCAAGTGGCTGCTTTGTTTCAATATAAAAGGTATATGTAGATGTTCAAAGACAAACAACATAGTCGATGACCTGACAGAAAATATTGGACGCGGGAAAAGAAGTCCCAGAATGCATGCTAAAAATATTGTCACTTGTTAGGGCAACATCATCGCTCACCACTCATCATCGATAATTTTCAGGTATCGTGCCACCATAGAAATTAATGTTATTGACACCTAAAATATACTCATGGCATCACTGCACAGAGCAAAGCTGCCAAGTCACTAGGCAACAATGGAAAAGACCATCAGATCCTTGATAACGCCATTCAAACCGCCAAGCATTTGGCCTGACAAGCTTTGGGTAAGGGTTCTAAAGAATACATTTTAAGATTTCCATCATGTTGGACCAATTTCATTCTTGATCTGGAGCACCGATATCTCAATCGATTATGACAAGATTGACACTTGAATTGGCGCTTTGCATTCATCTGTAATACTGCTTCCATTGGGGCTCACAATCGAAATGCCCCATCAGTATGTCTTTGGAGTGTGGGAGGAATTTGGTGAGGATCATGTCGGATCCGATTCGGTCTGATTTGATCCACTGTGTCCAAAATCAGAGCAGTCTCCGATTTTGGGTACAGCTAAAAATCGGACAGAAACGGGTCCTACACAAATCGGATGGCAATAAGGCCAAATCCGATGTGATCCGTGGCCCATACATGGGGTCAAATCAGATCCGTGGCTGTCAGTTTTACAACGCACAGCCACGGATCCAAGAAAATGTAATGTGAAAGCAGCCTTAGGCTTCCCAACTACAGCCTCTCTAAGTGACTGCAGACTTATGAATCCTCACATTGTGTGCATTGCGCTCAGTTAGAATTCTACAATGCCTGGCACCAGGAATGTACTGGAAGTATGTGATATATATAGTCTAATCAGAATGTTGCCTGAAAGTATGTGATTTGGCTACATGAGGCCACGTGCCGACTAGATAGGCGAGCCCTCGCTTAATGCCAGTTTCACCTGTGGTCACATGACTGTCCACTCCCGATTATGACACTGGAGAATCCTCACAGTGCAAAGTGTGTGCAATGTGATGACTAACAAGTCTACAGTCACAAAGCATGACACATAGAGTAACATATAGAGTGACTTCAGACTTGTAGCCTAAGACCAGACAGCCCCTTTAAGACATTTTATTTTTTAAACCAGAAGTGGAGCTAGATGTTGACTTTGACTACTTGCTATAATTTGGCAGCCATTGCAACATAATGTTGCAATCCATAAGAATGAATGATGTTGTAATTTCAAGGTTAAGAACAGTGAATATGAACAGGTTGTGCCAGCCTTTCGAGAGCCACCTGAAGACATTGCAAACTGAAGAAATGGAACTGTGCAGAGGCCTTAAGAAGGAACTGTTTAAAAATGTTTAATAAAGTCTAATATTTAATTTAAGAATCATTTTTATGCTTGTTAAGTCTGTTCTTTCATTCCAAACCTGTATCTTACGTGGCTTTTAATGTGCCTGTACATGATTTATAGCACACTGATCATGGCTCTGTGACGTTGTGAATATCGAAAAGCATCCGGCACTAATTGAGGCTAAATCTCTGTGACACAGCTACATGGGCAGGCAAAGCTGGTAGGTGTAGAGGGTCAATAATCACTAATTACACATAAGCTCCTAAATCTACTTTAATTTTTGTGCAAATCACAGTTTAATTTCAACACCATTTTTCTCAATTAGACTTTAAGATGCAAAATAAAAAAGAAATTGCAGTCAAATGAAAAGTAATAAGCCAAAGCTTGCAGATAAAATTACGCTAAAACCGTAAATCTGGTCTCCCTCTTACTGTTTTAAGTGAAAAAAAATCCCCATACATTTATATTCTAATGTCTAGTTCATTAGATAAGGGAGTAGCTAAAAGGGCGCATTAAGCTATAGTGCTGGCTCCTACCCTCGCTTTAGTATGCATTAAAATGATGAAACTGTTTTTTATATCTTCCCTCTAAGCTGAGATATGTTTGCTTGAAGCTTCAGACTCAACCCTATGTCTACACTACGGGAGATTATGATGACCTTTTTAAATTCTGATTTCTTTCTTGTAAAATGTTGCAATTGAGAACTTGTATTCATACATTTCACCATCTTCATCAATGTTCACATATATACATGCCACTACTAAAACCAGTTAAATGGGTATTACCATCTGGGACCTTGCATACAGTGCTAAAAGTCTGATGACCACTTTTCCTTTAGTCCTAGTTGCCATATTGTATGCACACTTTAATGGCAGTGGTGTCGCTTATGCAGTCTT
Source organism: Allobates femoralis (assembly GCA_033576535.1). Classification (NCBI taxonomy): domain Eukaryota; kingdom Metazoa; phylum Chordata; class Amphibia; order Anura; family Aromobatidae; genus Allobates; species Allobates femoralis. The sequence continues at coordinate 135,160,415 of JARQOC010000003.1, forward strand.
CACCATTGAAGTCTTAGGGTGTACAGAAGTTTGTGTGAAGACTGAATCTTGCAATTTCAAGGGGCATAAGAGTCATCGAGAGAGATGGAAGACCACAGCATCAGTCTATGAGAGAGTGGCATTGGTGGCAGAGGGAACATGGGAAGCAACTTTTGAAAAAGGGGGACTTAGGAGCAGTTCATTTAACTATGGGCCCTTGGAAAGCCTTCTGAGAGAGGTACAAATGGAGAGCAGTCTATGAAGGAAGGTGAACTATGAAGAACTGCCATTGGGTGAAATAGGATTATAGGACCATCAGCAACCTATGCAAGAGGGAGAACAGTATTGAGAAGTCTATGAGAACAGCATATCATGGAAAACATATGAGAGAAATGAGAGTATGTATATCACGCTGTCCAAGAGGTGAAACTTGAAGATTATGGACCCTAAAGCAAAAGCTCTAATGGGACCTCCAATTATTGGAAATCTTGAATAGTATTTTTTTTTTCATATGGGCCAAAGAGACTTTTTGGCCTCATAGAATCCAGGGCCCAGATGCAATTCCAACCACTGTAGGGAAGCATAGTAGCTCAGTGGTTAGCACTGTTGCTTTGCAGTGTTGGTGTCCTAGATTCAAATCCAACCAAGGACAACGTCTGCAAGGAGTTTGTTTATTCTCCCTTTATTTGTCTGGGTTTCCCAGTTTCCTCTCATATTCCAAGGACATACGGATAGGGAATTTAGATTGTGAGCCCCAATGGGGACAGTGATAATAATCTCTGTAAAGCACATAAGAATAATAATAATAATAATAACTGCACCTATTGTAGTTTCGCCTCTGTATGCCTGCTAGGTCGTGGGGGCAGTCTGCATAAGAGAATAGTGTCTTCCCAATAGGGTGACAAGATTCCTAATACAGTGACAACTCTGGAGCCTGGTAGGAGCGGTGACTAACCCACTGGACACCAAGTAAGCACCAATAACCCTTACCTATAAGCCCCTGCACAGCCCTGGCCCACCAAGGACATGGACATTAATTCCTTCCCCAGGGATCTTATCATAAAACCCAGATCTGATTCCTGATGCTGTGTCTAAAGCCTGGATTACACACTTCAATGGTCGAACGATCCGACTTGACCTACATCGCTTGAACGTCGTTCAATGATTGCTAGTGAAATGTCACACGTATAGATATCTTTAATGATGCAGCAACGATTCCGCGACAAGTGAACGATACTCTGCGTCGTTTGATCGCCTACGTCCTTCAGTTCTGAATATGCGAGGCTGTTAACGACACCATTATTAAGGTGTCACATACACCAATGCTGCAAGTTGGACGGACGATCATCGCTTGGTTTAAAGTCCTGATCATATTCCTCCGATGAACGATAAGCTGACTTATCGTTGATCGTTTCTACTTATCATACGCAACGACGTCGTTACGACATCGTTGCTCCACCCAAAAAGCTGAGTACAAACGATATCGTTAACGTTAGATGCAACGGGCCCTTTATAAAGATACCAGTAATAGGAAATGAACGTAGTGGGGGGCCGGGCTTAGCTGTGGGGCTTAGGACCTCCTATTCCACCTATGTCAGCTATGCCTAGTTGTGACAGGTTTGACTTCAGTAAAACAAGCAACTTTTTTATCCTGTCATCTATAAACCAGTATGGCTAGGGTCACACTTTAAAAGAGAATTAGCTTCAGACACATTTTTCATGAAAAATGTGTTGCTGAAGCTGCAATCCGGAAACTGTACAGTTTGCCTGTGCGGCAGCAGGGATGAGCAAACTAAAATCTGTGAAAAAAGCGTTAATATTAATAATAATTGTGAATTCTGAATGAAGTCGCAACTCCCCTGTGAGCTGCTGCACATACTATAGTAATGTATGTATAGTATGTGCGCAACTGCCCTGTGAGCTGCGCACATACTATACGTAATGTACGTATAGTATGTGCGCTGTCCAAGGTCCGTAGGCTTTTACAGTTGATCTATGGCGTTGCGCTGCCCATAGATCTACTGTAAAAGCTACAGGACCTCGGACAGCGGTACATACTATATGTACATTACGTATAGTATGTGCGCAGCTCACAGGGAGCCGCCGGCATTACTGTACAGGCAATATTAACACATTACATGCCCACCTGATAGGTAGCATTCTCTGGGGGTGGGCACCCCCTAGAGACATGATGGGTACAATTATTATTATATTAAAGGCTTTTTTACAGTATTAACACTTTGCTTATCCCGACAGCAGCCGGGATAAGCAAAGTATAAGGTCAACGCTTGCTCAGGATTACACATCTACATGCATATCGCAATCGGGCTTAGACCGCTCCGAAAACTGCAGCCTGCATGATTTTTCACGCAGGCTGCAGAGCCGGAGGCGGGAACCGGATTGCATGAAATTGTTTGGTTGTTATAATGGGCTCCTATGGGGAGGGTTTCCTGATGCGGTTTTGAGCTTTTTGATAGCTCAAAACCGGATCAGGATTTGAAAAAAAAATAAGTAAGTGTGACCCTAGCCTATATGTCTTTAAACGAGAACCACAGCCCTATGACCTATTTTTACAAGTGAGGCTGAGGAAATGTTAAGAGTCAAGTGTATGCTAACCACTGATGGGAAAATGACACTGGCATTATGATGGAGTATTGCGTTCACTGTCAGACAGGCTCAGATATAGTTTTCTGATGTATTGCTGACAAAGAGAGAAAAGATATGCTGACTACATCAATAAGTTACATGCAATCCTGAAAGAGGAACTCGATCTTCTCTAACATAGTGTAATGCAAACACAGCCTTCTCATGACGGATTACAACAGCAGGAAGGTGCTAGGGATCTGGATATTCACATCTATAATTATCCATCTACATGCAGTCAAATAGAATAGTAATACAAATAATGAAATGTAAGAGCTGATCCTGACCGGCCGCACAGGAAGCCTGGAGAGATGCAGAGCACGTAAAATGAAATAGTTTCCATTTTCTAATCAATAATTAATATTTTCATTTCTTGGACCTAAAACCACACTAGACATTTTAGTATTGCTGATCCCATGACAATGCAATTGCAAGGCTGACAAAACACAAACACATTATTAAACATTATTGCAGATGTCTGGATCGGTCAGTAATCTAATAGTTTCCGTAATTGGGTGAAACAAATGCAGATTTTTAATTGCTGATATTCTGGAATGTCTTTGTAACATGATTAGTCTTATAAACAATGCATGCAAGTGCCGGTTATAGCATGCCAGGGTTTTGCCAGAAGTACGGTAAATAAAAGAGGTTTAATTGCTCTATAAAATAGATTAATGTGTCCTCTAAAACATATCTATCAGGAACCACCCTAAAATCGGCACATATTCTGCTCGAAATCCTAGGTGTTACATACAGTGGGTGGTTAGTTGTGCCTTTCTAGATAGATGGATGGAGGATCTGTCTTTCCATTGACTTCATACATCAAATAGTCCTTATATAAATCCAAATAAGATTGAATTCAGCTATATGACTATAATATGTGCAGCATTTACCATTGTGTACCCTGCAGATTACTTTTCTATCTCTCTACAAGGGTGCAGTGAACAACAATATAAACGGAACAGTATTGTTTTTGCTCCCAAATATTGTTCAAAAATTTGTCTAAATCTGTCTAAGGCCGGCTTCACACCATGATTTTTCGGGTTCGGGTCTGTCCGGTGTGAACCGTACAGAACCGGATCTGATTTTGCCCCCCATGTATCCCTATGGTGCCTGTTGGCTGTTATTTGCCATCTGGTTTTGTGGTTGTCTGGGAGTAAGCATTCATTTTTTTGTCCAGTGCCGAAAATAAATAGAACCGGATCCTCCCAGATCCGGGGCAATGTTGCGCCTGATTGCCCCTGATCCGGCAAAAAAACGAATCGGTTCCCGGACATCTGGTGCTGAAAGAGCGGTAGCTCTGAAATGCAGATGCGCTCATTCAGCACCATGGAGAGCGCAGCATTTCACAGCCGCCGCTGAAATTCAGCACAAGGAGCTCCACAGCTGAAATTTCAGCACCACGGGCAGCTCCCGTGCACCCGCGCTGCTGAAATTTCAGCCCAGGACACCGGCACAGACGAGCACAAATGATTCCTGTTTAAAACAGGATCGCAAACTGCATTTCCCGTGCGCTCTGAAAAAGCGCATATCCGATCCTTGTGTGTGGAGCCGGATAAGTATCAGGTATCCGTAGAGATGCAAACACAGCCGGCGCATAGCGTTACTTTTCGTTAACGCTATGTGTTCAGGCTGCCAGAAACTAAGTTTCAAGCAGATTTGTTAGCTATAATGCTGATGCAGGTCTGACCCTAGCCTTAGGTCCCTTTCACATCAGCGTTTTTGCAGAATTGCTGCAGATCCGGCAGATTTACCGCTTCTGCCGCATAATGGTTGCCCTTGCGGCACAATTGGGGCAAGCCCCATTCATTCTCTATGGGGCTTGCAGTCAGGTGCGGCAAGTGCGGTTTGCCGGATTCGGCAGATCCGGCACTTGGGGCGTGGAAAAAAAAAACGTTGCTAGCTAACCACACTTGCCGCACCTAACCACAAGACTCATAGAGAATGAATGGGGCTTGCCGCAAGTGTGCCGCAAATGCAACCATTACGTGGCAGATGTGGTAAATCTGTTGGATCTGCCACAATTCAGCAAAAATGCTGATGTGAGAGGGGCCTTAGTGAGTACTCCTACTTTGCCAAGATAGTCCATCCACCTCACAGTTGTGGCATATCAAGATTAGATAGCATGATTATTGCACAGGTGTGCCTTAGGCTGGTCACAATAAATGGCCACTCTAAAATGTGCAGTTTTACAGTATTAGGGAAAAGACACAATAGCGAAGGTAATGATAGAACACTTATTATAATGACCACTCATTCTATAGAGATTTAGAACCATAATGACAAAGCTTTGAATATCTAATCTTGGATGTTTGATCACTCATCTATGTACTTTAGATATTGGTGCAGGCCAGTCTTGGGCATAATTGCAGTGAACTTTAGCTTTAATTTCAACCCCTAAGGGTGCCTTCACATTAGCGTTTGTGTCTGCATGCTGATCGCATGCAGACACAAACGCAGTTGAGAGCAGTGTCTTTTTGATGTGTCCTCCGCAGCGGAGAATGTCCGCCTGCGGACACATCACTGTGCAGCCCGGCCAGCCAATTGGCGGTGTCCGGGGGCGGGCCGGAGGCGAAGATCAGCGGTGGAGATCTCCTCCTCCCCGCCACCGGTAAGCTCCGGGACATGTCAGCGCGAGAAACAGCTAATGTGACAGCTGTTTGAATCTCCCGCGCTGACACCGAGAGGAGATGTCGGCGCAGGAAGATTCAAACAGCTGTCACATCAGCTGTTTCTCCCCGCTGAGACCGCTAGGAGATTACCGGCGGCGGGGGGGAGGAGATCATCAGAGGCTCAGCTGATCTCCCGGTGGCCGTCGGTGATCTCCTGTGACATCACCGCCGGCCACCGGGAGAGATTTCAATGGGTCCGCAGCGTTCTCCTGCGCTGTCAAGCGCAGAACACTGCGGACCCATTGACACCAATGCATTTTTTGTGCGCTTGGGGACGCTTACTAATTTTCCAAGGTCCCCGAGCGCACAAAAAATGCAACGTGCTGCGTCCTGGGTGCGGACGGGAGACCCTGGAGGGAGCAGATATCTTCCGCATCCGCACCCGAATGCAGCAAACGCAGGCACTATGCGTTCCTATGTGAAACATAGGAACGCAGTGCGCATGCGTTTGACTGCGTATGGGAACACAGCATACGCTGCCTTCCCATACGCAAATGTGAAGGCACCCTTACAACAATAGACAAAATGTAATAGTTTTAACAAAGTATAATCAGTCAGAGCTGAGGTCACCGGCCAGGTTCTTCTCAGCGATGTGGGTCATAACATCAATACATGTCATAAAATTTTATGAGAATATTTAGGAGGCCATTCAATGAGACAAAGTGACAACAGCTTAACTTACAAATCCTACAACGTAATACATTAGTACATTAGTATGTTTGCTATCAATTGGTTTCTTTAAATGCGATTCCTTTTAATTGCTCATAAACAGATGTATAAAGGTCACTTTTGCTGGGCTATTCAAGGACACAGTAATGTCTGATAACTATGCTAGGGGGGATTTCCAGAATGGGAAACAACTTTGTAACTAATGCCATTTTTTTCAGCTTGGTCATTTGCCAAAATGCCAAGGGATAACTGATCCTACAAGGCACACTTATGAACATACTGGGAGGTTCGGTGCTCCCTTAGGTTGTCCCAACTCTTTCTATTTAATAACTACTTTTTTTCATTATAGGGAACTTGTCACCTCAGAAAAGCAAATTTACCTGAAGACACAGGTTTAATCCAGGGGCAGACATATCAGTGTTGAAACCTGTGGAGATAGATAAGGGGGCCATTTTCACCTCCAAAACATGTGAAATTGTGTATTATGATGAGTTGTTTGACTACTAAGGGCCACTATACTGTTCTTGTCTAGGGGCTCTGTTCTGTCCTACAAAAGACTCCAACTGCATATTCAAAAAGTTACAAATATACAAAGTACTCCTGTATAGGAGACATTGGATGATGGAGAACGGTCATCCACATGATGAACGGAATAGAGTCAGGGATTGTAGAAAGAGAACAGGAGGTGGCTCATGACCGGAGACACCAATTGGACCGGACCCTGCTGTCTGTGGATATAGTAAAAGGTCTTTTATGTGCTATGGAGAGGGATTTGGGAAGATACATACAGCTTAATACAATGCTGTAAAAGCAGCCTAAAAGGTGGTGGTAATACTTTAAATTTGGAAAACCTGGTGACAAGTATCCTGTAACCTGAGAGTAAAACAAAACTGTAGGGTACCAGTGTATAGAAGAAAACGTAAGTAAAAGGTCATTGGTTTTTGTAGGCTCAGGGTGAGAGCAGTCTGCGGCAGGTCAGGCTTTCCCAGCATAGCGCAGCATTCAAAGAGCCTATGGCAGAGCTGTATCCCTGTCACACAATGTCACCATCTTACAAAGGAAGGCGACAGTTGTGCACAACCAGTAGATCATAATCGGGAGTGACAGCCTCTCTCAAAAGCTTCCACACATATTTGTATCTGCACCACTCTTCACATCATAAGCAAACAAAATAGTAACAGAAATACTGCTTTTCCCCGTCGCCGGAGAAAGCGTTAATACATTCTCTAGTATTTATATTGCTTCTCAAATGAGAAGAGCAAAGCAATAACACAAACAAATTAAACATGTACAGTACATCCAGTAGTCATATAAACGACAATAGAGAAATTTAGAGCTTTTATTCTCTAATCTGAGGTTTCACATATCGATGAAGTTGTGGCACCAAAATAACACATTATGCAACTTCCAGGATCATTGTGGCTGTTGATCCAGTACAGGGGGACGTGTGCCATCACTGGGGCACTTATGCCATCACTGGGAGACAGGTGCCAGCACAGGGGGCCATGATCCAGCACAGGGGAGTCAAGTGCCATCACAGGGGGCCATGATCCAGCACAGAGGGGCATGTGCCATCACAGGCGGCCATGATCCAGCACAGGTGCTCATGATCCATCACTGGGGAACATGTGCCATCACTGGAGGATGTGTGCCATCACAGGGGACGTGTGCCTTCACTGGGAGACATATGCCAGCACTGGGGGAGATGTGCCCGCACAAAGGGAATATATCCAATATAAGGGGGCCATATCCAGATTAAGGGGTGCATATCGAGGATGGGGGTGTATCCCAGGATGAGGGACCATGTGCCAGAATGAGGGGGCTATGAGGGACATATATATGATTTGTAAGTTGGACACTGGCATTATAAGATGGACCCCATTTAACATTAAATTATTTTTTTTCTCTTTTTCTTCACCAAATTTAGGGGTGCGTCTTATAATCCGATGCGTCTTATATTTTTTATTTATTTAGTTAATTGTCTTATCTTCAATAAGGCAAAAGAGAGTGACTTAAACTTTTATGGGGTTTTTATTTTTTTCTTATTTGTAAATTTTTTTTTCCACTTTATACTGTTTTTACTAGGGGGACTTGAAGCTGCGATCATTTGATAGCTTGTGCTGTACAGAGCTGTTAATCAGCACCTGCCTCCGTCGGTGGCTTGTTGTAGTGGCAACCCTACCTCCCGTGACACCGTGTCACTGCCATCTCCCCGGTAAGCTATTTTCGGACTATAAGATGCACCCCTATTTTCAACCCAAATTTTGGGGAAAAAAATGCTTACTATAGTCCGCAAAATATGGTACTTTTTTACTTAGTAACCTGTGTAACTTTTTCAATATACAACTGTAGTCTTTAGTTGGATCTACAGAAGTCTTTCTTGATGTATACCTTGGACATGAAGCCTAAATGCAATGTGAAACACTACACATTTGCTGTCTCTTCCTTTTATCCTCCTAACATCTCAATTTGATCCTTCTCAACTTATTTGATTGATTTGATCATACCCCAGCTTCAGTCAAGAGAAAAAGACTTTTGCAGCTAAATATCAATTTAATGTCTTCTAGCTATCGGCAGAACTGCATCCAGAAACACAAAATACGTAATCTACATATGACAGCTGGAGTATTATGTAGCAATTGAACATGGAATTGTTTTTTAATGTTATACAATATCACACCATGAGTGGCTGCTGATCATGCAGCAATAGATCAGATCCACCAACCACATGTTATAATTAGGGATGAGCGATGCTCGGATGCTCGGTTCTCATAACCAGCAGTTGGACGGTTGGATGGGGGTAACTCGGGTACCGAGTATAATGAAAGTCAATGGGGAACTCAAGCATTTTTCCGGAAGATCTTCCAGACAATCCTTGAGTTTCTCAATTACTTCTATTATACTCGGTACTCGACTAACGCCCATCTGAAGGTCTAGCTGTTCGTTACGAGTACTAAGCATAGTAGAGCTCACTTATTACTAGTATTATAACTGAAGGGGGAAAACAGAAATGTAGAAACATTCTTAAACTCAGCTATTTAATAGCTCACCCAGCTTCTTAAAAGACCCTATACCTAAAAATGAATTTTCAAGTGAAATATGAAATACAGTTGTCCTGTGTGTTTGTAGCATTTTTTGTATGATCTTGGAGCAGCACTGTAGAAATCCTGCAGAAAACATAGAAGTTAATCTACTGTTGATTAGCTCCATTTTTTAATGGTGGCTGGTTGATGCCAATAGGGCGGGCCGTGGCATAACTTGAAGCTCATGGGCTCCGATGTGAAACGTCCCATGGGGCCCCCAATTATTGCAAATCTTTAATAGCGTTAATCTTTTTCTAAAAGCCAAAGGGACTTTTGGGGGCCCCTAGTCTCCAGTCTCTGCATCTATTGTAGTTACGCCCCTGCGGATGGAGATTAAAGATCTTATGTTCTACTGCAGATAAGAAACGCAGGGGAGGTGTCTGCTGTAGCTAGGTGTCTTATACCAACAAAACAGGACATTGACCAAAAGGAGGAGGACATGGCTAAGCTCCTAAATCACACAAAAAGTTTCTTTAAAAAAATTTTAATAGTAAAATGAGACAAAAAAAATAAAAGATGATATAAAATTTTATTAGTTTTTTCTCTTGTGTGAACTTTGTATTTTAAAGGTTTTCAATACATCTCCTTAAGATGTTGCCCACTGACTAGGAAGATAGTGACACAAATATATATTATATTTATATATACACAAACTGATATCCATTAGACTTCTATGCTTCTCTGCAGAACAGTTTTTGTAAATCGCCCTTTCCTCTCTCAAATGATCTCATGTAAGTAGAAAGAGATGTATTGCAGAATAATAAATGTATCCTAAGGGGAAAGCAAATAAAATAGATCACATTGCACTGCAATATCCAGTTGTGGTTTCCAAGAGGATAAGACTAGAACATATATACATTGCACATAATGCAAACCTGTCAAGAGGTAAATGCTGGATAGCAATGTGAGCAAGATAAGGCTTCTTTGAAAGCTTCACACTAAAAATAGGATATTAGTCTACACAATGTAATGGGCCATGAAGTATATAGAAGCATGAATTTGTCGCTAATAATTCCTGGGAGAAGATCTTAGGACGTCTCGCAGCCGAGCTCTGCTATCAATTTGCTTTAGATCTGGGTTTTGTTTGTATAACTTTGTACAGTGGATTTGGAAATAGACGTGTATGATCATTTTGGCTGTAATATCTCTCGACTGTTTGTAGACTGGTATGAGACGAGCAAGCCCTAGGTATTATTATACACAATCTCCAAAAAGGACACTCCTGGCAGCAGTCAAGCTGATAGATTTCTCAATGAAAAGAATTCTTAGCATTTTGCCAGAAGACGGAACAACACGTACTGCACAACCAAAAGTATTATCGGTCAAAATATCATTCATGAGCCTAAGCCTTAATGAAGTCCAAGACGTTTGTTGACGACCCAAAGGAAGGGGGGTAACTACAGTGGGTTCAGGGTTTGCAAGAGCACCATGGCCCTGGAGCCTAGGGGACCCGAAAAGTCCCTTTGGCCTATAGAAAAAGACTCATGCTAATAAAGCTTTGCGATAATTTGGGTCTCCATTGGAGTTTTGGCATTGGTACCCATGTGTTTCAAGTTATGCCACTGCCCACAGGAGTTGCTTGGGGTTTATCACAAGAGGAGGGTGGAAGATCTCTAATTGGGAACCAACATTAGCAGCACATGTACACAACTGTGAGGCAGGTGCTATCTGCAATGGTTTATTATGCAGGTCAGTATATATATAGTTGTGCTCAATTTATATAGGTTTTTATTTATGTTTTACTATTTAAAGAAAATGTACCAAGTGTTCAGATTTACAGTGATCATGGCTCCGATTTATCATTTGCGAAGGGGGGTGGGGGGGCAGCTTAAGTTACTTTTCTTTTGTCTTGTGGTATTTTTGCACCAAATTTTCAAATTGGCCCACATGCCGAATGTTACATTTGTGCAGGGTTAAAAATGGTCTATTTTTGTCTTTAAACTTTTTTGCCAACTCTTTGACACAAAATTTCACACGTTTTTCCTGAGTTGATGCAAAGTTGAAGACAATATGACTAAAGTATATGCAATTACTTCATTTTGTAAGTTTTCGAAAAGTCACAAACGATGAATTACACGAAAATGTTTGGAAACTCTGAATCTTGTTTACAATAGCAAGAATGAGAAAGAGATGAACACGTATAAAATAAACTTTAAAATGTCGCACATTAAAAGATTAGGCAGAAATTAAAAAGGAGAAAAGCAGAAAAGCTTGACAAAACAAGGCACAAGGTAATAATGAATCAGGCCTTATTTCAACATGATGAATGTGAATGTGGTCAACTTACAACTCATAAGTTGGTGGACAGTGACACTTCACAAGAATCCTGTGCCTGCTATATTTCTTGCCACTATAACTATCACAGATTTAGGAACATGAAGCACAACGCGGCCTCATTCCCATTTCATATGTGGCGATAATGATCACTGCTGTCACGATTCCTCTACTCAGTGTGTCTGAGGCTGCTTTCACCATGGCAAATTTTCTAATCTGTGTGGTTCCATAAAATTCATGTATAGTCATGGACATGCACGGATCTGTGCCAAAGGATGCCAACTGTTGTCCCCGAAACGCTTTTTAACGGATCCATCATCAGACGCCAGAGAAGGACTGGGAGAAGCTGTACCTTGCTTCTGAGCATGCTCAGTATAGCAAAATGGATCTGTTTCAAGGATGTTTTATCCGTGTCTGTCCGTTGCTGTCCGCGATTTTCGAGGAAGCCCAGAAACGGAACAGTGTCCATTTCTGGGTACATGAAAAATACAGACACCAACAGATCCATGACCAAACGGAGAAACATGGATGGCCAGTTTAGAACCAATCTGTGCCTATCGGATCACATGGGAGGCCATAATGAATCCGTGGTCATCTGTTTCAAAATGAATGGACATGGATTTGAAAGTTTGCGAGTGTGAAAAGTAGCCTAAGATGCTATGAATGACTCTGATGTAACTATGAAATCAGGGAATGCTGAGCTGTCAGTTCATCCAATTGGCACTGGGGCATGCAGAGCTTTCAGTTTTTTGAGTGACAGCTCAGACATCCAATCTTATTCTGGAGGGTGCTGGATAATTCAGGTGATTGTCCAACTACCTACCTGAGCAGAAACTCTACAGAACTCTGCCAGTTGTAGCATTCTGTATAGTGGTGCTTGTTGGCCTGTAATTCTGTGTCCTGTTTGATTGTAATATTGCTGCTTGACCTTGGATCCAATTAAAGGTTAAAATAAAGCAAGACAAATGCAACATTTAGGACTCATCTTATACTTTGTTGGGAAATTATTAAGTGACAAATGGATAACATATAGATGAAATTGGTCTTGTTCAGTCTTGGTATACAATGGATAAAAGATACACCATCATAGTCTATGAATGTGAAATATTTAAATACCTTCTTAGCATTGTAGATAGCAGTTATTAAGATATTTTCTCAATGAATGAATATTGCCAGCGGTACAACACTATAGAATAATCTGCCAATAATAGCTTACATATAAAATGTATTCACATAAAATGTTTATTCAACTGTAATATGTTGTACAATTCAGCGGGAATACTCTCTGCCAATTAATACGTAAATAGAAAGATTCTCACCACGGAATTAATGTAGACACAGTAATTGTTGGGCTTTTGGAAAATAACAAGAATGCATGTGAGTGGTGAGCAACAGAAATGTTAGGCAAATAGGCTAATTAGCTCATTTCATTTAAAGATAAGAATTTAAAGGAGAGGGAAACCTCGGCACTTAGAAAACCAAGGTTCTTCCTTCCTCAATACATACAAAGGTATGGTTTATACTTTATATTTTCATCCAAGCAAAGCAACTCATACAGTAATTATTTTCTCTTCTGTCTATAAAGGCATGCTGAATTTTTTAAAAGGGTTGTAAAGCTGATAATAAACATTTGTCATAGGGCTCACAATGGTAAAAAAAATATACAGGAAGCATAATTCATCCTCATGATTCCCCATTGTTCCCATTTTGATGCTTACTGGTCTGTATTGGTCTCAACCTCCCGATTCCATCTTGATACACAACAACTAGTATGAAAAGTTGCTACACTGGTCAGTAACTCAAATAGTCATCACCTGAGAAGATATTTTGTATCTTTTTTTTTTTGTGTGAAGAAGGGATCAGAAAATAGTCACCAATGAGGACTGAGTATACTGCACAACATGCATTTTTAGTGAAATCCAGATGCTAAAACCGTGTACTTAAGTTGAACCTGTCACGTGAAAATATGCTATTACCATGCAGATACGGGGTTAGTCTTCCGGTTAATAGCATTCTGAACCTGCCCGATGCCTGCACATTGAACCCTGCTGTGGAGAGGATACGAACTTTATTCCTGCCAGCAACGTTGCAGCTTCAGTCCTGGAGGAGGCGTTGATGCCGATTCAGTCACCGCTCTGTATATGGAGTGTTACCACCCCCGCACCAACTGATAACCAATCAACATTAGAACTTGTTATCAGTCTATTTGGAGGAGGTACCTACAGCTTCCGCTCTCCATACACAGTGCGGTGACTGAATTCACCACCCCCATGGAATACTGCTTGCAAGATTAAAGGGAACCTGTCACCTGGATCTAAGCCCCTACACTATCACTACCTGTCCCTGCACCTTCCTAGCTGCTCCCTATCTATCCCTCTCTGAGCTAAATCCGCCCTATAAAACTGCAGAAAAATAACTTATAACTTACAGAAGTCCCTGAGGCTGGGGACTGAAAAGGCGGCGCCAGGCTCCATTCAGCCCCTCCTCCATGCAGCAGCACACGCCCCGCTGGGCGGCGTTATTCTTTCTTCATCGCCGCCTCCTCCATTTGGAATCTGTGCTTTACACCTATCATGTTGTGGTGATGCGACCTCGATGTGTCCCCTGACTGAGACACAGCATATGGGAGATTGTATCTTCTGCTCGGTAGCAGCACACACGGGGTTAGCTGCTACTGGAGCTAAGTGCTGATTGAAATCACTGACCCCCAGGTGTGTGGGTGAATAGGAGATGATATGAGCTGCCCTGGGCTGTGGGGAGGGGGTGGAGTGTGTCAGGACAGCAGCAGGAGCTGCTGGGATTGTATAAGGTTCTACTCGGCTGTGCCCCGGTGTAACAGGCCAGACTAACCCCCCCGACCAGAATATACTCGGGGTTAAAGTGGCCTAGGCCAGATTATACCCCTCCGTATACCACAGCAGCTGTAGATCAGGGCTCCAAGCAACACATGGGGGCCCGAGGCAGCACAAAGTGGCCCCAGGCAGCAGAAAGTGGCCCTACGCAACATACAGGGGCCCCAGGCAGTGCTAGGGCCCCAGGCAGTGCTAGGGGCCCCAGGCAGTGCACAGGGCCCCAGGCAGCACAAAGTGGCCCCAACCAGCACAAAGAGGCCCCAGGCAACATACAGGGGCCCCAGGCAGTACTAGGGGCCACAAGCTACACACAGGATCCCAGGCTACGCACAGGGGCCCCATGCAGCATACAAGGACCCCAGGCAGTGCACGGGGCCCCAGGCAGTGCACAGGGCCCCAGGCAGTGCACAGGGCCCCAGGCAGCACAAAGTGGCCCCAGACAGCACAAATTGGCCCCAAGCAACATACAGGGGCCCCAGGCAGTACTAGGGGCCCCAGGCTACACACAGGTTCCCAGGCTACATACAGGGGCCCCATGCAGCATACAAGGGCCCCAGGCAGTACAAAGGGGTCCCAGGCAGCGCATGGGGGCCAGAGGCAGCACACAGGGGCCCCAGGCAGCACAAAGTGGCCCCGGGTGGCCCACTGCCTGGGGCCCCTGTATATTGCCTGTGGTCACTTTGTGCTGCCTGGGGCCCCTGTGTGCTGCCTGGGGCCCTTGTATGCTGCATGGAGCCCTTGTGTATAGCCTGGGGCCCTGTGCACTGCCTGGGGCCCTGTGCACTGCCTGGGGCCCTTGTATGCTGCATGGGGCCCCTGTGTGTAGCCTGGGATCCTGTGTGTAGCCTGGGGCCCCTGGTACTGCATGGGGCCCCTGTATGTTGCCTGGGGCCACTTTGTGCTGCCTGGGGCCCTGTGCACTGCCTGGGGCCCTTGTATGCTGGCTGGGGCCCCTGTGTGTAGCCTGGGATCCTGTGTGTAGCCTGGGGCCCCTAGTACTGCCTGGGGCCCCTGTATGTTGCCTGGGGCCCTGTGCACTGCCTGGGGCCCTGTGCACTGCCTGGGGCCCCGTGTACTGCTTGGGGCCCTTGTATGCTGGCTGGGGCCCCTGTGTGTAGCATGGGATCCTGTGTGTAGCCTGGGGCCCCTGTGTGCTGCCTCGGGCCCCCATGCACTGCCTGGGGCCCCTAGCACTGCCTGGGGCCCCTGTATGTTGCGTAGGGCCACTTTCTGCTGCCTGGGGCCACCTTGTGCTGCCTCGGGCCCTCATGCATTGCTTGGGGCCCTGTGCACGGCTTGGGGCCCTGATCTACAGCTGCTGTGGTATACGGAGAGTTATAATCTGGCCTAGGCCTGTTTATACCCCGGGGTATAGTTTGGGCTAGGCCAGAATATACCAAGGGTATATTCTGGCCCAGGGGGGTATATTCTGGGCTAGCCCAGTTTATACCTCGGGTATATTCTGGTCGGTTAGTCTGACCCGTTACATCGGAATCTGGAGGTCTGTGAATACCTGAACTGTGTGCTGTGTGAGTAAATACCTGAGTCACTGCCTTCTGTCGTGCCGATCCTAACCACTACCTTACAGTGTAAAGCGGGTGGGAGATTCCAAATGGAGGAGGCGGCGATGAAGAAAGAATAACACCGCCCAGCGGGGCGTGTGCTGCTGCATGGAGGAGGGGCTGAATGGAGCCTGGCGCCGCCTTCTCAGTCCCCAGCCTCAGGGACTTCTGTAAGTTATAAGTTATTTTTCTGCAGTTTTATAGGGCGGATTTAGCTCAGAGAGGGATAGATAGGGAGCAGCTAGGAAGGTGCAGGGACAGCTAGTGATAGTGTAGGGGCTTAGATCCAGGTGACAGGTTCCCTTTAAAGTTAATTGCCTCTTGGCATCAGTGTTTGGTATGCATGTGCCAGGCAGGTTCAGGATGCTATTACCCAACAGATTAACCTGATATTTGCAGGTTAATAGCATTTTTCCAAGTGACAGGTTCCCTTTAGGTAAATTACAAAAATCATCAAAGGTGACAACCCCTAAAATTACTTTTTCATTTCTACTATATGGACTTATAAAGGGTAACCATCGTAAAAATAACAGGAGGAACAGTAATTTGCTATTCTCCTTTCAGTAGACCATTATCATTTGTCTTCTCTACTAACACTAGCAGATTTAAAAAATGTATCACCTTACACCCCAAAACCACAGGAAAATGTAGAATGGAAGAATATCTCATTTCTCCAGTATTGCTCTAACCTGTGGGTTCTGCAGCTAATATCAACCATAAAGCTCTTTTCTATATATCGTAGAACATTTCAGAAACTTTTTTCCTGCTGATAGTTTTAGATTTAAATAAGGATTTTAGAGAAAAAATGACTCTCAAACATCTCGGCTTTTCTTACTTAACAAGACCTTTCCTGTGCCCTCAGTCCTGCGGGGAGAGGCGGCTGCAGCTGGATGGTGTTCTAGCTGGGAAGGTATCAGATGTGATGAGACCTAAGCTCACTCCACGAGGTGGTTAATTAACATTGGTAAATGAACAACCAGAATTGATCCACAAGTGACAGTCCTTTCTATAAATAATACCGGCTCGTCTCTGTGAAAGTATTGAAGATGGGATTGATTGAGCAGACAAAGGCTCTGCTGTCTACCTCTCGATTAGAGACATGACACCTCCAGACGCCTTTGCAGTTTTTTGTTTTTATATTTGTCTCTAAACAAGGAAACAGTAACTCCAATGAACAGACGTGTCCTGGAGATGGTGCCTTTCTATCCTAATGGCTTCAATTCACCTCTGCTATTGCAGAAACTGTATGTAGGACATTCTCACCTTCTTTGTTATGCCATTTTGGATCAATTTATCCTAATACTCCACACATAAGAGACAGTCAAAATTGTTGCACCATAAGATGGATATTTGCACTATTGGATCAATCTTGAGTCCGGTGTGGGATCTGTTCAGGATCAACCTGGCGCACAGGAGAACAGGTGAATCACCTGGTGATCCTTTGTGCAGAAATGGGCCCTCTACAGACAAATGGAGGAGCTCTTTATTGTTAATAAAGTACACAGAATATTATTGTTCAGATGCAGAGGTTAAGTTGTGAGTTGAGGTGATATAATATCTGAAACAGCTCATATATGGCCCTGTACATTTTGTGGCTATTTAATTCATTTTCACCAATATTTAAGCATTTAACCCCAGGAATATGAATGTTTAGAAAGACTTGGTTTATATCAATAGTCCTTGCATATAAGGTGATGCATTATGTATTTGGTTGTGACACACTATGGAGATGCTACATCACACCTGAAGCTCGTGGGCCCCAATGCAAAAGCCCCAATTATTGCAAGTTGTTATTAGCATTAGTCTTTTTATATTGTAAAAAGGGACTCTTTGGACCCCTTGGCTCTGGGACCCAGGTTAGATTGCGAGCCCTGCACCTATTGTATTTACACCACAATCAAAGCATATGTCATCAAGCTTCAAGCCACAACTTTTTATAACCAGAAGAAGAAAAATCAAAAAAGTCTAGATTTGCATGGTTGCAATGGACTGTAGTTATGGTGCAATAGAGCATCAAATGTGATCTTTGTGTGACGTAGGTGTAAAGATGGCCATTTGCTAGACTTTTTCTTCATCCGCCTATGTTCCCTCACTGACCTCTCAAACTCACCCCTCCCCCTATCTGACCATAACCTGCTGACTTTCTTCTCCCTCTCCCCTCCTACTACGCTCCCTCCTCTACGGAAACTTACTCATCTCCGCAGAAACCTCAAACTTATTGATTTCCACTCACTCTCTGAGTCCCTTCTTCCTCTCACAGACTTAGCTTCCTCCCATGACACTGACGCTGCTGCCACCCTCTATAACACCACCATAACTACAGCTTTCGATCAGGCCACCCCCCTCACATACAACAAAACCCACACACACAGACAACCCTGGCTCACCAGTCTCACTAAAGAACTGTGTCGAGCGTCCAGGGCGGCCAAGCGGAGATGGAAGAAATCCCACTCCATGGTGCACTTCGCCATGTACAAACAGTCCCTCAGTAACTTCAAGGCCACACTCACCGCCACAAAACAAGCCTACTTCTCATCTCTAATAAACGCCCTGTCCAACAACCCCAAACAACTATTCAAAACTTTCAACTCTCTACTCTGTTCTCCTGCACCTCCTCCTTCTCCTCTCATCTGTGCCGATGACTTTTGTGGAGGTTGTGGAGTCAGAATCCTGGAGTCGGAGTCATGGAGTCAGAGTCAGTGCATTTTGGATGGAGTCGAATTCAGGGAAATTAAGAGTCGAAGTGGATGTGTGGCTTACTGACTTTACAGCCATGGTTGTGGAGTCGGAGTCAGTGTCCATTTTATTGAAGTTGGAGTCGGAGTTGTAGTCAGATTCAGGAAAATTGAGGAGTCGGATGTTTGGCTTACCGACTCCACAGCCCTGGTGACAACTCCTTTGTAGAGGTAGTGGGCAATCCCAAGCTTTTCATAAACGTTGAACTGAATAACTAGGTGATTTTCTTTTTAATTTTGTATTATATTGAACTAAATAAGTGATCTCTTTATTATTTAAGACAGAACCAAACTGAGACGTGTTCTTACCGAAATATAAATGTAAAGACATTTCTGAAAAGTGGTTTCCAGGAGTAAATGCCATTGTGCGGCCGGTAATGTGCCTGCACCTTCCTAGACATTCTTCACAGTTCTGTTTCTTAAATGTAGCACTATACACGGCCTATAAATCAGGGCCATCCCGTGTGAATTACAGTCAGATACATGTACACACCATTTTATCTCCGTGTACCTCAAAATCTGATTATAAACTCTGGAAGAAGTGGCTCAGCATCCTCCCCAGCAGTGTGCGGCAGCTAAATTATTACAACAATAGAAGGGGCAATGTGTGGCGTGCCGGCATCTGGAGAGATGGCTTTGCTTCATGCAGATTCTTCACGATACATTAGTGATTTACATGTTTTCATGGTGTTTAATTAAACCACAATTACACATATCCGGCATATGAGCTCAATGTATCCATGTGTTGTCTCTGGTGGTATTCTGTATGATTTTCATGGATCCCACCGTGTAATTATTTTATATTGGATAAATCGGTTCCTGGAAACATCTTTGTTCTTTGTCCTTGTTCTTACAGATATGAAGATTCAATATTTACTACATAGGATTATATAAAAGCTAACATTTTATTGTAAAGGTCAATGAAAATCATGTATATTCCCGCCTGACAGCTGCCTACTTCTGCAACTATTCCAGGAGGTAGAGATGCTGCTTTGCTTGCTGATAGTAATCACTTCTAATTGTAAAAGACTTGTATGTCCAGTGTGGGGCCTAAGGGGGCTAAGACTAGCAGAGATTTAGATGGGCTGATCAGGATCAGAAAAACACTGCTTTTTTCATGAAAAGCACCATGTATTGTGCACGCTATGGAATCTTATCTGCATTTACTTCATTTCAATACCTGACAAAACCCATAGTCACGGATGGCGCTGTTCCTATTTTTTATTACTGAAATATCCCTTTAAAGAAAATGTTATAGACACTTTTAAGGAGAATACACTCATGTCTTGCACCATCCCCTCTAAATTGGACACAATACCGTATATACTTTTTGCCCAATACTGAGCATTTTGCTATCTAATAACTAAAGATTAGTTTTAATATGGTTCTCAAGTGAAAGTATTTATCTTTCGACATAATAGGTGATGGAAATGTGATAAAGGTGGGGAGAAGTGGTGCACTAGAAATGAATGAACCTGTTTGGAGCTAAAGTTCGGGTGATTTGCATGCCCAAAGTGCAGGAGTGTGCAGTGCTGTTCTCCAGTATGCTCGGTGCTTGGCCCAGTGCAAGACGCTTGCAGTGTGTGATCCACTCGCACCAGAGATAAAATCTGACTTTTCTGTTGTCCTTCAAAAAAAACACTCCATTCTCCCACCTCTGTAAGTGTTTTGCTAATGGCTGGCTGTATGTGGGCGGAGAGCCGAACAGCCAATCAGTGATGGCTCGGGTCAAGTTCAGGTCCTGAACAGTGCCACCGAACCCGAACATCAACAGTTTGTACACCAACCAAGCCCGGACCTTGTAATGTTTGCTCATCACTAGGGTGCTCCACTGTGATCTCCACTGATCACTGGAAGTGAGACTACAAGTTTCCAGTCTGGAGGATCACTGTACCCTTTTAATGTCCATCAATGCCATGGTAGGTAGCATGTATGACCATAGCTGTATTCACACATTGGAAAGGAGCTCAGAGATCAGCACGGGTCCTAGCAGTGGGACATTTAATTATCATCATCACCTACTATAGAAATGGACAGCACAGTGGCTCAGTGGTTAACCTTGCAGCACTTGGGTCCTGGTTCAAGTCCCACCAAGGGCAAGTTCTGAAAGGAGTTTCTATGTTCTCCCTGTGTTTGCATGGGTTTCCACCTGCTACTCCAGTCCCTCCCCACTCCAAAGACAATATTGATAGGGAATATTGATTTTGAGCCCAAATGCAGACAGCACTGATAATGTATGTAAGTGTTGTTAAACTATAACCATTGCATAATCAAAAAAATAATAAATACAAATAGGTGCTAAATATTTATTGTGGATTACCTCTGTACGTTATTCATTTTATCATTCAAGAAGTCTTGATTTTCCTGCCCTTCCTTATTCATGGGCAGGCTATTAATGTACAACAATAAAAAAAACTTCCATAGACAGAAGAGTAAGCCTAGGATATAACTCACTGCTATAATTATTCATTCAGGTACACTGTTTATACATTCAGGGTCTCCTAGGGGAAATATATTAGCTACCATTACTAGTTAACCAATGTGAAGGACTAAAGTTGACCATAGAGTTGTCCGCAAGGCCTGCTGCATTGACGAGCCATCGGTGTCAAACATGTTCCCTAATGTTAAATGTGGATCTTACCTGATCACTATATTTCACAATAGATATTTGATCACCATCTTTACAAGCAGAATTCATGCAAGCATGTATTTCGGGCAATTGGAAGAGGTCTAGTACGAATGAGCACTTGACCAGCCTAAACTTAAACAAATAAACATTAAAGAGGATCTGTCACCCCTCTGCTGCATGGCAATCTAAAAGCAGCACTGAATGCAGCATGTCTGCTGCATTCAGGGAAGGGTCCCCCAAGTGTCTGTGTCCTGTGTACTCCGAGATATAGCATTAGGCAAACTCACTGTTAGAATCCATGAGGGCATTCCCTGGTGCAGTAGCCAGCTCGATAGACGGGGGCCATTCCCTCCCCCTCTGCCTCTCTGTGCTAGTTTTGCTGTGCTAGCTCTGCGCTCCTCCTCTCTGTCACTCATCCTGCCTCACAAAGCATGCAAATCATTTGTTCTGACGTCAGTGCCAGATTCCCGCCCTGTTTATGCTTGTTCAGAGACAAGATAGGAGGAGGGCAGAGCCAGCAGAATAGGAGGAGGCACAGAGAGGCAGAGGGGGAGGGAATGGCTCCCGTCAATCGACCTGGCTCCTGCACCAGGGAATGCCCTCATGGCTTCTAACAGTGAGTTTTACTAAGGCTATATCTCGGGGTACACAGCATACAGACACATGGGGGACACATACCCTGAATGCAGCAGACATGTTGCATTTAGTGCTGCATTTAGATTGCCACGCAGCAGGGGTGGTGACAGGTTCTCTTTAAACAAATTTTATTCCATAAAAATATGATGCAATAGAGGTAAAAAATAAATAACTGAACAATCGGGTATCAATGGGGTCTCACTGGTACGTGACAGTATGGTTATTAACCTGTACTAAATATAGTTAATATTACAATCTTGGGTCATGGCGGAGACAACACAGAGATTGCCCATGTGGCCTATTTATTCCTTTGTCCCGAATGAACACTGCCTAAACCACTCCTTTAACACCCAGACTAAATAGAATTGTGCATTACCCAATACAGATGGAACAGCTTAAAGTTTGCCAGAATAATAAATGAAAATTGGAAATCTCGCTGCTACAACAACAGTTCCACGGATACTAGGAAATGATAGCATCATTAAGCATAGTTAATTTCACACTGGTCCAATTTTAGTCTAGATAATGCATCTATACAACCGCCCCAAGAACTACAAACACCACGAACGCTATTCATCTGCAGGCACATAAAGTCAACACATTTCTTTGAGGCACAGTCTCTAATGTTTATTTATACGAAATGAAAGATCTCCAAAAATAATAATTTGCACGTAGCATGTGTGGAATATTACCTCTGTTTCAAAAGAAATGCCTCCCTGAATGGGTTTTTTCAAACATTCAAATCCCAGTTTAATAAAGCCAAATGGCAATCCCTTTTTTTTTTTCAAAATTGCATTTGATATCCAAAGCCGGGCTCCATCTTAACAAGACACTTTGAAATCCTGTAATTATGTATTCATATGCTAGGAGTCAGAGGTTTTATCTTTCTTTTTTTTTTTTCAAGGGAGACTGAGTGTGATAAATATATTTATAACCCGCTGATTTAATGAAGATGCTTTTGATGTTAAGGAAAAAAAAACACAGAGAACGGAAAATATTAAGGCCATTTAAAACATCACATTAGCCTTGATATATAAGAGGCAGCTTTTCCCTACAGTGGCTGCTTTAAGAAATGTAATCGATAACTGCAACTAATTTAAATGGGGGACAATTAAACTTTATACCATCTTCATTTTAGCGTATGGTGCTTTTAGTTTGTAATGAAGGTTAAGTGAACAGCTTTTATTAACTACCATGGGCATGACCATGTTTACAAATGCTAGAGAATAGAAGCAGCACATTCTATGGAGCTAGATCTCTTCATTTTCCTATTTTTTGCTCCTAACGTCTTTCCTGTTTAAAGCATCGCTCCATTGCTTTTTTTTCAGCGCTGGAGTGTGGCTTTAAATCTACTCGCCTTCCAGCGGTTTCATATTTTACTGCAGCGCCATCTTGTGAGTGTAACGTCTGATTGGCTGAAAGTCTATGAGAGCCAGAATGAGGCCCTCATAGAGTTGTTCTGAGTTGTGACCTGCAGAACACTCCACGAGTTACTTGAACTGCCGTCACATCACAAATTGTCAGACACCAAAGGGTGAGTATAATACAGGGGTCAGAAGACTAAGATTTAAAGCAAGACTCCAGCCAGAATGCAATAAAAAAAAACCACTGGAGTGGTACTTTAAATCTAAGCCCCTTGCCCCCGTCATATACTCACCTTCCGGCAGCTTCATCTTTTACTGCTCCGCTTCTGCAAAACAATCTTGTGACTGTAACTTCTGACTTGAATGAAAGTCTACGGATGAGTATAATACAAGGGTCATGGGACTTAGATTTAAAGCAACACTCCAGACAGCATGCAATATAAAACCCCACTGGAGTGGTACTTTAAATCTAAGCATCTTGCCCCTGTCATATACTCACTTTCCCGCAGCTTCATATTTTACTGCTTTGGTTCTGAAGAACCTTCTTGTGACTGCAACTTCTGACTGACCGAAAGTCTACGGTTGAGTATAATACAAGGGTCAGGGGACTTAGATTTAAAGCAACACTCCAGGCTTCATGCAGTAGAAAACCTACCAGGGTGCTTACAGGCTAACATACTGTAGTTAGGTGTTATTTTAACGTTTCATATTCTCCAATACATTTCTACCTCAATTAGCTAAATTAGGTTACTTGTGTTTTCGCATTGCATTTTTTTTTACATGAGTTCTTATTGCAATTTTTCCATTGCAGTTTTTCACTGTTTTTGGCATGAAAAGTTTTAAATCAAACTACTTTGTTTTGGGAATGTCCTGTTTGTTGAGCCACATTAATACTTTGTTGATAAAGTCATGTATGTTTCCATTGCAGAGACGCAACAAGGCAGCAATGCACAAATAAAATAAAAAAGTACCCTGATTGAGATTGCCTTGACGTTGGTGGGGTGGCTCAAGAGATTGATCAATTTTTTGCCAAATATCTCAAATTTCAGAATATTATACAGTTTGGAAGTAATATGTGCATTTGCACATTTTTTATTACAAGCTATCTTCTAATGGTGCTGGCTTTCTTGCTGATTTTTTCCAAAAATCCCCCCCTTGTGAATTACCCCAGCATTAAAAAAGGCCACAGTATTCATGATATTTACATAAATCTTATCCACTTTGCTGAAACTGTAATACGTTCCAACATTTGTTCATGAATATAAGCAGCAGTTCATGAGAGAGGGAAACTTTGCCTTAAAGTTAGGTAACTCCAAGGCCCTAGTCATCAACATGATTACGCCAAAATTCTAGTTTAAATATCTTTGAAACGTCGTAAATTTTTGAAACTTTTGGCAATGCTAATTTCTCTTAGTGCACAGAGCTTGGGCTGGACAAAGGTGCGACCGGGACGGACTGGAGTAAGATTTATGGCAAGTTGTAGAAAGGCGACCTCGATGTTCTGGGCTTATGTTTGCAACCATGTGTTTTTTTTTTGCTTGCAGCAAAATAGACTTGATAGGTGAAAGCAATGCCAAATCAGTGTACTCAACTAATCTACAGCATATTTGCCAACTCTCAGAGAACAAATATAAGGCTCCAATAAGGAAGACATCCTGCAAGAGTTATCAAATCTACATGTTGCTGCCAATTTTTTTCAAACCAACTTGGGAGGCAACACTAGAAGGTTTCTTCCATGGGCCATGGAGAAAAGAGGTGTGAAGTGAATGAAAACACATGGAGGGAACAAGGACTAATGAAAAATGGACATGGCTTTGGGTAAAATACTTTGAGGGTCAAATTATCATTATCGCTTCTTGTGTTTTTGAAAGCCAGCAAGTATGGTCTACAGTAGAGGTCCCCAACCTTTCTGACCCTGAGGGTCACATTCAGCTCTGAAAGATGGTCGCAAGCCACATTCAGCTCTGAGAAAGGGTTGTGAGCCTCATTCAGCTCTGAGAAGTGGTCGTGAGCCACATTCAGATCTGAGAAAGGGTCGCGAGCCTCATTCAGCTCTGAGAAAGGGTCATAAGCCTCATTCAGCTCTGAGAAAGGGTCATGAGCCTCATTCAGCTCTGAAGAAAGGGTTGTGAGCCTCATTCAGCTTTGAGAAAGGTCATGAGCCACATTTAGCTCTCAGAAAGTCGTGAGCCACATTCAGCTCTGAGAAAGGGTCGTGAGCCACATTCAGCTCTGAGAAAGGGTCGTGAGCCACATTCAGCTCTGAAGAAAGGGTTGTGAGCCTCATTCAGCTTTGAGAAAGGGTCATGAGCCACATTCAGCTCTCAGAAAGAGTCGTGAGCCACATTCAGCTCTGAGAAAGGGTCGTGAGCCACATTCAGCTCTGAGAAAGGGTCGTGAGCCACATTCAGCTCTGAAGAAAGGGTTGTGAGCCTCTTTCAGCTCTGAGAAAGGGTCATGAGCCACATTCAGCTCTGAGAAAGGGTCGTAAGCCACATTCAGCTTTGAGAAAGGGTTGTGAGCCTCATTCAGCTCTGAGAAAGGGTCGTGAGCCACATTCAGATCTGAAAAAGGGTCATGAGCCTCATTCAGCTCAGAAGAAAGGGTCGTGAGCCTCATTCAGCTCTGAGAAAGGGTCATGAGCCACATTCAGCTCTGAGAAAGGGTCGTGAGCCTCATTCAGCTCTGAGAAAGGGTCGTAAGCCACATTCAGCTCGGAGAAAGGGTCGTGAGCCACATTCAGCTATGAGAAAGGGTCATTAGCCATATTCAGCTCAGAGAAAGGGTCGTGAGCCTCATTCAGCTCGGAGAAAGGGTCGTGAGCCACATTCAGCTATGAGAAAGGGTCATTAGCCATATTCAGCTCAGAGAAAGGGTCGTAAGCCTTATTCAGCTCTGAAAAAGGGTCATGAGCCACATTCAGCTCAGAGAAAGGGTTACAAGCCACATCCAGCTCTTGCCCCTTCACGTAGTGACACACAGAGACTACATTACCGGCATAATGACAGTTAAAGTTTTTCTACAGAAATTACACTGAGGTAGTACACCAAGATCCAGGTTTTCCTACATTACCCCGATTCGGATCTGTTTTTCTTTGTGGAGCTAGTCACAAAAGTCGCCATCTACTCTACATACCTGTTTGCTAGACCTGGTGCTAATGCACCAAGCTTGAAGACATCCATGAGCCAGACATCACAGGCCTATGAGCCATAGGTGGCTCCTGAGCTACAAGTTGGGGACCCCTGGTCTACAGAATGCTTTGTGAACAATCATAGATAACCTGGATAACTTCATTAGACTCCTATTGGTTCCAATACTTAAGGGAATTAAGGGTTTAATTATTTTGATTATTAAAGATAATACCAATAGTAAGGTTGCAATACAAGGATTTCATGTTTAATCTTAACGTTAGTGGTGTTAGGGCTCCGATAAATGACTTTTGATTATTAGATGTATCAAGTATGTACCGTATACTATTGTTCTGGAAATTGTATAAAAAATAATGAGAAGGAAGAGAAAGCTCCAATCCTTCTCACACTCCAATGTAAAGAAATATGGGTCCAGACAAAACAGGACAAATTCCTAATATTCCTTACTATTGGCCATGCAGCTATTTGTGGTTACAGCGTTAGTTTGGTCAGCTGCATGTAATATCTGCTTTTACTCCTGGCATGTACAGGAATTGCTCACGTTTTTTCCTGTATTATTCTATTTATAACACCAAGGCTTTGTTTTTTTTATGGTTGTAAAATTTGTGCCAATTATTTACTTTGGACTCAGCTGGGTAATGTACAATGAGCTAAATGTACATATTAAGCCATTGCACTTCAAAGCCGTCTAATATAGCATCCATATAAACATTATGACAGTAATTAAATTACATAATAATTAACAAACTCTTGAAGTATTATACAGCAATATTTTCCTACTCACTTAACACATCGTCATGGAGTAATGTAGTGTTTATATTGGAAAAAAATTGCATATAACTGGCAGATGTTCTGAAAATATTACCGAGAAAGTTTAACAACTTCTCTACAGCCTTTCTGTGCATAAAAATACTGAGGCAGCGTTATATTATATAGCCCAGTTGTTTGTCAATCTCCAGATTATCCATGGAAATTAATGGAGACACGTCTTCACTAAAAGCAATGTGATTTTCCCAATGCTGGCGATAGATGCAAGTCCCAAAATAGGACTCGCACCTATTGTATAGATATAATCTCTCAATAAACCTTTACGTTGACCACAAATGAGGTTTGTTCATTATTATTGTAGTTAAAGGGAATCTGTCAGCAGGATTCTGCTATGTAAACCAAAGACAGCATGTTGTAAGGGTTAAAAAAACAAAGATCAACCGTGCTTCTCTTACCTGTGTGTGTGTGCTATTGCTTACTTAAACTAATGGCTTTATTACCCTGTGATTAACATTGAAGAACTAGAAAGTTATGCACACAGCAGTCTGACATGCCTCCTGTGGCAATTGACAACTCACAGTCAATCCACAATCTCTATTGAGAGTTTGGTTTGGGCGGGGTGGGGGGTTGTCAGAACGGCTGGACCCAGTAATCTATGTGATACATCGTTAGTCTCTTTGTCTACATTATGTTGCTGTTAGATAAGGAAGAAAAAACCTGCTGACAAATTCATTTTAAGTCATTTAGATTCTTACAAAATAACTGAGATCTATCAATAGATTTGTAATGTTTTTCATTGTGCAAAAAAAAAAAACAAGTATCACAAACTATACATAAAAAATAGTGTTGAACTACTGCTATAAGAAGGGCTATATATGCCACTAGGCAACATCAGAGGTCAAATAGTTACTGTGGCTCCTTCATGTTCTGCAGTCTGGTGATGGTCATACTGGGAGTTGCAGGCTAATTAAGTAAATTTGTATATGCTGGAGGCTAACCTGATATTGCAACTGAACGCTTAAATAAGCTTGGTACTGAATTTATGAACTGATGATGGTTCTGGTATTGTATTAATGTATTATTGGTGGTTCTGGTGCAGCATTCCTGTACGGATGATGGTTCTGGTGCTGTATTCCTGTACCAATGATGTTTTTGGTGTTGTACTTCTGTACTGATGAGGATTCTGGTGTTGCTTTAATGCATACATGATGTTTATGGTGCTGTATCTATATAATAATTGGGGTTCTAGTGCTGATTCTTGCAGTAATACTGTATTCATGTAATGATGGTGGTTATGGTGCTGAATTCCTGTACCAATAATATTCCTAATTCTGTATGCATGTAGTGAATATGTTTCTGGTGCTGTATTCACACTGATGGTGGTTCTGGTGCTGTATTTATTTACTGATAATGGTTCTGATGATAACTACATTAACTGGTGGCAGGTATGACTCTGTAGTAATGTAGTAATACAATTACACTTGTTTGACTAAAGCTCCCATGTCCTTTTGTAAGCTGTGGGTTAATCGCTTGTGGCACCCCTGCGGTTCGGTCGTCACAGTGGTACTGTACCTATCCAATAGGTGTAGTATTATGGTATCAGGTAAGAGAAGAAACTTTGCTGAGATACACCAACACACACCGGACACCAGTCCAAATTCCAGGCCAGGGAGATGCAGGGTAGAAAAGGCTTCCTCATAGAGCAGACTCCATCTGCTGGATGGAGGGAGGAGTAGGTTGAGGGGGTGGGAGGATTTAGTTGGTGTGAGAGAGAGAGAGAGGGGAGAAGCAAGATAGGGTTCTAGGGGAAACTGGAGCTGGGGGCCAACAGGACCTTGTGTGTTGGGTCAGCTGCGAACCCACCAGATATGAGGACACCGAATCAATAGCCGGCCATCCAGGTCAGGTAGAGGTACAAGCTGCAAAGGGGTTCCAGACCCAATTTGGTCTGGAATCTGCTGGACCAGCCAAGAAACCGGAGGCCACTGAACTGAACGTGCACCACCGTGGACTCTCCCATGTAAAGGAACTATCGAGGGTTAAGAGGACTTGCCAAGCAGTCACTCAAAAGGGCCTGCAGTCGCCTGCTTTGGGACTTGTAGCACGATGACACAGGGAAGGAAAGGAGCAAAGTGTTAGGAAAGGGCAGCAGAGAAAGACTTATACTTGGTGTCTCAGTGAGATGGACCTGGACTGCCTGTGAGCTGGCGAAGCTGCAATCTTTGAGGACACAGTACCCCGGGAGTTATTTTTGCAATAACTACAAGTAAAGGTGACTGGTAAGAACTGCAATGCTGTGTCTGTCCACTCCTTCCTGCGCCTCCCTGCACAAACAACTAAAACCACTATAATCCACATCACCTTCACCTATACTCTAGGGGTTCAGTCGGTCTGTGGGGAGTGTTCCATCCAGCTGTCTAACTACCTATCCCCTGGGCACCTATATAAGCAGCGCTGGTCATCCCTGACCGGACACCACAGATGGCGTCACGAAAACTTCATTCCCCTTGTAAATATTCCCCTTTTCAACATGCTCAGTCAGGGCCACGACCTCCGAGACTGCCTCAGTGACATCTATCAGACTGACCCCGGATGGTCGAGTACCCTCACCCCTACGGCCAATGCACATTCACCTACATGACCTGACTCCCAAATATACAAGAGCACTTTTTCTGTCGCGTGCTCTAGAGTTGTCTATTGGAGAGTTGCTGCTAGACATCTCTGGTGGTGACTTATCTGATAACGAAAAAATGGGTTTCCAGTCTGAAATTGGACATGCCAGGTTCTTATCTTAACCGACAATAATCTGTCAGGGGCCCCATACTCATCAGACATTAGTCTCATGTGTATGTGGGCCTTGTCTATTATATAAAGTGTATGGGCACTTTTAGTCTGGCTTACCAGTAGGGGCATAAACACTTAAAATGCTAAGAGCTGCATGAATGTAGAATATAGTCCTGGTTAGAAGTAACAAACATGTTGTATATTTTTATCCTTAAGTGAAATCTCTTCCTACCTTCAGCTTTTTCTAATTTCACAAGACCAGCATCCAGTTCATTAGGCTTTTACAAGTATTTCTATATGAACCCTGAGCTGTCTTCAGTTCACAGGATCTCCTGTTTAGTATAAGAGGTGTTAATATGCAATCATCACCATAAATGCAGCTTAAATCACTAGCACGGCATGTCTCCGGCAGCAGCAGCAAGCAATGTCATTTCACTGTTAATGATGTACACAGCGCATTATGTTAGGAGAACACACCATAAACAGTAATAGTCATCCGAAATCACCAACTATGACACACATGGTCATTTATTCTCAATATATGCTTGGTCGCAAGTAAATGGGATTAATGCTTGGATTTCCCTTTTTCATGCCTTCTAAATGGATAATGGGATAGGTATAGAGGCATGTAGGTAACATGCAATGAACATACGATCACACAGCCTACATAGTCAATGCTGTTATATGCCAGATAATTCAAGCAATTCATTTTTTTGCCACTATCTGGACCTTCGAGCTATTGAATTATGTAGGTTTAAAATCTGAATTTTCCAGCTTGGGCAATTTTTCCCCAAAAATTAAATTAGAGGAGAATTGATTTGCACCAAATCAGAAGAATTTCACTTGGCCCGAAAAGATGTGTATTACTCTGTAGGTGTGTTCAGCTCATTTCAAGCTTTTTAATGCAAGCACAACCTAGCACAAGGCTAGGGTTACATTACTGCTAAACAGGGGTAGCGTTAAAACATAGGATTTGGCAGCATAAACGCGGTGCTACCTCCAAGGTAGCGCCGTGTTAACACTGCCAATTTTACCCTCTGAGTAGCACGGCTCAAACGCCGGCATCTGATTGAAATCTCACGTTAGTTCCTAACGCGAGAAAAGACGCTTTCAACAATACCACTGAGGGCCTCAAAGTAGGGCTGGGCGATTTTGGAAAAAATCAAAATCTCGATTTTTTTTAAACCTATAGACGATTTTCGATTTAAATCTCGATTTTTTTTTTATATATGTATACAGCATACACAGTGTATACAGCATACACAGTGTATACAGCATACACACAGTATATACATCATACACACAGTATATACATCATACACACAGTATATACTATATATATATATCATACACACAGTATATACAGTATCATACACACAGTATATACAGTATCATACACACAGTATATACAGTATCATACACACAGTATATACAGTATCATACACACAGTATATACAGCATCATACACAGTATATACAGCATATATCATACACACAGTATATACAGTATCATACACACAGTATATACAGTATCATACACACAGTATATACAGTATCATACACACAGTATATACAGCATCATACACAGTATATACAGCATATATCATACACACAGCACACACAGTATATATCATACACACAGTATATATCATACACACAGTATACACAGTGCACTGGGCTGTATATAGAGCACGCACAGGCTGCACACACAGCACAGCTGTATATAGATGACAGTCATCTATATACAGCTGTGCTCTGTGTATTATGTGTTTCACTGATGTATACATATATACACCTCAAAGTGTGCCTGACTGAGGTGTGTGTGTGTGTGTGTGTGTGTATGTATGTATGTGTGATATAAATATATATATATATTTATATTTATACCTCAGGCAGGCACACTATGAGGTGTATATATGTATACATCAGACAGGCACACACACTATGAGGTGTATATATCATATATACACCTCATAGTGTGCCTGCACCTGCCCTGATGTAGATATATATACACCTCATAACTCCCACAGGCACCCACCCACCCCCCTCCACATAAACCCCCCCTCCCACGCCTGTTTAGCGTTACTTTATTAGGAGTAGGACCGGGACCCGGACGACTCAATCTGAGTCAGGAGTCGGGACTCAGGAGGAGGAGGCAGGCCACACCGGTCAGCAGCTGCTAACCTCGGCTCCTCTTCTCCTCTCCGTGACTCCGGGTGACGGCGCACCGGGTGACGTCAGCCACAGCGCGACGTGCCCGGGGGGTGTTAACTGCTGCCAGGGGGCGGGGCGGACCAGCACCGGAGCCATGCTGCGCTCTGCTGTGCTGCTTGTCACCGCCGGCCGGGGAGGAGGCGGAGGTCGGCGGCCCCCAGTGTCCGGGCCAGTCCAGCGCCGGCCGGGGAGGAGGAAGAGCGCACCGCAGTGTGCCAGGTGACGCCGGACCGGAAATGCCGCCATTTTAAATCGAATTTGACGATTTGTAAGAAAACTACAATCGTGGCCACAGCAGGGGCGAATTAATCGAATTAATTCGATTAATCGCCCAGCCCTACCTCAAAGAGACATTTCATCCCCTGGTGACTACCGAGGCCAGCTACCTGTGACTGTGTACCATTTGATAGCTGCCTGAAAGTTACCAGAACCTAAGCAGTGTGTGGTGTCTTATTTTATTGTGCCGAGGAAAGTCACATTCCAGTCTCCTCAGGCAGACTGCATCCAGCCTCCCAGTGGAGCCGCCTTCCTGTATGAGTTCTCCATTTCCATCACTGCCCCAAGAATCCTGCTCCACCTGCGGTGAGCATTACCATCCAGCTACCTACCATCATCCCTAGGGGTCTGAAAGCAGCACTGGTAACATTACCAGGTACCGTAGGTGGCGTCACAAACTTTATTTTATTTTATTTCTTTTATTTTACACATTTTTCAGCGACCACCAGCGCCCGGCACCGGCCACCAGTGACAGCACCTTTAATCAACGCCTGGGATCCGTGTACCCCACGGCCTTGGGGTGGGTTAGTAATGTGACCCTAGCTTAAATGCAATTTTGGTTCAGTGGTTTATGGCTTTCTCTCCCGTGAGATCATCTCACTATCCAGATTCCGCCCAAAAGGTTGCTGCATTTTCACTTTTACACAGGCCACGATGATCCCTCCTGACATATTGTGCTAAACTATGAAATGTGATGGCTGCATGGCATGATGGGGAAGGCCGCCTAGCTGCTCCTGAGATATGTGAGCCTTTAGTGGCTGATATAATATTGCACATTGTGTAAAATGGCACAGACAATATTGGTGATTTGCAAATTGTTTGAATTTGCCTAATCCAGTGAATTCACAAACTTTTAATTCTCATTGAACCAATTTATTAACCTGTATTGTCAGCAGATTGCATGTTTGTCCCTTGTTGAAAAGGTCACTAGCTAACGTCTTCTTATAGAGATTCAGATGATATCGGGAGTGTTAACCTATACAAATTGGTTCTGCCTTATAAGTGCCAAAACTCCCTACACTACAAGTAGCTAACATACAAGTCAATGTCAGACTTGTTAAAGGGAATCTGTCAGCAGGTTGTTACTACTCAATCTGAGAACAAAATGTAGGGGAGAGACCTTGATTCCTGGGATGTCCATGTTACTGGGTGGTAAAGTTTTGCTCAAAAACAGTTTCCTACCAGTTTTCTGAATGCTGAACCCGGTATATCTTCTTCCACATAGGCATTGGCAGATTTGTGTATGCACAGCACAAGCTGGAGGCTTACAATCGCTGGTGGGGGCAGGGTTGGACTACCTGGTAGCAGGTTTACAAGTCTTCTAGTGATAATATTCTGTTGATAAAAACTTATAAACACTACACTAATCAGCCTGGTAAGGGACACATCTTCAGTCTCCAGGTCTCTCCCCTACATTACATTGCTCTTAGATAAAGTAGAAAAACCTGAGGACAGATCCCTTTAAAATATGTTTGTAAAATGACTACAGTCATAAGCTGTTGCATATTTGCAGTTGGTCCTCTTTTATTTACTAGGGGAATGTGCTTTCTAGCCAGTTATCCCCCTTCCCAATATAGCCAAAAAATAGTATATCCTATGCCAAGTACAAGTATATAGAGGGGGCTCAAAAACTGAGCTGGCTCCAAAAATGGAGGGTCTGTTAACAGCAGCAACCAGAGCTAACTTTGATCCCTGCTGTTTAACCATAGATGCTGCAGACAATCTGTGAAAACAGCATATAGATGACAAAGGGGTGTAGATAATGGGATTAAATGGCAGCCAGGGACCTACTAAGTTACCCCATTACCACCATCTTTGGATTCTTATGAAGCCAAGCCTATGGCTGACCTTTATTTGAGAATATTATTTTTGTTGTAAAATGTAAGACTAAAGTATTACAGGATTAAAAGGAATCCATCAGCCGGTTTTTGCTACCTCATCTGAGAGCAGCATGATGAAGGCAAGGAGACCCTGAATCCAGCAATGTATCCCTTAGACCACTGGGCTTTTCGACGTAGGGCACGGCCACACTGGCGTGAAAACAATGGGTCCGATTCTCATGCAGGAGAGTTGGACGAGTGACATCCGTTTTTTGATCCGTGTAACATCCGTGTGCTGTCCATGTGCAACTGATTTTTCTTAGCAGCTATTTACTGTATAATCATTTACAGGAACATTTTACAGTTGTCTGAGCCACAAATGATAATGTATCCATGGAAAAATTGGAAACCACTAGGATGGTCCGTGTGCTGTCCGTGTGCGGTCCGTGATTTTGTGGACACATAGACTTGCATTGGCGACTCTTGCGCGAGAATCGCATACTGTCGCAGCATGTTGCAACTTTTTTCTCATCCAGAATCGGAATGAGAAAAACAACGCTAGTCTGTTCTACACCATTAGCCAACATGGATCCGATTGCAATACGATAAAATCACGCATTGCAGTCGTACTATTTTCACACCAGTGTGGCCTTACCCTTAGCCACGCAGCAGAGCTGAGAAAACTGCCCCCTGCCCACACAAGACTCTATAAGTCTAAAGACAGTGAGAAGCTACTAATCACAGCAGAGGGCATGTCAGACGTGGGATCCAAAGCTGTTGAATCTCATGCCTGAACGCTCCATGTTAACCTCTCACAGCATGCCGACTTCACATTATGTAGCAAAAATCTGATGACAGATTACCTTTAAATACTTTGTTGGTCTTAAAAATGATTTGTAAACACATTTGAAAAATCTAAATGTAATCATTGCTCTTTTTCCAAATTTAAAATAAATATAAGAAAACATATTCCGTGTGACCATGTCCATAAAAATCTAATCTGTGAAATTATCAAATAAACCTATATATTAAATACTATCAAGAAACCTAATTTAAATTACTAAATTGGCTTTTTATGCCATCTCACAATCCCAATAAAGTTGAATAAAAAGCGATAAAAACATTACATAAACCCAGTGGCGGACCGTGACCCCTGGGGGCCTTGGTGCAGCCATGGTGAGGAGCGGGGAGGGGGGATGCTGGTGGCCGTCGGCGCGGGTGTTTGCGGCGGCTCTCCTACCTGCTGAGCTCCGGGGAGCCGGGGGGGCAGAGGAGAGGAGGGGCGGGATCAGGCAAGGGAAGCAGGAAGCTTTCTGCTTCCCTTGCATGACCCTCCTCTCCTATGACAACGGCTTACGGGGGTCGGCTGGGGCCCCCCTGCAGGCTTGAAGGGGCCCCCTAGCCGGTCGGGGCCCTGGTGCAGCTGAACCAGCTGCACCACGGTAGTTCCGCCCCTGCATAAACCACTGAAATATAACAAACACACACCTCACCCCAAAAAACTAAGTCTCACTCTGTTTCACTGATAAAAATTAATAAAACAGTTACAAATGTCAGAAAATGTCGACATAAAGCAAATTATTTCAAAAAGGGAACCAGCCAGCAGAATTTAAGCACCTGTAAACCAGTGCAGCGTGACATCACTATTTGATTTTTTTTTTAATTCCTCACCCTGTGGGCTTGTCTTTCTGCGTAAGCCATGAGTCTGGATGAGAGGGAGGGGGAAGGGAGTTCAGTTTACAGCAGAAAAAAAGCCCACGGAGGAAGCATAAAAAAAACCAAATAGTGATGTCATGCTGCACATGTCAATCATCTGCTACACTGATTTAAAGGTGGTTAAAGCCTGGTGGTTGGTTCACTTTATAGTTCTGAATTTTTTTTAATCATTAAAATATTACAGAAATACTATGCAAGCTTGGTATCCTCATAATCGACCTGACTAGAAAAAGCACTTTGGCTTGTTTCACATCAAGATTTTTTTGTATCCGTGTGGATCCTGATCTTTGCACGACCACATGGACAGGAACAGACAGAAACGGATCGGAGGACACTTATGCGTCCGATCCGATTTTGTGACGGATCCGATTTTAGTATCTTTGAAGTCGGAAAAATCATTTTGCGCATGCGTGGTGCACTAAATCGGATCTGAGAAACGATCCGATTTTTTAGCGGATCCCACGACCATAGACTCCTGCGTTATTTACAGCGGGCAGCATCGGATCCATGCCTGTCCGATTGTGTCCGATTTGACCAAAATCGCAGCAGACTCTGATTTTGGTGCCGGGAAAAAATCTGACACAATCGGGTCCATCACAAAACTGACACAATCGGAGGCCATTTAAGGACCAATCCAATCACATCCGTGCCCGTAAGGATAAATGGAGGCCAAAACGGATCCGTGACTGTCTGTTTTACAATGGACAGCCACGGATGCCAAAAAATCTTGATGTGAAATCAGCCTTTGCTAGATTTTTACAAAACAATGAACATTTTAAGAACAAAACCCAAAAAACACTCTAGCAAAAGAGAAAAGAAAAATTTCAGCTCACCCATTCAGAGGATCCTCTATGGCAACTTGTGTATTTCAGAGCAGGCATCCATGAGTAAGGCGTTATGCTGAAACGTGTAGGATCATCTATGCTAGAAGCGGCTAACTAATGTCTAGTTCTGGTCGTCTGCACACTAAAAAATGTTAATATGTATTCAATAAATTTTTTTTAATTAAAAAAAAACAAACAACACTTGCTTTTTCGAGCGCTGGATCCACCATTCTTGATTCCAAAAAACACCCTAAATCCCCTAAAAAAACACTCTAAAAACAAAACCCAAAAAACTGTGGTGCAATGAGATTATTTTCTCACCATATCACCCCACTTACACAATACTGCTAACATGCACCAACATTTTAGTTTAACACTGTAAAGTACCGTAAATCTGAGCGATGGAGAGGAGCAGATCAACCTGCGGCTTGTTGATTAAAGCCGCAGTCTCTCTATCCCACATACACAATGCTGATATTCTAGGCGTCCACCAGCTTCCTCCAATCCTATAAATGAAGTGATCAGCCAAGCTTCACCATTTATATCCAGCCTGACATCATCTAAAAGGTTAAACTGAAAATGCTTTAGAGCTTAATTCATGCGCTACAAATAATATGACAAATGCTGGCTATATTCCACCTGCTTACATCTTAATAATACACAGTTTCCTACCCAATGAAATGAAATCACAGCTCCTCACTATTCTTTATAGAAGAAAATAAACATGATGTCAGTTTCCAACGCAGCCAGATCCTAAAAGGGAAGAAGTGGATGACTCTCCCTCCCCCACAACACAAAGTCACAGGATTGTATTTATGATGAAGCCACTATGAACGTAATTATTTCCCGTTCTGCTGTACAGTATGCGGCTGATGCATTACACATCTAAGAGAAGAAACAAAGCCTAGCACTGGGCATTGTGTACAATGGTAAGAAAATATCAGCACTTTGTAGAATGGGCTTACAGAGGACCTGTCATCGGGTCAAAAGTCGCCCATTTCTGATCTATTTTATTTTCTATTCTCCCTTCAGTATTCCACATTTTTTTATATGCCATACAGCTCCAGAGATAACATTAAAGTGTCTTTTATTTATATGCAAATTTTTTTTGTTTTTTTTCAGTAAGGAGGCGTGTCTCACAGGAGTCTCTGGAGGTGTGGCTTTAGAATGATTTGCATAATTACTGTGTGAGCACCGCCCTTTTTGTTAAAGACAATAAAAGCTAGCGCTCAGTAAAAAGCCACGTTCTCTGGAACTTCATGGCAGGTCCTTTATTAAAGGTGCTATATATCTCATAAAATAATTGACATATTCATACAAGCATAGGGGAAGGGGTGTACGTTTGTTAACCTACATTAATAATATGAAAAAAAATAGATGGGGTAACAGCTTTCAATAAAGTATATAGTATCATTTATTTTTTTCTTTAATGGTTTTTGCACTACAGCAGTAATGATGAATCCATTAACAGCATTGCGTCTTGTTCATTTTTGGTCTATTACCGTACTTTAGAATAGTATTTAACAGAGAGAAATGCAAAATTCTACATCTGGCCATACAAAACAAGTAACATCTACAGAACAGGAGGAATAAGAAAGCAGCAGCACGTGTGAAATAGACCTGGGTATAGTAGTAGATCACAGGCTGAACAGGAGTCAACAGTGTGATGCAGCAGCAAAAAATACTAACACAACTCTGGGATGTATTAACCAACGCATACAGTCTAGATCAATGAAGCCATCATCGCCCTCTAATCCTCTTTGGTCAAACCTCATCTGGAATACTATGCCCAGTTCTGGGCAACATATTTTAAAACAGACCAGGAGGTCTACCATTCTATACAGCACAAATTGACTACTGCAGCCAATATGTGATCCAATGATTACGTAAGCCATTGCTTCATATATAGTCATCATGTTATAATAAACATGGAATGCAAAATCTAAAGAGAAATTACATTTTATGGCCACATTGTCTTAAAACACAGTGGCATAAAAAATGAAAATAAAATACACTTCCTGCATGGCAGGTGTTATATCACATACCACCAGTGGTCATCTAGGTAGTCATTGAGGATGGATATACAGTATATATATATATATATATATATATATATACATATCCGAAAAAAACAGGCAGCACTCCCAAATTATAAGTGAAAAAAGTGGATTCTTCACTGATCCATGATGGCAACGTTTCAACGGTGACCCGTCTTTCTCAAGCTTGAGTCAAACAGTCAAAATGTTGCTATCATGGATCAGTAAAGAATCCACTTATTTTACTTATAATTTGGGAGTGCTGCCTGTTTTTTTTCGGTTGTATTAGATGAGGATTGTTGGACACTTTCCCTTAAGGGTTTGCACCTGGTATTTATGTGGTAGTTCTGCCCAGTTTTCATATATATATATATGCTTGAGAATGGACTCATTCACTCCGAAACGTTACATCACATGGGGTGGTGAAATAAACGTCCACTTCACTAAATGAAGGAGTGCTGCCTGTTTTTTGGATCTTCTGTTTGGAACGGCTGAGCACCGTATACAGGACCTTGCACCGATAAGTACTCATAAGATTGTGCTGATTCTATTTTTCTATTATATATACGATATATATATATATACATAAACAGAGAAAGGGAGAGAAATGAGCATTGTAAGCTTTACAGCAGTGGTGTGGTGGATCATATCCCCATCTGCGTATAAAGAATTCCCTAGATTTTCAGCCAGAAAAGCGTTAGATAGTGTCCTGTGTTTTATGTGTTTTCCCCACCTAGCATCCATATGTCCTGAGTATATCATCAGAGTGCTGTGCTTTATCTGGCTGAGAATCAAGGCAATTTTTTATATGCAGATCTGAGCACACCCTTATTATGATGCTCTTCAAGGACAATACTCTTAAGGGGGGACATGATTAATTATAACTGCACTTAACATAAAATAGGATCAAAAGCAGTTTCATCTAAAACTCCCTGAAACAACAAGAAAGCAATCCAGACATCTGGAGAATAAAAAAGGTTGACTCTCCAAAGGAGACAAGGCTTCTTTACCATGAGAATTATTAATCTGTGGAATAGCCTACCCCGGTAACTGGTCCCAGCAGGAACCATCCATGTATTCAAAACAGGAAGTAGAATTACTTTTTAAGAAAAGAATATAAATACTTAATGCAAATTATAAAGTTCTTGTTATGAATGCTGATCCAGCTTACTCACAACTAGGAACATGGAGGGAAAACTTGCTCTTTGGGGCAGACTGGGTCATGGCCTATGGTTGCACCTGTATGTTGTCCCTTTATCCTACTTTCCCATCCTCCAGATGAACTTGTAATCTTTTTGTCTTTTTTCATTTGCATTACTTAGGTAAATTTATTTATATGGGGGTGAGACTAGCAGTTACTCCCTGACTTGGTGTTTACGGTCAAGTTCTTCTATCACATTTTAGGACACTGAGTCTCAGGTTATGCATTGGAGCCCAAGAGCTTTAAAGGGGTTGTCCAGTGTAAAGTGATAATTCTGCAGTCACTCTGTGTAGACTTATCAATCCTCTCAGTGGCCGCACTGTGCTCTGCGAGGATTCGCTGGTTTTTAAGCCGGGAACGGATCACAATTATGCGGACATCATATTTCCGGCAACATGACTAGTAAGCGAAGCCTCGCTCTATACAAGTGTATAACGCGGGCACATCCGACTAATGGGAGCGGCTTTGCTTCATACAATTG
This sequence comes from Allobates femoralis, assembly GCA_033576535.1. Classification (NCBI taxonomy): domain Eukaryota; kingdom Metazoa; phylum Chordata; class Amphibia; order Anura; family Aromobatidae; genus Allobates; species Allobates femoralis. The sequence goes on from JARQOC010000003.1 coordinate 135,200,781, forward strand.
TATTGAGTGAGATCGCGCCCACTAGTTGTGTTGTTGCTGGAAACATGTATATCGCATAACTGCAGTCCATTTCCAGTTTAGAAGCCACAAATCCTCCCAGTGCAGAGTGCAGGCGCTGGAAGGATTGATAAGTCTACAGAAGTCTAAGTATAAAATAAAAAGTTAAAGTAATGTGCCTTTAATCTTGTTGCTTAGCCATATCCCAAATCACCTTTATGCCTATAAATAACAAAATACATGTTTTCCTTTAACCTGCTCCAGTTCTTCACTCATCCCTTGCGTGTAGCCATGGGTGGTATTCATCATTAGCATTCTTGCCTGATGTATCCAAATTGCCCTTAGGATTAACAAGTGTAAATCAGTTCTCCCTTTGCTATAAATAACGGCTCTATTGCTGTGTTTTGGAGATTGTCGTGTGGCCACATTTTATGTCGATAGTAACCAGAGTATATCTTTTTATGTATACATTCCAAGATAAAGTCCTTGGCTACCAGGATAGTCATTGTTTGCTTGTATTGATGTTACTTATGGACTGAATGCACAAACTGGAGACTTTCTGCTTCATAGCGTGTCCCCTTTTTATGCTTTGATCTTTTTCTACAGTTATAAATATTGTTAGCTCAGATATGGATTACTATAGAAGGCATACATTTCATCTGTTGCTTAGTAACTCTGATCCAAACTTCAGATTAAGGATAGGAGTGGTCATCGCCTACCATGTAAAAAGCAATGTATCTGCGCCTAATGCAGGAAATGTACAGAGGCTTGAACTCATTGTAAGTGTTATGTGAATCTGTGTGTCATAATGTCAGCAATCTGACAGTGTTATTGTCAAGACTTGTTCCCTATTACCTAAGCTTTGCTGACTGAATTATCTTTTCAAGCATTTTAAGCATACAGGAAATATGACATCTTCGGAAGCTCAGAGGAGCCCTTCCAGATATCACGAGCCTTATATCGGCTGATGGTGTCCTTATCCTGTTCATTTCTTAGTGTCAAATATATCCACACCCAGTTTAGTTCAGAACATTTAGTCATGTTTTATTATTACCTCATTCATTGGCACGATGGTAAATGCACATTTCTCCACCCAAGAACAACATAGAATTCTGCTCAATAACTAGAGAAGTTGGAAACAAAAACTATTTGTGAAGAATGCAGATAAAAGAAATCATTCCCATCCCATCATATATGTCCCATTATTTGTGTATGTCCAGGTCAATGTCTGTGCACTCCAGGGTAATGACTTTGAGAAACTACATAATCAGAATGCTCAGACAGGACAATATCAATATCCAGCTCAAAGGGTTAAAACAAAGGATATACCGTATATACTCTTGTATAAGCCGACTTTTTCAGCCCAAAAATTGGGCTGAAAAGTCCCCCCTCGGCTTATACACGAGTATATACATAGTGTGTGCTGAGTGTGACGGGGACGGGGCTCTGACTGGGGGCAGAAGGAGGCAGGAGGGGGCTGCAGTGACACCGCGCGGTCACGTGGGCCCGCCTCATTGATATGCACGCATCCCCCTGTCCATCCCCGGCAAGGGGATGCAGTGCATATTGCCGGACACAGCCCCTGGCGGCCCCCGGCAGTGGTATACAGCCCCCCGCCTAGTACCGGGCCCCCATGCTGCGGCACAGCATACAGTAGTTCATACACTACCATCTCTCCCTGCAGCGCGCGGCTCCTCCATGTCCCAGCCGGCATCTTTCTGTAGTGTCATGTGACTGGCACGTCCGCTCGTCACATGACACTACAGCAACAAGCCGGGCGGGACATGGAGGAAGCGCGCGCTGCAGGAGATGGTAATGTATGAGCTACTGTATGCTGTGCCGCAGCATGGGGGCCCGGTACTAGGCGGGGGGGCTGTATACCACTGCCGGGGGCCGTCGGGGACCATGTATATCACTGTGCTGGGGGCTGCTGTATATCACTGTGCTGGGGGCTGCTGTATACACCTGTGCTGGGGACTGCTGTATACACCTGTGCTGGGGGCTGCTGTATACACCTGTGCTGGCGGCTACTGTATACACCTGTGCTGGGGGCTGCTGTATACACCTGTGCTGGGGGCTGCTGTATACACCTGTGCTGGGGGCTGCTGTATACACCTGTGCTGGGGGCTGCTGTATACACCTGTGCTGGGGGCTGCTGTATACACCTGTGCTGGGGGCTGCTGTATACACCTGTGCTGGGGGCTGCTGTATACACCTGTGCTGGGGGCTGCTGTATACCACAATTCTGGGGGCTGTATACCTGTGCTGGGGTCCACCCTCGGCTTATACGCGAGTCAATAGGTTTTCCCAGGTTTTGGGGGCAAAAGTAGGGGGGTCGGCTTATACACGGGTCGGCTTATACACGAGTATATACGGTAATCCAGGAGCAGTAAGGTAACTTTGCTGTGATGAGGACAGTACTAAGATATTATGGGTTGTTATTGGGACATCTTGTCTGTAACGTTGTATTTAAATTAGAATAATACTTTTTCCATACTATAATTCCCCTTGTAATACAACAATACCCTATATTCACCTTCCTTACTATCAGCTATATTCACCTCAATTACTGTCACCTAGACTCACCTCCTTTACTGTCACCTATACTCACATCTCTTACCGGCACCTACGGTATACTCACCTCCCTTAATGTCACCCATATTCACCTCCCTTACCGGCACCTATACTCACATCCCTGTCACCTATACTCACCTCTCTTACAGGCACCTATACTCACCTCACTTACTGTTAGCTATACTCACTTTAATGTCACTTATACTCAACTCTCTTACCAGCACCTATACTCACCTCCCTTTACCGACACCTATACTCACGTCCCTTACCGACAACTATACTCACCTCCCTTGCTGACACCTATACTCACCTCTCTTTACCAACACCTATACTAACCTCCCTTACCGACACCTGTACTCAGCTCACTTACTATCGCCTATACTCACTTCTCTTACCGAAACTATACTCATTTCCCTTACTGACACCAATACTCACCTCCCTTACTGTCACCTATACTCACCTCTCTTACCAGCACCTATACTCACTCTCTTACTGTTACCAATATTCACCTCTCTTACCGACACCTATACTCAACTCACTTACTGTCGCCTATACTCACTTCCCTTACTGAAACTATACAAATCTACCTTACTGACGCCAATACTCACCTTCCTTGCTGTCACCTACACTCACCTCTCTTACCAGCACCTCTACTCACTCTCTTACTGTTACTAATATTCATCTATCTTATAGGCACCTATACTCACCTTTCTTACCATCACCCATACAGACCTCCCATACTAGCACCATTCTGGTAATGTTGGTGCTGGGTCTTGATTTTGCTACAAGAGCATTATCTGCTGAGTTCACACTTCCTTTGGATGAACCCTGTCTGTCCAGGGAAGGTATGAGAGCCACGGTCCATTAACGGCTACTGATTGACTGCAGGTCTCATGGGGCATAGCAATGTCACACAAGCTTTGAGAGACCTGGCACCTACATCACTGTAACGGACATAGTATGGGAGGTGAGTGTATGGTGATTATATTTTACAAGAGGGAATATAGTATTTGAGAAAAGGTTCTCCGAATAATAGAAAACCCCTTTAAAATATAACAAAATAAAGATATAAAGTATCTCAAAAGGGAAAACAGGAAACTATAAGTTCCTGTGAGTTTATAAAACACCATGAACGTAATGTCCATAATTTCACTGATCTGGCAGCTCCTCCACATATCTTTCCAACTCCACAACATGACAAAAAAAAATTCAAAGCCAAGAATTTGGACAGAAAAAGAAAAATGTTTTCAAAAAACCATCAACCACAAGAATTTCCATTGCGTAAAGTACAATATTACATTACACACGGAAATAAATCTTGTGTTTTGTTACTAGACATCTCTTCTTAATTCAGCTCTGTAAATTTAGTTTTATTTCCAGAGATTGAAATCAGCTATTGAGCACCTTGGATTAAATATGTTTCCAATTAAGGGATTGATTAAATAATTAAATATATCTAGCTATTGTGATAAACAATGCAGTGAAATGTGGATTGGAACTAGGGCCAGGAAAAAAAATCTTTTAACCCGAGACGTTCCAGACACCAACAATATAATGGATAACCTAGAGGTTAGATGCCCACAATATAGATTGCTCACCGAAAAATGATAATGTAATCCTAAATTTACTTACATATATTCAAGGAATTACTATTAAAATGTAACCTTTATTATTACGTTTGAACGGAGACACCATATAGGTTTTTTTTTACGTGTATAAAACTCCGTTGTCAGGTAGGGTGAGGTAGGGAGAGGATAGGGTCAGGTCCCCCACCCTTTTCTCCCCTTCAGGAAAGTCAGTTGCACAACTGTGGTCGGACCTATAGTTTCCATTTTATAAAACGTAATAATAAAAAAATGACCTGCAAGTCGAAAGAGAGACTGGGCATGGACCCTGCATCGCATAGTAAAGAACATATTATAGAATATGACAGGACTTTCTCACATCACTTTTCTTCCCATCAGGTATATATTATTAGGTAAGCACTTCCAGCCTTCAGTCTTCTTGACTACAACAGTTGTCTGTACAGGTAATCCTGTTTGGCTATGCCTTTAAACTCTGCATTAAATAGAGATAAATTTCTCCTTACTTTTCTTCTTGACTCATCATATTTCAAAACTAGTAGCACAAAATGGTCAACTTTGCAAAAAACAAAATAATTTCTGAACACTCTGTAGGGAGATGTTTATTGTATGTGTCTATGTGTGGCCACCCAGTGGTCATGATGAGAGTTGCAGCCTTTCAAGGGTTTCCCAGTCATATATAAATTTGAATGTACTACATTGAATTGGTATTGAGAGGTGTGAAGAGTATGTGCACACGATCAGGAGGCAGTGCGCCTTGGATGCAGTGCCATCGGACCTGAGGGAAGCAGCGGGTGAACGAAGGGAGAATGCAGCCGTCCTGTGCCCATGATCTGCGTTTGATGCAGGGCGGCTTTTCCTTGCATTCACCAGCTGGGGCTCCCTTTTGATTGCACGGGATTAAATGAACCTGCTGTGGAGATATGGAAATGTGGCAACCCTCAAAGTGGTTGAAATAATGCTGCGGTGGGGAGAAACACAGTGAACATGGGATTTCGAGATATCACGTCAAATCGCCGGCAATATGGAAGCCATATGGCAGCGTGTGACGGTACTTTTAGAGTCACAGAAAAGCAATGGTGGACACATTCAGCAATAGGGCTAAACATATGATAATGGGTGGCAAGGATAGACGTTCTCATATATCATTGTGAGGTTCGTTTTCTGGTTTTAAACTAGATTTAAAAATAGCTTTGCACAGGTTTATAAAAATATGTCCCTTTGCCAAGACTAAGGACTGATATAAGGTCCAAATTAGGTTGTTTTTTTTTATTTACAGACATTCTGTATATTTTTAATCGAATTGGAATAAAGATGAATTTTTATCGACAAATTATGGATTTTGGACTTTTGGTCTTTGGACTTCCATGTAGTGCAGTAGGGTGAACTTACATAAACTTATCTGGCTTCTACTAAAATCAGTGCCACAACTGTTCATTGTGTGCAGATACTATTGCAGTTCAATTTATGCTCTTTAAAGGGAACCAACCAGTAGGTTTTAGGTCTATAAAGTGAGGCCATTAATTGCAGGCTCTGAGATACTGAGTGTTTTCAATGATTACATGCATGATCGCAGAGAAAACTGTTATCAAACCCCAGAAAAACAGTGCAGCAAATTAGCATAAGTGCAGCACAACGTCACTATGAGGGGCTGGGTTTCTTTGTATTATCCCCCTGTCTGCTCTAAACCAACCGCCCCCCTCTCTCTCCCTCCTTGTTAGTATATACCAGGCAGTGGCACAAGATGTTTGACATCCTGCATGCTGATGCACTGTCAGGCTCTTATGTGCCCATCACTCCCTCCCTCCTCTGTCTCCGGCTTCTCACTACTTCTTCTTTGGCTGTCTGTGATCCAGACACCAGAGAGCAGGAGAGGACCTCACCCCTTTCAGTCTCGGTGTCCCCAGCTGTCTTCTCTCGGAGACCTATGAGTCTGAGGAGACTGAGGACGAGCAGAATGGAGGGCAAGCGGCCTTCTCCTGCTAACACTTTCCTTTACAATCATACATGTAATCATTGAAGTAAAGGTATGATTAGACTCAGTATCCCAGTAACTGTAAGGCACTGTGGCTTCACTTTATTGTCCTAAATCCTACTGGTAGGTTCCCTTTAATAGACCTGTCCAGTAAAGTCAGACAAGCCGCCAACAGATTTAATGCTGTTTTTGGTAAAGCAGACTTGGTTTTCTAAAATGTTATAATTAAAAAAAAGCCATCACACAGCCTCAGATCCCGAAAAATTAGAACGCTATGGCTCATATAAAATAGCACCAAAAGTGCAATTGTTTTGATATTTTACAAACTTCTGAATTTATTTTTACTACTTAGATAAAAGTAAAAGTATACATATTTGGTATCTATAAACTTGTACCGACCTAAGGCATCATACCGACATGTTAGTTTTGCCATATAGTAAACATGGTAAATAAACAGAAAAAAAAAAGTTAAATTACACTTTTTTTTTTGCAACTTCATCACACTGGGAATTTCTTCTTCTTCATGTGATTAGAGATAAGCAAACCTTTTAAGGTTTGGTTTGGTTGGTGAACGAACTGTTACTGTTCAGGTTTAGTTGTCCTTTTCGGGACACCAAATTGACCCAAGTTGCATTCATTGCTGTTCAGTTTTCCACCCACATTAATCCAGCCATAAGGAAAACACTTCTGGGAGAGAGAGGGTGGGGATTTTTCTTTTTTTTCACGGAAAACACACTACAGCAGAAAAATCTGATTTTATTTCTAGTGCGAGCCAATCACTCTTTGCTCACACTGGGCCACGTGCTGCCTACTGGAGTACAGCGCTGCATGCTCCTGCACGCTCCTTAATTTTGGATATGCCCAAATTACCTGAACTCTCGTTCAAACAGGCCCCAAACTGATTGGCTCATCTCTACATGTGATATCTCTTTAAAGAGGACCTGTCACCCCACCGCCATGGATTAGAATCTAAGTCCAGCACTGAATGCAGCATGTCTGCTGCATTCAGGCAAGGAGTCCCCCATGGCTCTGTGGGGCAGCTATCCTGATATACAGGCTTATAAAAACTTACAGTAATTTTCCATGGAGGGGGGCCCTTATGCTTGAGGCAGCTCGTCCACGGGGGCATGAAAACCAGCGCCTCTGTGCCGCCCATGTCCTCATTCCCTTCATGTCTGTCTCGCTCTGCGCGTCCTTGTGGTGTTGATGCAAGCGCAGAGCGAGGTTAAGGTCTTAATGCATGACCTGCCTCCTGCTAGGACGTCGTCTCATTCCCCCGCCCTGCTCCATAGCATAACACGGAGCAGGGCGGGGAAATGAAAGGACATCATAGCGGGTGGCGGGGCATGCACCTTAACCTCAACCTCGCTCTGCGCTTGCGTCAACACCACAAGGAGGCGCAGAGCGAGGCGGACATGAGGGGAATGAGGACATGGGCGGCACAGAGGCACGGGGGGTGTGAAATGCCCCCGTGGACGAGCTGCCTCAAGCACAAGGGCCCCCCTCCATGGAAAATTACTGTAAGTTTTTATAAGCCTATATCTCGGGTAGCAGCCTCACATAGCCATGGGGAAACCCTTGCCTGAATGCAGCAGACATGCTGCATTCAGTGCTGGACTTAGATTCTAATCAATGGGGGGGTGACATGTCTTCTTTAATATACAGTAGTGCTCTGTGTCTTCGTGCATTTAGCCATAAAATGGAGTCGAACTGTTATGTTCTGGAATAATTTGGATTCTTTTGCCATTTTCTATAGATAGATTCATTACTGCCATATATAAAGTATAGAAACGAGGCAGGGTGTCTAGAACAAAGTTCCATAACCCAATATTAAACACTCCTGAAAGGAATATTAAAAGATTCAATTACTTGATGGAATATTAAATGGTGCATACAGGAATGTGCACTGGAGAAAAGACAGCGGAGCTTTGATATAGTTAATTTAGAAATAGCCTGAACTTTGTTGGATGGACATTTCTAACCTTTTTGCGGATTCAAGAGAGTGTCAGAATCAATTTCAGTAATGACCTACTGTGCGACAAAGGGATTAAGAGGTGTACTGCAGTGTTTGATAATACCAATAATAAATTCCAATAACATTTACAATACTGACTCACGGAGCTTGAATTGATATGCAGTCCTACCGTATGATGACTTTACCCAGCGTCTATAAGCTTCATGCATAGGATATTACCCTGGATTGTGCACATGTACAGAGGTTAGTAATGCATGGAGCCGATTCATTACAGTACTGGCCATGGCTTAAAAACACAGTGAGCATTGTGCCTATAACAATCAAGTAGACAACACCAACAGTGATAAAAATAGCAGGTACAAGTATATTGATGGTTATCCTAAGCAATTTCCAGTCTCATCCAGATAGGTTAATTGGCTAACTACAGAAATTATATGGGAAAAGCAAATACTTTGGCTTCTGTACAGTTATCTGCTTTACCTGAAAGATTAGAAAATAGTCTACTGTTCCTTTGTGTAAACTAAACCTCCCCATCCCGCTATTTCCAGCTAAGCCTGGTTTCACATTGCATATTTTTTCCTGTCCGTGGGATCTTACGTTTTGCAGGACCCCACGGACAGGAACGGACACCACAGGGGGTGACCTATTCTGTGTCCGGGGCGGTGATTATCACGGATCCGGACACAGAAAGAGATGACAGGAGGCAGCGGGGCACTTTCACTTCCGCAATGTATATACATTGCGGAAGTGAAATTTAGTAAAGGAAAGGGTTAAAAATAAAAAATATGTATGCTCCACCTTTTCAGCTGATCGGGTTGTGATGTAACCGCAGGTCCTGTAAGCATCTGGAGCTTGCTGGAGGCGTCGGGGGACTCGCTGGACAGGTGAGCATACATATTTTTTATTTTTAAGCAGTGGATAAGAAAAAAAATGCGGCACTCATCAAGCAGAGCTTTTTCCTTTTTTATTTCAGAGTCCTCTTTACATAGTTTTTCTGAGATGGGAGAGGGAGTGAGGAGACACACAGGTTTTTTATTTTTAACCCTTTCTTTTACTAAATTTCACTTTCGCAATGTATGTATATACATTGCGGAAGTGAAATTAGATGGTAAGGAGCAATTTTAGTGTACTAAGCATGTTCAGTTCACTAAAATCGGGTCCGAGGAGCGATCAGCTGTTTCCTCGGACCTGTGCTCCCTAGGCCCCCATTGTTAACGGCCAAGGATCGGGTCGGATCCAATTCGGTCTGATTTGGTCCACAGTGCCCAAAATCAGAGCAGTCTACGATTTTGGGTCCAGCAAAAAATCTCACACAAATCGGAACCCGACAAAATCGGATGGCAATTAGGCCAAATCCGATCCGATCCGAGGCCCATAGGGATACATGGGGGCCAAATTGGATTCGTGGCTGTCTGTTTTACAACAGACAGCCACAGATCCAAGAAACATGCAGTGTGAAAGCAGCCTAATGTGTATGTGGTCTCAATAGGGAGTGGGGTATAAGCTGGAGTCATAAACTTAAAGTGGTTGCCTATCTCCTAATATAACAAAGGCTCAGGCATATTGAAATGTAACATGTCCAATCATTCTTTGCCTGGCATCTGCTGTAATGCATTTCTCTCAACTGGGGCCACTGTTACTATATCTGTTTAGCTGGAAGATGTGTACAATTCTCCCTTTAACTGCTAATTTGCCACTGCTGAACAAACATGTTGTATATAGAGGGAGATAAGTAGATACCAGACATTTCCATGCTGGTCATCTCGACAAAACTTTATGATTAGATGACTCTGAAAGAAAGGCCCCCATATGTTTTTGTGTCCAGGGCAAAAAATCTGCCCAAACAGGATCCTCCTGGATCCAGGGCGATCCGGCGCTCCCTAACATGGGAGTCTATCGCGCCGGATTGCCCAGATCTGGGAGGATCCGGACAACGGCAGCGGACGTTTAGCAGCGAGCGCTGCTAAACTTCAGCACCAACGGCTGTCCCCTGCTGTGATTTCAGGACCGTAGCTAGCTCCCGCAATCTTGAAATTACAGCAGCTGTGGCTTCTATCAGCGGCATCCGGCTGCAAACCAGACCGGAGGGCATATTTGTTCTGTTTGCAAACCGAGTCCGGGGCTGTCCAAATCACATTGGGCAGCCCTGGACCTGATGCTGCCGTGATGTGAAGGAATGTGACCCCGCTTTGTTGATGTGTGTTCCTTTGATGCCTTTAGTTCATTTTAGTTACTTTTTTAGCTGACTGACCAGATGTATGGAGTCTCCTCCATTAAGGTTTTTAGTTTTCTATCAGCGTGAAAGCATAAAACACATGTATAGAGCTGTGACTTTATATATATAAACATGTATTGCATCTGTGAACTAGAAGCCCTTTGGGCAGGAATGGGCTGAGGGGTTAAATGGCATAGACACAACGTTCATGGCCTATGCTCATTAAAGCTAATTACAATAAAAGGGACATTACCATAAATTGCACAACATGATTTATTCAAGTGTCTACCTTTCAACACATGATTACATCTAGTGCAGGATATACCGCATTCGTTGGCCATGCTCTCGTGGTACATAGCTCTGTGTCTATACAATCTTCATGTCATTAGCAGGTAATGTTAATACAGTTTTGCAATCCAAAAGACAATATGACATATTCATCAATAATACTACACATTCTAACCTTGGGAGGATTACTCATATACACTGTTCTCACTAAGAAATATTTCATAATGAACATCTGGCACTGCAAAAAGTATATAGTGTTCTATAGGAAAACTATTGCTATCCAGCCAGATGTGACCAATGACAGATAGCAAATGTTGGATGAAAAAGAAATGACTCAAGCTGGCTCATGGAATCAATTATTTATGTATCAATGATACAGTGTGTTTCATAAACAAAAATAATATATAGAAACACAGAATAACTTTATGACTACATAGTATTACTAATCTTGTATGGATCCTAAAGCACTGCTATTATTACCTCCAGAGCTACACTCATAATTCTGGATAAGAAACAGAGATGGCAGTCAACAAGCTTGTGGACAGACAAATCCCACATATGTTTGATGGGCTCTTTTTTAAAGAACTAAGGGGTAGGGGTTTCTCTTATGGAAAGTGACATGCCGGTATGAGGAGACTTAAATGCCTGCAATGCTTCTCTGGGAAATGAAATATGCAAATTGCCTCTTCACAGGGAAAGAGGGGTTGAACTCTAGTGTCACCTATTGGAAGTAGCAAATATAAAAGTTATCAACCCTTTAACGACCCTTAAAGAGTCAATATTGAGTTTTAGGATAGCTACATCCAAGAGGTGGCACTAGAGTTCAAGCCTTTTTTGTCTCTGAGGAGGCATGTTTAAAGCACTGAGACATGTAATACTTGTCACATCCACACCAGAGCCTGTTCCTGCGACTTCTGCTTCCATCACAAGGCACTGCTATATTCATCCTGTAGGCGGTGCTGGTGATAGTGGTGTCACATCCACACTTGAGCCTGTTCCTGCGACTTCTGCTTCTATCACAAGGCACTGCTATATTCATCCTGTAGGCGGTGCTGGTGATAGTGGTGTCACATCCACACTTGAGCCTGTTCCTGCGACTTCTGCTTCCATCACAAGGCACTGCTATATTCATCCTGTAGGCGGTGCTGGTGATAGTGGTGTCACATCCACACCAGAGCCTGTTTCGGTGACTTCTGCTTCCATCACAAGGCACTGCTATATTCATCCTGTAGGCGGTGCTGGTGATAGTGGTGTCACATCCACACTAGAGCCTGTTTCGGTGACTTCTGCTTCCATCACAAGGCACTGCTATATTCATCCTGTAGGCGGTGCTGGTGATAGTGGTGTCACATCCACACTTGAGCCTGTTCCTGCGACTTCTGCTTCTATCACAAGGCACTGCTATATTCATCCTGTAGGCGGTGCTGGTGATAGTGGTGTCACATCCACACTTGAGCCTGTTCCTGCGACTTCTGCTTCTATCACAAGGCACTGCTATATTCATCCTGTAGGCGGTGCTGGTGATAGTGGTGTCACATCCACACTTGAGCCTGTTCCTGCGACTTCTGCTTCTATCACAAGGCACTGCTATATTCATCCTGTAGGCGGTGCTGGTGATAGTGGTGTCACATCCACACCAGAGCCTGTTTCGGTGACTTCTGCTTCCATCACTAGGCACTGCTACATTCATCCTGTAGGCGGTGCGGGTGATAGTGGTGTCACATCCAATCCACACTTGAGCCTGTTCCTGCGACTTCTGCTTCCATCACAAGGCACTGCTATATTCATCCTGTAGGCGGTGCTGGTGATAGTGGTGTCACATCCACACCAGAGCCTGTTTCGGTGACTTCTGCTTCCATCACAAGGCACTGCTATATTTATTCTGTAGGCGGTGCTGGTGATAGTGGTGTCACATCCACACTTGAGCCTGTTTCGGTGACTTCTGCTTCCGTCACTGGTCACCGCTGTATTTACACTGTAAGTGGTGCTGGTGATAGTGGAGAAGTCTGGAGAGCGCAGGCTCTGCTCATCCAGTAGGACTAGAATGGCTGGGACCTGTAGTACTTCACAGTCTGGCAGTATGAATGTGTAGGCGGTCCGGGTGAGGTCATTGCCTGATGGATTCCGGCCTATTGCAAAGTACTACACCCTACAGATACTTTCTGCCAGAAATAGTTTTCTCTTCTTGCAAACTGCCAGACATAGTTTTGGGTTCCCTTGTGTAAGTAATTTAGTGTTGTTCCCATTTGACTCAGCCTTGTTTTTTGGACTCTTCTTCTTGCTCATGTATTTTGACTTTGTCACTATCTCATTTTTGACCCGGATCTCCTGCCAACGCTTTTGGATCCTGATTTTGTCCTTTGCCTGATATCCGGGCTTTGTCCCTGCCTGTCAACCATTTATGTTTTTTGACTGTCTGCCTTCTTTGCTTATCTCCTGGACCCTGTTGTAACCCAGATCCCTGTATAGGGGTTAAAGGGTGTCAGTTAACTTGGATTCCACCTAACAGTGCCAGTAGCCTCAGACGCCGTCACATCTCTCTGACGGTTGTCACAATACTGTGCATGGCGCACAGAACACACCTGCAATCATTTACAATTCCCAGAATAAGCTCTGAAGTCTGCAGAATATATCTATTATAGCAAAGGTTATAGCCCAGGGTCAGCACGAGAGAAGTAATACAATGGGTTTAGTTATTCAATTTTTGCCATATCTGAATTCTAATTGAAAAGCTGTATAATGGTGTTCCTTAGTGAATGTAAGTCTATTGTTTTCTGCTGTGTGAGTAAATTGTAATAAATATGTTTTAATCTCTCTACAGAGCCATAGTAACCATGTAACGTCTCTGAAACACGTCTATTCAATGGGTAAAACTTGAAAAGTTGTGAAGGTTCTTCATACAACAAAGCGTAACTTTTGTGTGAAAGAAAACAGTGATCTCAATGTCAGAACATTTCTATTGATCATATGAGCAGCAGTGCCGGATGAGGGTAACCTTTAGTGCTGAAATGTTAGATATGCAAACGATATCATTGCTATGTGCCCTAATATGATATTACATCAAATGAATGAGGTCCTTAAATACTCCCGGAAAATATTCTTAGCTCCTTTCTTCCTCCCGCCACTGGCAGAAGAAACGGTGCCTCATACAAAAGATCAGAATGGACCTTCTATGACAGGTTTGCTCCCATCAATGGTCATACGTGATCCTTGGGTCAATAGCCCATATTCTTTATTTGATGACCATGTAGTGGAGAGGAGAATCCAAATTCCTGCCCACAGTAAAATAGGGGTAGGACAAACCAATAGTGAGCCCCCTCTCCAATAGTCACCTGGTCTGGGGGAGTTGTATACCTTTGCCTCCGAGTACCATGTATGATAATGGACTAAATGCTGTAAGAACAAATTCAATATCTCATCAATCATGAAAGTGGCAGAATAATCTAAAGAGATTTTAGACTATTATTATTATTAGGTATTTATATAGCGCTATAAGGATACATGGCGCTTTACAATTTAGAAAATAGACAAAGACAAGTGGTCAAAAATGATGACAAATCGACAATTAATCATACGGGTACAATAGGGCCGGATCCTGTCCGCGAGGGCTCACAGTCTAGAGGGGTGGGGAGGGAGACAGTAGGAGGGGATTACACTGATATTGATGATCTACCGGAGCTCATAACAGGCGATTGCTCAGGATGCCGGATGCCGCCCTTCCCTCTCCCATTGATCCTATCCTAAAACAAAACCTCAGTCTAATCTGATATCTCCAAAGTCGGATAATGGAAATTGAATTCCTTGATGAAGACAACACGGGAGAATAAACAAACGAAAATAAAATAGTATGTACTGTATTTCTGTACCATATCAACTCCACGTCCAAGCAACAAATACTTGACATGGATTGGGGGCAATTAATAAACCCCATTCATGAGTCTGCAGTGAATACAGCAAATTTCTCCTTTCTACTATAGAGGCGGCCCGAGCTGATAGAGCGCATTTGCTCTTAATAACAGAACATGATGAATGCTTTAAGGTCACAAACAGGAGATAGTAAATGAGTTTTAGATACAGTCTTCTGGATTAAAAATCATTATTTTATTGAACACATTAAATACATTTTATTGTGCAGTCTAAGCCGCTATGAAGAGCTCCTAAATTTAAGCAAAGTCGTGCCCTCCGAAACCCTGCACTACTGTTTATACCTGACTTAAATCTGCACATCACCAAATTATGGAAAGATTCCGCAAATGCAACCTAATGATCATCACGTAATTACTTAGCAGATTACAATGGAAGTTTAATCTATTCCTATTATGTAGAATTTCTATTGTCTCTGTAATGAATGTGCCAAGCAGCAAACATAGGTATTAAATCTGTATGGATAGGACGTGTGAGTATTTAATATATGTGTTAAAATGCAAATGACTGTGTAGTATAATTCTGCACAACATCAGCTGCAGTCTGTTTATATCGTCCTTGGGAAGAGGTGCTGCGCCGCTCCAGATACAACCCCTCTGCTCTTAAAATATATGGGCTGCAGGGACTAGGATAAAAAAAATATACAAAACCGGCTCTGTGGTGAACCATGTCAGGAGACGTTCAAGTGCTGCAGGTAGTGTGATAATGGCATCACGCAGAGGAACCAGTAAACTCATATGCTTAGATTAGTGATACAGAACAGAATGGCAAAATACACAGACTCTACAGAGGTCGTAAACAGAAACAGCCACCACATCTCCCCCTGCAGCAGCTCCATACGCTTATGGTAGACTGACATAACGTGCGATACTAATTCAACAATTCATTCTGAATTCATCATTTACATTTTAGTTCAATCTTGCCATATGACATCATATGTAAGGAGTTGTGGCGTCATTATACATGCCGACCTGTGACATCATTCTTGTATACGACCTTTTTATTGCTGCCATTATGTCTTGTCATGACCTTTTTACAAGCTGTATGAATCTGACATAGTGACAATATAAAAAATGCACCACTCTCAGTGTTGCTTCGGTCTCTTGGAACCATCTTGTGCCCACAACTTTTGATTGCCTGGAAGTCCAAACCTTTCAAGGTTTGGTTGGGGTCGCCAAACTTCCTGGAGTTGAGAAAACCTGTTCGGTTCGGACTTTGTGTACTTTAAGTTTGCAAAGCACTGGAGCAAACATCACTGTGATCGGGTGTAGTTGGTGCTTGGCCGAGTGTGAATAGCGTGCAAGCGTGCAGTGATTGATTGGCTCGCACTGGACTTAAAAGTACAGTTTTTGGGTGTAGTGTGTGTGTGTGTCCACCGTAAGTTAAGAAAAAAACAGCCCTCCCATTCCCGGAAGTGTTACTTATGACTGGCAGTATGTGGGCGGAGAGCTGAACTGCCAATCAGTGACTTCTATTGAGGTTCGGGACAAGTTCGGAGTCATGAGCAGTATGCCAAAAAGCTTGGCTGCACCGCCCTACCCTGAATTAAAGAGGTTCACTCCTCTCTAGTCAGAAGTTATGTCACAAGTTCTCCAATTCATCTCTATGGGAACCAGAATAAGGTCAGAACAAATCTATCATAGAGTTGTATTGAATTGTGATCTCCAGCTCACCTAATGAAACACTAGAGCTACCGTCAGGTCATAAATCACAGGAGAGTGACTGGAGAGGTGCTGGAATAAGATGAAGACAGCGGCAGGTGGGAATATCACAGGGAATTACATATAAAGCACAACTCCAATGCTAACAATTTTTTAAAAAATGCTTGCGTGGTGATTTAAAAATGTTTTCTCAAGTTGTACATTTACTATCTATCCAAAAGGTCCACACAGCTTTGTACTGCACTCAAGTAACTGCTAACGATAGAGAATAAAGCAGAAGGGTACACTACTGATGGTTTCTCCAATCATAATTTTCACTGCACAAAGCAGGGGGATGAATTTCAATTGAGCAGCAAAGGGGTCTCAGGTCCCCATTGTGGTATTCACTGGACCCTAACGGTGTAGTTTGGTTGGGTACATTCTACACCATCACTACATTCAA
This sequence comes from Allobates femoralis, assembly GCA_033576535.1. Classification (NCBI taxonomy): domain Eukaryota; kingdom Metazoa; phylum Chordata; class Amphibia; order Anura; family Aromobatidae; genus Allobates; species Allobates femoralis. Next base: position 135,217,415 of record JARQOC010000003.1, read on the forward strand.
TCTTTTCCTCTCTTCCTCACTGTGTTTGTGCAGTGAGGAGGAAAGAAAGGCTCAAGGCCCCTATTGTTTCCATCATTGGGGTAACCATGGTTTGCAGAGGTCCCAACTATAATTTTTTCTTTTTTCTGGATGACTTATCAAAAAGCCACAGCCAGATGATTGTTTGTTATGGACACACTGAAAAACCATAATAAATCATTCTACTTATAAGTGATACATGTCTACAATCTGTAATTCTGCATTCATTGTGAACTGTAAAATGATGATAATTACTGTCACAATAAAATGTAATACTTTATTCATCTTCAAAAAAATCATGGATGCCTTAAATGTCTTTTATAGAAATAGCAAAAAAGAACCCTATTTTACAGGCTGTCATCGAATTGCTGGATGGTTGGCAACCTAAATGGTTCTGTCCAGTAGGGAGTATTCTGGACCACCGCTCTACTCAATATCTGCACTGTGTTAAGGCATTAAGGAGAAAAAAGCAAGTTCAAGGCTCCATTCTAGTTATGGTAATAGAGGAAGGTTCCAATGATCTGGTTCCAGGGCTCTGTCCTCATATCCAATATCGCTCTGCGGCCACATCTACACTTTTTCTTATGACTATAGAAGGCTGAATAAATGGGGATGAATGTGTTGTTGATTAATTTAGTGGAGAAAAATGCGCATAAAGCTCCTTGTTCCTGACTACACATTGCTGAATACCGTATACAGGTAAGGGTGCTTTCACATAACGATTTTTGCATTTCCGATGCTGTCCGAAAAAAATCGGACAGCATCGGACCGATTTTCGGATCCCATGCATCCCTATGGGGATCGGACCGAATCGGATGTGCACTAAATGCCATCCGATTTGGTCCGATCCGATTCTGTCCGATTTTATTATCGGTGCTAAAATCGGAGCCTGCTCCGATTTTAGCACCGAAAATAAAATCTGACAGATTCGGATCGGACCAAATCGGATGGCATTTAGTGCACATCCAATTAGGTCCGATCCCTATAACATGTGGCCCTATGGAGAAGGGTCCGAGGAAACATCTATGTCTCCTCGGACCCCGTTTTACTGTACTGAGCATGCTCAGTACAGTAAAACTGCTCCTAACTAGGAGCACAAGTGTTAAAAAAAAAAAAAAAATGTTATTCTCACCTCCCCCGAGCCCCCGCCGTCTTCCGCCATCTTCTTGGAGGCTCCCGGTGGCTCTCGCAGGCTGCCGGTGTCAGCAGAGCGCTTCCTCAGCCTTATAGGACCTGCGGTGATGTCACAGTCATGTGACCGCGGGTTACCATGGTGAACCCGCGGTCACGTGACTGTGACATCACCGCAGGTCCTGAACAGCAGAGGAAGCGCTCTGCTGACACCGGCAGCCTGCGAGAGCCACCGGGAGCCTCAAAGAAGATGGCGGAAGACGGCGGGGGCTCGGGGGGAGGTGAGAATAAACTTTTTTTTTTTTCTTTTTTTCAGCCCGGAGGCGCCGATTTTATGCCGGAATCGGATGCCTATTTGGCACCCGATTCCAGGCATCAGAAGGGAGCCGATGCTGTCCGATTTATATCGGACAGCATCGGCTCCCTCAAAATCGGTATGTGAAAGTAGCCTAAAATGTAATTTGCAAAGGTCACTTGATTTAAAGGGGTTGTCCGGCCCAAAACTGATAATTCTGTAGTCACTCTGCAGACTTATCAATCCTCCCAGAGCCCGCAGTTAGACAGTATGCATGTTTCCAGCAACAACAAGACTAGTGGACGCGGCCGCACTCAATACAAGTGTATGGAGCGGGCACATCCAACTAGCAGCTGCAGCCATCTAGTGGACATGGCCTTGCTCCATACACTTGTTTTAGGTGAGGCCACGTCCATTACTTGGGGGCTCGGGCCGGGAACATACATATTGCATAACTGTGATCCATTCCCGGTTTAGAAACTGTGAGTCCTTGCAGTGTCCAGTGCATGTGCTGGGAGGATTGATAAGCCTGCAATCTCAGAGTGACTGTTTGGCACCATGTGCACGTCACCACAGGATCTCTTGGGAAATGGATGGAAAGTACACAGCAAGCAGACCCCACTAACAAACAACACCTTTCACCCCAGACCTGTAGGGGGAGCTCCACTGGTTGCCTTAAGCCAGTTTCCCCTATAAATACGGGTCCTGGAGGGATAAACACCAGAGTGTGCAGTCACTAGAGAACTGTAAGCAGCTGAGTGAGCTGACCTGGTACTGGAGCCACGCTAAGCCCATACCAGCGACACCTGAGAGAGTGGTAGACCCTTAGAATAGGGGTCACAGGAAAAGGAGAGAAGCGAGTACAAAAAGGGGCAGAGGAGTCATACCGACTCACCCTAACAGAGTTCCGGTCACTGGGTCCGAGCTACAAGGGCACAGTATAGACCTTGTAGAGAAACCAGCACTACAAATAGGGGGTTTAGCTCCCCTGACACCCAAAGCACCACCAAATGAGAGCTCGGAGTATAAGGCCTGACAGGAATCCCATAGAGTGCCCTCAGTGCAGCAAATCCGGGTGTGAAGAGTCACACAAGAGAGTGCAGTAACGGTTTGGTCGGGTTTCATGCCTGCCAGCCTCCAGCAGAACAACGGAAACTAGGAAGCCTACAACCCTGCTTGTTGTGGAATGTCCTGAAGTGTTTTACCTCATCTCCGGTCGAGTGTACCTGTCAACATCAGTAAAGGTACCAAAAGACTTTACGTGTGTGTGTCCCTCCTTCCACTTACACCACACCGACCGCACTACCCTATTCCGCTAAACCCCAGTAACTGCTCCGGGGACCCCCCGCTCGCCCTGTAGGGAGCGGCTCCATCTAGCTGCCGCACATCACCCCGGAGGTCTGAGCAACGCCGGTGCCTTCACCGGACACCTACAGGTGGCGTCGCTAAACAAGACTTTATTCTTACTTAACCGTGCATTGACCACCAGGCCCTTACAGCCTCAGGCACCGAACCGTGACCGCAGCCAGCGCCTGAGACATGAGAACCCGACTACAGTGAGTCAATTGCACAATTAACATTTTAGGTCAGACATCCCCATTAAGAGATGATCATTTAGTTAAATAAATACCAAGTAGACCCAGTATTTATCTATTTAAGGTGCTCGTGCCTATCTATATCAGTTCTTATATTGTAAGGCATATTAAGAGTCTGATAGAAGTGTTTCTTTTGCTTTTATTAAACTTCTAACTAGTTCACACTGGGTCACAACTAACACAATTGCTTTAGATAAATGTGGTTCTGATAATTAAGCTGTTCTCTTATGGGTGCAATTGCAATTAAGGCAGCAGATAATAGAAGAAAATTGTCTTTGCTTTGAAGAGGACAGTTCAAAGGATCATGTTGATATTCAGCAATGTGTTCAATACAGCCATAACAGTGTTCCCAATATACTGCTTCATGCTGTACTGCACATTCAGATAAAATACAGAATAATCTCCTGACTAAATCTGCAAAGAACAATAATAAAACATCTGCAAAATAAAATAAATTCCTGACTGTAAACTCTATTGGGATAGAAAGGATTGTATATGAGGATTAGCCCCAGTGAAAATAGATTATTTCTCTATTGTTATGCAGTTTTGCTATTGTAGCCAGTGTAAAACATTGCTCAAATTTCCACCAAACTGCTGTAACCTTGCCATGTTCTGGACAATGCGACCATTCTGCTTTTTAACTGAAATCAACATAAAATATGAAAAACCTTATAGTCTTTGCTTTACTGTTTATATGATTTATATTACTCATTTACACAGCTACTTTCAAAACTTTCTTTTCAAAATTCTGCCAGTTTTTGAAATGGAGAATAGTTTACCTTAAAGGGGTTGTCCAGTCTAAAGCCACAAGTTTGCAGTCACTCTATGTGTCACTCTATGTGCCTGCAGACATGTGGATCCTCACATCTCACATACTGTGTGTTGTAAGGATTCATCGGTCTCAGAGTTGTGAACGGCGGTCACATGGTTGTGAGTATGTGATATATGCTAACTGGGCATGGTCCCTATTAATTGTATTGCGTGAGGTCTTGCCCATCTAGTCAAATTCTGGCCATGGGTATGCATATCACATACTCGCAACCATGTGACTGCCATTCCCAGCACTGATATCAGAGAAACCACACAGCGCAGTGTATGAAATATGAGGATTCACAAGTCTGCAGTCACATATACTGACACATAGAGTGATAGCAGACTTTTGGATTTAAACTAGACAACCCTTTTATAGTGATGCCAGGTATGTAAGTGAGCAGTGTAAAGAGAACCTGTCAGCTGAGTCATGGGCAATAGAAATGAAATAGACACTGGCTGCATTCACCCCTGAAATACTGGAAATTTAGAGAAAATACTTTTGAATAGCCTGCCACTAGCATTTTGAATGACTAGTCCAAGGCACATCCCTTGTGGCGTCTCCTTACCCCACTTACCTACAATGACAGGATCTCCATATACACACTCAGGAGAGAGGTGTCACTGAAGGGGAGAAGGCGGGATGAATGAAGCCATTGATGACATGTCTTGGACTAGTCATATGAGACACATAGTATATTTTGTTTTAAATGCCATGCAGCCTGCTATATAACACAACCATGGTCTGGGTCATGCTGTGAATGATTTTGCGCTTTTGATTCTGTGATCTGAGGTCTCAAAATGTGTTAACAGTGAATTAGGATAGTTAAGAATTTAGATTCCAATTGGTTGTCCATGAAACTCAAAAAGTTGCTAGATTACTATAACTCAGAGTAAACTCAATGTTTCTCTATGGGAGTGAAATCACAAGACTGTCAGTGTGGTCACTAAAACTACTGTAACAACCTGTGGAGTCGATAAGCCAAATGTCTCCTCCAATTTATGGGATCAGACATGATTCTTTCTGTGAGGTAAAACATTTCTACTGCATGTTTTACCTCACAGAAAATAGCAGCTGCAAGCAACAGCTATGTCAATTGTATAATGACTTATTCTTCCTCGTCAGCCAAGGAGATGTGATATGATCAGACCATGTCCCTGTACGGTCAGACATGGCCATTACACAGTACATAGCAGGATCACATATATAAGATTATCTCAGCACAGGAGATGTGATATGATCAGACCATGTCCCTGTACGGTCAGACATATCCAATACACAGTACATAGCAGGGGCACATATATAAAGTTATCTCAGCACAGGAGATGTGGTAAGATCAGACCATGTCCCTGTATGGTCAGACACATCCATTGCACAGTACATAGCAGGGGCACATATATAAGATTATCTCAGCACAGGAGATGTGGTATGTTCAGACCATATCCTCTTTGGTCAGACACATCTATTACACAGTACATAGCAGGGACACATATATAAGATTATCTCAGCACAGGAGATGTGGTATGATCAGACCATGTCCCTGTATGGTCAGACACATCCATTACACAGTACATAGCAGGGGCACATATATATAAGATTATCTCAGCACAGGAGATGTGGTATGATCAGACCGTATCCCCAGTGGCGTAACAAGTCCACTGTGGGCCCCGGTGCAACATTTACACCAGGGCCCCCGTAGGTGAGGAGCGTGGGGGGGGAAGGAGGTGCTGTCAGGATTTGAGGATCGGGGGGGGTTTGGGGAGCGTAAGTGCTGCTGCTGCGGCCACCGCCGCACTTGCTGTGCCACATGCAGAGCCGCCAATAGCAGGAGAGTAGGGGCCGGCACAGCTGCAGGAAGTGCCGCTTCACTTCCTCCCCGTCCTCCATCGTCGCCTCGGACACCCGCGGCTGCGGCGGGCGGCTGGAGGGCACGGGCCCTAAAGGGGCGGGCCCGGTCTCAACCGCGACCACTGCGACCGCGGTAGTTATGCCCCTGCATATCCCTGTTTGGTCAGACACATCTATTACACAGTACATAGCAGGGACACATATATAAAATTATCTCAGCACAGGAAATTTTTTTTTTAATGCATCCAATTGTAGAAATTATTATTATTCCAAGATCTATTGATTAAAATATAATTTATTCATGGGACAACCAGAGGTGTGGCGTCGGAGTTGGAGGCGTGGAGTCGGACTCAGTATTCATTTTGGTGGAGTCAGAGAAATTGAGGAGTCAGAGTCAGAGATGAATGTTTACAGCCATGGTTATGGAGTCTGAGTCATGGAGCCGGAGTCGGTGTCCATGTTGGAGGAGTTGGAGTCAGATTCAAGGAAATTGAGAAGTCGCGTCGGATGTTTGACTTAACGACTCTACAGCCCTGGGGACAACTTCTTTCAATTTCTCTTTGGAGATATTGAGTTTGTAATTCTAATTTTGAATTCCAAGAAGACAACAATTCTCCTAGCGATCAGCTGATCGTCTCCACTTTGGCTTCGGAACTGCCCCATGGTCGGAAGTTGCCTTTGTCTATATAAACATATGTAATGGAGTACAACAGGCAAGACATTGAAAAATCCAGTATACATGTATATCCTGAGTCCATCAGACACTGGCCGAGATTAACTATAATGTTATACAAAGGGGTCGAATAGAATTTTTAACAATTTGCTGATCTCTAGTAATAAGACCATGAACGCCTGTAACACACATTGTATATTTACAGAAAAGAGGTTGAAGCTTTAAATATTAACTGAAATATATTCCCATTTCCTCACAGTAAAATTCTTCTTTTGTTGGTGATTTACAGATATTTAAGAGAACTTGGGGGCAACATGTAAAACACAGCTCTTCTGCTATTTGTTATGTCTGACAGAACAGTGAAGAATTAGGATGGGAGCTCTGTGCTCAGACTTGCTGGAAAATCCCTCTCCATCAGTGTCTCCTAAACAAATACATTTATCTTATTCTGCGATTATTTATGGGGGAAGTGAAGTGTGTTCGGCTTAAACAAATCATGGCTATATTTTTAAGTAAATTGCTGCTTTATTTTTCTTTGTAAGATTTTTGACAAATCCAAGAACAAATTATTATAGTTTAGAAGAGAAGAACCCCGTACCATATTTCACATTGCGGCACTAGTTCATCATAGACTACACATTTACTGTATTACGCTACTATTTATGGCCACCACATAGCAATCAATTCACGGAAAACTGTAAACTGGGCCACTGCTGCTCTATGACGGGGGACGGGGGGCTTCAAAGCTTCTACAAAAAAATGAGGCTTTTTTGTGTGGCTGCGATTGTGCAACTTTAAAGCAAACATTTATATATTATAGTGGTTTAGGTTTTGTCATTTCCTTCCTGTTTCGTTTCTAGCTTTTTATTAAATTTTAGTTGATACTTTTTCTTTCAGAGATTAAAGAGGATCTGTCACTCCCCTGGTGCTTGGCAATCGAAATGCAGCACTGAATGCAGCATGTATGCTGCATTCAGGGAAGGGGATCCCCATGTGTCTGTGTGCTGTGTACCCCAAGATATAGCGTGAAGGTCCGTTACACCTTTCAACATCATTTCCGACATTGTTCAAAAGTGACGTCAGGAATGATGTTGAAACGACATCGTTGTTGCGTCGTTGCCTATAAACGCACAATTACACAACGATAGTTGTTCAAGTCGGAGTTGACAGGTTTTCCTGCATGCAGGAAAATCTGTCAACTTCAACTTAATCAACCTGCGGCATCGTTTGGTGTGACACCGCAATAGTGATGTCACAGACGATCCCGCCTATTCGCTGCATTGCAGCGGATCGCTCGCTGAGTTGATTCCAGCTCAGCGAGCGATTGCTTCGGCAACATCGCAGCACCGTCACCGGTAACATCAACCGGCACCCGCGGCATCTCTTACGACATCACAGCCGATGTTGTAAGGTGTAACGGTACCTTTAGGCAAACTCACTGTTAAAAGTCAGGAGGGCATTCCCTGGTGCAGGAGTCAGCTTTATTCACAGGGGCAATTCCCCTGCCTCTCTGTGCTGCTTCTGTTGTGCAGGCTCTGCCCTCTTCCTCTCCTCCTCTCTGTCACTAATCCTGCCACACAAATTATGCAAATCATTTGTCCTGACATCAGCTCCAGATTCCTGCCCTGCTGTCTGAACAAAGCGTAAACAGCACAGCAGGGGGCGGCACAGAGAGGCAGAGGGGGAGGAAATGGCCTCCAAGAATCAAGCTGACTCCTGCACCAGGGAATGCCCTTCTGGCCCCCGTGAATCCCTCCTGACTTTTAACAGTGAGTGTGCCTAAGGCTATATCTCAGGGTACACAGCACACAGACACATGGGGGACCCCTTCCCTGAATGCAGCAGACATGCTGCATTCAGTGCTGCATTTAGATTGCTATGCAGCAGGGGGTTGACAGGTCCTCTTTAACATTATATCTTTCCAACATAAGAAGGAAAGAGGGGGCACTCACTGACGTAAAAAAGATGCTTAATTGGCACAAGACAAGTGACATTACACTCGCAGGGACCAAGCTGCAGGTATCAGGGGAGGATGCGGGTAACCTCTGGATGACATCCGTTTCATGGGGGAATGCACTTCAATGGCTCCCTGGGTCCTCCCCTGATGCCTGCGGCTTGATATCACTTTTATTGTGCCAATAAAGATATTTTTTACATTGGTGAGTGCCCTTCCTTTCCTTCTTATGATGGATTGTCTTTTTAAGTCGTATACTTATCAAAGGCTTGGTGCACAGCCATACTGAGGGGTGGAAGAAGCAGCAATAGTCAAGATTAAGTTGTGCTTGTAAATTTTGCAGTACCTCAGTTATTTTAGTTTGCAACAGAGTTGTATTTTCTATCAGCTTTCATTCCCCTGCTGTGAGACCTTTTATCTTAAGTAGTGTACAGCTTGTTACCAAGGAGATCAAACAGCTAAGCACAGCAAAGCTAAGGAGTTGACTCTTGAGATCCAAGCCATTTCTCTCCAGTACTGATTTCTATGCAGTAGTTAGCTATTCAACCCTTTTTTCTTCCAGCCTTACTAAATTCGTCACAATAGCAGAAGTTACCAACCAAACTGTCAATGGAAGGGGAATGCCTGCCTGCAACACCAACCCACAAAAAGGAAATTGCAGAGTTGTGTGCTGCTCAAGACCCAACTGGAGAATACCCCTTTAACATAACTGAATTTGACCTTCTATATACTTTCAACTTTATTGATGTAATAAAATGGATGTCGGACAGATGTCAAAAATGGGCATGAGGACATCTTATGTTTTTGTCTGGATGAATAATTAATATTTTAGTGTCCATTGTTCCTTTGATAGGGAAGAAGAGAAAGCAAAGTCTTATTGGTTTCCTGAAGGGAAAGTAGTGAAAGAAGATGTGGGGCATTTGATTTCTATTTTGCATGTCTTCCAAAGTATTTAACCTGCTCCTCCTTTAGCAGGCAGTCCAGATCTTAGGAGTATATTAGATAATGCCAGTACCTGACCATTCACTTTAAAGATAGGAGACATAATTAGGATATCAAATAAGGAATTTGACATTTCCCAGCCCCATTTGTGTAGACTGCGCAGCCCCCACTGGTCCTGCACCCACACGCCCGATAGTAATGTTATTGTAATCAGTTCACATGAGGTGAACCGACAGAATTCCAATAGTTTACTGCAATGTGGAGCTGTCGAAAGAAATGAACATCTTCTCTCATACTTGTAATTATGAACGAGCATTGCGGCACACTATAATGGAAAATTCCACGTTAGTATGAATCTGATAAGTCTAGAAATAATGCTCAAATCCAGTTACAAGAAACTCACATTTAAGCAGAAAGTGTACACTCAGCTTTAAGGGTTAATTACAGAGCAGTAATTCATATAGAAGAGCAGGCAGCTGCCAGGAAAGAAGGGTCAATGACGGTTCACGGCCCTGTTCACAGTTCATGGTATGACATACATACTGTACAGTATACTCAGATAGATTTTATTTCTCTTTTTTTGGACTTTAGATGCCTCATCTATTTGTAAGTTAATAAAAAAAAATTCCAAAAAAATGCATAACAGGTGTTGCACCAGTACGTCCCCCCGAGTGGAGTGCAGCAGATTTATTACTATTTTGCTCTTAACACTAAATAATATCTAGCAAAAACAGGAGTAAATACATTGATATAATTGGCAAATAAGTGTTGTTGGCCGGGTTCACACCACGGTGTGATCCGGTCCGGGGCTGTCCAATGTGAATCGGACAGCCCCGGACCAGATTTGCAAACAGAACTGGAGGGTAAATATCCAGCTGATCGCAACTGCATCTGCTGCAATTTCAAGATTGCGGCTAGCGGAGAGCTAATCGCGGTCCTGAAATCACAGCAGGGGACAGCTGTTAGTGCTGAAGCTTAGCTGCTAAACTTCAGCCACCGGCGTCTGGTTCCCAGATCCGATGTTTTGTCGGATCGCCCCAGATCCAGGAGATCCGATTTGGGCAGATTTTCGCCCCGGACCCAAAAACGTTGCAAGCAGCATTTTTGTATCCGGTAGGAAAATCCGAATTCACCCGGATCCTCCCAGACAGATGGAAACCGGATGGAACATAGCTGCGAGTTGTAGATACGAACATGTTACTTTTACTGTTATCTAAGTGGTGAAAAAAAAATCTGAAGTTTTTAAAGAAAAATATTGCACTTTTCCGCAACCCATAGCGTTCCCATTTATCAGGATCTAGGGCTGTTTTACAACTTATTTTTTGCGTCTTGAGCTGACGTTTCTAATAATACTATTTCTGGGTGGATGCGCTGTTTTGATCACCAGTTATTGCGTTTTATTGCAATGTGGCAGTGACCAAAAAAAAAATCGTAATTTTAGCATTTGGACTTTTTTCCCCTTACACAGTTTACAGATCTGATTAATTGATTTTATATTTCGATATATCAGGCATTTCTGAATGTAATGATACCAAATATTTTTTTATTATTTATTTTTTTCATATAGTTTTATTTTTCTTGGTGCAAAAGTGGGGTGATTTAAACTTTTGTGGTTTATTTTCATACTTTAATTTTTTTTATTTTAATTTTACTTGGCCCACTAGAGGGCCTCAGCACTCAACTTGCCTGATCGGTTGTCTTGTCTTCAAATGCACATCTGAAGACACAGGAAGTGGTCACTCGCTGTGTAATCGCCAGCAGAAAGTGAATCAGGACAGCTTACAGGGTCATTACAAGACCCCGCTGTCCAGATAACAGCAGAAGTCCCATGATACACTTCATGGGACCTCCGATCATGGCGGGGATCAGTGCGATCCCCACCGCAGGGCTTTGTCAGCACGATTTAAAGGTTTAACAGATTTGATCGATGCTTTTAGATACACATCTCAGCTGTGAGATCAGCTGAATTGTGGGGGGAGGATGCGAGCTCAGCATGTGAGCTCGCGTCAAAGGGTAGGAGGCAACCTATAATGCACATGTATGTCATAGGTCATAAAGGAGTTAAGTATCACTGTGAGCCCTCGGGGACAGGATTTCTCCCCTCTTAAATCTGTACGACCGAATTGTCCACATTTATTGTTACTTATATTGTTACTATGTTACTTGTCCTAGTCTACCCTTTTAGCATGTAAGCGCCATGGAATATAGTGGCGCTATATAAATAATAATAATAATAGTATATGAAATTGGAACTGCTTTACTGCTATAGAAACTATATTAAAAAATTAGGTACTTCGAGCACAAATCGGTCCATTCATGAGAGCCCAACAGCCAGAGACAAGGTGTACTTCTTCGTTGGGAACCTACTCTTATATCTCATTCCCTGGGTTGAAAGTCTACAATTTTAAGGACAGGTGGGTTCCAGCTCCAATCAAAGTAGCCCTAGGCTGATGGAAGCAGTACACCTTGTTGCTGGTTGTTGGGCTCTCATGAATTGGCCAATTTATGTGCCAAGTACCTGATCTTTTAACTTTGTTCCTATAGCACTAATACAATCCCAATTTCATTTATTCAGTGTTTACCTATTATAACATATGGGGACAGAGTTATAACTGTTGAAAGAAAAAGATTGGCAACCAATCACAGTTCAGTTTTCATTTAACCAGCACAGAACATGAAATGAAAGCTTGTGATTGGCTGCAATGGTAATACTGACAGCTTCGTTAGAACATGAATGAAAGCTTTGTGATTGGCTGCAATGGGTAATACAGACAGCTTCGTTATATGCTGAACATTTCATTATTATCACTAACTAGATTAACTTTACAAACATTAAAGGATAACCATTGTCTTATTTTGTATTTAGTAAACCGATAGCACACATGAAAATAATCAATATTGCAATAAATTTTATCATATAAATTAGATTCTTTCTTTGCCAGTATTAATCTTTTCCTCTCAATTCAGGGTAAAATCTGTATTTAATGAAGACAATTTTTTGCCATCATCTTTGGACTGGGTACATGTATGCTCTGTAAGGCGGTGGTGTTTGGGGCGCTGAGGTATGGAGATGGAGGTGGGTGGGGAGAAGCAGCGATGATGTGTGGTGTCGGCGTTTTCGGTTGTTGGCGGCACTGCTGACGGTATTGCAAAAGGCATTAGCGCCAGTAGGCGCCAGGTACATGCATGCTCTGTAAGGCGGAGGTGTGTGCAGCGCTGAGGTGTGGAGATAGTGGTGGGCGAGAAGAAGTGGCGGTAATGGTCACCAGTGGTGTGCAATGGGCATTCCCGCCAGCAGGCATCCGATTTGCACACCCATCACTTGGATGGAAATTGATGATGGATGCCACAAGGTAAGTATCTAATAGATTAGGAACCTGTGGGTGTAATGTTAAAATATAGATTTTTAGTTTTTACTGCACCTGCTTCAAGGATAAGACATACTCAGATGCCATTAAGAGAAAAAAATAAAAATTACTTTCCTTCAGGAGGGTCACTGTGACTTTGAAAGTAAGCAAAATAGACAGAACAAGTCGTAGAAGCCCTGCACCGCTGACAGCAATATATGTAGCTCATTATATACGCCAAAACACTGCAATAATAAACAAATATAAATATTTAGTATTGCTGCCCTCTGAAAGAAAGGGTTAAGCTATTTCCTCGGTTTTAAAAAAAATGTTTCAAGGCTAAAATTGAAGTCGGTAGGTTCCGTCTCCTAATTGCTAATAACAATTTAAAAAATAGCCATAACAGCAGCTCCACTGCAAAGAGACCAAACATTATCATTAAATGAGTCTTAAAAGCAGCAATGGAATGGCAAGGCAGCTGCATTTCTAATGAGGAGGCAAATCTGTCCCCATCAATCAACACTCGCAGCTAACAAACACAACTATTTAGAGGGTAAGTAGAAAACATGGCTCAAGTGCTCGGAGAATGGAGCCATCCAGAGAGCTGCCCACACCTGTCACATACATTGCATCAATGCGCAATACATGCAGATATGTAAGCTTATGTATCATCTCCACCATTGTACACTGCCTATAGCAACTATGTTTATGTAGACAGAGGTCATAGGTGGGTAGAAAGATAGAAATTGAAGGCATGAACTCTACTCAAGCACTACCAGACACTCAAAAAATGGTACCAAACACACATGACCAAAATCAGCATGAAGTGTTGATCGCATATAAAGATTGAGAAGTTGAGGACAATTGAGATCATCAGGTTCTCATGTCCCGACATGGAGTGAAATGCAGTGCCATAAACTGTTCACCACAACAATTTCCCCTTGCCCTCCTTCCTTAGCGCTATCAGAGCCGCAACCTTTTTTCTCCTATAAACTGGAATCAGGTGTTCTACAGAACAAACCTGCTCTCTATAGCTCTGATGATTTAAATATTTTCTAAAGCAAGACTTGTAATCAATATATTTTCATGCAAGTCAGAGCTGTGACCTCCTTATTGTTAGATCAGTGGAGATCCTTATTGGTCAGACACACATGGATCATAAAGTGATGACATAATCTTATATTCGGAATAACCCACTAAAAACTGCTTTGGATCAGTTCTTCTTGGCCTTCGGTTCGAATCTTCCACCGCTAAGAAGGCCTGACGGGGTTAGATTGGAGCGACACATTAATGTTTGCATCACCATAGATGGTCAAGTGGGGTTGTGCCCCACATCAATGTGTGAGACGTAGGCTCTGGTCACATTTGCATCATGACCCTAGCCTGACGGAAGCACTGCAAACTTAGGAAATTCTGCCTCAGCGCATATCATTAACGGCAGGTAACGCTATGCGCTGTGAGGCTATTGTTCCCTATGACAACCCGATGTTTACCTCTGCAACTGCTTCCATTCAAAGCTCCCGAATATGCATTTTTTGGGGAGCGACAGGAAAACACTGTAGACCGTGTGTGCGCTGTCCAAAAGCACATATCCTGGAGCTTTGAATGGAGCCGATTGCTGAGGTAAACATCGGGTTGTCATAGGACGCAATAGCCTCGCAGCGCATAGCATTACCTTGCAGTTGCACTGAGGCAAAATTTTAAAGTTCGAGAGAAGTCTAAAACAGAAGATGGATCCAAAGTGGACTGGGTGGACAACCTCGATAGCAGGACAAGTGAAGGGTGACCTTAAAAAAATTAGAGCCTAAATGGCAACCAAATTCATGCAATTTTAATTGAAATCTCATATTTTGGTAGACTTAGGGTACAGTTACACGTCGTAACATTGCATGCAATTTCACTGGCAATTTGCTGGTTGCAGTGAAATCATGCACACATTGTTCTATTTTGTTGCTGTGTACAAATGGAACAATGTGTCCATGATTTCACTGCAACCAGCAAATTGCCAGTGAAATTGCATGCAATGTTGCGACGTGGAATGGCACCTTCACACTCCGCAATATCGGCTGGGGATATGAGGCGATCTAACGTGGCCTGCACGTTTTTCATGGTCACCACAGATCGCCGATGGCGGTATTACACGCCGCAATCTCGCCCTAAAAAGAAAGGCAATGTGTCGCCCCGGAAATCGCCTCACCCACAGCGGAACCAATCTGGTCGAATTCCCTCGCCGCTTCAAACGCCGCAATCCCAACGGCAATGTGGGCGTACATGGTTAGTGCTGCGAGGAGATAGGAGTGCCACAGTGGTTTACACAGCGCCCCATACGCGCTCATTGGACAAACCAACAGCGTTACGATTGGTCAGCCTGCTCTGGAAGGCTGACTAATACATGACTGCCATTGAAGATGTGTGTGTTGCTGAACAGACAGCTCTTCAAATATTGCGCCCTGTCAACTGACAGCCAATGGGAACACAGTAGCCCCCACCATTCATTGCAGAAGGGGGCGGGACTACAGCATGCTGTGGCAGCCTACTGAAAATCATAGGCGACGTTGATTCCATCACTATCGCCCAATCACACGCCACAACACGGAAATATCGCCTCCATGATTGAGGCTGATTTCAGAGCAGTGCTCAGGAATCAGGCGGCAGGCAGAGGCGATTTATCGCCGCGAAATTCCCCAATCACACGCTGCAACTGTGGGCAATTTCACGGCGATTGCTCCGGGGCGACATACGCCTTTAGGATTCCCAGGCGAGATTGCAGCGTGTGAATGTACCATAACGGTACCCAAAGATTTGTGAGAATTTCACAACAAATTTGATTAGCTGGAAATTGATTCCTCATCATTTGTAAATATATTAAGGCCCCGTTACGCGGCTCAACATCGTCCATAAAGTGACGTGTTGAACGATGTCAAACCTTAGTTAGTTGTTGAGTGTAAACGAACAATTCAACAACGATAATTAATCAAGCTGAAGTTGAAAAGTTTATGAATATGTTCATAAACCTGTCAACTTCAACTCAACCAACCTGCAACATCGTTCAGTGTGACAGCGCGCTGAACGATCTCCCAGTGGCACAGCCTATGCTGGGATATGGTAACCATGGTACACGTCGGATTACTAAGGCGACACTTAGTTACCCGCTGTTTACCTTGGATACCAGCGTGCCTGTGTGACAGCTCACCAGCGATCTGAACCATGTTGTTAGCGATTGCGCGTGCATGTGATCGCTAACAACATCGTTCAGAAAATTGATGCGTGTGATGGTGCCTTAAGATCTTAGAGCTCAACAACGCAACCAGGGACAACAATATTGAATTCACTGCATTGTGTGTTCAAGCGGTAGTCTGATTACAGATTGCTAAAAATGGGATAGAAATGAAAGAAGTCATAGAAATAAAAGAAGTCATACTGTCTTCACGATTGTCCTCCGATCCTATCTGATGCTACCTGGTCCTCTGTTGCTCTCCACATCCCAGGGCAGGGATGAAGTCCATGAACAGGATCATGTGACTACTGTAGTCTGCTATTGGCTATTGTGTATCACCACTGCTGCCAATGACTAGGTGCAGCGGTCACATGGTTCTGTGTGGGATGTCATCACTCCACCAAGAAGTAAAGTTCTGAAGCTCATTGGATGATAAGGGAGCGTTGTGAGATCAGTGAGTTGAAGATTACAACTTTTGTTTTCTTAACCAATTCTGATCAGTTTTTTTCTTGCCAGAAAACCCCTTTCATGTAGAAAGTTCACATAAACAAAATATTAATATATGCATTAATGTGGAGAAAATGAAAATTATTTTTACATACAATCATTCAAAAAGAATCCCAAAAATTGTTTCAGTTGACAAGAGAAATTCTTCTGCAAAAGGGAAATATCTGGAATATAAATGCTCTCCTATAGGGCAGAATAGGGAAAAAGCGATTGAACTCAATGTACTCAATTGAAAAAGCGATTGAACTCAAGTATAATATATTAAAGAACAGTACTCAATCAGAATCTGTTCATAGTGAGAAAAGCTTCATTAAAAATATCTGAATATATAAGCAGCAGATTTACCCGCTGTTAGAAAACGCTTAGAACGCACTTAAGGCACATAATAGCGCCAGGCATTTGTACACGGCCTCAGCTCGTACAAGCAGAAGATCCCGAAGTGATGTGGAATTCAAAAGGGAATCTTGCAGTCGTTTATGGTTAATTGTTCCTTTAAGTAGGATTTTTATATCTGTAAGAAAAGATCAAGGCAGATTTGCATACGCTGTAAACTCACAATCGACTAACTTAACGGCGGAGCTTAAAATACCACATTACATACCAGACATATTGATTATGGAATGGGTTGTCCGAGGTCCTAATGAGAGCATCCCTACAAAGAAACCGATCACAGTCGTTTTCTTATTGGAAAAACAATGAGAAAGCAACTGGACAGTACATAAGACGAGTCTGGCCAGCAGCTATGTATACGTACACAGTATAAATAAAGAGCTCTGTAACCTACACTGCTGCACAAATACAAGTGTGAAGTGGAAAGGGATTTATGAGTCCATAAAAACCTCACAGTCTGCATATCATCCAGAAAGGCAACAAAGTCTTCTGCTGGTCTCTGCAGTAGACATGTCATGAGACCTCAGGGGAACTTGAGGTTGTCATACAACTTCAATGTCTACCATACTAAATCAGTGGGATTGGAACGTTGCTCGTATATGTATGTGTGCCTTAATAATAAAGCTCAAGTTTTATTTTTTGCTATTTTAAAGAATAGTTCAGTAAAACAAGTGGATAAAACCTAAACAGTTCACCGTTCAGCAGCCTTTTTTATGCTGAATGTACAACTGCTCTTGTCAATTTACCCAAAAGATTGAGTGCATCAAGGGAACTTCCAAAGAATTGTTTACACCGATTGATACACTGACAAAAATGCTAATCAATGGTTGTTCAAAAGTCTGTTGAAAGGGGCCAACTCTGATTCAGGTCCTCACAAAACGATAATCAATAGATCATTCTTGTGTATGATCTTTGTTCTCGGCAGCACTTGTCCTGTTTACACAGGACAATGTGCTGTCAAGATAATGATGTTTAAGTAGGCTTGAAAATCAAGTTCACCTATTGAACAAGTGTTTGGCTCATTCTCTCGGTGATTAACAGCCTGTTAACCCTGCATTATTATTGGGAAGTGGACAATCAAAAGAACACGCTTTCATTTAAATCGACTTGTGTAGTACATCCGAATATTCTTTGTACTCCATTATTTTCGCCACCACAATGCTAGGTTTACACCAAATGACTTGTGATGAAAACCCACCGTGGCATGGCGACACGTTTGCCAATCAGTTGTCATTTTAGACCATTCTGTGCACTTAAAGTCTAAAGGCCCCATTACACGCTACGAAATCGCAAACAATATCGTTGGAACATCACCGGTTTTGTGACGTTGCTGTGCCCTCAAAACGACATCGTAGCGTGTGACATGTAGTAACGACCAACGATAAGTTGGATGATCGTTGATTAATGGACTGGACCATAAATTTATCGTCCATTGGGCCTGCAGCATTGGCGTGTGTGACACCTTTCCAAAGATCTCGTTTGTGACTTCAGCTATTCAGAACTGCAAATATCGTTAGCTTGTTGCGGAATCGTTGCTGTTCAATATATCTGCACGTTTGACACGTCACCAGAGATCAGTAAACGATGTTCCACCAATCCTGGCCAGGTCAGATCGTTGGTCGGATCGCTGGGATATCGGAGCATGTAACGAGGCCTTTAGACTGTATAGTTCTTGGAAGCACATATACTGTTTGTAAGCTGCAGAGAATTTTTAAGCAAGATTGCAGATCTTTTTTACTATGAATGAGCATTTCATATTTGTAAGGCGATTGTCAGCCTCTTTACATTCGCCAATTATTAGGAAACAAGTGTTTCAGTGTAAATGCATCCTTTGGCTGGTCCACATGCCTTGTATTATAATCTTGAATGAAAGTCAACAGCCTCAGGAGTACGTTTGGTTCGGGACGCCGTAAACCTGTTCGGGTTCAAAGTTCAGGTACTTTATATTTGCAAAGCAATGGAGCGTACATCGCTGTGGTTGGGTACAGGTGGTGCTTTGTCCACTGTGATCTGCGTGCAGTGATTTAAGCTCATTGCGAGATGATCAAACCACAGTTTTTGGGTGTAGTGTATCCAAAATTAATAAAAAAAAACCTGCCCTCCCACCCCTGAAAATGTTTTGCTTATGTCTCACTGTATGAGGACGGAGAGCTGAACTGCAAATTAGTGACTTCCATTGAGGTTTGAGTCAAGTTTGGAGTCGTGAACAGTGCACCAAAAAGTTCGGCTGCACTGCCTGATCTTCCAAAGGTTCACTCATCTCTACTCAGGATTTGTGAGCCAAAAATTGTGACATCTGGACAATTGGTTACCCTATATATGTAGATGTTCCAAATTGCTCTTAAGTAATGCCAAGTTGTGGAAGTATAGTCTCCCAAATTGATGGGATGCTCCCAATGTGTATGATAATTAGATTGCAAGTGTTCATTTGGTGTTTCCAAATCATGGAAGGACTCTGGCTGTTGTCAGACATCCCACCCAACGGCTGCACATGTGGTGGCCAAGAACCTACTGGAAATAAATGGTGCTTGAGTAGGTTTTTCTGTGTTAGGCCAGGGACACACTGAGCGAGACACATGCGAGATACTTGCACGAGTTTCACATGGCCTCTGCCTCTCTGGACAGGAGTGCATCAGCTGTTTGTGCTCCTGTCCAGAGAACCGGTGGCTGATCCAGGTGAGTCAATCTAGACTGGTGCGAATATCTCATATGTGTCTCGCTCAGTGTGTCCCTAGCCTTAGGAGAAGGTGTTGTGGAGGATTTTGTGATCACATGCAGAACTCTTTTCTGTCTTGGAACGACCCACTGACCCCTTGTAACCAAACATATCCAGATTAACAGTTTGTTTTCAGAGTCCTAGTACGTCAATCGGAATAAGCATGCGTTCACATGTTTTTAAATAGACCACTTATTGGTTTATTAAGGAGAATTCTGCAGGCAGACTCACTTTAATAAATATCAGAGCAGAGCTTTATTTGTCATTTTGTGCAGCTCATCATATTATGAATCATACATAGAACTGAAGGTAAATGTCTAATCTTAACTTCGGAGTTGCATCCCCAAAGAATTAAACATCAGATGGAGGCGGCTGTATCTTTAGAGGTGTGAAGTTAAAGAGACTTTTGGATGTTTCTAGATAAAGCCCTGTATACCCATCGAGCGGCTCACTCATATGCGTTATAGATTTTATATTCATATTTATGCCTGTGTAACATGCTCTTTGTATATATAGTAAGCAATGCGTGGTGGTGTCTGACATCGACCTTATCACAAATCCAAATAGCCCTGTTTAAGAATTCTGGCCTTTAAGCAGTTCCCTAAACAAAGATTTACTTAATTAAGAAGACGTATTGCCCCCTGCTATCACGGGAATCGAAACTTTTAAGAGATTAACCAGCTGTCCTCGCAGCTTCTGCACTTCTAGTTTTGGAAGTGATGGGTAAAATTAAACAAGTGTTTAATAATTACATGAGGTTAAGTATGTAAGCTTTGTTAAACACAACATCTCGGCTTTATTTAAAGTTAGCTATCTAGAAAGGGTTTCAGGCTACAATTTCCATCTCCCTTGATAGACACTAAACCAGTCTAGTAATAACCCATTTGGTGCGCAAGTAAAAATCCTACATCAGAAAATACCAGCAGGCTTGTGGCTCGGATCTACAGAGCACTAATAACTGAGAACTGACTCGTCCCGGCCGCTCCTCCAATTATCAGAAATACAAATATGTAAGAAAGTGAGAAAAAAAGAAAAAAAAAACTGGTGTGGGTAATGAAAATGGGCAAACACAAAAAAATCAAAACCGACCAAACAAAAAAAAATCCCATATCCCCCTCTCTTTCTGCTAAGAGCCAGGAAATAAAATCATTGCACAGATCTATATTCAATTCTCTGAAAATAAAGTAATCACTGTCATATTAAACTCTCTGAAAGCATCTATTGATCTGCTATGCAACACCGGAGTGCGGGAAAGCAATGTTTTTCTTTTATATCTACTTCATACAAAGAGGCCAGAGATTGGAGAGTGCAGGTATCAGGAGGGGCAGATCTATAATCAGCCGCGGTTCCCACTCCCTCACTATAGTCAGGAATGGTTCCCGCTTCCTCATTTACAAAAGAAAAATTGATTCTTGCAAAAAAAAAAAATTATAGTAATGATTCAGACTCCGGTAATATTGCAGTTTCTATAGACTACTGCAGACCTTGATCTTCATGGTGGCTCAGTGGTTAGCACTGCAGCCATGCAGCACTGGGGTCCTGGGTTCAAATCCCACCAAAGACAACATCTGCAAGGAGATTGTATGTTCTCCCTGTGTTGTGTGGTTTCTTGGGCACTCTGTTTCCTCCTACACTCAAAAGACATAGTGATAGGATGTTTAGATTGTGAGCCCCAATGGGGACAGTGTTGAAAATGTATGTAAAATGCTGTGGAATTAATAGCAATGAATACATATTATTATTATTGGTGGTAACTGATGTATCAGCAGTTCACCTATCACAGGGAAGCATTTGTACCACTGTTTCCTCTATGTGGTAAATGGGTCATTGAGCTCCTTTCGGCACCAAGATTTAGGTGCTACCATTTTTTGCCAAACCAAAGAAGAAGAATGAGTTAAGGCCTATTTACCCCACAATTATCCTAACTGAGAATTCATAGGAAAGCTCATTTCTCAATCATCATGCAATCAAACAAGGCTGCCAATCATCCAACAAATGAGCAAAACATTTTGTGGGTGAAATTGTGACGGGGTAATCAGAATGCTGATGAGGGAATGGCAGTTATGTGCAGGGTGACCAGGGAAGACTAGTCTGACCCTAGTCTAGGAACCCTGAATGGCCCTGATCCCGAAGGTATCTCTGAAGGTGAGAAGGTTCGGGCCTCCAGCCTCTCCCTAAAACTCCTCCACCAGCCCTGCGCTATTCCCCCACCACCTCCCTCCACAGAACTGGATACAGCAACTCCAAAGGACCTCAGCCACACAAACACACAGGTCAGCACAGCACGGCTTCCAGGCATAGAGTGAAACTCTATCAGCAGCACCACCTGGTGGAAGGACAGGCTACTTAAAGGCTAGGGAGAGGGGAGTTCAGGTGAGTCACACATTAACCCCTCAACCAGCAGTTGAACCTAATAGTGAATGCAGTTCTGGAGCAAAACACAGGAGGCTAGGACCTTCACAACTATCAACCATGCGACTCTTAAAGACAAACATACACAGCAGCATCAAGCAATATCAGTGCCATCTAAGCATGTGACAGAAATGTTCCTTTGTATCATTGTTTGCAAAAGTGCATCGCCGTACGTAAACAGGAATCATGCTAATGAGAAGAGTAACAGCCTATATGATCAATTACAGATCGTTCAGTGGGCATCTGAAACAGCAAATGCAAATGGGCTATTAAACTGAATCTGTCAGCAGATTTTTGCTACCTCATCTGAGATGAACATAATATAGGCAAAGAAATCCTGAATCCAAAAATGTATCACACAGATTAGTGGCTGCAGCTGTTCTGACACAATCAAAGCATTTAGTTTTAGTAACACTGAGATAGCTGCCCCTGCCCAAACCAGGCTCTCTTTGGAGATTATGCATTGACAGTGAGGTATCAATCAGGGATGGGGGTGTGAGACTGTGGTGCATGTAACAAAGTAATCCTGTATTGGTAATCACCAGGCATTAAGGTTAATTAAACAACAGCACAGAGCCTGATAAGAGAGGCACAGTTGAATTTAGTTTTTCCAACCCTAGAGGATGCTGTCCTTGGCATACAAACTAAAACCTGCTCACAGATTTCCTTTAAATGCCTGTCAAATGGCAAAAATGTTGCCGGTTGGTGTTCATTTAACACTGCAATCCACTGTTAAAGAACTTCAGTCTTGCTCTCCTGGTTTTATTAGCAGATTACCTGTATCATATATGTACACTGTTGTCTAACGACATTACTGTGTGTATTTTTTTTGGTATAATTAAGGTGCAGACGTGCCTAGTGTCTGTGGTGACCCAATGACCTTCTGCCATGTTAAGGATTAGGCTATACGGTGAAATTGCAATGAATAGTCTGCGGCTACTGCATGGCAATGTATTGCATGTAAGTGGTGAATGGGGATACCGTCACCACGATAAGCAAGTCTCAAAAATTCCAACTATTGCAACCTGCCTGTGGTACCCAACACCCTAATGGTCCCTTTACACGCGGCCACAGGAAGGTAGAAACAGGAAGGCATCGGACACAATTGTGCCTGTTGCCTTGAAGAGACCACGATGTGGCTGGTGTAATTCAGGACTTTCCTTCCTGTGTCTTCCCTGAAGGAAGGAAAGTCCTGAATTACACGCAGCCACATCGAGGTCTTTTCAAGGCAACAGGCACAATTGTGTCCGATGCCTGCCAGTTTCTACCTTCCTGTGGCTGCGTGTAAAGGGACCATATGAGATAACATACGACCCCATTCAATGTTGTAGCAGCATATAGTAATCTACATCATGGCCAAAGTCGCTGTATAGCCCCATCGTACATTATGATTAAAATTGAGTGTCAAATTGTAAGGAACATTGAAGATTTTGTATTTCTGTAGAAATATATTGCTTCATAAATATAAAAATGAAGCTAAAGTGAAGGTTCCATCAAAGAGTACCCATGTTATATCAGGTCACTGATCATTTTGTTCCTTTTGATATTGGTAGTGAGCGCTAAAAATAAAAATATATAAAAAATAATAAATTCCTGGATGTGATTAAGATGTGTGAAATTAAGAGGAGATGTGCTCCCTGCAGCCGGCTCTCCGGGCAGGACTGCGGCCGGTACATAGCTCCGGCTTTTATATAGCACAGCTGTGGGCTGTGCTCACATTTATCTCCAGATCTGGAAATGCAATGGCTAAGATCTAGTAAATAATTGAGACCGACACTGCGAGATACCAGGGGATGAAATTATTAAAATTCTGTTACAGAACAGGAGATGAGGCTCCATAAAATGTTTGCTTTTTACAGAGGATCCAGCTTTTAGGATCGTGCCAAAATAAGCGCTCCACTGACAATTAGAGGACATGTGTTACTGATTGAAATCATCACAGGCCTGAATATCTGAACACGGAGATTTGTAGGGAATTGTGCTACTAGATAGCTACTTTATATAGGGAATTACACAAATAGCAATCCCCCCTAAAATGCCATATGCCTGACGTTACACAAGGACTGCGGGGTATTTGCAGTCTTCTTCCATCATTAGTGTATTCACATGCTGAAGCTTGTTGTGATTGAAGAATGGGATAGAAATATCATTAATTTAGTTCTTTAATGGCCGCTTTACACATCCCGATATCGGCGTCCAACTTCGATAAAAAGTCATGTGGTTCGTGCGTTGGCGCCGATATCGTTCGTGCGTTGTGTGGTGTGAATGTGCAACTCTATGCAAGAAGGATGCCAAAACGATATCGGGGAAGAATTGTGCAGGCTCTCCAACTGCCCGATATTGGATGGACGATCTGGCTGGATCGTGCTGTGTGACAGCCCAACAACGACTTGGAGAGCAACTTACCCTATTCTCTCCCATGTTAAATGGTCATTCCCTGGTTCGCGCGTACAAGGGGGTGTATACATTGCAGTTGTGTTGCCTGCCGATATCTCCCTGTGTGACGGCTCCTATGTGATCTGGGATTTCAGCCAAAAAAGTGTGCGCTCCCGTGCCATTGTATACAATATCGAAACGATGTTGGGACGTGTAAATCGGCCATAAGGGTGAGTGCCCACGATTAGAGATGGACGAACCCGCAGATGATCAGACTTGGTGGATCCGGACGGACTTTAAAAAACAGGACCAGACTTGCCCCGAACTTTAGCCCAAACACCACACCCTCTATAAGTCTATGGGGACCTGAAATTTAGTGCTATAAAATGGTGGTAGTAAGGGCTAGGGGCTGCAAAAGGAAACAAAATGGGGATGAAATCAGACTTACCAGTCTCTGCATTGTGTTCTCACTACCTCGGGGTTAGCTCATTATGCCTCATGCATATTCCTCTGCTTCCCCGCCCACTCTCTGTGACAGCATCGGGGATTGGTTGTTGCAAACTGCTTCCCTACCCTCTGTGACGGCATCTATGATTGGTTGCCATAAACATTAGTGTATAGCAACCAAGTTGCTGTCATATTGGTGTAAAAATAAGGAAATATGTTAAAAAAATGTACTGTATTCTCAGCCCGGATAAAGCACACGGCTGGCGGCAAGCTGCAGCCCCCAGCTGTTATGTTGGCTGGGTATCTAAATATGGAGGACCCCTCATGGGTGTTTTTTAAGATTTAAATAAATAATAAAACAAAAATTTCTGCTCCAGATTTGCAGCGTGGGCACATACCTTTACACTCCAAAAATGGTGATAGTACACCCCGAATTTAGCTCCAAAGACATAATGAGAGAGAATGTAGATTGTAAGCCCCAATGGGGACAGTGATGGTGATGTCTGTATAGAGCTGTGGGGTCCTGGGTTCAAAGCACAACATCTGAGTTCTTCGTTTTCCTCCCACAGACACACTGATAGGGAATATAAGTTGTGTTTGTGTGGGTTTCCTCTGAGTTCTTTTTCTCCCACAGACACACTGATAGGGAATATAGACTGTGTTTGTGTGGGTTTCCTCCGGATTCTTTGTTTTCCTCCCACAGATACACTGATGGGGAATATAGATTGTGTTTGTGTGGGTTTCCTCTGGGTTCTTTGTTTTCCTCCCACAGACACACTGATAGGGAATATAGATTGTGTTTGTGTGGGTTTCCTCCAGGTTCTTTGTTTTCCTCCCACAGATACACTGATAGGGAATATAGAATGTGTTTGTGTGGGTTTCCTCCGGGTTCTGTGTTTTCCTCCCACAGACACTCTGATAGAGAATATAGATTGTGTTTGTGTGGGTTTCCTCCGGATTCTTTGTTTTCTTCCCACAGACACACTGATAGGGAATATAGACTGTGTTTGTGTGGGTTTCCTCCAGATTCTTTGTTTTCTTCCCACAGATACACTAATAGGGGATATAGATTGTGTTTGTGTGGGCTTCCTCCCACACTCCAAAGATACACCGATATGTGATTTAGATTGTGAGCCCCAATGGGGACAGTAATGATGATCTCTGTAAAGCGCTGTGGAATATTTTGGTCCTATTAAGGGAATACACAGTAAATAAATAAATGAAAGTTCATTAGTTGTAAAAGATGGATATGTCCCACAGTGCAGAGTATCTATTGTGATGACCGAGACTGACCGCCACTTTATATGTCTGTCGCTTGCGGACTTATGTAACAGCTCTGGTCTTTGCTCTGCTTCTGGGTCCCATCATTGTTCACAGACAGAAGAACAGAGCAGGACGGGCCAGAGATACAGGGATGGAAGTAATGAGATAAAGCATAAACATAGGACGATAATGTGCTACAAGACTGGAATGTATTGCATATTAGTCTGATAGGTTTCCTATCAGATTGTCTGTATCTGCCCGGACTGAATTACTTCCCCCAGACTGTGAAATGTACTCACTGTCTGAGGACCTAATTTCACCTAAATAGCCTGATTTCATTTTCCTTTATCATGGCCGTCCACCATAACTCTTATTATAAATGGCCTAAAAGCATATATATTATTAAATGGAAGAAAAACTGTCAGGTAGCATTAAGACCTGGCACATCTTGCCAGCTAAAGATATGCTGAGACTTTTAATCCTGCCATATCTGTACACTTTACATCTTTCTAATGCTACAGGATTCATTCTATCCAAGGCCGCATTTCATATTACACTAACATTGCCCAAAAACAACATTATTATAACTGGATGACCATCCGGTGTGTGATTGCATTACATTCAGCCAGCATAAAAAAGGAAGAAAATGGTTGGGCATATTGCATTTCAACATGCACGATCCTTTGTTTTTAAAGGGAATCTGTCAGCAGGTTTTTGCTATGTAAGCTGAGGACAGAATACTGTAATGGTACCTTTACACGCAACTACAGGTAACAGGTTTTCCACAGGTAACTTACTGGCTGCAATGAAATCATGGAGACATGGTTCTATCTTGTTGCTGTGTACAAATGGAACTATGTCTCCATGATTTCACTGCAACCAGTAAGTTACCTGTGGAAAACCTGTTACCTGTAGCTGCGTGTAAAGGTACCATAAGAGTTAAAAAATGAATAGCATCTGTGCTTCTCTAATCAGTGTGCCTGCTATTGTTTACTTAAACTAATGTCTTTATTACCCTGTGATTAACATTACAGGACTAGAATGTCACGTGCACATCAGTCTGACACGCCCCTGTACTACTGAGAGACTGGTGTGGGCGGGGCCAGCTATCTCAGCTCTCTTGTGTTCCTGAAACTAAATTCTTTGATTGTGTGAGAACAGCTAGAGCCAGTGATCTATGTGATATCTCGTTGGATTCAGGGTTTCCTTGCCTACATTATGTTGCTCTCAGATAAGGTTGTAAAAACCTGCTGACAGATTCCCTTTAAGGATATAAGCTAATAACTGCTGTGACTGACAGCAGCTTGTTCTGCTTTCTTATTGTATGCTTGGATATGCCAAGAGTGCATGTATATGGTGGGTTATAGGAGGTGAAAGCAGGGTGTGCATTTGTTTAGGAAGTATGAAAGGGAGAGATTTTGGCCAAAAACGAATAAATGTGTCCGGGCGCCATATAGATGCCCATACACTTTAGATATTTGTCAGCTGACATGTTCTCTTCATATGAATACTGACGAGTTACTCATGTGTTTTCAATGAGAAGAGAAGACTAGACTTTTCTAGCAGAGGCTTAGACCTCCATGCCCCCCCCCAAGCAAAAAGTACAACATGCCAGAGCCTTCTTGTATCCTGCACTGCATACATTAGGTATTTGTCCAGTCCTGACATAATTGCCAGCAGACATCTTTTTAATAAAAGGGTTTATTGTCCCATGGCTGACCCAGTCCTTCTCTAACCGGCCATTTACGGTACATTTTACCATTAAAGTTCATTTTTTATTGCCTGGCTAAAGAAAAGAAGGGTCATTGGTTACAAAAGTCGTAACTTAATTTCCACATGGTGGGAAAAAATCATAAATAATTACAGTTTTACCAATCAATAAAAGGTATATCCCACAGGAGGATATGACTAAATGGTCGGTCTAGAAATAAAGTCAAATTGAGATGATGTCATTCCACGTCCTAAACTGTCTGGTCAACAATACTGTCGAAATATCTCATTTTTGTATTACTTCAGGTCACTCAGGTAGTAGATTGACTCAACTTTTAGTTTAAGAAAAGACAAGTGATGAAAGCACTGGAGACTGGCAGTGGACAGGTCTGGCCGGGATGTCACCGCTGAGTGCTGATCTCCTGGTGCAGGCCCCTGAAGAGCGCTCCAGTCTGAATGTCATCAATGTCCTCACAAGAAGCCATTGTCATTAGGATGTTACAGCAGGCTTCAGCTGTCAGACATTTGTTTATTTTCCTTGCTCCACAGAGTTCAGACAACACATTTCTGCATATAGTCGTAGATGACATCTAGAGCCAATGCCATCCATGCAAATCATACTAAGCAAACCAAACACCAAAGGCTTTCATAAAATATCATAGCACTAGTCTTCCCGGTATACATTTCATATTTTTCTTCCATTGGACGTATACATCAGAAGTATAAACCCGGGTATATCAATGATAGAATTCCCCTGTTTATAGCAGTATAAAAACATACAGCGGCATATCATGACTCACCCCCAAGAGTAAAAAAAAATTATATATGGCAACATTGGGTACAAAGGACCCTATGGACACATTAGATGACGTTTCAAAATGATCGAGAGGGATAACACTTAAAATGAGATAGCAGTGAAGTAAAATTTGCAACATCACCAAATTGTAATATGTATTCATGTATATAGCACCATTAATTCCACAGCACTATACACATCAACAACGCTGTCCCCATTGAGGCTCACAATCTAAAAATACTATCGGTATGTCCTTGGAGTGTGGGAGGAAACTAGAGAACCTGGAGGAAACTCACACAAACACAGGGAGAACATACAAGCTCTTGTAGAGGTTGTCCTTGGAGGGATTTGAACTCAGGACCCCAACACAGCAAGGCTGCAATGCTAACCACTGAGCCACCATACAGTGCTAACGACTGAGCCACCATACAGTGCTAACCACTGACCCACCATATACAGTGCTAACCACTGAGTCATCATACAGTGCTAACCACTGAGCCACCATATACAGTGCTAACCACTGAGCCACCATACAGTGCTAACCACTGAGCCACCGTACAGTGCTAACCACTGAGCCACCATATACAGTGCTAACCACTGAGCCACAGTGTACAGTGTTAACCACTGAGCCACCGTACATTGCTAACCACTGAGCCATCATATACAGTGCTAACCACTGAGCCACCGTACAGTGCTAACCACTGAGCCACCATATACAGTGCTAACCACTGAGCCATCATATACAGTGCTAACCACTGAGCCACCGTACAGTGCTAACCACTGAGCCACCATATACAGTGCTAACCACTGAGCCACCGTGTACAGTGCTAACCACTGAGCTACCGTATACAGTGCTAACCACTGAGCCACCATATACAGTGCTAACCACTGAGCCACCATATACAGTGCTAACCACTGAGCCACCATATACAGTGCTAACCACTGAGCCAAAATACAGTGCTAACCACTGAGCCACCATACAGTGCTAACCACTGAGCCACCATATACAGTGCTAACCACTGAGCCACCGTATACAGTGCTAACCACTGAGCCACCATATACAGTGCTAACCACTGAGCCACCATATACAGTGCTAACCACTGAGCCACCATATACTGTGCTAACCACTGAGCCACCATATATAGTGCTAACCACTGAGCCACCATACATACAGTGCTAACCACTGAGCCATCATACAGTGCTAACCACTGACCCACCATATACAGTGCTAACCACTGAGCCACCATATACAGTGCTAACCACTGACCCACCATACAGTGCTAACCACTGAGCCACCTTATACAGTGCTAACCACTGAGCCACTGTATACAGTGCTAACCCACTGAGCCACCGTATACAGTGCTAACCACTGAGCCAGCTTATACAGTGCTAACCACTGAGCCACCATATACAGTGCTAACCACTGAGCCACCATATACAGTGCTAACCACTGAGCCACCATATACAGTGCTAACCACTGAGCCACCATATACAGTGCTAACCACTGAGCCACCTTATACAGTGCTAACCACTGAGCCACCATATACAGTGCTAATCACTGAGTCACCATACAGTGCTAACCACTGAGCCACCATATACAGTGATAACCACTGAGCCACCGTATACAGTGCCAACCACTGAGCCACCATACAGTGCTAACCACTGAGCCACGATATACAGTGATAACCACTGAGCCACCGTATACAGTGCTAACCACTCAGCCACCATACAGTGCTAACCACTGAGCCACCTTATACAGTGCTAACCACTGAGCCACCATATACAGTGCTAACCACTGAGTCACCATACAGTGCTAACCACTGAGCCACGATATACAGTGCTAACACTGAGCCACCATATACAGTTCTAGCCACTGAGCCACCGTATACAGTGCTAACCACTGAGCCACGATATACAGTGCTAACACTGAGCCACCATATACAGTTCTAGCCACTGAGCCACCATATACAGTTCTAGCCACTGAGCCACCATATACAGTGCTAACCACTGAGTCACCATACAGTGCTAACCACTGAGCCACGATATACAGTGCTAACACTGAGCCACCATATACAGTTCTAGCCACTGAGCCACCGTATACAGTGCTAACCACTGAGCCACCATACAGTGCTAACCACTGAGCCACAGTTCAATCTGGGAGTCCAACTTTAGTCTAGAATATAAAGAGTTACAGGCCTTGTTCCAAACACAGTTAAATAAGTAACTGAATTGAATGTGGACTTGCTGCCCAGAATCTCAGGTTACTATTGTTTCATACTGAGTCATATTGAAACATGTGCAGAATACAAGTAGAGCAGATTCTGTATTTTTATACAGGATTATGCACATTTTTTTGCCTAAACCCAATCAAACATTTTACAAACTTAAGAATCAACAGTGTCAAAGAGAACAAAAAAGTTGTTTCTAGGGTCCTCGGAGGAGTCATTCCAGCCATGGCCGCCTTCCCTGACTCGGATTTTCTGGCAACTTTTTACACACAGAGGAATGTGCTTCTACTGCATTAGCGAACGTCTGAGCGTATTGTTTTTGGCCTCTCCAAAACCAGAAGAAAAAAAAAAGCCTTTAGGAAAACTGTTTTAACTTTTTACCATGCAAGAATTCTCTGTGTATTATTTCTAGAAAAACTAGACATTATTATACCTGTGTTATGCATGAGCCTGGAAAGGTGTATATCCTGAAAACATTTGGGTAGTGTTAGTAGTTTCCTAATCCTGATTTTCAGGTGGGTTTTCGCCTACAGAGATTTGCCGCAAGCACGAGTGCTAAGTCCAAGACTGGCTAAAGGGTTAGGATTTTACATGATTTGGTTTAGCTAAACATAGCATCCCCGACCCAAACCTAAATCCCACAGATAAGCACCTCTAACATACCCACAGTCTGAAGGAATCTGGTTCATGTCAAGGCACACTCCATCATGCCACATGTGAGCCGGCTTCATCTGTACTTCATCATATACGTATGTGTATAGTAGAAAGGCGGGAAACCTATTAATCATATCATTACTGTTCTAGTAACACTGGAAGTCTGCTAGGACTCAAATTGAATATTAAATCCTGAACACTGTATGAATTAAAAAAAATTACAAGTTTTGCATCTATCTATCTATCTATCTATCTATCTATCTATCTATCTATCTATCTATCTATCTATCTATTTATCTATCTATCTATCTACCTGTCCATCCATCATTTTAAGTATCTATCTATGGCCAGGGTCACACATACCATC
Organism: Allobates femoralis; assembly: GCA_033576535.1. NCBI lineage: Eukaryota > Metazoa > Chordata > Amphibia > Anura > Aromobatidae > Allobates > Allobates femoralis. The sequence continues at coordinate 135,249,112 of JARQOC010000003.1, forward strand.
CGTTTTTGGGCTAAATCCATTTTCGGGAACATTTTGGTCATTTTTTTCAAAGTCCAAAAAGGGATGTCCGTTAACGCACGTGCGTTTTTTAACCATGGGGCCCTATGGGAGTTGCATTTGTTAACACATGGCACATATAGGCACCATCCGTTAATGCATGTGTTTTTTGAGAAAAAATGACTAAGCCTCAAAAATTCAAAAAACGTCATGGACCTCAGGGGACACTATTGGCACTCTTCGAAAAATGGATCCCTATTTCTAAGGGTTTAAAAAAACGGATTTGTATGTGTGACCCTGGCCTATCTAATCTTAATACAAAACAGAGAGATAGGAAGCACTCCCATAGAGGAGACCCCGTAAAACTATTAAGGTACCGTCACACGCGGCAATATTGCTAGGCAATGTCACTGGCAATTTGCTGGTTGCAGTGAAATCATGGACACATTGTTCTATGATGTTGCTGTGCACAAATGTACATCAATCTCTCTATATTGCTAATTTCAATATTTATTCACATATCCAACTATACTATCTATCTATCTATCTATCTATCTATCTTATCTATCTATCTATCTATCTATCTTATCTATCTATCTATCTATCTATCTATCATCATCTTATGTGTCTATCTATCTAATCTCAACAGCTATCTATCTCTCTGTATAGCTGATTTCAATATCTATTTATATATCCACCATATTATCTATCTGTCTATTGAAGAAAGAATAGGAAAAGCACCAAAAGATTTTGCGAGTGGTGGGTGCAAAGCCTCACTTATCCAATTGTAGATAGATGTAAAACAAACAAATAGGCAGCACTCCAACAATTCTACAAAACAATGGGCCTTCATTCAGCCCGTATGATGTGATGACATTTTGTTATAGCCTGAGGAAGGTTGTTCACAACCGAAACGTCGTCACGTCATATGGGCTGAAGGAAGGTCCATTATTCTGTAGAATTTTTGGGGTGCTATTTTTTTTGTTTTCTATTTATCCATCTATCCTCATATAAGATGAAGTCTGTAAAGTGCTGTGGAACATGAAGGCTCTATATAAGTGACACGTACTAATAATTAAATACAAATATATTTAATTATGTTTTAAATATATATATAATTATTTTAATTATATTAGCATATGTACAATAAAATAATATTACTAAAATTATTTATATATTATATATATATAATTATATATATGTAAGTAAAACATGCATGCTGCTAATATTACTATTATTATCCAATATAATAATATCATAACAATAACCACCTAAATTAAAATAAGAATCGCATGCTGCTAATATTACTATTATTATCCAATATAATAATCATCATAATAACAACCACCTAAAGTAAAATAAGAATCTATGTGAAAATTTCTTAGTATTTCAGAAAATCTGATGCAATCAAGCCATGATGAGAATTAATGAAGAGCCGAGCGCCTTTTAATTGGCGCAACATGATGTGGTTTCCCTCCAAGGAGCCGTCAGCCCTATCAGACATGAGATCCGCACTCTTTCAAAACATTCACAAAAAGGGCAAATTCCTAGAAACAGGGAGAAAAAAGAAGAAAAACAGCTCCCAATGAGATCATGGGCGATGTGGACTTAATTGCCATTAGTCACATGTGACATTTCTCCAAGCATGGTAAAACTGTGCCACATGTGCGCCAGGCCGGGCTGGAGGAATTAGCTGCGAATGATTAAGGAATCTATCAACAAAAATAAGCATGTGTTAGGGCCGCTACAAGTCATTTCAGTGCCTGAGAAGGGAAACGGCTGTACAAATCATCACCTCTAGGGGCCGGAGAAGGCAGGTCGCAGAAAGGAAGGGCAGATTTAGTGTTGGAAGTATCCACATCTATCGTGTTCTCTACATTTAATTACTCGTCAGGTTTGTCCTTTAGCTTTTTAATTCCACTATTTATTTACGGCTCTCCCCACCAGAGGGGGCTAAAATAGAAAGGACGGGGATGTTTAGAATGAATGGGATTCTTCTCCAAAGCTTAGTCCTATAATTGGCAATAACAATGAAAAATTGGATTTTTTTCCCTTCTCAGGAAGCCTTGTGGCTCCTTTTCACATGCACTTAGGCAGGGGCACAGTGTAAATCCATTCACCGGGTCGCTTTAGGTTTCTGGCAGCGGTGACAGGTGCTTAGCAACGCTGCTCTTGTAGACTTTTAAAGGGACTAATACCTGGAACACAGGATTTTAATCCATAATTATCACTAGGATCTCAGTATTCAGCCCGTCACTGCTCTCTCTCTGAAAGGACTCCATTCAAGGGCGATTCATGGAAAGTTTGAAGTCACTAAAATGCTGCACATGTTTCCATATGAAACAGGAGCGGAAGAAAAGATTGGCAGAGCTGTGAACCGACATGGCAAAAAAAAGTCTACCTGACGGCTTTAATCAGGTTAGAATTGTGTCTGGAGAAGTGAAAAAGTTCTTTTTTTACTTCTTATTATAAAATACCACATTTTGTGTCATTAGGGTTACAATATACTGTGTGAAGACGAGCCGGGAATGTGTAGTGAACCATGAGTAGACGTCTAGAACACAATATCTTACACAGTGCTAATGTTTTAGACATCAATCGGGGGTCTGGCATTAGTGGGACCCGTCACTCCTGAACTCACATTTACAGGTTTAGAAGGAACTTGAAGGCCACTATTTGTTTCCCTTACAGAATATTTAAAGGGGGAAAGTGGAAGCTATAAAATCGAAAAGTAGCAGGAATATTCACAGCCGGACCGGATAAGGTTGCAGTTGGTAAATGTAAACTTAATAGAAAGTTAATAAAAAGTAACATGTAAAAGTAAACTTAATAAAACTGGCCTGGCTGTAATAAATTGTGCAGGAAACACCATTAATACTAACATTTTTGGATCTCTTTTGTGATATTTCCCCACGTATGTCTAGATTTATGCAGGAAGGTTCACAGGTAGTCAATGGTACCAAATGGCGATACAAATGTATGTGTATACTTTTATTAGGGTGAGGTTTGGCAGATGACTTAAAGAAGCTGGGCAGACATCTGTCTGGGATGATGTAGTGAATCCTGCTTTGAGCAGGGGTTGGACCAAGATGACCCAGGAGGTCCCTTCCAACTCTACCACTCTTTGATTCTATAACTCTATATAGGTATACAGCTGGGGGGGGGGTATTTTCAGTATGGCTGCCCCAATAAGCCAAAACATGGTGTGATACATTCGTCCCTTATCTAGGATAGGTGACAAGCACAAGAGGATCATCCTTTAGACTCTCATAACTCTCTGAGGGTTGGTGGATCTAAGAAGCCAACAGCAAGCCAAATAGTCCTCTATGTTACGGAAGTCATCAGGTTTAGATGCCCATACACAAAGTTGCCAAAACCTGTTGATCTTGGCAGAACCAATCAACTCTCCTCGTTGTAGGAAATAAGGCACCGAGTTCAATACTAAATTATTTTGTTCTTAGTGTAGATAAGCCACCATCAGAGATGTCTGCTAGTGGCTTGACCCAACCGTGGTTGTGATTAAGTCTCATCAGTGTGTATGAAAAGAGTGCTTTAGTAAGTTAAACCAAATTCATTAACAGACGTGCACATTTTAATGAATTTTGTGCATCTTCCAACTGGGATGAGACTCCACCAGAAAGGTTATGGCCGCTAGGGGCTGGTATATATTACTTTTGTGGCATGAATTATGATGACTCTGTTAGGCAGGCTTTGCCATGCTCCATCCACCCCAGCTACACTCACTTTGGATGGAGCTCCCCAACACTTGTGTACTTGTGTAAAAACACCAGAACTTGCCACATTTTTGTTCAATTTCAAGGTGCGAAACATTTTGTGACTTTACAAAGTTAAATGTCAGCATTCTGGTGACAACTCGGGCCGAAGGCTGCATGCATTTGGGTTTAGGGGATCCTTTCTGTTGAAGGTGTAGGGGCCAAATGTTTTTAAACGTCTATGTCCACTAAGGGAATCTTTAGTAGTGTCAGCGAGTAAAAGTTATCACAGGGTGCTTCCTCGAAGCCAAGATCATACAGTATTTAGCAACTGTAACATATCCAGTGTGCCCATGGCAGTGATGAGACATGGGTGGGACGTGAATGGATTATTTATAAGTATTACATGTAGCATTCCTTTTGGGAAGATCACTATAGTCTAAAGTGCATTTTTCCAGGGCCAACACTAATGGTCCAATATGATTTATCACAAGCCCCCAGCAGTTCTGACACTTATATCATTTCGGTTCCACCCAAATCAAGTTTTTATAGCTTGAAAGATGTGATTTTGCAATGTGATTAGGATTTACTTCTGCATGAACCAACAAGTCACAGCTGTGCAGTAAACAGGCCTTAGTAAGAGCAATCGAGTAAACCTTGGAAAAAGTTTCATCGGCCCCTTTACTGCAGGAGTGAGACTGTGGATATTGGCAGGCCATGCGATGTAGGATCCCCCTAGCTATGAATGTGTTATAGATGCTGGAGTACTGTGCAATGTACAGTAAAATAAATCACTGTATACATCAGGTCACACCTCATCAGGCACCCCGTGCACAATATCAGATGTTCACGGCTATTTTAATCATACGCTGAAGACTATTTTTCCTCTGTTTAAGGAATTCGAGTCTACATACGAACAGCCTTCCAAGACTACCAGAAACCCAAGGAAGTCCAGTTAAATCATTCTGCAGATCTGCACCATCTCTGAGAGGCAATCATCAATTTCACTCTCAGGAAGCGGAGACCGCAAAGTTTAAAGAGATTTCTGGGGTACATGCCAGTTACCCCAATAAAAAGGGCAAACACTTTATTAATTTATACAACGTGCCATGCCTTTATACTCCATCACACCACGCAGGTGCTAACTCTTTCAGTACCAGAAGACTGCACGCAGACTGCTGGGAGATCCTGAACACACACACACACCGCCATGCATTATTAAAGAGGAACAACATTAGAACCTGCCAGTAAAATATATAACTGGGTTCCTCCTATTAACACACAGCAGCCATCGCATAAAAGGTTTCTACCTAGAGTAAGTGCTTTATGGGCTCATTTCGCCAAGGCACATCAGATGCTTGGGCATAACCTGTGCATCAGAGCAGGAAATGGCAGATCTATAATTGCAAATAAATAAGATAAACTTTTCGGGATGGCAATGCGGCCGATCTCCCCGGCTGCTTGTTCTTCACCCGAGCCTATTGTTCACAGCATACACATGGAGAGCATCTCTCCCGGTCTTTGTCTGCGGGAATCATACCCAAACCGGAATTTAAAATGCCTGCATAGGATTTTTTTTTTTCGTAAAGCCATGTTGGGGGGGGGGGGGAATTGGAGGGGATGCAGAGTTAATAAAGAGCAGATGAAAGGGGAACATAAATACCATCACTGTGAATTAAATTCAATATCTGTGAAGTTTGAAACCAGGCTCTACGGAGTTTAATAATAGAATAATAAGAGGTGGGAAGAGAAATGAATTCAGCATGCTGGGGTCTCGCCTGACAGGTATATCTCCAGCTCTATCTATGGAAGTATATACATATTGACTGCGCAGAGGAAGAGAACAATATCACAGATAAAACATAGTCTCAGTCATGCCGCGGAGAGAACCGTAGATTGGTTACATCAATCAGACCCCATAATGTTGATTTAACTCCTGCTGTATTTAGATACAATTTATCACACTAAATGAATAATTGTCAAACACAAGTCTCCGCCAGGTTTCGGGAATCATTTGAAAGTTTAGAGAACAAAAGGTTTATTTTAAGAATGAAAATCTTGGCTCTGCCCAACTGCAGCCATGAATCTGCTTTCAATTACAGAAAGTATTTCCAGTCCACTGAGATGGGATCGAAATCTGCACAATCTCAGGGCAATGCATCTGATTATAGCGGAGCCTTGAAGAACCCAACATGACTTGGTGCCCCAGCCATATTCTGCACACGCTGTCAATTACACACACACTCCAACAAGGAATGGACCAAACAATAAGGACTATTTCTTCCCTGAAGGCTCCATCCTGCCCCATCACCTGTACCTGCCCTCACGTATCAGTAAGCCGGATCTGATGGGACCTCGCTTCAGGGGATTGGGGCAAGGTTCTGGTCATTCATGGTATAGTGAGGTCCACCACATAGGAGGACTGCAGCACAGTTCAAGCCCTGCCTCACACTGATAAGCCATGCTCTGGTGGACCCTTCCTTAAAGCAGCCCTACCTAATATTGGAGGTGCATTATTCACTACAGTGTCATCTAGAATCATGCCAAAACAAAGGAAGGAGTGTGTAGAAGGCACTAAGCCCCATCCAATGCTGTACTGGCCATCCAGGGAGGCAGGTTACCTTGTACTATATACAAGCAATACAATCTCAGCCCAAAAAAGAATGGTGTAAAGTGCTTTACCTCAATGTGTCTTCTCTTTGCTTCCTCAAGGGTTAAAAAGCCACCTCATTTCAGATGCTAATGGTTCTTGTGTGGAGATTGTAGCACACACAGCCTCCTCCCATTCCAGCAGCAGCACAACCAGGCAGGGCAGGCGGGGGAGGATGGGGATGCCACTTCTTGGGGGCACTGCCAGTGCCTCAGGCTCACCAGGCTGCTATTAGGGGCACCTTCCCTGTTGCTGGTCCTGTGTGTATGTGAGTGGCAGAGCTCAGCCTGTGCTGGTGGAAGCAGTCTATAATGTATCACGTTACACAGTCTGGCTTTCTCTTCAAGCACGAGCAGCAATCAGACATGATAGGCTGAGACTTCTCTGTTTACACCCAGGCAGGAGGAGGGGGCAGAGCTTGGCTGCCTTTAACTCTTACTAGCACCACACAATGCTCCAGGATTTACCTCGGCTGGCAGTGCCCACCTGTCAGAGGGGACACCTATACCCTGGCAGTGCCCACCTGTCAGAGGGGACACCATAAGCCTGGCAGTGCCCACCTGTCAGAGGGGACATCTATAGCCTGGCAGTGCCCACCTGTCAGAGGGGACACCATAGAGCCTGGCAGTGCCCACCTGTCAGAGAGGACACTAGAGCCTGGCAGTGCCCACCTGTCAGAGGGACATCTAGAGCCTGGCAGTGCCCACCTGTCAGAGAGACACCTAGAGCCTGGCAGTGCCCACCTGTCAGAGAGGACACCTAGTAGCCTGACAGTGCCCACCTGTCAGAGGGACACCTATAGCCTGACAGTGCCCACCTGTCAGAGGGGACATCTATAGCCTGGCAGTGCCCACCTGTCAGAGGGGACACCTTGAGCCTGGCAGTGCCCACCTGTCAGAGGGGACACCTATAGCCTGGCAGTGCCCACCTGTCAGAGGGGACACCTTAGCCTGGAAGTGCCCACCTGTCAGAGGGGACACCTATAGCCTGGCAGTGCCCACCTTCAGAGGTGACACCTATAGCTGGCAGTGCCCACCTGTCAGAGGGGACACCTAGAGCCTGGCAGTGCCCACCTGTCAGAGGGGACACCTAGAGCCTGGCAATGCCACCTGTCAGAGGGGACACCTAGAGCCTGGCAGTGCCCACCTGTCAGAGGGGACACCTAGAGCCTGGCTGTGCCCACATGTCAGAGGAGACATCTAGAGCCTGGCTGTGCCCACATGTCAGAAGGAGACATCTAGAACCTGGCAGTGCCCACCTTCAGAGGTGACACCTATAGCCTGCAGTGCCCACCTGTCAGAGGGGACACCTAGAGCCTGGCAGTGCCCATCCTGTCAGAGGGGACATCTATAGCCTGGCAGTGCCCACCTGTCAGAGGGGACACCTAGAGCCTGGCAGTGCACACCTGTCAGAGGAGACACCTATAGCCTGGCAGTGCCCACCTGTCAGAGGGGACACCTAAGCCTGGCAGTGCCCACCTGTCAGAGGGGACACCTAGAGCCTGGCAGTGCCCACCTATCAGAAGGACACCTAGAAGCCTCGCAGTGCCCACCTGTCAGAGGAGACATCTAGACCTGGCAAGTGCCCACCAGTCAGAGGGGACATCTATAGCCTGGCAGTGCCACCTATCAGAGGAGACACCTATAGCCTGGCAGTGCCCACCTGTCAGAGGGACACCTAGTAGCCTGGCTGTGCCCACCTGTCAGAGGGGACATCTAGAGCCTGGCAGTGCCCACATGTCAGAGGGACACCTAGAGCCTGGTGTGCCCACCTGTCAGAGGTGACACCTATAGCCTGGCAGTGCCCACCTATCAGAGGGACACCTAGAGCCTGGCAGTGCCCACCTGTCAGAGGTGACACCTATAGCCTGGCAGTGCCACCTTCAGAGGGGCACCTAGAGCTGGCAGTACCCACTGTCAGAGGGGACACTATTAGCCTGGCAGTGCCCACCTGTCAGAGGGGACACCTAGAGCCTGGCAGTGCACCTTTCAGAGGTGACACCTATAGCCTGGCGTGCCACTGAGAGGTGACACTAAGCCTGGCAGTGCCCACCTGTCAGAGGTGACACCTAGAGCTCTGGCAGTGCCCACCTGTCAGAGGGGACACTAGAGCCTGGCAGTGCCCTCCTGTCAGAGGGACACCTATAGCCTGGCAGTGCCCACCTGTCAGAGGGGACACCTATAGCCTGGCAGTGCCCACCTGCAGAGGGGACATCTAGAGCCTGGCAGTGCCCATCTGTCAGAGGGGACAACTAGAGCCTGGCAGTGCCCACCTGTCAGAGGGGACACCTATAGCCTGGCAATGCCCACCTTCAGAGGAAGACACCTATAGCCTGGCAGTGCCCACCTGTCAGAGGGGACACCTATAGCCTGGGAGTGCCCACCTGTCAGAGGGGAACCTAAGCCTGGCAGTGCCCAGCTGTTCGATGCGGACACCTATCCTGGCAATGCCCACCTGTCAGAGGGACAATCCATAAGCCTGGCAGTGTACCTACCTATAAAGAGAAGACACCTATTGACTCTGGAAGTTCCACTGTAGAGAGGTAACCTATAGCCTGGGAGTGCCCACCTGTCTGAGGTGACACCTAGAGCCTGGCAGTGCCCACCTGTCAGAGGGGACACCTATAGCCTGGCAGTGCCCTCCTGTCAGAGGAGACACCTATAGCCTGGCAGTGCCCATCTGTCAGAGGGGACACCTAGAGCCTGGCAGTGCCCACCTATCAGAGAAGACACCTATAGCCTGGGAGTGCCCACCTGTCAGAGAGGACACCTATAGCCTGGGAGTGCCCACCTGTCTGAGGGGACACCTAGAGCCTGGCAGTGCCCACCTGTCAGAGGGGACACCTATAGCTTGGCAGTGCCCACCTGTCAGAGGGGACACCTATAGCCTGCTGCCAGAGGGGACACCTAGAGATTGGCAGTGCCCACCTGTCAGAGGTGACATTTAGAGCCTGACAGTGCCCACCTGTCAGAGGTGACACCTAGAGCCTGGCAGTGCCCACCTGTCAGAGGTGACACCTATAGCCTGGCAGTTCCCACATGTCAGAGGGGACACCTATAGCCTGGCAGTGCCCACCTGTCAGAGGGGACACCTAGAGCCTGGCAGTGCCCACCCGTCAGAGGGGAAACCTATAGCCTGGCAGTGCCCACCTGTCAGAGGGGACACCTATAGCCTGGCAGTGCCCACCTGTCAGAGGGGAAACCTATAGCCTGGCAGTGCCCACCTGTCAGAGGGGACAACTATAGCCTGGCAGTGCCCCACCTGTCAGAGGGGGAACCTATAGCCTGGAAGCAGTCACAGTGCTGTCTGATCACTGCTGCCTCCTCCATCCTCTGAACATTATCTTCTCTACACAATTCTTCTTTGTATATAAACATAGTTACAGATTACACCTCAGTTGTTACATTACTATAGAAAGGGAGCAGAGGGGAAATACTCTCTTTGACTACTTGGATTATTAACCCTTTGAGCAGGTAATCCTGTGGTTCCTGGTAAAACCAGAGACTTTTTATCCCCCCAAAATGCAAATCGTGGCTTGCCTATAATAATGTCAGGCGTTATTAATCTTTTATTAATTTTTTCATTCCTTTTTAACCCCTTCATGACCGGGGAATTTTTCATTCTTCATTTTCGTTTTTTGCTCCCCTGCTTCCAAGAGCCATAACTTTTTTATTTTTCTGTTAATATAGACATATGATGGCTTGTTTTTTGCGGGACGAGATGTACTTTCATATGCAATAATTTATTTTACCATATAGTGTACAGGGAAATTGCAAAAAAATTCTAAATGCAGTGAAATTGCAAAAAAGTGCAATTACACGTTTGTTTTTTGGGTATTTTAGTCGCCGTGTTCACTATATGGTAAAACCGACATAACGGGGTGATGCCTCGGGTCGGTACGAGTTCGTAGACACCCAACATGTATACCTTTATTGGTATCTAGGTGGTGAAAAAAATTCAGAAGGTTGCAAAAAAACAAAAACAGACTTTTTGCGCCATGTTCTGCGACCTGTAGCGCCCTCATTTTTCGGGATCTGAGGCTGTGTGATGGCTTATTTTTTGCGTCTTGAGCTCACGATTCTAATGATACCATTTTTGGGGGGATCCGCACTTTTGATTGCCCGTCATTGCATTTTATAGCAATGTTGCAGCAACCAAAAAAAACAGAATTTTGGTGTTTGGACCATTTTTTCCGTTATGGAGTTTACGGCTCTCATTAATGGATTTAATAAGTTGATAGATTGGGCGATTCTGAACGCGGCGATACCAAACGTGTATTTTTTTGTATTTGTTCTAATACTTTTATTGTGATTGGGGGTAAAGGGGGGTGGTTTGAACTTTTATGTTTTTATTTTTACAGGTTTTTAAAAACTTTATTAATTAATTCATTCATATTTTTACACTGCCTCCTTAATAGGCACCTTGCTGCACTGTCCGATCGCTTCTGGGAGATACAGATGAGCTGCAGCTCATCTGTATCTCCCAGAATCGCGTCCGTGTTGTGGTTGGCAGCGCATGCCAACCACTACATGTAACTGCGCTCTGACAGCATCCGAGGTCTAGCCAGGACCCCGGGCTGTCACGTGAGCGCTGGAGATCCCGCGATACTATTGCGGGATCTTTGGAGAAGGCGGGGAACAGCGCATTCCCCGCTGCGGCCGCCTTGGATCCCGCTGTCAGTGATTGACGGCGGGATCCAAGGGGTTAACAGCGCCAATGAGATCAGCTGAGATGTCGGTCGGAGCTTTGAAGTGAACGCCGCGCCGGAGCTCACATCAAAGTCCCCTTACCGGCCCAGGTCGTTGTACAACGTCCTGTGTCGGAAAGGAGTTAATTCTTTCTTTAAGGCTGCATTCAGATACAACACTTTTGCTGCTTTTTTAAATGCAATTGGCGCTTTCATTTTTCTCCCCTTTGTTTGCTTCTTCTGGGGCGAGTTGTACTTTTGAATTACATTATTTGTTTTACCATATCGTGTACTGGAAAGCAGAAACAAAAAATCAAAGTGCAGTGCAACTGCAAGAATGTGCAATTCCACAGTTGTTAATTGGGGATTTTATTCACTATTTTGATGGTAATGGCCACTTTACACGTCCCAACATCGGTCCGATATTGGATACAACGCCGCGGGAGCGCGCTTTTTCTGGGCAGAATTCCAAGATCACATAGGAGATGTTACACAGCGCGATATCGGCAGGCAACGCTCCAACGATGTCTACGCCCCCTTGTACGGCCGATCTAGAAATGACCATTTAACATGGGAGAGAATAGGGGACGTTGTACTTCATATCGTTGTTGGGCTTTTACACAGCCCAATCCGACCACAACATCCAACCAATATCGGGCCGTTGGAGAGCAGGCTCATTTGATCCCTGATATCGTTTTGGCATCGTTCGTGCATCGTATTGGACGTTTAAACCATACAACGCACGAACGATATCGGGGCCAACGCACGAACCACGTGACTTTTGGTCGAAGTTGGACGCCGATATCGGGACGTGTAAAGTAGCCATAAGACTGACGTGTCAGTATGATTCCCTTGGTCAGTACATGTTCATAGATACCAAACATGTATAGGTTTTTCTTTATTTAAATAGTGATAAAAAAAAATTCAGAAGTATGTAAAAAGTATGCAAAAAAAATCGCTTTTGGCGCCATTTTCTGAGAACTGTAAAGTTTTTATTTTGCACAACCTAGCTAAGAGACGTATATACTCACACCATTTTTGGGTAAATATGATATTTTGTTTGCCTTTTATTGTACTAAATTGCTATGTTTTGGCAGCTAAAAAATGTAGTTACGCTATTTACTGATTATTTTATTTTATATTGTAATTTTAATCAGACATTTCTGAACACGGCGATACCAAATATGTATATTTTTTTATTTATTTTGTTTATTATTATTTTTATTTTCAATAGGGATAAAGGGAGTGATGTGATCTTTTGTGTTTTTTTTATACTTTTTAAAACTTTAAAAAAAAACTTTTTATTGTATTTACTAGTCCCCTTAGAGCAGAGGTCCCCAACTCCAGGCCTCAAGGCCCGCCAACAGTGCAGGTTTTCAGGATTTCCTTAGTATTGCACAGGTGATAGTTGTATCATCTGCACAGGTCATGATTCCAACCCCTGTGCAATACTAAGGAGATCCTAAAAACCTGCACTGTTGGTGGGCTTTGAGGCCTGGAGTTGGGGACCTCTGCCTTAGAGGACTTGAAGCTGCGATCATCTGATCGCTTGTGCTGTACAGAGTCGGGCATCATTACTGCTCTGTATAGCAGAAATGGTCTCCTATGAATGCCGATGCAGATCTGACGTTCACAGGAGGATCACACTGACAGACACCGACGTCTTCAGCTGAACCCCTGACTGTCATGACTACGCATTGTCGCCCGGATATCATGTCAAGGGGCTACCGATAGGAGCAAGAATGACACACATTCCCCGCTGACGCATGTTAAATCTTGCTGTCAGAGATTGACAGCAGAATTTAACTGGTTATCAGCTGCATGCCGATCACTGATCCACCCACAGCTATGAGGGTACCGTCACAGCTGGAGACATCGCCGGCGATTTCTCAGGCGACGCACGGGAGCGCGCACGGTTTGGGCACACCGCCAGTATCGCCGTCGCGTGTTTACACGCAGCGATATCTCCAGCGACGCTGTGACGATGTTTCAGGCGACATCGCTGTTGGTGTGTCTACCAACCCCAGCAGCGATCCTGTAAGGGTACTTTCACACTAGCGTTTTTTTTAAATCGCGGCAGATGCGGTGAAAAAAACCCATCTGCCGCGATTACCGCATAACCGCTGCACTTGCGGCACACTTGCGGCACAGTTGCGGCAAGCCCCATACAAAGTATATGCGGGCTTGCGGCAGGTGCGGCAAGTGTGGGTTTGGCACTTGCCGCAGGTGCGGCCACGAAAAAAGCCGCGGTCAGCCGCGTTTTTTTCGCGGCCGCACCTGCCGCAAGTGCCAAAACCGCCCTTGCCGCACCTGCCGCAAGCCCGCATATACTTTGTATGGGTCTTGCCGCAACTGTGCCGCAAGTGCACCCGTTATGTGGTAATTTTAAAAAACCGCTAGTGTGAGAGTACCCTAACATGGGAGCCTATGGCTCCCATCGTTACACGGGGCGATTCTTACACATCGCCTGAGAGTGGAAGCCTGGTTTCACAGCAGCGCTGTGAAACCAGGCGACCACTCTCAACTGATTTTTCGGAGCAAAATCGCCGCATTACACGGGGCGACTCGCCGGCCAATAGGCCACGCCCCTGCATCGCCTGCGAAATTGCCGGCGTTGTCTTCAGGTGTGACGGTACCCTGATGGCCACTTTACATGCGGCTACATTTCTAGCTTATCCACAGGTAACTTACTGGCTGCAGTGAAATCATGCAGACATGGTTCTATCTTGTTGCTGTGTACAAATGGAATAATGTCTCCATGATTTCACTGCAGCCAGTAAGTTACCTGTGGATAATCTAGAAATGTAGCCACGTGTAAAGTGGCCATTAGAGGCACATAATGGCTGACCAGATCAGTCGACATGTGCAGAGAAAGATGCAGGCTTAACTTGCGAAACCGCATCAATGCAAGGGACATGAGCTAGAATGTACCAGTATGTCCTAGGTCTTGAGATGTTTAAAAAGCTTCTTTTCACACCACCAACAATAGCTATGAGATTTCAGGCACCTCATACACACACACATTTTTTTATGAATGAATTTGAGATTTTTTTTGTTTTTTTAAAATCTGCAGCATGTCAACTTTGACAGCATTTCTGCAGCCTTTTGTTCCCCATATAAAGCAATGAAAAAGTGAAAGGATGCAACAAACATTTATAACATTTTTTAAGAGTTTTTAATGAATAAAACTAATTTTTATTAACCATGTATGATACTACTCGCCTTGCAATATTCGTATCTCCCGCCTAGCATGTTTGGCGCCTGATTTTCCAGCCAGTAAACATGCTGGGCTTGCTAGCCAATTATAGTAATGCCGCAGCCATCTTGGTTATGATTGGCTGGCCATTCAGCGTCATAGATGACTCAGTCATTGGCTCTATGAATGTTTTTGCTGAACGGCAGATCCGCCAGATTTACCGCATCTTCCGCACCTGCCGCAAGTCCCATAGAGAATCAATGAGGGTTTGCCGCAAGTCGGCCTTTACGTAGCAGGTGTGGTAAATCTGCCAGTTCTCCCGCAATTAAGCAAAAACGCTGATGTGAAAACAGCTCTGCTGGCCACATTTTTGCTGTTACAGGGCTGTTTGCATTAATATAGGGGATGGACAGCCTTCCCAGACCTCTTTGTAGGGTCCAGCTGAAAGTTACTCGTGTTTCCCACTGACTTGCATTGTACTCGCTACTCGTAACGAATATGTGAGTATTAGAAATTACTCGTTACGATTCCGGCGAGTCAGCCCCTGGTAAGGCTACAACTTATCATTTATGAACTTTATCATTTATTATGGTTTTCAAATATCTAAAAATAAATGTAGACGTCTGTGATTTTTCAGGCTGGCTTGCCTGTTTCCAAGTAATAAACTTATCCCTGCTGCCTCTGGATGGACATTGTACAATGAATAAAAAGATGATGGATTCAATTACATTAACGGTGAAGATTTCATGAAGAGTCTGAGGACCCAGACAGTGTCAGGATATACTGGAGAGACTCTGCTCCATGGCACATTAGAATATATCCACCAATAATAGCAATGGTTTATTACTAGATGTTGACTGAAGCATTGAAGATAAGCACATATAACTCTGAAGCAATGTTGTAGATTGTGCCTGGAGGATATCTTCACTGTACACAACTTAGTCTACCTAATTGACTGCGCCTGTAATTATCACACCTGTCATCAGACGAGGATATTCCCAGTACACAAGAGCTTAAAATTCAAGTTGTGTCAAAGTTGTGGAATTCTCTGTGAAGTGGAGAAAGTCTGTAACTTTCACTGAATATCCAGAATATGCAGAGCATGAAAACTGCATCATCTCTATCAATGTTTAAAGGGAGCCTGTCACTAAATTCATGCACCCGAACCACAGACAGCACGAATCAGAGCCTGGCTATGCAGATCCAGTGTACAGATATCTTAGGGTATTCACATTGCATTTGTCACAATGGATAGGGGGGGGGGGCAGTGTGCCCAGAAGTAGGAGGCAGCTGGGCGTAAGAAGTCAGGGGAGCCTGCTCTGGCCTTGCTACTGGGATCCCTGACTCGCCCTGATCTCGAAGGTACCTCTGCGGGTGAGGAGGTTTGAGCCGCTAGCCTAAGTCCCTAAAGCTCCTGAGCAGTCCTAGGCCTAAGCCCCTATCTCCACCCACGGACCACGGAGCCCTGCAACTTCCTTGGTAAAGAAAACACAGCAACATCAGACCAGCATCTGCTCACACCAGGTCACAGTCCAGAAGTGAACTGAAATCAGCAACAACAGGTGGATGTGAGCTGATCCATTTAAGGCCTAGGGGTGAGGAGCAATCAGCCCAGACATGTCCCTCAGCTTACCTAAGCATTCACACACACACACACCTGCTACTACATGCTCCGCTCATTAGCCTCATCCACTCACACTGAGCAGGGAAAAAAGGGCTTCATTTAAATCAACAGCAGCACTTCCATACTACAAGGCAGTCAATACGTAACAGCGTTCTCCTACACGTTCAGTGGTACCGTTGGGTCTTAAGTCTGAAACCCCTGCAAAACGGGATTGGGACATATGACCAGATGGAAACAACATGTGCTCTGTCATGCAACATTTTCAGAGTATACGTTTACTGTAGGCGGACACCCAGACCCAGTCACCCATTTTGCTGGAGGTTTGGACATACGTCCCGATGGGACCACTGAACGTGCAGCAGAACCAGGGGTGAACCTAGGCTCTCTTCCATATGATAAAACTGATATTAAGGTATGATACCATAGGTCAGGAGAAGTTCGTAGATACTAAACATGTACAGTATAATTTCACTAGTATCTAAGTGTTGAAAAAAAATTCTGATGATTTAAAAAAGAATTGCACTTTTGTGCCATTTTCTGTGACCAGTAGCGTTCTCATTTTCGGGATCTGGGGCTGTGTGATGGCTTATTTTTTTGTGTCTTGAGCTGACGTTTTAATGACCCCATTTTTGGGTAATGTGATGTTTTCATCGACAGTTATTGCATTTTATTTCAATGTTGCGGCGACCAAAAAACGTAATTTTGGCATTTGGCTGTATTTCCATCACTCAGTTTATAGATCTGATTAATTGATTTAATATTTTGATAGACTGAATTCGGCGATATCAAATGTGTGTATTTCTAATTTGTTTTAATAGTTTTATTTTTCAATGGGGCAAAAGGGGAGTGATTTGAAGTTTTGTTTTGTTCATATTTCAAAAACTTTTTTTTTTTTAACACTGCCCCCTAGGGGCCTAAGTGCTGCACAGATCGATCACTTCTCCTGTGTACAGATGTGCTGCCTCACATCTGAGCACAGGAGAAATCATTACTTTTTACCGGCAACAGAGCTCAGATATCACTGGCAGAAGTGATTGCATACAGATTCCGGGGTCATCACAGGACCCCGGCTGTCAAGGCAACAGCATCACAGGAAATCCAATACCGGCAGGAACGACACAATCCCCGTCGTGGTGCTTTGGATCGCACTTGCAGTGATTGACACAGATACACAACCAAACACAGAGACACAGCTCACATACATAGACACAACTCACACACAGACACCCCACACACAGACACAACTCACACACAGAGACACAACTCACACACAGAGACACAGCTCACACACAGACACCCCACACACAGACACAACTCACACACAGAGACACAACTCACACACAGAGATACAGCTCACACACAGAGACACAGCTCACACACAGAGGCACAGCTCACATACAGACACCCCACACACAGAGACACAACTCACACACAGAAACACAACTCACACACAGAGACACAGCCACACACAGAGACACAGCTCACACACAGAGACACAGCTCACACACAAACACAACTCACACACAGAGACACAGCTCACACACACAGACAACTTACAAACAGAGGTAACTCACACACAGAGACACCTTACACCGAGCAACACCTCACTCACAGAGATAATTCACACAGACACAACTCACACAGAGACACAAATCACACACAGTAACACACACTCCTCTGTGCTGCAGGAGGGGGGTATATGTGCAGCATCACCTGCTCACAGCAGCAGAGCCCCAGCCCCTGGGAGGAGATCTAAGTATGGGTTTACACGCTCAGATATCTGAAACGATATCTTTAGAAAAGTCACATGAGCGCTATCGTTTCGAGATCGTTCGTGCGATGTCACACGTATGGATCTCGTTAACGATCTCTAATTTGGCATTGTGCCAGCGTTGATCCGCAGATCTTAGTGAACGATCTCATATAAGTGGCAGGAATAGGGGAAATCTGAAGGAGATTGTTCATCGTCACACTGTCCGATGCTGCAGTTTGCTGCAGCGTTAATTGGACAATGAACAATAGAGTTGAGCTCAGGACCTCAAATTTGTGATGAACGATCTAGCGATTTTTCCTTCAGATATCCGATGTTTACACACAACGATGCAAAAACGATATCTTTTGAATGATGTCAAAAAACGATATCGTTTCAGATATCTGAGTGTGTAAACCCACCCTATCACCTTGTGACCTGGAGCTGCCTCTCTTCGTTCTCTTCCAGCAGAAGTGGTTCCTCTGATCTTGTTCCATGCAGGAGGACAGGAGCACTGGCCAATCAGCTCTTCTATCAATCTGAGGTGAGAGCATTTATTGGTCAGTGTTCTTCTCCTACAGGACAAGCCCCCTCTATGAATTGATGAACTAGGCAGTTAAAAGCTGTAGCAACACATTAGTAATCATTTGCTAAGTGCAGGTGACACCAGTATGAAGCAGCACCGCAGGAGATAATAGGATGTTAGGGGAGAGTAAAGCAGCCCAATGCCCCCCATACTGTAGATGCCACCCTGTTATAACAGCAGGAGGCGCTGCCTGAGGCCGCCTACTCAAGTCGCCTCATGATAGATGCACCCCTGAGCAGGGCATTATATGAATTCACCCTTGAACTATGTTCACCCATGAAGAAGACCTATCAATCAACTTGAGCAGGGCATGAGTTTGCTGGACTACTCAGGTTTCTCCCTGTAGTCCCTTGGCCATCTTGCCAATCTTTGATCTCTCTGAAACACTGTGCCATTTCGGGGTAAAACATATTAGGCTGCAATTGTGCAGTCAGACTCTGAGACAAGCTCTCTATGTACATTGTCTACTGATGGTGAGCTGCTTATCAGAGGAGGAGCCATGTGCAGACCAGGGCTTATGTGAACTGCAGTCCAGGCTGTGATTATCTCTTGGTGATAAAACCTTCATTGTATGGAAATAACAGCACACAGCCTAATAAGTAGCATATCCAGTGTTTTAACCCCTATATCATGCTGCTCTCAGATTACATAACAAAATCCTGCTCACAGATTACTTTTAATCATCTCTAGATGTATAATACTGAACAAATAGTACCGTATATAGTCCATAGTAGTCATCCATTTTAGCCTGTGTTTATATATATATATATTTTAAATGATTGATATATATATATATATATATATATATAATATATACCGTATATACTCACGTATAAGCCGAGTTTTTCAGCCCAAAAATTGGGCTGAAAAGTACCCCCCTCGGCTTATACGCGAGTCAGTGCTGTATACCGATGTATACATCGGTACATACCGATGTATACATCGGTATACAGCAGCCCCCGCATCCCCAGTAATGCAGGGCCCCCCCAGCGTCTCTCCGGTCACCTGTAAAGGAAACTATACTTATCACAGTGCCGCTGTCCGCGCACGCTGTCTGCGCCCGCTCGCAGCTGCCGACCGCGATCCTCCATCTTGGGTCTTCTTCCTGTTTCTGTGCTCGTCGCCGGCAATGACGTCATTCCCTGCGACGAGCACAGGAAACAGGAAGAAGATGCAAGATGGAGGATCGCGGTCGGCAGCTGCGAGCGGGTGCGAGCGGGCGCGGACAGCGGCACTGTGATAAGTATAGTTTCCTTTACAGGTGACCGGAGAGACGCTGGGGGGGCCCTGCATTACTGGGGCTGCCTGTATACTACCGCTGGGGCTGCTATATACCTCTGGGGCCCTGTATACTACCACTGGGGCTGTATATACTACCACTGGGGCTGTATAAACCACTGGGGCTGTATATACTGCTGGGGCCCTGTATACTACCACTGGGGCTGTATAAACCACTGGGGCTGTATATACTGCTGGGGCCCTGTATACTACCACTGGGGCTGTATATACTACCACTGGGGCTGTATATACCTCTGGGGCCCTGTATACTACCACTGGGGCTGTATAAACCACTGGGGCTGTATATACTGCTGGGGCCCTGTATACTACCACTGGGGCTGTATATACTACCACTGGGGCTGTATATACCTCTGGGGGCCTGTATACTACCATTGGGGCTGTATAAACCACTGGGGCTGTATATACTGCTGGGGCCCTGTATACTACCACTGGGGCTGTATATACTACCACTGGGGCTGTATATACTACTAGGGCTGCGTCTATACTACCACTGGGGCTGTATATACCACTGGGGCTGCGTGTATACTACCACTGGGGCTGCTGTATCTACCTCTGGGACTGGTGTATACCACACTGCTGGGGGCTGTATACTTGTGCTAGGGTCCACCCTCGGCTTATACACGAGTCAATAGATTTTCCCAGGTTTTGGGGGCAAAAGTAGGGGGGTCGGCTTATACACGGGTCGGCTTATACACGGGTATATATCATTTAAAAATAGTGAAATTTGAAAAATCAGAATCTACAATACAATTACAAAATATTTAGATAGTTGTACCCATCAACAGATGTGGAATTAATGCATTTAAAGGGACTATAGTGGCTCGATCACTTCAGAACACTATGAAAAAAAAGAGCAATCTATCCTCACTTCCCACAGTGGCACCCTTCCAGGAAGGCTTTAATTTCCTGTAGGATGCATAAAATTGTTATATCAAGTGACCCCTGCAGCCAATCAGCATTTGGACTGAATATTGATGAACTGCAGCCGATCAGTAATCACTGATTGGCTACAGGTATTATGGGACACAACAATATCTTGTGACCTGCTGGGAATAACAGCGTTGATATTCTGGAGTTACACTGCTGCGGTGCAGGAGGTGAGTATAGATATTTTTATGTGTTTTGGCATCCTGAAAAGATTAAGTGGGGGTTGTTCAGAAGTTGAGAACCTCTTTAATGTTGTTGCAGGGTAATGATGTTCTCTGATATTGTCGCTATAGACAGGATGGGTTGCGGGATGTACAATCGTCATATACTGTGTGGGATAATGCTGCAGGTTTTTTTCTACTTCTGCTCCCAGGTCTTCTATTCTACCATAGACAAAGAGATTCTCATATACCCATCTGATAATGTAAGCACATAAGAGCTCCTCAGACACAACTCTCATTTTGCTATAACACATGAAACCAAAGCACTTGAATATTATTAAAGTTGAGCTTACAATTAGCAGTCCTGTTCACCACTAATCACTTGAATACCATTACTCTTCAATTCGGAAATAGATGAACTAAATCTGAACCCAATATGAAGCTAAAGCTAAGCAAGCGAGAATAAACTGAAGGCATCTGCTCTGTGGATATGAAGAAATATTCACTTCTAAATATCAAGGAACATTACCTTCCTATTTCTTTCCCTAATAAATATACATCTCTGACAATGTTCTTGTCTTAGTCCTTGTGTCATTTTATCTCACACTCTCCCTGGCAACTTGCAGGTGACAGAAATGATATATCAGGTATATATATGGAAGGAGAGAGTACACCATTTTCCGTAATTGGCTTAAATGGCAGATAAAAATCTAGAACTTCATAGAAGATTTCTGTCTATATTAAAGGGAATCTATCAACAGGTTTTTGCTATGTAAGCTCAGGACAGCATGCTGTAGGGGTTAAAAAACAAAAATCAATTGTGCTTCTCCTATCAGGCTGAGTGCTATTGTTTATGTAAACTAAAGGCGCTTACCATTACGCTGTATGGTTTTTTGACATGTTTTTGGATGCTGTTTTGTCACAAATCTGCATGCCTGTCAATGGCGTAACTTCAGGCCCAACGGCCCCGATGCAAAAGCTCCAACGGGCCCCCAATTATTGCAAATCTTTAATAGTATTAGTCTTTTTCTATGGGCCAAAGGGACTTTTGGGGCCCCCCTAGGCTGCAGGGCCCGGGTGCGATCGCAACCCCTGCACCTATTGCAAACTCAATGAGAATCCTGAGGCTTTGTGCACATGTTGCTTATTTGTCCCTTGCAGATTTTGTGCAGAAATAAGTCTGCAGAATGTCAATTATTGTTGCATTTGTGCCAGTGGATTCACATTGCCAATGCATGGAAAATGCGCTGGAAGTCTGCATAGCAAAAACACCTCAAAATGTGTCAAACACATGTGTTTTTGGTGCGTTTTTCCTGTCAAGAGATGTGTAGTTTGTATAGAAATGTCTGCAATGTGGACACATAGCCATACAGGACTGCACTGTCACATACACGGCAGTCTGACATGCCCCCTGCTGTGATTGACAGCTCTCTGGACTCTGCTACATGACTAAAACTAAAATCTTTGATTGTGTCAGAACTGCTGCAGCCAGTAACCTATGAGATACATCATTGGATTCAGGGTCTCTTTGCCTACAACATGTTGCTCTCAGGGGAGGTAGCAAAATTTGCTGATAGATTCTATTTACTGTAATATGTAATATGTCTCGTGTAAAGATTTATAAATGTATATTTCTATTAAAATAATGTATATAGTGACACCATATTCCCCAGTGCCAACATTTCTCATGAATCAATTTAATAATTTCCATTCTGTTAGTGATTTCAGAACATAATGTGATATAAATTCTATGGGGGAGAGGTAGTAAACATTACCTATGCTGGACCTGAGTGATGAATATTCCCCCAATGTACTGCAGATATGGACTAATGTACAGTAAACCCATTACCGGAGCTCGGCAGCCTCTGCATACATTGCACTGAGACATTATAGCTTTATGTAATGGCTTTATATAGCAGATGCAGCTGTGCAAATGATCAGAATGCTCCTGCCTATAAAGGGGCCATTATTACATTATAATGTACGGCCCCCCTGGACATCTCTGGTCAGCGGTAGATGGCGGGAGTAATACTTCACCATATGCGGTGCAGCTACGACTGCCTGATGGATCTGTGATAAGGGCAGACAACATCAAAGAAGCTTCTCTAAAATGGGGAAAAACAAGTTTCCTCTCAAGCCTAGTTAGTTTCAGATATTAGGTAGCCAGGCAAAGTCTGATTACTAAAGAAAGGGAAAAGACAAAAAAAAATCTTTTCATCTGCTGATTAGAGCCTTTAGAGATGACACACGGTTTGCCAAAAAACCATGAGGGAAAACACGCTAGAAAAACTCGGAGCGAGCTTCAAAAACAAAAAAGATTGCTTTGACATGTTGCAGATTAATATGTAAATAAATAAATATATAGATAACCACTTCTCGCAACAATATGCTGCTTTTTCTTTTTTTTTTAAGAACTGTTGCAAGCAAAAGCTCTCCAATCCTTTCAGCTTTCATCAAAGACCAAGACAGCAGTGAAGCCTACGAGCCGCCATACATCACAGGGTGCACTGCTGACCGCTACACATCACGCCGGGCTGCAGCGCTCCATTACTGTCAGGTTATTGCATCAAAAATGGATGTCTCCTGCAATGTCAAATAACTCAGACAAGACTCTCACAACTCTATAGGGGTTATGTGCTCAGAAAGAGCAAACCAAAACCATATGGCTCGCAAGCTGAAATGTGACATTCTCCAGATATTACCGCATTGTATAGGCGTTATATCGTGAGGTGGGTGACTAATAATGAGAATAATATTATATTACAATAGACATAAGGCAAAACAGCAGGACTCCTGAGTAAACACCATCATCTGTAGACCGAGGTTGGTCCCATACCGGGGTGGTCAACTTGATTTTTCTTTTCTTACTGGGAAACTGTTTAAAAACTCATGGATAGCCGCATTATTACACACTCATTGAAAATCCCCAATGAATCATAGAAAAGTGATAAACTTTACACATTTGCAGCATTTACAGTGAAGTGTACAATAAGGGTGCTGTCACATCTGCATTTATGTGTAATTCCCGGCAGATCTGGCAGAAGCGCCGTATCTGCTGGATTTGCTGCATAGCGTCTGAATTGCGGCACCAATCCATCAAGCCCCATTCATTCTCTATGGGGGATTGCGGTTGACTGTGGCAAGTGTGGTATTCCCAGATCCGGCATATGCGGCACTTGGGGCCGCACAAAAAAACCGCTGCTAACAGCGTATTTTTCTGCGGTGCCACAAGTGCTGCAAGTGCCGGATTTGGCAATACCGCACTTGCTGCACCCAACCGCAATGCCCCATAGAGAATGAATGGGGCTTGCCAGATCAGTGCCGCCAGTCGGCTGTTTCATGGCAGATCTGACAAATGCGGCGACATCTGCCAGATCTGCTGGGAATTACACATAAACATAGATGTGAAAGGGGCCTAATAATTACAGTAATGGTCCCTTTACACGCGGCCACAGGAAGGTAGAAACTGGCAGGCATCGGACACAATTGTGCCTGTTGCCTTGAAAAGACCACGATGTGGCTGTGTGTAATTCACGACTTTCCTTCCTGTGTCTTCCCTGAAGGAAGGAAAGTCCTGAATTACACGCAGCCACATCGTGGTCTTTTCAAGGCAACAGGCACAATTGTGTCCGATGCCTGCCTGTTCCTACCTTCCTGTGGCCGCGTGTAAAGGGACCATAAGAAAACTTGCAGAATCACCTGCAGGTGAAAAAAAAATGAAAGGACCCATTTATATTTATTTTTTTCTGCATACCAGAATAAAGTCTCCTGTTTTAACCCCTTCCCGACCTTTGATGTTATACAACGTCATGGGCGGGTAAGGGGTGTTTAATGTGAGCTTCGGCACGGAACTCACATCAAACAGCCGACATCTCAGCTGATGTGATCAGCTGAGATGTCTGTCTAACAGCTCCGATCGGATCCGGGATCCGATCGGCGCTGTTAACCCCTTGGATCCCGCTGTCAATCACTGACAGCGGGATCCAAGGCGGCCGCAGCGGGGAACGCAGTGTTCCCCGCCTGCTCCGGAGATCCCGCGATAGTATCGCGGGATCTCCGGCACTCACATGACAGCCTGGGGTCCTGGCTAGACCCCGGATGCTGTCAGAGCACAGTTTCCTGCTGTGGTTGGCAGGCACTGCCAACCACAACAGGTACGCGATTCTGGGAGATACAGATGAGCTGCAGCTCATCTGTATCTCCCAAAAGCGATCGGACTGTGCAGCAAGGTGCCTCTTAAAGAGGCAGTGTAAAAATAAGAATGAATGAAAAAATAAAGTTTTTAAAAACCTGTAAAAAAAAAATATATCAAAGTTCAAACCACCCCCCTTTTCCCCCATTCACAATAAAAGTATTAAAAAAAGAAAAAAATACATGTTTGGTATCGCCGCGTTCAGAATCGCCTGATCTATCATCATATTAAATCCGTTAATGAGAGCCGTGAACTCCGTAACGGAAAAAATTGTCCAAACGCCAAAATTCAGTTTTTTTGGGCGCCGCAATATTGCTATAAAATGCAATAACGGGCTATCAAAACTGCGGATCCCCCCAAATATGGTATCATTAGAAACGTTAGCTCAAGACGCAAAAAATAAGCTGTCACACAGCCCTATATCCCGAAAAATGAGGGCGCTATGGGTCGCAGAACATGGCGCAAAAAGTCAGTTTTTGTTTTTTTTCAAACATCTGAATTTTTTTTCAGCACCTAGATACCAATAAAGGTATACATGTTGGGTGTCTACGAACTCGAACCAATCCGAGGCATCACGCCGTCATGTTGGTATTACCATATAGTGAACATGGCAACTAAAATACCCAAAACACAAACATGTCATTGCACTTTTTTTTGCAATTTCACTGCATTTCAAAGTTTTTTGCAATTTCCCTGTACACTATATGGTAAAATAAATGATTGCATATGAAAGTACAACTCATCCCGCAAAAATCAAGCCATCATATGTCTATATTGATGGAAAAATAAAAAAGTTATGGCTCTTGGAAGCAGGGGAGCAAAAAACGAAAATGAAAAACGAAAAATTCCCGGGTCATGAAGGGGTTAACAAAGGAATGGTAACTCTTAAGGCCACATTACACACACAGATATCTGTTCAGATATTGGTCACAGATCTCTGGTTGCAGTGAAATCATGGACACAATGTTCCATTTTGTGGCTGTGTACAATGGAACAATGTGTCCATGATTTCACTGAAACCAGAGATCTGCGAACAATATATCTGTGTGTGTAACGTGGCCTTTAGAAGATTTGCCAACTTGCAATGGAAAAGAAATATGGGTTTTAGATCTTATTGTCTCTCTTTTGGATGTGGAAAGGACAAGAAAATATAATTTTCTCATGTAAGGGAATAACTTTTAATAACTGGGGTCCATATATTGAATGAATTTATTTAATGATCAACCAAACAAACATACAAATGGATAAATGAATGAATGAATGAATTAGTTAATGAATGAATGAATTAATTAATTAATTAATTAATGATTAGAGCAGTGTTCTACTATCAACCTTGACCTCTTTCATACAAATGCACATTTAATAGAGCAGGTAGGGTAAAGCCCCTATCATACACAAGAAAGTTATCTGTTGGTCTGGAGGCCACTAAAAAACTTGACATGGATGACTGGGGCCACTGGAATCGGCAGTACAGTCAACTTTAAACTTGTATCGGAGACCTAACAAAAATGTCATCCTATGGGGTCTCTATCTATGCTCAATACTTACAGTTAGGGATCCTATGTACCATTGTTCAGGATTCATGTGGAGGAAAAATATAAAGGATTTTTTTAGGATATGTTCGCCCATGGCAGATTTATTTTCATTCACATTCTGCAGAGGCACAACCATTCAGATGTATTTTCGGTCAAAGAAATGTCTACAAGTAATCTGCCCCAAATAAGTATACCCATACATACTGTAATGAGATTGTGGGACAGCAATAATTGTATATTCTGATTATATACACAATAGCACAATCAATTTCTATAATCAATTATTTATTTTTTTCGAGGTGCTTATGGGGTGATAATGTAAAATTTGCAATAATACAAGATTGGTCATATTCATCATATCATACAAGACCAAAGCTGGTCATACACATCTGTTCTAAATTGTCCAAATCTGATGATCACATAGAATCTCAGGGCCACTTTACACACACCAACTTCTGTGTCCAACTTCTGAACAACTTAGGGCGGCTTCAGACTGCGGCGGCGTCCGGTCCGGGCTGTCAGGAGTGACAGCCTGGAGCGGAGTTTTTCTGCATAGAATCCTGTCGGGCTGCACGGAGCTGGATCGCGGCGGGTGGTAATTAGCTGCTATCCGGCTGCTGTGTCGCCGGATGTATCCTGCAGAAGTGGGGATTTGTCTGCCGATTCCAAAATCGCTGCATGCACCGTTTTTGGAATCGGAAGAAAAACCCCACTTCTGCAGGATACATCCGGCGACACAGCAGCCGGATAGCAGCTAATTACCACCCGCCGCGATCCAGCTCCGTGCAGCCCGACAGGATTCTATGCAGAAAAACTCCGCTCCAGGCTGTCACTCCTGACAGCCCCGGACCGGACGCTGCCGCAGTCTGGAGCCGCCCTTACTGGTTGCAGTGAAATCATGGACACATTGTTACATTTGTACACAGCCACAAAATGGAACTATGTGTCCATGATTTCACTGCAACCAGAGATCTGTTCAGAAGTTGGACAGATAAGTTGGTGTGTGTAAAGTGGCCCTAAGGCCACATTCAGATATCAGATTTTCATGTACAAGTTCACATGTCCACGTTTATTTGTAGACCAATTGGTTCCACACACAAATATGGAGACATTGACAATTATGATCCAAAGTCATGGACCAAACTCGCCAATGCGAGTCTTTGGGTCTGTAACAAAATTGGACAGTATTTAGATGGTATTATTGACATCTTAGTGCTGTTCACTTTTTTAGGTTTGTTTGAGTGGAGAAGCTTGAGAAGCTTTCTCGAACCCACAATTAAAACATCATAAAACACTGATGTTAAAAATATACATAATGAAACACTGAAGAAAATGTGATCACTGGTAAAAAGTGGTTCACTTTTTGGGGGATGAGAAAAATATCTGATGTCCAAATAATTTGATGTATCTGAGTGGATACTGATTTATTTCCTTGGGCTAAGTGGTTCACACAAAAGAATAGAGACTTGTCCGATGTGTTGGATCAAACTTGCCAATACAAGTTTATAGATCCATGAAAAAATAATCTTCATGGACTATTTGATAGAAGATTGAGAAACCTTCAACATTTGGTTATTTATTGTGAACACTGGAGCTAGCTCTATGTCTTTCACCCAGTTACAGCTAGAGGCCTGGGTGATACCACGTATAATTCACCCTAAAAGGTTAGAATTTATTTTAATTATAGAATGTGGCCCTTTAACAGTGAGCATCCACCAGTAAGTAAATAGCTACCTAACAAGTTGAACATATGGTCAAGGTCCCCTAACAGAATACTTTAACTATTTCTTAGAACCAGAGATACCATTCAAGGGCTCCCCTTTGGAGACACCACTTCATCAACCCATCCATAGCACCAGATCACCAAGGCACCATCCTCTGAAGGTAAAACCCCAGTTACATATAACGAGATCATTAGTGAGATCGTTGTAACTGTGACGTTACAAAGATCTCTCCAGCGATGTCGTTATGTGTGACACCTAGCAGTGATCAGGCCCCTGCTGTGAGGTCGCTGATTGCTGCAAAGTGCTCTAGGTTATCTTTTGATCATTGGTCTCTCGCTGGTCAGCACGCATCGCTGCGTGTGACAGCGAGAGACCAGTCATCATGACCTCACAGGGCTTGTAACCATGGTAAACACCGGGTATTTAGGCAGCGCGCGCTCCCTAGATACCCGGTGTTTATCATGGTTACCAGCGCTAAGCAGGAAAGACACTGGTAACTATGATAAACACCGGGTATCTAGGCAGCGCGCGCTGCTTGGATACCCGGTGTTCATCATAGTTACGAGCGTCCTACCTGCTTAGCTCAGCCTGTAAGCAGGGAGGAAGCTGGTAACTATTATAAATACCGGGTATCCAGGCAGCACGCGCTGCCTACATACCCGGTTTTTGTCATAGTTACCAGCTTCCTCCCTGCTTACAGGCAGCGCTAAGCAGGGAGGACGCTGGTAACATCGCCTTCAGCCTGATCGCTGGGGAGATCTGCCTGTTTGACAGCTCCCCAGCGACCAGGTAACGACGCTCCAACGATCCCGGCAGGTCGTTATCGCTGTCGGGATCGCTGGAGCGTTGTTGTGTGTAACAGGACCTTTAGACACGTTATACAATGGAGGCCTAAACCTATTCCAAAGGAGGTAATTTACTTACAGATCTCCACTTTTTTTACATCCTGAGATATCCTTAGAATACCACCGCAGTGGGAATCCCAAGAGAAGTCAGATTATCCTCTGAACAACATCTTAGTTTATACACGGGAAGAGAGTAATTTCTCATAAGATCAAAGTAGCACTCGTAGTATTTACTATTATTTACAAAATCGTAAATTTTTATCTTAATTTTGAAAATCTCTGTCCAATTGTTATAAGATACCTAAAGTAACACCCAACTGCACAGCACTAAACTGTAATCTTCTAACACCACTCAACAGTACAGGTGGTCGATCTGGATTTTAATTATATTTTATTTTATACATTTTTGATATTTTTATTGTGCTATGTTTTAATAAACATCCCGCAGAAGGGTTAACCACATACCTCTTCGTCCTTTCTTTGTGAGCCATGTTCAAAGAGTTAGCGCTGGGCCACCTTCTATAATTCAAAGAAACCTTCAACATTTGTTTTTTCATCCAAAAAAGACT
Organism: Allobates femoralis; assembly: GCA_033576535.1. Classification (NCBI taxonomy): domain Eukaryota; kingdom Metazoa; phylum Chordata; class Amphibia; order Anura; family Aromobatidae; genus Allobates; species Allobates femoralis. The sequence goes on from JARQOC010000003.1 coordinate 135,278,567, forward strand.
CATCAAACCCTGACCAAACTCTAATGGTGAAAACTGACTCTAACCAAATTCTGATGAAACTAATAAAAAACACTAATGAAACTGTTTTTTTCATAGGAAAAAAATCACTGAGGTCTGAATGAGCCCATGGGGCATTTGGTGGTGATTTATTCTTCTCTCCCCATGCACATATCATGTATGTTCGAATGACAGCTATCTCATATTTAAGGACACCTTTAACCTGTCACTTTCCTACAGTTCAAGCACTGAGACTTGAATTAATGTCATGTAACTGTTTCCAAACTTGTCACAGATGTCAGAACCAACAACCGAAAAAGAAGGGAAAATCAAATCAATTTTTACACTAGATCACAAAAATTGGAGGGAATTTATCAAGACTAGTGTTGTATAGGCCAGTCTTGAAGCAAAAGGTGGCTGGAAAACATAACTGCTTGAACTTTACTCTCTGAGAATGCCAAATATTATTTGTCAATATGAAGGCTCCATTTCAGCATTTAAATGTTAAGCTAGAGATCTGAGCAATCTAGACAACAGGTAAGTACCTGTAAATGTATCAGCATCTGCCTAATCGCATATCACTATTTAAAGACCCATTCATGAAGATAGATAACAAAAAATACATAACAATAATACCTGTTTAATGACCAAAATGATTGCTCCATGACAAGCGTCTGCTATGCAGGAAACTGATTTACAATCCTCTGATCTGTGAAAGCTTCACAGATACAGCACATTAAAGGCGGCTGATGAGACGTGCTGCTAGCAATTGTAAGGAAAAAAGGTTTGTGGGTCTAAAATATATTCAGAATAAAATAGCTGAATAGGTTAAAAAATGATCAATAATTGACATTGTTGTAATGTAAATGAGTCAAGCCGCTGCTTAAAAGAGAAGGCAGCTGCGATCTTCAGGTCAATCTCCATGATAACTTCATGACAACTTTATGACACATGTTTATTTTCTTTCAGTGTATTGGAACAATAAAAAAATAGGACATCATTTCAAGCCAAAACACCAAAATAGGCCAGAAAGAATTGTTGACACTTTTCCAAATTTGCGGGTAAACATCCTTGTTTCAAACATCTGATGCTCATTCACACTTACCTGTGGCATTAACAGGTATGGGCAATATGAAAATCATACTTGAAATTAAATAAAAAGGGGAGAAGTTTACTCAATCTTTGCATTGTGTGTCTGTGTGTGGCACACTAAGCATGGAGAACAGAAAAAGGACAACAGAACTGTCTGAGGACTTAAGAATTAATATTTTTGGAAAACATCAACAATCTCCACATTGCAAGTCCATCTCCAGAGATCTTGATGTTCCTTTGATCCTAGTGTGCAAAACAATTAAGACGTTTACATCCCATGGCACTGTAACTAAGCTCTCTGGTCATGGATGGCAGAGAAAAATTGATGAAAGGTTGCATTGCAGGATAGTCTGGATAGTCGACAAGTAGCCCCAATCTAGTTTTTAAAAAAAATTCAAGCTGTCCTGCAGGCTCAGGGTGCATCAGTGTCAATGCAAACTTTCAATTGACATTTTAATGAAATGAAACACAGGAGACCCAGGAGGACCAACTGGTGACACAGATACATAAAAAGCTAGACTGCAGTTTGTCAAAATGTTCGTCAGTAAGCCAAAATCCTTCTGTAAAAACGTCTTGTGGACAGAGGAGAACAATATACAGTTTTTTGGTAAAGCATCATTTGCTGTTGAAAATGGAATTAAGCCTACAAAGGAAAAACACAGTACCTACAGTGAAATATGGTGCAGGTTCAAAGATGTTTTGGGTTTTCTTGCTTCCTCTGGCACTGGCTTGATTGTGTGCAAGGCAACATGAAAGAAATGAAAATGAACTGGAGTACGATGTGGTATTAATATATTGAGGGAAAAACAAATAACTGAATGCTTTGAAGACAATATTTGGAGGTGATTTATTCTACTCATTTTAGAGTAGTCCACACTCCTTATATAGAAAGCTACCAAGATACCAGTTAAGGAAACTTGGTGGCTTTTCCTGAGGAAGACGTGAGGACCACTCTAAAATGAGTAGACTAAACCACCTCCACATATTGTCTTCAAAGCATTCAGTTATTTGTTTTTCCTCCAGCAGCACAGAGTGATATCACATTGTACTCTTAGAGTACCGTCACACTTGGCGACGCACCAGTGATCCCGACAGCGATCTGACCTGCAGGGATCGCTGGGGGGTCGGTGTCGGGATCGCTGGTGAGATGTCAACAGATCTCACCAGCGACGCAACAACAATCCAAAATGATATGGTCGTTGGGACTCTGCTTCTCAGACCTGTAGTATTGAGGTCGTTGGTCATTGTCCCTGTCAAACAAACTGATGCATGCTGCCCAGCGGGTTCCCAACGATCAAAAAATGGTCCAGGTGACTCAGATACGACCAGCGATCTCACAGCAGGACCTAATCGCTGCTAAGTGTCAAACATAGTGAGATCGCTGGCGAGGTCGCTGTTGCGTCACCAAATTGGTGACTTAGTGGCGATCTTGCTAGCAATCTCGCTTAGTGTGATGGGGGCTTTACCACCCTGTCAGACACAACAACATCATATGTTGGTCTGGAGACCCTGAATAAACATGACATGGTTGACTAAGGCCATTGAAATTGGCAGTACAGTCAACTTTAAACTAATATGTATAAGAGACCTTACAAAAACAAAAGAAGGCTTTCCATGGGGATCCTACGGATGCTCAAAACTAACAGTTAGGAATCCTATGTACCATTGTTCAGGATCCATGCATTTTGCAATATCATGTGCATAAAATCTTGAATTTAAGAACTCTCTTCTCCATTTTTTGTTCATGTATTAATTGTATTATGATTATCATCTAAGTTGTCTCATTCTTATTATTTTTGTTCATCATAAAAAATTTAAAACTTTCATTTCTAAAAATATACAAAATATTTCCATAAAACTGCATACCTAATTCCATTAAGCCATCCCCTCATTATCCATGAATGAGTGATGTCAGATCAGTAGACCTTTTTCTTCTTCTTTCTGGTCTCTCCCGTCTTTCCACTTCTCTATTCTCGCCTCTCTCCGCCGTCACTGACCTCTTTGTTTTCCTTTCTATTGGAGTAGATTATTTCATTCTTTCAAATATTTGTCATTGATCAAAATGTTGACAAATGTAGTGAAGTGTCACCTTTGGTCACGGAGCAGCGGTATGTAATGATAAATCTTGGCTTTATCTCCACTCCATATAACTCTTGTCATACTAAATATTCCTATCCCATAATTCTTTTTCCAGTTCACTGAATATTCCCAAAATAATGGAAGTCATCCAAGTTGAAACCTAGCTATCCATACTGTAGCATTATTCTATTATTCTATTAATCAGTTCAGGCTCCATCTAACCTGGAGAGAGTCACAGTATAAAATAAAACAGAAGGCGCTTATGTTAGGGTTTCCAATCACACATTTCGATCTAATTGATTCCATAAGAGAGAAACACTTCTTCCTATTGCACATTCCAAAAATGACATGAGAAATACTCCAGTAGCCAAAACCACCAATGGTGAAAATATGTCAGTGTCATAACCACATGGAGATACTTCTGAGGGAACGTGAAACTTTACTCACCGCTAAATGATGAAGAAGCAGACTAACGGCATGGAAAACTGACTCCATCTATTTTATCAGCAAGTGTTTTCCATCTGTAAAGTCAGAATAGATGGCATAGGAGATCACTCACAGAATTGGTCTTGACATGTTCTTTGCAGATGGTCTTAATAGTTGGGAAACATCAAACCTAAACTACTTACGTCTATCTACAGGGATAGAGAGGGGACGGATTATCAAAAAGTTTTCTCGGAATTTTGGTAAAAAGAACCTGTTAGAAATGTTGCTAAATGTTTGTTCATTACATCACAAAGTAATTTTGTGACTTTTAGCATTTTTCCGCTAGCTCCAGACAGCTCCAGCTAGATCTGGATATTTCTGAAAATGGGTGACTGCTATCTCAATGAGGGATCAGATTACAGCTGCCTATTGAGGTCAATGCAGTGAAGAGCTGGAGAAAGAGAAGGGAAGGAAAGAGGAAAAGAGGGAGAGAGGACCTAAGAGCTGGATCCACATTTACAGTGCTCAGTAATTCTATTTAATAGCCTCCATGCCTCTACTGTTCGTCTTGAGAGATAAAGAATAAAGATAAAAAAGCAGGAACTCTATGTCTGAGTGTTCTCTGTGTGGAAGACATCATGATAGCCAATCTCTATTCTCTAGTTCAGAGACAACTGAAAATTATAAACAGAGTCCACAGAGTTGGAAAGCCGGTGAAAAAATCTGGATAAACGTCATAAAAGAACCCTCTGAAACACTGCCACAAACTAGTGTCTGGCTGTGCATCATGTGTGCAGCAGATCATAACAACTAAATGCTATTAAATATTTGTGCATTACAACACAAAGTAATTTTGTGACTTTTAGCATTTTTACACTAGCTCTAGACAGCTCCAGCTAGATTTGCCAATTTTTTAAAAGGTGGTAGCCCTTAGCCCAGAAGACTGATATTTCAATGAGGGATCAGATTACAGCTGCCTATTGAGGTCAATGGAGGGAAGAAGGAAAAAAGAGATGAGAAAGAAAGGGAAACAGAGGGAGTAAGAACCCAAGAGCTGGATTCACATTTACAATGCTCAATAATACTGTTTAATATCCTCCATGTTTCTGTTGCTTCTGTCTTGAGAGATAAAGACAGGAGAGCAGGGACACTTTGTGTCTGTGTGTTCTCTGTATGGGAGACATCATGATAGCCAATCTGTATTCACTAGTTCAGAGACATCTGAAAATTAAAAATAGTCCACAGATTGTTAAACTGGTGATAAATTGAGGATGAAAGTCATAAAACTGGAAAACTGTCACAAACTAGTGTGCATCATGTGTGCAGCAGATGATAACAGCCAAAGGCTGCTCTACCGAAGACTACATATGTCGCACCCCCAGGGGCCGACTCCGTGGTCCCAGGTGCGGCAATGCAAAAAGAAAGGGTAAAAATAAATAAAGTTTATGGGGGTATTTGTGATCCCACCTGGGGTTCATGGCCAATGTGGCCACCGCTGCCATGGGATCTACCAGGGATGGTGGTGATGCCGGCAGCCAGGATGGTGAGCCCTCCACGGGTAGGGCTGGGTTCTGGGGCAGAGCGAGAAGTCCTGCATGCCCGGGGTGCTGCACTTCTCTTCCTCACTTAGCTCCTCCAACCAGCACGCGCAGGTAGCAAGTGTATGGCTCCGCAGGCGAGCCACTACCGTTACCGTCTCAATAAGTCACACACAGAGCTTGAGTTGACGGGGTACTTTACTTCACTTGTTAACTCAACACACAGTTCTTTGCACACAAGCTGTGGACTGGGTCCATGCAACAGTTACCGGCTGAGGCTCTTACTGCAGCGGGGATGGTTCCTCTGCATCACTCCACTCAGTGTACCTTTCGGGCCCTTCTGTTCTCTCCCCCCTCTCAGTTACGGGATCGGTCCGGCATTCACGGGCTCTTCAGTGAGTCATCCAACACACTGGGTCACTAGCCCTAATCCAATGGCTTTGTCCTACTCCATACCAGTTGTTGGGTCCCAGGGACTTGGAGTTCTTGAAGGGCCTTGGTTAGGGGCATAAAGCATTCCCGACCACATCTACAGAGCCGGCTCTCTGGTATCTCTGGCCTAGCCACCAGTGACTTGGGTTCGTCGGGCTCACCTTGCTCCTTCTACCGTCCACAGTTCTCAGCTTTTTGGGCTCCCGGCCGGCCATTAGTGGTGCTGGCCACCAGGCCCCCTTGTTCTCTCTGTCTGCCACAGTCTGAACTTAGCTGTGGGGTGTCTTGGCTTTGGGGGCTTCACTACTCCTCCACCCTCCAGGGATTCACTTGATCGACTCCTCTCCCATGGAAAGCTCTCAGTCGTCTTGCCCAACTTAGTGTTTCTATGTCCTTTCTGGGGTCTAGTTCCACCACCCCTTTGTCCGTGTTCTCTCTACTTCCCACCCACACGTAGCTACTCCCACTACCCCTCACCTGGCATGAAGCGACTTGGACTCAGAGTCGGAGTGTGTATGGGTGTTTTTGTGAGCTGACCGTCTTACCTGTTCTGCTACAGTTCACCCTGTGGCCTCCTGGTCGCAGGGGCGCCACACATAGACTTGTCATGAATCGGACAAATACTTCTAAAACTGCAGTAGTCATTAAAATTATCATTCTATGTTGACTTTGAAGAAACTACTTCTGGTATTAGTTGTGTAGTTACCTATATAGTACTAATTTGGTTTATTGTTAACAGTAGAAACTGGAAATTTTGCTGATGAACCTATTTTTAATGGTGGATGAATAATTTGGATTATAACTGTTCATGAGTGCATAATTCTGCATGGAGGCTGGGCATTACACTTTGGGGGATCCTAAATAGATATAGATGATACAGTCGTCAAATTGACCCAAACTTGGCCCACATGAAAAGCGGTGTGTGTTCAGGTGTGAAAGACACCCATGAGGAGCCCCAGATATTGATTTTGATATGATCTTCAGTAGAGATAAGTAGATCGATTTGCCCTACACTGCTCCATTGGCCAGGTCAGTTGTCATTGCTTGTTGGACAGACCACTCACAAATCTCTTATGTTTTGAACCCCAGCATAGCTTTTGATTAGCCAGACTGGCAAGGTGTCATCTCCGCATCACACTGCAATGATGATGTCAGGCCACCCTGGCTAAACCAAAGCTGTGTCGGGGATCTGAAGGTAAGATAATCCATCCAGAAGCTAGAGACTACTGACCTGGCTGATGTCCCTCAAATAATTACTCCCATCTTTAATCATTAACCATGTTTAGCTATAATCACATAGCCAGTAAATGATTTGTGAACTCAGCACCCTCCTTGGCTAATCTTTATTTTAATGTATAGGTATTGTGTGACATTTTATACATCACAGTTGTTTTAATGTGCCATGTCTTTCTTGCAAATGCATTACTTTTACATGCAGAAATGTTATCTTTTCCTCTAATATCAAGAGAAGGTCGCCGATTGTTGTGCGCAGTGTACATTAACCCAAGAGGGTTGCGAACATCTTTCACGCCTAGGTTTCTGAAGAGTGCTGGTAAACATCCTTATGTATGACAGATGTAAAACTTCTTGCTATTTAGGATGTCATTTAGGAATAATGAAATGTATGTGAAATTCCTAACCTTGTATTCCATGGTGAAAGAAAATGTGCACATTCGTCATGAAGCGTGCAGATTGACAGAAGTTGTGCAACATAACACAACTCTTGGGGAGAAATAATAGGATCCCAAGACTCAGTAGAAATTAGTTTTGTGATTGATTAATGTCACAGCTGTTCATTGCAATTTTCCACAAAACATTTACTCCAACAGCGTAACCCCAGAGCCTCGAATAATAAACCTACGGAGCATAGTTGCAGTTTTGTCTTTGCTCTGAAGTCAGTCTATGGTAAAAGATGAGCAGAACGCTTGCTACTGATAGCAGGCCAAAGGGAGCGATCTGTAAGATGTCAGTCTGAGCACCTAAAGAGCTTCATTAGCCGCTCACAAGCTCGGCTGATGTTTATTTCGAGTGGTCTTGTGAGTGGCCGTCCGGGGCAGTCAGCGCTCCAGCACATTAGCCCCTAGACGTATGTGCTGCACGGATTCACATGTCTGAAAAGGGACACAAATTATACTGTGATAAAGGAGGGATTTATTTTCTGGCTCCATCTGAAGAATTGTAAAACGTTTAATTTCTGTAGATATTGATCGATGCAGATCTATACCCTACTAATAAATAAACCAGTGGACACATGACATGTCTAACTGCAAAGTAAATCATTACCATGTAGACTAGGAATTATAGGCTGGGTTACTTTATGTTAATGAGGGTAATGACCACCATAAATAAGTGTTGTCTGGTGTATCAGCTATTCTTTCAGGAGAACCATGATGATCAAAGGATAGATTAATATGAGATAGAGATAGATAATAGATAATAAAATAGATAGATAGATAGATAGATAGATAGATAGATAGATAGATAGATAGATAATCCGAAGATCCAAAAAAAACATTTTTACTTTGTAAAATAAACTGTGCACTTCACTGAATGGAGGAGTGCTGCCCGTTTTTGGATCTTCTGTTTGGGACGGCTGAGCACCGTATTACAGGACTTTGCACCGGTTAAGTACTTATAAGTTTGTGCTGATTCTATTTTTTCTTTTTTAGTTAGATAGATAGATAGATAAATACTGTAGATAGATGGATAGATAGACACTGTAGATGGATGGATGGATGGATGGATGGATGCTGTAGATAGATGGATAGATAAATAGATAGATATAGATAGATACTGTTGATAGTTACATAGATACTGTAGATAGATAGATAATTGATAGATACTGTAGATGTATGGATAGATAGATAGATAGATAGATAGATAGATAGATAGATAGATAATAGACAGATACTGTAGATAGATAAATGGATAGATACTGTAGATTAGATAGACAGATACTGTAGATAAATACTGTAGATAGATGGACAGAGTAGAAATGTGAGAATTTGCAGGACTATTTTGGATGGGAACATTAGGAATCACTTCTTACCGCCGTCTTTGGTTGCTCATTCGATTAGCTGGGTGTGATTAGTGATGGGTCAGGGGCGGACTGGGCCGGGTGCCAGGGAGGCATCTGCCCCCAGGCCGGTGGATTGGATAGATGTTGATAAATAGACCTCTCCGTGAATGGGAGACACCCAGCACCCCACTGATCCGCTGATATCTGCATCACTATCGGCCAGATGTGAGCAATTAAGGAGAGGAACACCGCAGCTCCTTACATTTTTCAGCAGATGCTGCGGAGTTCTGCAGCTTAGCTCCCATTCTAGTGAACAGTCCTTTGGGTCCGTCAGGTGACAGATCTGGCTCCGCTGTTCATTTCAGAGTTCTGCTCTACAATGGAGCAGTACAATGCAGGTGTGATCAAAACCAAATCTGATAATGGAGCTCAAGATGTTACACAGATCCTTGAAAGGCATTCTTGAAGATAATAGGCGTGCACCTACAAATCCATATAGGAGGGGAAGATCTTTTAAGGATTTATTAGTACACAGTCATTTTATTTCACCAAATTCATGGACATCAGGTGATAAAGGTAGTTTTAAATGTGGCATTTGTATAGCATGTCTACATCTACATCTGTGCTCTCTTCCCCTGTGTGCTGTTTTCTCCCTTCTTCTGCTCTCTCCTTTGTGCTGTCTCCTCATAGGCACTCTCTCTCTATGCGTTCTCTATGCTCCTCTTGTGCACTCTCTATGCCCCCAGTGTCCTGTCTTTCTCTGTGCGCTCTCTGCCCCTGTGCTCTCTTTCTTCCCTACTATGCGCTCTTGTCCACCGTGCTCTTCTCTCTGCCCCTCGTAGTCTCTGCCCCATGCTGTCTTTCTGCCCCTCTTGCTCTTTACCCCATGCTCTCTTTCTTCCCCTGTGGTCTCTGCCCCCCATGCTCTCTGCCCCCCGTGCTCTCTTTCTGCCTCGACTGTGCACTCTCTGCCTTCCTGTGCCCTCTCTGCCCCCATGCTCACTTTCTGCCTCCACTATGTGCTCTCTGCTTTCCAGTGCCCTCTCTGACTCTCTTGCTCTCTTTTTGCCTCTTCTTTCTGCCCCTTCTTTCTGCCCCCTCCCTCTGTCCCTTCTTTCTACCTCCTTTTCTGTCCCTTCTTTCTGCCTCCTCTTTCTGTCCACTCTTTCTACTCCCTCTTTCTTCCCCTTCTCTCTGCCCCTCCTTCCGGCCCTTCTTTTTGTCCCTTGTTTCCATCCCTTCTTTCTGCCCCCTCTTTCTGCCCCTTCTTTCTGCCTTCTTTCTGCTCCCTTTTTCTACCCCTACTTTCTGTCCTTTATTTCTGCCCCCTCTCACTTCCCCCTCTCTCTGCCCCCTATTTCTGTCCCTTCTCTCCATTCCTTCTTTCTGCCCCTTCTTTATGTCCCCTCTTTCTGCCCCCTCTCTCTGCCCCTCTTTCTGCCACTTCTTTCTGCCCCTTCTTTCTGTCCCCTCTTTCTGCCCCTTCTTTCTGTCCCCTCTTTCTGCCCTTCTTTGTGCACCCTCTTTCTGCCCTTTCTTTCTGTCCCCTCTTTCTGCCCCTTCTTTGTGCACCCTCTTTTTACCCCCTCTCTCTGCGCCTTGTTTCTGCTGCCTTTTTCTACCTCCTCTTTCTGTCCCTTCTTTATGCTCCATCTTTTTGCCCTTCTTCCTGCCCCCTCTTTCTGCTCCTTCATTCTGCCCCCTCTTTCTGCCCCTTCTTTCTGCTCCTTCTTTCTGCCCCTTCTGTCTGCCCCCCTCTCTGCCCCCTCTTTCTGTCCCTTCTTTCTGCCCCTTCTTTCTACCTCCTCTTTCTGTCCCTTCTTTCTGCTCCATCTTTCTGCCCTTCTTTCTGCCCCCTCTCTGCCCCCTCTTTCTGTCCCTTCTTTCCGCCCCTTCTTTGTGCCTACTCTTTCCGCCCCTTCTTTCTGCCCCCTCTCTCTGCCCCCTCTTTCTGCCCCCTCTGTCTGCCTCTTTTTTCTGCCCCCTCTTCTGCCCATTCTTTCTGTCCCCTCTTTCAGCCCATTCTTTCTGCCCCTTCTTTTTGCTCTTTCTTTCTGCCCCTTCTTTCTGCTGCTTTTTCGACCTCCTATTTCTGTCCCTTCTTTCTGTCCCCTCTTTCTACCCCCTCTTCTGCCCCTTCTTTCTGTCCCCTCTTTCAGCCCCTTCTTTCTGCCCCCTCTTTCTGCCTCTTCTTTCTGTCCCCTCTTTCTGCCTCTTCTTTCTGCCCTTTCTTTCTGCCTCCTCTTTCCACCCCCTCTGTCTGCCTCATCTTTCTGCCCCTCTTTCCATCCCTTCTTCCTGCCCCTTCTTTCAGTCCTTTCTTTCTGCCTCTTCTTTATGTCCCTTCTTTCTGCCCCCTCTCTCTGTCCCCTCTTTCTGCCTCTTCTTTCTTCCCCCTCTTTCTGCCCCTTCTTTTTGCCCCCTCTTTCTGCCCTTTCTTTCTGTCCCCTCTTTCTGCCCCTTCTTTCTGCCCCCTCATTCTGCTCCCACATTCTGCCCCCCTGCACTCTGCTTGGCTGCAGTCTGTGTCACTGCAGTGAGTTAATCATCTTAGTACCGTAGGAGCTGTGATGTCCGGTCATGTGACTGTTCACATGACCATGACATCACTACAGGTCCAATAGCCTGGGGTGACATGTTATCAGTGGAGCAGTGGGGATGGGGTCCCTGAGGGGGGTGTGTGGAAGGAGGTGAGCGGCGTGTGAAACGTAGCATCGGATGTTAGTAACGTCGCCAACAGGCGCCTTATTACCATACCCATCACTGGGATATGGTAATATGGCATGGCTTCCGGTCGGTGCGGTGCATTGTGTGATTCAGGGACTTCTGGACAGAAGTGGATGACGGACAATTTAAGGTAAGTATATATTAGATAAGTGAAAACAAATTCAGAGACACAGGATGACTACATAGTGGTTTATCTATGCCCTAGTATGTCCAATTCTTTGGATGCCCCATTCATGACCATACAACAAATACCTTAGAAAAATTTCGTGGTCTCTCTATCTATTGCTTATTGACCTTTTTGGGTATTCTTGCCTTATCGAAGAATTTGTTTATTTGGCATGTACGGTTATAAGACGGAACACTATTTCTGTAACCCCAAAAGTCTTCTGATGAGCCTTCTGACATTGAGAAGGCGAAACGCGTCAAGCGTTGGAGGTTTAATCCATATGTATACTGGGAGCTCAGTAATCTAATGGAAGGTCTTCATTAACTGTTTCAGAACATTGTTCGAAATCCATATAGGGGTTTGAAATCTGTATTATTTCTCTCTTACAAGTTGTCCCTCTCCCACATTGGGCACGAGACACTAGAGTACAAACGTCTATACTTATAAAACTATACCCTAAGGACGACTTAGTTGTTATCTTGTTGGGTAAAAGTCTATGACCTTCTATGTTATTATTAGAGAAATTATATATGCTGAACCCCCAGGAATGTATATAAATGTGTATGTTTGTCTAATTCCCCTTGGTTTGTCTATCACATTTTAATCTTTGATACAAATAAAGAGATTTTTTAACATTTATAAGTTGGTATTTCCTAGTTTGAAAAATATAATAATTGGTACCTCCTAATATAACAAGTCAATCGACCGATAATCTGGACTCGGATAAACCACACCTCCCGTATTTCCCATCTTTTGGTCACCTGAGAGAGTGACAGACATACAGGCAAATTGGAATATGTATTTTAATGAATGTCCTTCATGTTTGACACAAATATACACATTTCACACGCTCTCACAAGCCCACGTACACTCATCTGCTGAAAGAACGCATTTCTGAAAACTTTGAAGCATTTATTACTGTTGACACAGAGGACAAATGACAAAACGTTGCTTCTAGAAAGTGCTGCATGATGTACAGCCTGCTTACTGTGTACTAATCCCTGGAGTATGCAAGACGGGCAAAGAAATGAACCCACCACCTTGCATATTGAGCGCCTTAAGTAGATTTCCACACCTCCTCCATATGCTTTCTCATCTCCCATTTATAACACAATGCCTTCTTGTATTTTTTAAACAGTGGGATAATTAGCTGTCCTGCCCCGGGCTATTTGCTCAAATGATGTGATGGGTTTGTGCAGGTTTTTCTGGTAAAGTCTATAGGCCAAGCGTCAAGCATTGGAGACCGTTCCTGGAATGCAGAGAGCACAAATACTTCACTTATCATCTCTGAAAATGAAATAGGACAGCTGTTGAGAGGGATTACGGCAGGGCATTTCCAGCAGAATCTGTGTGCATTAGGCTGGTATATCTATTAGCGAGATAGCCTGGGCGTGTGAACAGCGCACAGCTCACGTTAACGGAAGCCTTTCTCAGACAAGGCAGAGAAGTAGCAGAGCTGAAAATGTTATTGAAAACTAATCTGCACACTGTACTGTTATCTGTAATATCATAAAAAGACTTCGGCTTAAATCACTGCAGCATTGAGTTTTTGTCAACTGTCTGTAAATTCCTGAACCGTCTCGTACAGTCAGATCAGATCTCATACTTTGCACTGACGAGGGGCTTTACCCCAAAATGCCATGTCAGCAAATTGAGATTCTAGGCTGCTTTTAATCCTAAATTATTGACAAGGCTCGTTAAAGGGTTGATATAGACTTCCAATAGGTGGCGCTAGAGTCCATCTTCTTCCTCTCTGTAGAGACAATTTTCCCATTTTATTTCCCAGAGGAGCATTGCAGCTTTTAAGTCTCCACATACTGGCATGTCACTCTCCACAAGGAGAAAAGCTTACCCCTTGGACTGCTCATAAAAATTAGGGCTTTTCAAAGACATTGTTTCTGCAACTATTTTGTCAGTCAGCAATTTGCGATTGTAATTATCCAATTTTACAGCTCCCATTAAACGTTGGTAATGGCTGTCCACATAGCTTTACTGCAGCAGAATCAGTGAATATTATATGTGGACTTTGTGCAGATGTGATAGAACTTTCACTCTTTCCATTGCGAACAGTGAAATTTACATTGAGAATTGATAAAAGGAGACAAAAAATTACTTTACCTCACGCAAAAAGAAAAAGCAAGTAGAGCATGACATTACGGTAAAAGTCAACCACTTTGTTGGTATTGTTTGATTCAGTTCCCATGATAGGTTTTTCATGCTGGGTAATTTTGTTGGCCAAAAAATGGAGCATCCTAGACCTCGTGCACATGTTGAGAATTTGGTGAGCTTTTTACCTCAGTATTTGTTTCCTCTGTTTGTTCCACTCCTGGTTTTAGCTAACAAATCCTGAGGTAAAAAATCCTCACCCAATACACTACGTGTGTACGTGGCCTCAAGAGAGGAAAGTCTGGAGCTAAGAAAATGCATATGTGCAGAAATGCACCAAAAATGCTTACCAGAGCCAAATACTGTCTAGTTAGCAGACCTATGTTGGGGCCATTGTACATCTCAGTGGGCTTTGTGGTGGTCATTATACAGTTTAGAGGGCTGTGTGGAGACCATTGAACTGTTTGGAAGGCTAGTGGGGGTCTTTATACTGTTTGAATGACTTTATACAGTGTGGAAGATTGTGTAAGGGCCATCATACTGTGTGAAAGGGTGTAAAGGCTATCATAGTGTTTGGGCGTCCATTATACTGTATGGAGGGCGGTGTTGGGGTCATTGTATGGTGCCAGGGTCATGTGGGAGCATCATACTTTGCGTGGTGGCGGATAAAAGTTGGGTAATCATACTTTATAGATGCCATGAAAAGGGTATCTTAAGGCATGGGAACACAAAGGAACTTCAATATGAGGAAAATTACTTTGTAAGAGCTGCAAAGTTGTGAGAGATGTTTTCCTGCCACCCTGCAAAATATTATTATTTTCTTTTGGGGGGGGTGGCCCAATTAGGATTTCTACTAAGGGTTCCTTTGTTTTCTAAGTACAGTGGGAGAAATGAGTATCTGATTCCTTGCTGATTTTGTAAGTTTGCCCACTGACGAAGACATGAACAGTCTATAATTTTAAGGATAGGTAATTTTAACAGTGAGAGAATATCAAAAATAAAATCTAGAATATCCCATTGCCTAAATTATATAATGTACCGTATATACTCGTGTATAAGCCGACCCGTGTATAAGCCGAACCCCCTACTTTTTCCCCCAAAACCTGGGAAAACCTATTGACTCGTGTATAAGCCGAGGGTGGACCCCAGCACAGGTATACAGCCCCCAGCAGTGTGGTATACAGCAGCCCCAGAGGTATACAGCAGCAGCCCCAGTGGTAGTATACAGCAGCAGCCCCAGTGGTAGTATACAGCAGCAGCCCCAGTGGTATATACAGCAGCAGCTCCAGTAGTTAGTATACAGCAGCCCCAGAGGTATATACAGCAGTCCCAGTGGTAGTATACAGCAGCCCCAGAGGTAGTATACAGCAGCCCCAGAGGTAGTATACAGCAGCCCCAGTGGTAGTATACAGCAGCCCCAGAGGTAGTATACAGCCCCAGTGGTAGTATACAGCAGCCCCAGAGGTAGTATACAGCAGCCTCAGAGGTATATACAGCCCCAGTGGTAGTATACAGCAGCCCCAGAGGTATATACAGCCCCAGTGGTAGCATTCAGCAGCCCCAGAGGTATATAGAGCCCCAGTGGTAGTATCCAGCAGCCCCAGAGGTATATACAGCCCCAGTGGTAGTATACAGCAGCCCCAGAGGTATATACAGCCCCAGTGGTAGTATACAGCAGCCGCAGAAGTATATACAGCCCCAGTGGTAGTATACAGCAGCCCCAGAGGTATATACAGCCCCAGTGGTAGTATCCAGCAGCCCCAGAGGTATATACAGCCCCAGTGGTAGTATACAGCAGCCCCACAGGTATATACAGCCCCAGTGTAGTATACAGCACCCCAGAGGTATATACAGCCCCAGTGGTGGTATACAGCAGCCCCAGAGTTATATACAGCCCCAGTGTAGTATACAGCAGCCCCAGAGGTATATACAGCCCCAGTGGTAGTATACAGCAGCCCCAGAGGTATATACAGCCCCATGTAGTATACAGCAGCCCCAGAGGTATATACAGCCCAAGTGGTAGTATACGGCAGCCCCAGAGGTATATACAGCCCCAGTGGTAGTTTACAGCAGCCCCAGAGGTATATAACAGCCCCAGTGGTAGTATACAGCAGCCCCAGAGGTATTATACAGCCCCAGGGTAGTGATCAGCAGCCCCAGAAGTATATACAGCCCCAGTGGTAGTATACAGCAGCCCCAGAGGTATATACAGCCCCAGTGGTAGTATCCAGCAGCCCCAGAGGTATATACAGCCCCAGTGGTAGTATACAGCAGCCCCAGAGGTATATACAGCCCCAGTGGTAGTATACAGCAGCCCCAGAGGTATATACAGCCCCAGTGGTAGTATACAGCAGCCCCAGAAGTATATACAGCCCCAGTGGTAGTATACAGCAGCCCCAGAGGTATATACAGCCCCAGTGGTAGTATCAGCAGCCCCAGAGTATATACAGCCCCAGTGGTAGTATACAGCAGCCCCAAGGTATATACAGACCCAGTGGTAGTATACAGCAGCCCCAGAGGTATATACAGCCCAGTGTAGTATACAGCAGCCCCAGAGGTATATACAGCCCCAGTGGTAGTATACAGCAGCCCCAGAGGTATATACAGCCCCAGTGTAGTATACAGCAGCCCCAGAGGTATATACAGCCCAGTGGTAGTATACAGCAGCCCCAGAGGTATATACAGCCCCAGTGTAGTATACAGCAGCCCCAGAGGTATATACAGCCCCAGTGGTAGTATACGGCAGCCCAGAGGTATATACAGCCCCAGTGGTAGTATACAGCAGCCCAGAGGTATATACAGCCCCAGTGTAGTATACAGCAGCCCCAGAGGTATATACAGCCCCAGTGGTAGTATCCAGCAGCCCCAGAGGTATATACAGCCCAGTGGTAGTATACAGCAGCCCCACAGGTATATACAGCCCCAGTGTAGTATACGGCAGCCCCAGAGGTATATACAGCCCAGTGGTAGTATACAGCCCCCCCCTCTTATCATGTCCCCCCCGGGCTGCGGCAGCTGTCAAAATAACAAACACTTTATACATCACCTTCCGGCGCAGCTCCTCCGGTCCTCCGCTCCTCCGCTCGCCGGCTTCTTCTTCCTTCTGGTGCCGGCTTCAGTGACCGCGCGCAGGAAATGACTTCATCTCCTGTGCCCGGTCACATGACACCGGCACAAGCAGGAAGAAGAAGCCGGCGAGCGGAGGAGCGGAGGACCGGAGGAGCTGCGCCGGAAGGTGATGTATAAAGTGTTTGTTATTTTGACAGCTACCGCAGCCCGGGGGGGGACATGATAAGGAGGGGGGGCTGTTTATTACTCTGGGGGAACCATAATAAGGAGGGGGGGCTGTGTAGTGCAATATGCACGGCATCCCCCCGCCGCTGATGGACAGGGGGATGCCGTGCATATTCATTGCACTAATGAGGCGGCCCCACGTGACCGCCTGCGGTCACCGCAGCCCCCTCCTGCCTCCTCCAGCCCCCGGTCACAGCTTCCCCCACAGCATACCGTATGACCCGTGTATAAGCCGAGGGGGGGACTTTTCAGCCCAATTGTTTGGGCTGAAAAACTCGGCTTATACACGAGTATATACGGTATTTACATTTTGATGAGAGAAATAAGTATTTGATCCTCTACCAACCTTTAGGAGTTCTGGCTCCTGCAGACCAGTTATGGGTACTTCACACACAACGATATCGCTAGCGATATCGCTGCAACGTCACAGGTTTTGTGATGTAACAGTGACCTCGCCAGTGACCTTGCTATGTGTGGCACGTAGCAGCGATCAGACCCCCGCTGTGAGATCACTGATCGTTACAAATCTTTCTGGACCATTTTTTGGTCGTTTTGCTCCAACTGGGCAGTGTGCATTGCTGTGTTTGACAGGGACAACGACCGATGATCTTAATACTATGAACCGCTGTATTATTGTGCGTCACTGGTGAGATCTGACTGTTTGACATCTTACCAGCGACCACGTTGCGACGCACCAGCAATCCCAGTCAGGTTAAATCGTGGTCGGAAAAGTTGCAGCGTGTAAAAGGGCCCTTAGACGGTCCTAATCAATTCGTTACCTGCATTAAAGACAGCTGTCTTACATTGTCACCTGTATAAAAGACTGCTGTCCACACACTCAATTATTCAGACTCTAACCTCTACAACATGGGCAAGACCAAAGAGCTTTCTAAGGATGTCAGGAAAAAGATCCTAGACCTGCAAAAGGCTGGAATAGGCTACAAAACCATAAGTAAGACGCTGGGTGACAACTGTTGGGGCAATATTAAGAAAATGGAAGAAATACAAAATGAGTGTCAATCAACAACGATCTGGGGCTCCATGCAAAACATAACCTCATGGGGTATCCAGGATCATGAGGAAGGTGATAAATCAACCTAAAACAACACAGAGGGAACCTGTTAATGATCACAAGTTAGCTGGGACCACTGTCACCAAGAAAACCATTGGTTACACAATATGCTATAATGGATTAAAATCCTGCAGTGCCTGAAAAGTCCCATTGCTCAAGAAGGCACATGTGCAGGTCCGTCTGAAGTTGTTGTCATATGAGACAAAAATTGAGCTCTTTGGCATTAACTTAACTTGCTGTGTTTGGAGGAAGAGAAATGCTGCCTATGACCCAAAAAACGCTGTCCCCACTGTCAAGCATGGTGGTGAAAACATTATGTTTTGGGGTTGTTTCTCTGTTAAGGGCACAGGAATACTTCACCGCATCAGTGGGACAATGAATAGAGCTATGTACCATAAAATCCTGAGTGACAACCTCCTTCCCTCCACCAGGACATTAAAAATTGGTCGTGGCTGGGTCTCCCAGAATTACAATAAACCAAAATATATAGCCAAGGTAACAAAGGAGTGGCTCAAAATGTAGCACATTAAGGTCATGGATTGGCCTAGCCAGTCTCCAGAGTTTAATCCCATAGAAAACTTATGGAGGGAGCTGAAGCTCCGAGTTGGCAAGCAACAGTCTCAAAATCTTAATGATTTAGAGATAATCTGCAAAGAGGAGTGGACCAAAATTCCTCCTGACATGTGCAAAAACCTCATAATCAACTACAAGAAAAGTCTGATTGCTGTGCTTGCCAACAAGGGTTTTGCCACCAAGTATTAAGTCTTGTTTCCCAGAGGGATCCAATACTTATTACTCTCTGCAAAATTACTGGAGAGAAATATTTGATAGCGAGGTGTCTAAGGCTAGGGTCAGACCTGCGTCTGCCCCTAGACTGGCGGATCCGGCAGAAACTTAGAAATGTTCTGCCTCAGCTCATAGCGTTATCAGCAGGTAACGCTATGCGCTGCCTGACTATTGATCCCTATTACAACTTGACACTTACTGCAGCCGTCGGCTCCACAGGATATGCCGTTTTGCAGAGTGCACAAGAAATGCTATGTGCAGCGTTTTCCTGTGTATTCTGCAACAGTGCATATGCTGTGGAGCCGGCGGCTGTGGTAAGCGTCCAGTTGCCAAAGAGATCTATTGCCAGGCAGCGCATGGCATTACCTGCTGGTAACGCTATGCACTGAGGCAGGACATTTCTCAATGTCTGTCAGACCCATGAGGCTCAGGGCCAGATGCAGGTCAGACCCTAGCCTTAGAAGACTATGTGCCCACTGGACGTTTGTGCTGCATTTTTTTTGCTGCATTTCTGCAGCACCCTCAGCTTTATCATTAAAGTCAATGTGATTTTAAAAAGCTGTGGCCACATGTGCATTTGCGCTGCAGAAAACGCCTAGGTTATAAAATGTCCCTGTCAATTATCATGCCCATTTTAGGCTGCATTTTCCCCATTGACTCCATTCTAACCCCGAAGAAAAGCATCACAAACAGATTAGTATTCCCACAGTCCATTTGTGATACTTTTTTTACTGCAATTTCCATAGCAAAAATGATCTCACGATGAGCCCCGCTGATTTCACCCTTCCATGCACCAGCAGGACCTGTGTGAGGGGAGTTAAAGGAGGAGGAGTCAGGATGTCACATGGTACAAGGTCCTAATAGTACTGTACACACAGGTCCTGCTGATGCCTGGGAGGAGAAATCACTGGAGCTCACTGTGGGAGAGAAAGTGTGTTTGTCTGTCTGTGTATGTCTGTCTGTCTTTGTGTGTCCCCATAATTGTGCTGCGTTTGTAATGTGCATAAATGTAATAGATCTGTGCTGCTTTTTTGTAGCTGACAAACGCGGCACAAAAAGAAAACCTTCAGTTGCCACATAGCCTTATGAAAGCCCATGCGTGATATATATATGCCCTAATGTGGATAGCAATTGATTGTTTTATTTCTCATTATGCATAAAAGCTGTTTCTCCGAAGAGTTAAATGACAAAGCCAGTTCTGCTTCACCTGCTCAATGTCAGCAGCCCAATAATGCATTACACACGCAATCAGAGCGGGTTTGGGTCTGGTTTTGCAGGCAGGAGCTGTGTTGCACTGTAAATGTAATTTAATTAAGACCTCATGTGTTTTCAAATTATTGTACATTTGCAGACCTGTTTTCACAGATAGCTGCCTAATGCTGTCATTACATAGTAATCTGTAATGCAGACGCACGTGTTCTTGCTTTCAGCCCTTGAGAACAGATACACTGCAAGTACAAGTAAGATGAAATAAATGCTGCTTTTTTCACACTTCCTCAGTTGCATGTTACTGATGCCATCTCAGGAGGTGTGCGGATTTTTCTCAATGTGTCATTACAAGCAGACAAACCTCCGAATATTCCTATTTATCTACTAATCAGGTCTTTGAAATCATTTTCCTCTAAAATCTATTGCTAGAAATAGAGGTACCAGAATCATGATGACAAAAAAATATTACCGTATATACTTGTGTATAAGCCGACCCCCTACTTTTGCCCCCAAAACCTGGGAAAACCTATTGACTCGTGTATAAGCCGAGGGTGGACCCCAGCACAGGTATACAGCCCCAGCAGTGTGGTATACAGGCCTCCCCAGTGGTAGTATACAGCAGCCTCCCCAGTGGTAGTATACAGCAGCCTCCCCAGTGGTAGTATACAGCAGCCTCCCCAGTGGTAGTATACAGTAGCCTCCCCAGTGGTAGTATACAGCAGCCTCCCCAGAGGTAGTATACAGCAGCCTCCCCAGAGGTATATACAGCAGCCTCCCCAGAGGTATATACAGCAGCCCCAGAGGGGTATACAGCAGCCCCAGAGGGGTATACAGCAGCCCCAGAGCTGTATACAGCAGCCCCAGAGGTATACAGCAGCCCCATAGGTATACAGCAGCCCCAAGCTGTATACAGCAGCCCCATAGGTATACAGCAGCCCCATAGCTGTATACAGCAGCCCCATAGGTATACAGCAGCCCCATAGCTGTATACAGCAGCCCCATAGGTATACAGCAGCCCCATAGGTATCACAGCCCCAGAGGGGTATACAGCAGCCCCAGAGGGGTATACACCAGCCCCAGTGGTATACAGCAGCCCCATAGGTATATAGCAGCCCCAGAGGGGTATATAGCAGCCCAGAGGGGTATATAGCAGCTCAGAGGGGTATACAGCAGCCCCAGAGGGGTATACAGCAGCCCCAGAGTGTATACAGCAGCCCCAGAGCTGTATACAGCAGCCCCAGAGCTATACAGCGCCCCAGAGGTATACAGCAGCCCCAGAGGTATACAGCAGCCCCATAGGTATACAGCAGCCCCAGAGCTGTATACAGCAGCCCCAGAGGTATACAGCAGCCCCAGAGGTATACAGCAGCCCCAGAGCTGTATACAGCAGCCCCATAGGTATACAGCAGCCCCATAGGTATACAGCAGCCCCAGAGCTGTATACAGCAGCCCCAGAGGTATACAGCAGCCCCAGAGGTATACAGCAGCCCCAAGGTATACAGCAGCCCCATAGGTATACAGCAACCCCAGAGGGGTATACAGCAGCCCCAGTGGTATACAGCAGCCCCAGTGGTATATAGCAGCCCCAGAGGAGTATATAGCAGCCCAGAGGGGTATAAGCAGCCCCATAGGGTATATAGCAGCCCCAGAGGGTATACAGCAGCCCCAGAGGGGTGTACAGCAGCCCCATAGCTATAAGCAGCCCCAGAGGGTATATAGCAGCCCCATAGGGTATACAGCAGCCCCATAGGGTATACAGCAGCCCCAGGGTATACTAGCAGCCCCAGAAGGTATTAGCAGCACCAGAGGGTATATAGCAGCCCCAGTAGGTATACAGCAGCCCCAGAGGGTATACAGCACCCCAGAGGGTATACAGCAGTCCCAGGGGTATACAGCAGCCCCATAGCTATATAGCAGCCCCAGAGGGGTATACAGCAGCCCCAGAGGGGTATACAGCATCCCCAGTGGTATACAGCAGCCCCATAGGTATATAGCAGCCCCAGAGGGGTATATAGCAGCCCCATAGGTATATAGCAGCCCCAGAGGGGTATATACATATAGCAGCCCCAGAGGGGTATACAGCAGCCCCAGAGGGGTATACAGCAGCCCCAGTGGTATACAGCAGCCCCAAGCTATATAGCAGCCCCAGAGGGGTATACAGCAGCCCCAGAGGGGTATACAGCAGCCCCAGAGGGGTATACAGCACCCCAGTGGTATATAGCAGCCCCAGAAGGTATGTACAGCACCAGAGGGGTATATAGCAGCCCCAGAGGGGTATACAGCAGCCCCAGAGGGGTATACAGCAGCCCCAGAGGGGTATACAGCAGTCCCAGGGTATACAGCAGCCCCATAGCTATATAGCAGCCCCAGAGGGGTATACAGCAGCCCCATAGGGTATACAGCATCCCCAGTGGTATACAGCAGCCCCATAGGTATATAGCAGCCCCAGAGGGGTATATAGCAGCCCCATAGGTATATAGCAGCCCCAGAGGGTATATAGCAGCCCCAGAGGGGTATACAGCAGCCCCAGAGGGGTATACAGCAGCCCCAGTGGTATACAGCAGCCCCAGAGCTATATAGCAGCCCCAGAGGGGTATATAGCAGCCCCAGAGGGTATACAGCAGCCCCACAGGTATATACAGGCCCCAGCAGTGATATGTGCCCCCAAATGCTGGCACTCGTCCCCCTCCGTTATAAGCATCCCCCCCGACTGCTTAAGTTACCATCCTTGCTCTTCTGATCCGCGCCGGTCTTCCACGGTTCCGTCCTCTGCTGCATCCGGGGTCCCCGGCCAGTAGCGATGACGTCATGCGACCGGCCAGTCACATGACCCCGGATGCTGCCGAGGACGGGACCGTGGAAGACCGGCGCGGATCAGAAGAGCAAGGATGGTAACTTAAGCAGCCGGGTGGGGGCCTTACAAGGAGGGGGCGAGTGCCAGCATTTGGGGGCCATATATGAACTGCTTCCCCCTGCCGCTGATTGACAGGGGGAAGCAGTGCATATACAATGAGCGGCCCCACGTGATGGGGCCGCTCATACAGCAGCCTCCCCCCGCCTCCTCCAGCCTGAGTTACCATATTGACCCATGTATAAGCCGAGGGGGGGACTTTTCAGCCCAATTTTTGGGCTGAAAAACTCGGCTTATACACAAGTATATACGGTATTATTCTCACATTGTAAGTCCTTAAAGGTTTTTCCATCATTGGGGACTTTATTTAACTTAATGTATAACTATTGTTTTAATTTTGATTTCATAAATCAATAGTACACATGAAAATAAGCAACTTTGTAATATATCTCATCAGAGAAATTTGTTTTTTAATCATCCGTCATTATCAAAATTCTTAATTCTGAGATAACACTTGTATTCAGGGAAGACTTTCCCATTACTGAGATAGGAGATGGCAGGTGTTACTGATGAGATTCTATGACTACGGGAGGAGGGAGGATCTAAAGGCAGAAGGAGGAGCTATAGGCAATGCCCCACCCCCCTTTTCTATCTTCATAGACCTCACCGCTCTGCAGACTCTCCGGGTCCCACTGCACTATGTGTGACCTAGAAGAGGATTTTACAATGTAAGTCTATCACGTGTCAGAACGAGGTGCCACAGACTTAGGCCGGCTTCACACCGCGGTTTGGAGCTGTCAGGTTGTGTCTGTTGTTTTGCAGGATGCACCGGACACAACCTGATAGCCCCGGACATGCAGAAACTGTGGGTAAATATGCCCTCCGATCCTGTTTTAAACAGGAATCGTTTCTACGCATCTGTGCGACTATCCAGTGCTGAAATTTCAGCAGCACAGGTGCAGGGGAGCTTCCCGCGATCCTGAAATTTCAACTATGCAGCTCTACAGATGCTGAACTTCAGCGGCAGCTGTGAAATGCTGCGCTGTCCATGATGCTGAACGAGCGCGGCTGCATTTCACAGCCACCGCTCTTTCAGCACCAAGAGTCCGGGAACTGGTACGATTTTCTGCCGGCACCCATAGCCTCTCATGTTATGGGCACCAGATCGCCCGGGATCCAGGAGGATCCGATTCTGTTCGTTTGTGGCACCGGACACAAAAATGATGTAGACTCCGATTTTGTGTCCGGTGCCAAAAACGAAAAGAACCGGATCCTCCCGGAAAAGCACAAAACTGGATGGCAAATAACATCTATCCAGCACCATAGGGATACATGGTGGCAAAATTGGATCCGGCCCTGTACGGTTCACACCGGACAGACCCGGACCCGAAAAACCATGGTGTGAAGCTGGCCTTACATGGTAAAAGAGACTTCTGGTTCATGCATAGCACATGATTGATTCAGAGAGACTGAAAATGGGTGACATCATTGATAGGAGGAGCGTAATGACAATGGAAACCGGAAGAAGCTGTGGTGGATGAGTATATCGTTATACTACCTCTATACTGCATGCAGAAACACACCGATTTATTGAAAGAAATATTCATGAGAGGGCTTTTTGTAATATAGATCACCAGTGTGTGTATGAACATTTCACTGCTTTCATTGTATTACATTTGGCTGTTATTCCATGATGGCTGTGTTAAGGCATTGACTGAGTCTTGATTATAGGCTTATTCTGAATTATATAGTGACTGATAGCAGGGATGAAAGGTGTCTACCTCCATCATTACTACTGAATGTCTAACATCTATGGTTGTAAAACGCGGATGGAATAACTACTGATTCGGTTTAGGTTCCTGATTTTCTACATACACTGCAGTGTTACTGTAGTTAGTATTAGTGCAGTGGTAATTCTATCTAAGCAAACACTAATCATAGATGATGTAAAGAGTAAAAAATATTATTTGAGGATTTCCCCTTAGTCACCCTTTTCTCTTTGATCCCATTTTACCTCATTGTGCATTAAAAAAATGTGAAGATCAACGAACTCTTCTTTATCTGTCTGGCAGTAAGACAACTAGTTTCAGCAGAAGCCTGCTATGCCTCACATGAAATTAAACAAAATATCAGTAAGTTCTACACACTCAACATAGTGGAAAAGCTTAGCTGACCATCAGCCTAACATGTAACTGATCACAAGACCATGTCTTATCTGAAGTATTTGCATGACTGACTCTTTCCAGATCATGCAGTAAGTAAGGGGTGGGGAACTCCATGCCTCGAGGAACACCAACAGGTCATGTTTTAAGGATTTCCTTTGTATTGCAAAGGTGACAATATAAAAACCTGCACTGGTGATTATTCCAATCCCTGTAAAATGCTTAGGAAATCCTGAAAACATGACCTGTTGGTGGCCCTCGAGGCCTGCTGTTCCCCATCCCTGCATTATCAGCCAATACCCCAATGTGTACAGGGATGATAATCAGAAAAGACTTAAGGGGGTGTCACACGCGTCAATATCGTCTGCACGATATCGGCTGCACGTGACGTTGCAGCGATATTGACGCGTGTGACATACTGCATCAACCAGCGATAAATTGCTGGTTGATGATCGCCAGGTTTCAGAACCAGCTCTGAAACCTGGCGATTGTCGCCCGGTGGACACGCAGCATCGCTGCGTGTGACACCGGGACTAGCGATATTCCAGCTCCCAGCGCCTGTCACAAGCGCTGGGAGCTGGTCTCCAAGGTACACTGCGGGTAACTAGGCAGCACGCGCTGCCTAGATACCCGACTGTGTACCTTAGTTACGAGCCTCCTCCGCTCACCGGGTGAGCGGAGGAGGCTGGTAACTAAGGTACACGTCGGGTATCTAGGCAGCGCGCGCTGCCTAGTTACCCGCAGTTTACCTTGGAGACCAGGCTGCTCCCGCTTCCAGCAGGCTGGCAGCGGGAGCAGGACATCGTGGAAACGATATTTAAATCGTTTCCATGATGTCACTGGTCAATTGATCGCTGGTGAGTCTGTCTGTGTGACAGCTCACCAGCAATCAGCCGTCAATGTCGTCAGCGATCATCTCGCTGACGACATTGACGCGTGTGACACCCCCTTTACATTGGAAATGTCCGTTTTGTAACTGGCAATCGATTTGTTCTCCAGAAGAACAATAAGCTGCTGGCAGAGTTGTCTCTTGGGGCTTTCTCATAGATAACACAGGTTCGACCAAATCAGTGCTCTTGTATATGGAAGAGAGACCAACAATTTGCCAAAGCATTGTTGGGCCGACAGCGATTCAACGTGTGTGATGGCCTTAGCGGACAATGAGGACACTGAAATTTCATGTCAAATCAACACATTAATTTCTAGATTTAATATTACTTTAAGTCACAAAAAACAATTTGATGGTCTAAAACCTAATATTGGGAAAGGTAAATCATTTTCTGGCTCTACTTGTGCCATGTTCAAGAGGCCTTAAAGCTAGAAACCTGCCTGTACGAGTTTGTAGCTCATCACTGTTTGCCACCAATTGGTGACAATACTACTGAGCACACTGCAGGTGGGAAATGTCTGAGGGCAGACAGAGGTGAAATGTAATAAGATAATTATTACCTACATGTAAAATTCATCAAACCACATGTTCGTGGAGGCTTCATTATTAGTGCTGGGGGATAAGACCTTTCAAATATAATGTCACTTCCTTTGTGCCTGTAATATTAATTATACACAATTTCATTATGTTTTCTAAGGGGTGGAAAAAATATTCCACATACGTTAAAAGGAAGATGTAACACGATGACCATATATAATAGAACCGTTTTGTAGGGATTCCCTTTGGGCTTTTTCTTCTCCCATGAGTTGTAAAAAAGAAAGTTGGTAAAAGTGGTATATTTATATGGCGATCTATGCCAGAATCAAAGGAAAACTAAGGTATGAAGTCTGATACTCCTAACTGATAATGATATATTACACTTCCTCAGCCGAAACATTACACAGAATTTATTGCTTAAATTCAGTCACGAACCGGCCAAGCACATTGGCACATTTTGTCACGTCTTGGCATCTCTTCTGAGGTGAGGCATTAAACTAGAAAAGTCACCTCACATTAACACCGACATGCATCTCTTTGCAGAGATTTGTACCGGAGCTGACGACAGATTCTGCTTCCAATATTCACAAAAGTTGGATATCAAAGCACGCACACACTCACTTCCATGTATCCACGTACACAAGGCATAGTGAGATCCGGCACTGCTAAAAACTCTAGCCATTTGTTACACCAGCCGGGTTATCCATCACAGTGTGATAGTGCCAAATCTGTAGAGAAACCTAGAAAGGCTCCTTCAATCACAATTTACCGAAGAACTCCCTCAAGATCTTTCCATATCGTGCACACAAATTGTCTGACCGCTCTACCAAAATGACAAGGTCCCAAACACTAAGAACATTGTTTCCACATTCCATTAGTGTCATTTTACCTGATATAATACAACATTCCTGATGGGAGTTTAACCCTTAGACTGTAGTCAGGTATACCTTTGTCAGCTGCACCTTTTAGACGGTGAAGCAAAGCAAACAGTGTGAATCATATAAGGGATAAAGGCCCTTAACAGCTAATTCTATTAAATTCTATTAAATATATTTCAAAGTGTTATATTCAGACAGCTATTACTTCTGTAAGGCTGTGTCTCTGCTTCTTCATGGAAGGAAAGACAAAAGATGATCCTTTTATAATCCAAATAATATCAAAACAGATCCAGCTCAGGCAAATGGATTTTCTTTATTTTACTTGTGATAGTGCATTAGAACAAAGGCCCCATCTACATGACTAGCACAGTCAATGCATTTTAGGTGTGGCACCTTTAACTTTGATTAAAGGTGCTACACCTCAAACGCGTTGACCGTGGTAGTCAGGTGCATGCTGTCTTTGTTTTTATTCACTTTCACAACTAAACTAAAGAAGAATCCGCGTGTCTGAGCTGGATCTGTTTTGATTTTGTTTGAATTTTCCTGGCCAGGACGAGACTAGTATCCGAGCTCCACACAATGCGGAAACAGACATTGAGTGAACTGGACTTGAATTTGATGCTTTTAAAATGAATTCACTTGAAGTTTGTGGATCCCAATGCAAAATCTTCAACAGGGCCCCCAACAATTATGGGTCTGTAATAGTAATAGTATTAGTCTTCTTATATTGGTATAACAGGACCTTTTGGGCCCGTTAAACCCACTACTGTTACACCTTTTTCTCTTTACCTGGCAGAAGATGCACCTGTAAGGTTTGCAACTTTTTAATATCCAGATTAAGACCAGCAAACACCTGCAGTATATCAGACAGACTCAAGCCCCCGTCACACTATGCGAGATCGCTGCTAAGTCTCAAGTTTGGTGATCCAACAGCGATCTCGCCAGCAATCTCGCTATGTTTGACACTTAGCAGTGACCAGGCCACTGCTGTAAGATCGCTGGTCGTGTCAGAGTCGCCTGGACCATTTTTTGATTGTTGGGGTCCCGCTGGGCAGCATGCATTAGTGTGTTTGACAGGTACAAAGACCAATGACCTCAATACTACAGGTCTGAGAAACAGTGTCCCAACGACCTCCGTATCATTCCGGATCTTTGTTGCGTCGCTGGTGAGATCTGAGAGTTGGACATCTGACCAGCGATCCCGACACCGACACACCAGCGATCCCTACCAGGTCGTATCGCTGTCGGGTCACTGGTGCGTCGCCAAGTGTGACGGTACCCTTAGACATATTGAAGCTGACTGTAAATCTCTCACAGTTTAACTGGAGAATAATAGACCTATAGCTATCTTAAAAGGAAAGTTTTATAAGAAAGGAAAGGACTTCCTCAGTCATCTGGTCTGGTCTGGTTAAATTTGATATCCTTTCAAAAGGAAGGCCTCAATTCCACTAGTGTTTTCAATGGACAAGGGCAAGTCGATAAAAAATCTGATTGCACACACACCATTGTTAAACAATGAGACAGTGTCCTTCTGCAATGTTTTCTCATGCCTAATTGGCATGAGAAAAAAATTGCAGCACACTTCATTCTGCAGTGAGTCTCAGATCACATGCACCCATACAAGTTTATGGATGTGAATGAAAGATTGCACTGCACTCGAATGTCATCCAAGTGCAGAGCGATATATGCTGAGACAGGCAATGGATGAGGATCGAGAGATTAGTCTCTCCCTCTTCTTCGCACCAGGTATCCGATTGCAGGATTGGATCACAATGAATGACACTTGGTCACGCCTGCAGCAGAGCCTGAGCTAAGTGTCCTTAACATAAAGCATCTGATGCTTATGCATCGTATGTCTTACACTAGTAGAACCCCGGCGTAAAGCTGCATTTACATTGGAAGATTATTGTGAACAAGCATTCTAAACAAAGCTCATTCACAATAATCATTTCAGTGTATCTGGCTACCGATCAGTAAATGCTTACCAATTGTCGATTAGTGCATAAATGATTAGGTTGCTCTTTGAGTAAACAGTGTGGGGACTTAATGGGATTGCAGCACCTTGCACCCCATGGATACCCCTTTACCATTTAGTGTAGGGATTAGATGGTATGTTCTCTGTCACCACCAACCCCCACTTTTGCTTTAAGGGGGTATTTGGTACTTACCTCTTTTAGATGGTACTTTTTAGTGAATCAGCTGACTGATCAGATTTCAGGAAAAGGATTCTTATTGGGGAACAGCTATTGGCAGGAAGGATACACTGGATATAAGTCCGGTTTTCATCTCAGCATGATCAGTGCCAGCCGGTGAAGCAGACGAAGCAGCTCCCCGCCTAATCTCTATGTTTGTATTTTTTTCTTTGGGCACTGAGTTTTTTATTTGGGTGGTTGCCCACCTATGGCTGGGTGGACATCGGTTGAACTTTAAATGATTCCTAACTTTATATGTTTTTATTGGTTTAATAAATATTTTAATGGTTTTTAAGTAACCCATTAATAAATATCACAGCCTTATATCACCAAATATTAATCATTGGCAATTTTTTATTCATGGTTGGACGGGGCTGTATGGTACCTGTGAACCCATGTTGTATTCCAAGATCTGCAGACAAATTGTGTTATAAATTTTAATATTGACTCTCCAAGTCATATTCACAAAAATCATAGGATTTTATATTAGATTAAAGTTCTATTAAATGGCTGAAAGACTATAATATTGATTCAACCAATAAACCTTTGGGAATTATTCAAAAAGTCAAAGGAGCCTACTGAAATTTTTTAGCAGTTGAACTGCACTGGCTGCATCATCGGCCATAAAGACTCGACAT
Organism: Allobates femoralis; assembly: GCA_033576535.1. Taxonomy (NCBI): domain Eukaryota; kingdom Metazoa; phylum Chordata; class Amphibia; order Anura; family Aromobatidae; genus Allobates; species Allobates femoralis. The sequence continues at coordinate 135,308,657 of JARQOC010000003.1, forward strand.
TGTTCAGTATAGTCTTAAATGTGTTTGTTGCCATTGCTGACCGATCATCCCATTTTCATTCAATGTGATTAGAGGCCTTTAGTCTTATGCTGTTATACAAATGAAAAGTTGTAGGTCTTGCAAATAAGGTGCTAATAAGATGGTGATTTGTGAATTTTACTATTAGACTTATATATAGTGTTTTTGCTGAGTCAAAGTGAACCTGACAGCAAAATAATGCTGTCTGGTCCACAGTCAACATAAATCAAGCTGTACTTTTACTGTGAAATGCTGCATTGTTTCAGAGAAAGCATACTTTGAAAAGTCAACCAGGGACCAATCAACAAGGATGATTAGTTTCAAAAGACTTGTCCGCTATGCCTTTTCCATGCTATGCTCCCCTAATCTAAATGGTCATCTTAATTGCCTGGTCCCTGGCTGGTTTTTAAAAATATGCTCTAAAACTCCACAATTTCACAGCCAGGGTCTGATTAATGCTACATAAATCTTCTGTTAGGTCCCTTTAAAAAGTCAAACAATTCTTTATACCTAACTTAACCATCAATCTGTTTAGGGACAGAAAATCATGTGATGACTTCCACGTTAGTGCTATTGTAGTGGGCCCAATTTCTTGGTAAGTGTAAGTGTCTTGCAAAAAGCCGCTCAACTTGGTCTAAAGCCCTGTGATGATCCATTTCCTAGTTAATTTACCATATATCTATGTGTCAGGAGCTAATCGACTTTTTCAGCACAGATGGCTAGTTACATCAATTTTAATGTTCACAAGTTGAAGGGGGAAGGTGATGTACCAGAATGTCCCTTCATGCCTGTGTTGATATGCCATAATGCAATCATGTCTACATAAGCATTCATTATCATGCATATGTTGGGGGAATCTGTGTCTTTGTTTCTCTTGGCAGGGGGTGCTACCTGGATACACACTTTTGCAGACTGGCTGGAGACATGTACATATAGTTACGGGGGTTGTGTGTACTTGTCTTTGACAAACTAGGGTGCTGTTTCCAAGAGAAGGATATAGAAGAAGACAAATGCTCAGTAGTCAGTTGGTGCTGGGAATTGGAAGCGAAAGGATCTGTGCTGAGGTCAGGTCTTGAGTTTATTAATGGACTACGGAATTGGTGTTGTGAATTGAAAGCTATTATAAAGATCAGTGCTTAGTTTGGTCCTGAAACCCATGGATGGACAATAGAACTTGGAGCTTAATTCAGGTGCTATGGTCATGATATCCACATTCTGGATTTTAGGAATTATATTATGGGCTATTTTGCCGCTAGGTTTCTGATCTTGTGGACTGTGGGCATTGCATTGTGATCATCTACTTGGATTTGCTGAAATACCATGTACGGATACAAATAAAACTTGTTAACTGCCTAATTATTACAACCCCCAACTTTAGATCTGCACACTATGATGTGACAAATATTGTTTTACACATGTTAGTGCTTGTAATCAGTTTTATGCTTCAATTTACATTGGTTTGTTTAATTTCAGAGCCACTGATATGCAATATGCAATCTGCCTTTTCTTTGAGAACTTTCTCATGTCATCGCTAACTCTATATTTGCTAGTACAGACCAGTGTGACTCCAATTCTTGCTTCAATCTAGTACTCCTTTCCTCCCTATCTACATTCCAATAAGCAGAGACTTGTGATCTGCCCTCCCTGAAGAATTAAAGGCTGTTCTTTATCCCAAACTCTAATCTGCTATTCACAAGCTTTGTCCCCTCTTCTGCAATCGCTATGAGAAGGAAATAAGAGAGAGCAGAAACAGCCGGTAACTCTGTGCAGTAGGCTGACTTCTCTGTTGCTTCGGCAATACACCTATGCAAAGGAGCTACACAAAATAGTTTAATGTAAAATTATCAGAAAGTTGCTTATCTTTGCATTAAGGAAGCAAATGAACAAAAATAAAATTCAATAAAAAAGTGTAAATGACCTTAATGTTAAAATTCTGGCATCCTGCAGCCGGTGTTAGGACAAACATAGTGCTCAGTTAGTACTATGTAGCAAATAGCAGCATCAGCACCATTACTTCTGTGAGACCTGTAGATCACAGGATTGCAGCTTATATGTTTGGCACAGTAGAAACACAAACCAGATCTACTAGTGATCAGTTACTATAAGGAGTTATTTTCCCTGTCTGTGACATTTCTATAGATGTTGTAAATATGGCAAGGACTTAATTTCTTTTTCTTATTTTTTGGTACATGATTTATACATATATAAAATATACAGTTGAAACCAGATGTTTACATACACTATATAAAAAGACACATATGCATGTTTTATTCACTACCCTGTTTCCCTGCAAATAAGACAGTATCTTATATTAACTTTGCTCCTAAAGAAGTGCTACGTTTTTTTTTAGGGGATGTCTTATTGCAGTCCTTATCATCCCCATCATCCCCTTGCATGCCCAATATGGTATCCCCATCATCCTCTTTCAGCCCCATCATCTGCTTGCAGCCCCTATCATCCTCTTGCAGCTCTCAATATGGTATCCTCATTATCCTCTTGCTGCCCCCATCATCCATCCCTATCATCACCTTGTAGTCCCCATCATCCCCTTGCAGCACCCAGTACTGTATCCCCATCATCCCCTTGCAGCCCCCAATACGGTATCGCTATCATCCCCATCATCTTCTTGCAACCCCCAAAACAGTATCCCCATTATCACCATCATCCTCTTGCAGCCCCCAATGTGGTATTCCCATCATCCCCTTGCAGTCCCCAATATGGTATACCTATCATCCTCATTATCCCCATCATGGTGCCTGCAAAAAAAAGAAAAACCACACACACACACATACATTCTCACCGGTCCTCCACACTGAATGTTATCCCGAGCGCCGCTCTGAGTTCTGCTGCTGTAGATGTTTAGTAAGCCAATCAGAGGCCAGCAGCTGCAGGACAATTAGAGGCCTGCATGTAATATCATGTGCCAATGTTAGCTGCTGGCCTCTGATTGGCCGGCAGCTGATGGCCTCTGATTGGCCAGCAGCTTAACGTACATCTACGGCAGTAGACAGTATCTCATCTAAAATCAGAATAAACCTTTCCTTTTTAGGTCAAATATGATCACCATAACTATTAATATTTGTCAAATGCCAGAATAATGAGAGAGAATGTTTTAAGGCATTTTTATTACTTTCTGCAATGTTTACGTACAATTCATTAGTGTTATTGTTTATTGGCAACATGTAAGTTAATTAGAGATATACCTGTGGATGTATTTTAATGCACACCTGAAGCACACTGCTTCTTTGTGTAGCATCATGGGAAAAACTAAAGAAATCATTCAAGATATCAGGAAGAGGCTTGTGGACTTGAGCAAGTCTGGTTCATCATTGGGTGCAATTGTAACATGCCTGAAGGTGCCTTGTTCATCTGTACAAACAATTATATGCAAGTACAAACAAGATGGGAATGTCCAGCAATCATACCACTCATGAAGGAGATGGTTTCTGTGTCCTTTGGATGAACATGCTGTAATCCAACATGTGCATAACAACCAAGACAAAACGCAAAAAACCTTGTGAAGATGATGGTAGAAGCTGGAAACATTGTGTCATTTTCCACAAAACAAAGCTTAAACAGCCTCAACATGATAACTGTAAAAAAGGGGGACGCCCTATGTGATGGTCATTATGGGGTTAAAGAAAAAGCATAGTAAAAGGAAATGAAGGATGAAAGTGAATGATATATTTAATTAAGCTCTTCACTTACTAACATTTTAGCATCTTTATAATCTGACCACCCAACTGTCACATTGTACGATGGGCATATACTTTATATGGGATCGGGGATGTGGAAGAAAACACAGTGGATACAATAGACTGGATACACAAATGATGAAGTCAGGTTACTGCACTTCAATCTATGAAAGTTATTGTGTTTATTATGGGGTAGTTTATGCAGTAAATTTTGAAATATTCTATTTAATATTGCTATTTCTAATAGAGGACCTATACAGGGGTTAGACGCAGACTATTAATTTTACATATGAAAACTTCTACAAGAGCAGTTACTCTTTTTTGGATGTTATTTGTTGATCTGTGATGATTTTGAACTGTAGTTCTTTGTGACTGAAAGTTCAATTTAAAAGAGGATATTAACAGATGAGAAAAATATATTAAGCTCTCTTTAGCTATATTAATTATAAGATGTTACACAACGAAACTTTAATAAAATGAAATGAGATTTGATTATATAGTTTAATTAAGCATAATATTATCTTTTTAATTTAGAGTTTTGAACATTTTTTAAACTAATATAGAATTTTAAGAATAAGGCCAAGTTTAGCTACAATGTTACCACATATAAATATGGGTTTACCAAAACATATTTAGATCCCTACACAACACTATGATAATGTACATTGTGATTTGTAAGGCTATTGGAGTTTGTTTTTTCTATCTGTAATGAGGATAATAGAGCTTGGCAGCATTGCAGATGCAACATGGTAGTGGCCACTTTACAGCTCTGTGTCGAATGAGGTCACAGAAGGGCTCTCGTAGAGATATGTAGGGTCTTTACTGTACCTAAGATTTTATACATAAGTAGGCATTTTAAAAAATTGTTGTATATCACATGAATCTAACAGATGTAATTTTACGACATGCTGTCTGTATGGAGGAATTTGTCCATTAGCAGCACAGCATCTTGATGTTGCCATATACATGACCATCTCTTTTGGTGGCTTATCTCCCTAGGAACAAGAGCATCTGAAGTTCAAATTCAACATACCAGATCCTTATCTCCCATGACCATATCTGTTGGTAGAAAGTCATGATTGCTCTATTTAATCATGGGCCAGTCCTGCCAAATCAAGTGAGTTCAATTGACATTAATCTAATGTGTATAAAGAACTAAAGGGAGTATATCATATAATGCTCAGCATTTTAAAGAAAACATCCTGTCAAATGCAACAGAGTAAGAACGAGCCAACCTCGGGTGTTGCTTGACTAGTCTCTGTTATGGTCTACGGCTGAATTTTTAAAGTATATCTTTCTGAAATTCCACAGCAATCAAGCAGACAGAATACTGTGCTGTCAGTGCTCCTGCCCTCCACATAACAGGGGCGCCGACATACTGACCACGTTGGTCCCTTGCTTGTCTCCGCTCCATCTGCCACTGCTGGCTCCTGAAGCCCATGTACAGTATATATAGCAGGATTTTCGGGAACACACTTAGGGCACTTAGAGTGCAGCCTTATACAGTCCTTTCATAAAAAGCCAGCGTCTACTGACCCGGAAGTGCCTCTCAGCCTATGGCTGAGGGGTGCAGAGTATTTAAGGCATCCTCCCCTACTAAGAGGTGCCTGTTCAATGTGTTTTAGTTAGTGTATACATCGTTTAGCTAGTTGTCAGGTCCCTTATTCTTGTGTACTGTGCATTCACCTGGACCTGTGCTTCTGTCTTGTCTGTGCCTGACAGTCACAACCTGCTTCTGCCAATCTGCAGTGCTTACCTGCGCCTAGATGTACCTGCCAGTCACTGCCTTCTTCCTCCATTCTGCTATGCCTAACTGTGCCTACCTGCTCCTACCAATCACTGTCTGCTTCTGCCATTCTACTGTGTTTACCTGTGCCTGCTAGTCATCGTCTATGTCCACCAATCCTGCACCTGTGCCAGTCATCATGCTCCATCCTATGGCACCAGTTACAGGGGTACCGGGAACCCCTGGACTGCCTTCTGTCAGCCACCTACCAGCATAGCTAATCTTCACCTTCTGTAGTTTTAGCAAAGTCGTGGTGGCTGCTAAGGAGTCCTCCCCCAGGTCAGTGACCAGTGCCTTTGATACAGTGGATCCACTTTTCCTTAGGCTCACTTCATCGGGTGTCACACAGGATTTGATTCAATCTGCTCATGTTTTAGCCAGGATGAGTCAGGTGACATGTCTTTACGATCTGTGTGGCACCATACTAGGGAGCCATCCGGCCTGTTTTCTCAGAACACACAATGTTTCCACATCAACGTAATTGAATTATGTTTTATTGTTCATACAGATAATTCCATTATACTTTTGTTTGTTGTTGTTTGTGAGAAACCTTTTATCAGAGGCAAGATTTAACAAAAGCAAATAGATTTGACAAAAAAGGTTCTCCAACAGTATATCTGTGTTAAGGTCCTGTCACACACAACAACGCTCCAGCGATCCCGACAGTGATGACAACCTGCCGGGATCGCTGGAGCGCCGTTACCTGGTCTCTGGGGAGCTGTCAAACAGGAAGATCTCCCCAGCCATCAGGGACCTGGGAGCCACCTCCCACATCACTAGAAGTGATGTTACCAGAGTCCTCCCTGCTTAACTCAGCCTGTAAGCAGGAAGGAAGCTGGTAACTATGATAAACGCCGGGTATCCAGGCAGCGCGCGCTGTCTAGGTATCCACTGTTTATATAGTTACCAGCATCCTCCCTGCTTAGCGCTGGTAACCATGATAAACACCGGGTATCTAGGCCGCGTGCGCTGCCTAGATACTGGGTGTTTACCATGGTTACCAGACCTGTGAGATTACTTATCGCTGGTCTCCCGCTGTCACACGCAGCGATGCGTGCTGACCAGCGGGAGACCAATGACCAAAAAATGGTCCTGAGCCCTTTGCAGTGATCAGCGACCTCACAGCAGGGGCCTGATCGCTGCTAGATGTCACACATAGCGACATTGCTGGAGAGATCGTTGTAACGTCACAGTTACAACGATCTCACTAATGATCTCGTTATGTTTGACTGGGGCTTTAAATTTCTTTTTAGATTAAGGGGTTCCTTTTTTCATATACTTTTTTGCCTAGGTATTGGTGTAACATGTTGGTAAGGCTGATTTTGGTGTTCTCCTGATTCTCTCTCTTCTCTGCTTCCTAGATTCTTTATAACATCAGTGGGATAAACAATATTTATTCTTTCTATAAAATACTAATATAGATTTGGAATCTAAAAATTCCATTCCATATTTTGGATTTTGAACTACTGATCTTCTTGAGTTGACTGCTTAGTCTTATATAGAGTCTAAAACAGAGATCTACATCTCAAAGGAGATTTCCAGGAGTGATAATTTTTCTATGAGTATAGAATATGGTAATTAAAAAAATAAAAACAGTTATCCTCACCTCTTTAGTTCCCAGTTATTTCAGTGCTCCTGTCCATCCTACTGATTTTTGCTTGCTTTCTTGTAGTGATCAAGAGTTCTACATGATTGATGTGACATCTGTAACCAATAATTGGCCGCAACGGTGATTCTGACATGTATGAAATTAAGCCACTAACAGTAGTGGTTGGGCAACTTCCTTGAATCTTGATAAACTAGAAGACCAAACTAAAATGGTTGCCTTTATCATTCATTCATTCATTCATTCATTCATTTGTTCGTTCGTTCATTCATTCATTCCTTATTTCAATAATTTCTTCAATTCCAAGTCAATCTATTTTTGAGCATTGTATACCTCACCCTTATGATGAAACATGTGAGGTGAGCCATCTATAGGTCCAGAGGACTGGTTAACCACCATTGGAGCTGTCCCAACCTACTGTTTCTCTCCCAATTACCCCATAAAATGTAAACCCACAAGGGTCTTCTCCCCTCTGTACCAGGCTATCACTGTTAGTTTATTCATTGTATTTTTCACTTGTTTTGTATGTAGCCCTTCTCATTTACAGCACTCTATAAATAATAATAATAATAATAATAATAATCTATTTACTTTTATATGAATTATCAATGCATCTATGTACTTTTTGCACATTTTTATGGATTGATAAATTGATTATCTGCACTTTAGTACACATAGCACTTTGTATAATGAGAGAATGTATTGTTGATTTTTATGGATTTTGCTTATTTATTGATATGATTGTAATGATCTACTATTGACACTATTTCTATATATTGCATCCATTTGCAATATATAGCTTGAGGAAGTCGTAGCATTGTGTAAGCCGTCCAAAGGTCAGTTTTACACTATGGGTTAATAAAAGAGTCCGTTCCTTCATTTAAATGGCATTTGAGTGCTGCTTTCTTTTTTCTGGAACATAATTTTTGGACATCTGGGTAATGGTGATGGATGCTGTCACCTACATCTGTGCTACATCATTGCTGCTTCAAAGGGAATCTGTCAGGAGCAATATACACCCAAAACTATTTACATCTATTACAACTATTTACATGGGCAGCACTGTGGCTCAAATGGTTAGCACTGCAGCCTTTGCAGCACTGGGGTCCTGAGGTCCTGGGTTCAATTCCCACCAAGGGCACTAAGGACAACATCCGCAAGGAGTATGTATGTTCTCCCCGTGTTTGCGTGGGTTTCCTCCGGGCACTCCGGTGTTCTCCCACATTGCAAAGACATACTCATAGCATGTTTAGATAGTGAGCCCCTAGAGAGACAGCATTACTCATGTATGTAAAGTCCTATGGAATTAATAGTGCTATATAAATGAATAAATTATTATTATTATTATTATCCACATGTAGATCTTTCAAATACAAGTTTAACAATATTTTTATATGGCCAATCCATTCCCTCATTACTGAGAATTCAGCCTTTGAATTTATATGCAAAATGAGGCTGAAGAGCTATTTCAAGATCTGAAGCGTTTGTCACTCCAGCTCTATTTCTTGGCCAGTACCACACCCTCCTGTTTGACTGATGACTCTTTTGTCTGAAATTATGCAACATGAAGGTTGGCAGTAAAGCAGGTGGTGGCTGCACCATTCCTCAATAGAGCTGGTGTGACAGAGACACCCTCATTTTCATCTAATTCAAATACTGATCTCCCAGCATCAGAGGAATGGACTGGTCATGAAAAGCTATGGCTTGACTCATGATTGACAAAGTGAAGGAACCGTTCACTTAAAAGCATTGAAGGTACTTCACATAGGATTTATAGCCCGTATTTCATATCTATTTGTTACACTGCAGTAAGTGCAGAACTATGTTACCGTCATAGTGAAGACCCTTCATCAGACGTATAGGCTATTTTGACTCCACATAGGTCAAGGGGACCCAGGGGGTGGGATAACCCCAAACAGGAACAACCAAGATCCAGATGTATCAAGGCTTGCAGTGTTCTTTCTTTCTTTTTCTTTCTTTCTTTCTTTCCTTCTTTCTTTCTTTCTTTCTTTCTTTCTTTCTTTCTTTCTTTCTTTCTTTCATCAATCTACCTATCTAGTTAATAATGCAAAAAGATGGAAGCGTGGTGTATGTTTGGGCGCTGAGGTAAGGAAGATCTCTGATGCTGGCTTCTTTTCCGGACTTTATTAAAATAATTGCAGTTATAATTATTCAAGCTTAAGGCTCTCAAAACCCACGATGCATTTCGACGTACACACACGTCTTTCTCAAGTGAAGAGAAAGACGTGTGTGTACGTCGAAATGCATCGTGGGTTTTGAGAGCCTTAAGCTTGAATAATTATAACTGCAATTATTTTAATAAAGTCCGGAAAAGAAGCCAGCATCAGAGATCTTCCTTACCTCAGCGCCCAAACATACACCACGCTTCCATCTTTTTGCATCATTCTGACTCCCTATGGGGAGAGTGGTGGAGTGAGCTGCAGAGGAGGGAGAGGACCTGAAAAGACGCCAGCTGGATCGGCCCCTTTACTAGACACGTGACGCCGCCCGGCACTAGTGTTTCCCCGGAGAAGACCTCGTAGGAAGCACGAGGACGGAACCGGAGGATTCTGCTGCTTCAAATTAATAAGCTTATCTACGGGCTGTGGTTTATAACCAGACCAGGTGAGTTTAAATGCAAAAGAACCGCCCGCTAACAGCCCCATGTGTATAGGCGCACTACAAGCTGTTGTTGTTTTTTCTTTTACATATCTAGTTAATAAGGCACCTTGATTAAGTGATGATAGTGGCTCAATAAAGTTACAAGTGTGTAGGAGTTAAATATTATTAAAAATAAATATAAAAAAGATAAAAGTGAAATCAACCTTTCTTCCATTGAGGCTTAACGGCCTTTGTAACCATTGTACTATTATTAAGCCGATACTTTCCCAAGCCCATCACCTTTTATCTTGTATCTATGTTCTACTGTCTAGACCGGACCACTTACCACAACGTTTTCTTTTTTAATGCAGACATTTCCGACTTTCTACACCTGACTTAAGCCAGCGATATTATAACATCACTTTTCAGTGCACAATCTTGACAGGTTCACTACATTTAAAAAGGGCACAGACATTTCATTTTTCGCTTCCACCACACGTTTGACTGCAAATAAAGCTAAAATAGCTCAGGTCACAGCACTGATAAAAGAAATTTATAAGAGCGTCTAATGTATTTAGCGAGCACTCCTGCGAATGAGTGGCAGTCGCACAGGATGTTCTTCTAAGCCGCCAGCCTTGTTTGGATAAAAGGCATCCTTACGTGTTTTTGTGTGATGTCTTTGTGGTGCTCAGATGTGGAAAGGTTGGTATCGTTGACTGACCACCTGGTTCTTCTCTGACTTTATGCTGTGCAATCTGTGTCACTTCATGTTTTCTTTCCCTTTTAACAACACTGTTAAAATTATAGGTGACTGATGTAAAACCTTCTGCAAGGAGGAAGAAAGGTTTTTGGTGCACATTTCAATTATGCCGTGTTTAATGTAGGAGGGAAAACTCCATGAGTTATCGAGCCCACACAGCAGAAAGTCAGCAACGTAAACCACATTAACTAAAAATTGAACTTGTATGACTGGCGGAAAAATACATAAATAAATGTAGAGTGGAAAGAGAGAAATTCATCTGAAATCTACTTAGCACAACCCACTTGTAAGCTCACCAAGGAATTGTGTTCATTTACCGCCAGCGCTGCAGACATTGCTTCTATTACTGTTTAGATTGTTCTGCAAAAATAATGCAGTGAAGGGTGTAGAAATTGCTTGTGAATAGAAGGCGAGAGAAAGAAAGTTAGGTCTAGTCAACTGCTGACAAGTAGTCGCCTATTCAACTTATGTACCTAACTTGACCCCAGTAAGTTGTCTTCTCTATGCTCTACCTGGAAGAAATAGACCAATGGGTCGTCTACAAGGACACTCTCAAGGTACCGTCACACAGGGACATATCGCCGGCGATATTGCCGGGGATCGCGGGAGCGCGCATCCCTGACAACATCGCCGGTGAGATGTCACACTGAGCAACTTACCGGCGATGTCGCCGGCTAGTTGCCGCGGCTATCGCTCGCTGGGTTGCCCAGCAACCCAGCAAGCGATCACTCGCAATGTTAGATATAGGCGGAATCGCCCGTTACATTGCGGGTTGCCGCGTTACACAGGGCGATCAGGCAGGATCGCCTGAGCAACATCGCCAGGTTTCCCAACATTGTTGGGAAACCTGGCGATGTGACTCAGGCGATTCATCGCCTGATTATCGCCCTGTCACACGAGGCAACTCGCCGGCGATGTCGCCGCAACCTGGCCACGCCCCTCAGTTGCCGGCAACATCGCCGGCGATATCTCCCTGTGTGAAGGTACCTTTAGATATTCTGCATTCATTTTCTAGTATTACTAATATTGTATCCTTTTCTATTAGTAATGTGAGTTAAGGACCTATCAGTGAAGTCAAACAATATTATGAAGGTTACATTTCATTCAATATTTTAGCAAGGGTAAATATAGAAGCATTTCCATTTGATACATTTATGGCATTTACACAGGATATGCCATAAATGTATAGAAGGTGCAAGTTCCATTAATCAGAACTGCATCTATCTTGACTGGGCTCTTATTTCAATTAGAAGTGTCTAGAATTCCCATTCATTTGTATAACAAGACTTCAAAAACTACAGTTTACATACAAAACATACAACGATGAGAAAAGGGTAACAACGTTCTGAACATTTGAATTTCAGGTCCATCAAGTTCTGTTTAGTCCACCTCCTGTTGTGATGTTTCGATCCATATGGATCTTTCTCAAGCTTGAGAAAGATCCCTATAGTTCGAAACGTCAAAACAGGAGGCGGAATAAACAGAACTTGATGCATTTCACCAACATGTGAGGCGCTTTCCTTTTTCATTATTGGATGTTTGGATGTTATCCGAGAAGGACTCCTTAGATGTGATGAGTGCCCTACTCTAGGGTAATATGGTAACCCTGCTTGTCCACGAGGTGCTGTAAGCCAATTTTATATATTTGATTTCAGGCTCCATATATCACCATCCACTAAAGCTTGTAGTGTGAGACTTCCATCATTTCATAGACAATCATCTTGGCAAACTCATAAATAAATTTGTCTTGCATCTAAGCAGCTATTTAGCATATGATTAGTTATGCAGATTTTTTTCCATTTAACTGCATTTTTTTCCCTTCTGTTTGATAACTCTTTTCTTTCTATATACAAATTACTACCTGTTCTCACATTATCGAATAGCTTAATGTGTTATTAGTTTGATTCCCAAGTGAAAGATCACTGAATTGAGGAGCAGCCATGAAGAAGATCCACCAAGAAAAGAGAAATAGCACCATCCAGCTCATCGATAGTGGTCTCTCGAACAAGAAAACTGACAAATTGCATCATGTGAGTGCCATGACAGTTGGAAGAAAATTAAATGAAGTTCGTACATCCATACAAAAGCCAAAAGGTGGACGTCTAGGCAAAATATTGGAATCAAGAAGTTAGCACATCACAGGGTCTATTAGTTCTGGCACAAAAAACATGGCGGCAGAGGTGGCTCATATGCTTTGCAATAGTGAGATCACAGATGTCCAAGCAAGCTCTGTGCAATACACATTACATAAGTCTGGAATTGTGGCTCAAAAAAGGTTAAGAAGCCTCGACTTCAATATTGTGATAAGAAGCATTGGCTCGTGTTTGCAAATAAGTACGAAAAGTGGACAGTATATGATTGGAAACAGGTAATTTGGAGCGATGAGACAAAAGTCATTAGACTAGGCACTGATTGGTGCAAATGAGTCTGGTAGAAACAAGGGAAAAATGAGCTAACATTGAGAAATTAAAGGAACTGTCAAGTTTGATGTAGGAAGCCTGATGATATGAGGTTATTTCATAGACAAAGGCGTTGAATAATTGCCCAGGGTCAATGGTGTTTTCAATGCTTAGGTATATGTCAGTATCCTACAGGATGAGTTACTTTGTAAACTCAAGCACTATTGATATGAAAAGGATGACATAGGCTAGGGTCACACTTGCATTTGCAATCCAGTTACTGGATCCAGTTTTTTCATCCTGAAAACCTGATCAGGTACCTGACCCATAGACTCCAATGTTAACAATTGTTTGCCAAAGTGCAATATGTCTACTGGATCCAGTTTTTGAGAAGTCAGGTTTTAATAGGGTCTGCAATATTTTTTGGCCTTGCAAAACCTGATCAGTTTTTTTAACATGGAACCCTATGGGAACCTGATCCAGTACCTGATGGTACATATAGGTAATATCAGTTACCTGATCAGGTACCTGATCCAGTAAAAATGCCTCTAAACAGACAAGTGGAAAAACTGATCCAGTAATGCTCCCAAGTGTGACCCTAGCCATAGTGTTCCATAAAGACAAAGTACCAACTCATACGTGGAGATTGGAAAATAAATGGTTCACTGACAGCAAAATAGAGGTGCAGGATTTGCCCTCACAGTCCCCAGACCACAACCAAATTGAACACTTGTGTGTAAAGTTGGAAAAAAAGCTGTATGCATATTCAATTGAACAGACCATTGAACATGCACCAATATTTGGAACGTGTAGAAGAGACTTGAGATCAGATTTTGGTCAGAAAATGCTTGCATTTGATTGAGAGTATAACCAGAAGGATTCAGGCAGTGCTGAAAGCCAAAGGTGGAATTACAAAATACTAGCAAAATAATAGACATTTAATTTAGATTTTTAGGCGAAAAACATAAACAATGCCATGACACCACAAGAATCAGCACAACTACTCATATGCTAAATAGTTGTAAGTCAAATTTCTGCATGTGATAGCCAAGATGATTGTCTACAAAATGAAGGTAGTCTCGTGCTTAAAGCTGTAGTGAATGGTGAAATATGGAGCCTGAAAGTCAAAGGTTCAAAACATTGTTACCCTTTTGCTTTTCACTGTGTAGCTCTGCCCTTCACCTCTCAAACAAGACTTCTTTTCACTATCCAACAGTATAAAATGACTCTTTGACACTTTCCACTCCCTTCTCTAGTACTAAAGTGCAGGCCCTTATCACCAACCACATCACTTACAATCTGACTTCTTATTAGAAAATTATCTCCCAATCCCCTGAAATCATGGATCCCTTTCCAAACAGCATTTCATCTAATTCACTTTCTGTCTTTGAATTAATCACAGAAGAAGTTTGCAGGCACCTCACTTCTTATTGCTCTACCACTGCTCCACCTCTCCAGTCTCTCTCCATGGCTGTCACTACCCCCCTAACTAAATTATTTATCTTCTCTCTTTCATCGGGGGTCTTTCCCTCCTTCATACATGCCATCATAACCCTGTTACTAATAAAAACCTATGACTTGACCAGAACTGCTCTGATAACTACAGACCTGTCAATAACCTCGTCTTCATCTCTAAACTCATGGAATGCTTGGTCTGCTCTCATTTATTCAGCTGTCTTTCAGTTAACTTACTTCTTGACCCTTTACAATCTGGTTTCCGCTCTTTACATTCTCCAGAAACTGCCCTCACTTTAGTATTTAATGATCTACTACTACCTAAAATCTATTGATCACTTCTCTTGTATGTCTTGATAACATTTTACACTGTGAGTGACCTGCTCTTCCTCACTATGCTTTATCAGACTCAAGGATACTGCCCTTTCTAGGTTCTCCTTGTACCTCTCTGATTGCTTTTTCATTGTGTCATTTACAGTCTCTTCTTCCCCTTACTGTTGGGGTCCTTCAGGTTTAGTCCTAGATTCCCTCCTCATTTTTCTACACAACGCCCCTATTGAACAAATCATCAGCAGATTTGGTTTCTAAAACAATATCTATGCTGATGACACCCAATAATGCACATTATCTCCTGACATCACCTCTACATTACTATAACATAACAGTGATTGTCCACTGTCTGCAACATTATATCCTCCATGTATTTAAAGCTAAAGTTTTCAAAAACTGTACTCCCTGTGTTCCCTCACAGTACTAACCTACCGAAAACCTATTTTGCGCTTTCTGTGGGTAGTTCTACAATACCTCTTAAAACGCTCACTCGCTGTTTTCGGGTTATGTTTGACTCACATGTTTCCTTCACTACCTACATCTGATCATTCATTCACTCATGTCCGCTGTGCCTCAAAACATCTCTAGAATTCAACTTTTTCTTTTATTTTACTCATTTGCTCTGATTCATTCTCATCTAGACTACTGCAACTCTCTACTAATCTGTCTTCCTTTTACTAAATCATCCAATTTCCAATATATTCTGAATCCAGCAGCCAGGATCGTATTTCTGGTCAGCTGCTACACAAATGCCTCTACCCTGTGCCAGTCATTGCACTGGTTGACCATTCTTAACAGAGTACAATGTAAACTTATCACTCTCACCCACAAAACACTCCACAGCTCTATTCCGCTATACATCTCATTTCTCTCTACCACACTACCTGTGCTCCCAGTTCCACTAATGATTTAAGACAAATATCCTCTATAATCTGAACCTCCCACTCCTGTCTCAAGACTTCTCTTTGCAGCTCCAGATTTTTGGAATGCACAACTCCAGACAATTTACCGTATATACTCGTGTATAAGCCGAGTTTTTCAGCCCAAAAATTGGTCAATACGGTACACATGGTGTGGTGGCTGTGGTGGGGGCTGTGTCCGAGGCTGGAGGAGGCGGGGGGAGGCTGCTGTATGAGCGGCCCCGTCACGTGGGGCCGCTCATTATATATGCACTGCTTCCCCCTGTCAATCAGCGGCAGGGGGAAGCAGTGCATATCTGGCCCCCAAAATGCTGCACTCACCCCCCCCTGTGTAAGGGCCCCCCTCCCCGCTGTGTAAGGCCCCCCCTCGCTGCTGATCTTACCATCCGGTCTTCTGATCAGCTCCGGTCCTCGGTGCTCCGTCCTGCTACATCCGGGATCTCCGGCCGTCGCAGGCATATGACGTCATCATGCGACGCCCGGGGATCCCGGATGCAGCGAGGACGGAGCACAGAAGACCGGCGCTGATCAGAACACCAGATGGTAAGATAAGCAGCAGGGGGGGCGAGTGCCAGCATTTGGGGGCTGCTGTTTACCCCTGGGGGCTGCTGTTTACCCCTGGGGGCAGCTGATACCCCTGGGGGCCCTGCTGAATACCCCTGGGGGCCCTGCTGATACCCCTGGGGGCTGCTGATACCCCTGGGGGCCCTGCTGAATACCCCTGGGGGTCCTGCTGATACCCCTGGGGGCTGCTGATACCCCTGGGGGCTGCTGATACCCCTGGGGGCCTGCTGATACCCCTGGGGGCCTGCTGATACCCCTGGGGCCTGCTGATACCCCTGGGAGCCTGCTGATACCCCTGGGGGCCTGCTGATACCCCTGGGGGCTGCTGTGTACCCCTGGGGGCTGCTGTTTACCCCTGGGGGCTGCTGTTTACCCCTGGGGGCTGCTGTGTACCCCTGGGACCTGCTGTATACCCCTGGGGGCCTGCTGATACCCCTGGGGCCTGCTGAATACCCCTGGGGGCCTGCTGTATACCATACTGCTGGGGCCTGTATTCCACTGGGGGGGCCTGTATACCTCACTGCTGGGGGCTGTATACCTGTCCTGGTGGCTGTATACCATACTACTGGGGCCTGTATACCACACTGCTGGGGGCTGTATACCTGTGCTGGAGTCCACCCTTGGCTTATACGCAAGTCAATAAGTTTTCCCAGTTTTTGGGGGCAAAAGTAGGGGGGTCGGCTTATACACGGGTCGGCTTATACACGAGTATATACGGTAGTTAATTTTCAATATCTATGGGTTTAAATATGCTCTTGAAGCACATTACTTTAGACTGGACTATTATCTCACCTCATAATCTAACTGACCTCACCTCTTTCTTCCTAACTCTTCCTAAACTCCAAACTAATTTCTTAACCTCAGAATCTTGCCCCTCCTTATCATGTTTCCACACTTTTTATGCACTCAATAGCACTTTGAGTCTATACATACTGTATACAAATACCGGCACCAATTTATTTGTTCATGTGTTTCTTCAAAAATAACCTTGCGAGCAGGGCCATCCTATCTTGATATTTGTTGAATTATGTGTTATTCTGTAATAACGTATATTGTTTTCACAATTGTCCTCATAAATGTAAAGTGCTGGGCAGTATCTTGCCATTATAGAAGTAATTATTTTGAAAATAGACAGGACTGCTTCTGCATTTATACAAGATGATCATCTTAACAAGGCAGTGGTCTGTGGTGTCTATTAGGGGCTTACTGATGCCAACCCTTCAGATCCCAATTTGGGAATATTCTAAGAAGCAGGTCAGGGTGTGTTGAGCAGGCTCAGGACCTGACCCACGCCGCACATTATAGATATCGGCTGTGTTACATAACCAGCATCTGACACTGACAGCAGTAGCCAAAGCTCAGCTCCAATTGCTGCTGTCAGCATCTTAGATGGTGCTGGATATACCATTAATGTATAAGAATACATAAGAATCATTATATGTCTAACATAACATGCCTCCACAGGATGAATGACCTGAGAATTGTGATGTCAAAATACTTACTGCATATTACACCTCTACTTTTTAACACCATATCTAAATATAAAAGCTGAGTGTATGTATGGATGTGTGTATGTGGCATTAGTCCCGCCCACTCAACATAGCCATGTCCATTCCACATAGTCATGCCAACTTTGCAGCCTGCATCTACATATATCCACACCTCCTCCACATAGCCCCTCCCCTGGGACAATGTGGAGGGGTGGGGCTATGAAGGGGTGCGACTATATATGGGGGCAGTGTTATGAAAGAGGTGGGCTACATGGAGTGGTGGGGCTATGTGTAAGGGTGGAGCTATGAAGGGCTGGGTCACTGGGAGGTGGCAGGTCTATGATACATACACACACATACATACATACATTACCATATATGGGCGATTTTGCGATTTATGGCCAATATTACCATAGGTCATTACAAACATATGGGCATTACGCCCCGGGCAACACAGGCTCTGCAGCTAGTTATTTATAAGTTCTACATTAGGTGTTGGCTACCTTTTTATAATGAAGTGTATAATTTATTCAAAAATATTAGAATCTGAGAGTCCTCAGTGGTTGATACCTTTTAATGGCTAAGTGAAAAGATGGTAAGAAAAAGCAAAGCAAGCTTACAGGACACAATGGCTTCTTCATCAGGTTTAATGATGCTAAATAATGAAGAGGACCTGGAGTCTTGAAAGCTTGCTATGTTTTACCACCTTTTCAGTTATCCATTAAAAGTTATCAACCACTGAGGACTCTCAGATTCTAATATTTTTCTATCTACTAGCTAACACGGTACAAACATTTTTTAATTTATACAAGTGTAGTAACTATTTTCCATATTCAAGATTGTTTACCAATCTTAATGTGATAACTTTTTTTGAATGTATTCCAGGAAAATCCAAGTTTGTGGTTAGAAATGGATTTCTTTGAGATCAATACTGAGAAATCTTAGGACATTTGTAAACCATATCTATCATATGACAGTTTTTCCCCTTCTGCACAATGACTAGTAAGTTTCCCTATTTGCCCTAAACAATTTAGTGTCAAATATCTAAATTAAACTGAAAACAACCAATAACTTGGATAGTGAAAAAATTATACTATTTAACGTGATCATCTATCAAGTATAAACTGCTGGACTTTGTTCATTTAATTTTAAAGGTGCTCATACTCTAAAGGCACCCCCCACCACAGCCTATGGCCCCTCCACCAATGTATTCACCACTATCCTCATCCTGAGGATGTAGACAGTGGTGACAATGGGCGGCAGAGGGTGAGGTGCCACCCATGATCAACTTTTTTCAACCCTCCAGCTCCTCCTACAAGCCCGACTGGAATAGCCATTGGGCCAAGTTGGTCTGCCTACCACACTTTGCCCTGCTTTGCATTAGATGGTTCCTCTTGAGAATATGGATGGGTTTTATCATTTTTTCTCCATCATATATACAGGCCTTAGGCTTGGGTCAGATTCACGTTTTTAGTGGCATCCCGGTGGTCGCGCTAAAAACTTAAACTTTGTCAGCAATAACACGGTGCTAACGCCATGTTGGCTGCCAATACTTACCTATGGAGATTCTGCCATTAACGTGGCTCCCACGCTGACATCTTAGTGAAATCTCGCATTATTTACTAACGCGATCAAAGACGCTTCCGAAAGCATCTTTGTCCGCGTTAGGAAATAACGCAAGACTTAATTCAGATGCTGGTGTTGGAGCCGCGGTAAGGCCCGCCTCCCCATTGGGTAACATTAGCAGTGTTATCGCGGTGCTAACATGGCGTTAGCACCGCGTTATGGCTGCCAAATCCTTTGTTTTTAGCCCGACCCCACGGGGTGCAGCTAAAAACGTTAATCTGACCCTAGCCTTACACCCCAAAATATTTTACAATGTCTTGTCTTAAATGAATGCCTGTGCTGGCTACATTAATCAACAATTCATCAATGTATAAGAAGAACTTTTTTTTTAATTTTAGCTACATTGTATGTTTCAACCTTTTAGCATTTAACTTCAATGCGTCGTCTGGTCATGCTAAATGGGTACAATTGCAAAGTGCTTCTAAAAAGAAGCAGCTTTGCATTTACTTATTAATAAAATTCTCTCTATTCCCAAGAAGGAAAGACGTTTTAATTTTAAAATCAACTGTTATATGCACAGATTAGTGCCCATCGGTGATAGACGATCACTGGTGTCTGTCTTCTAATCAAGGAGAAAAGTGCTTCCAGAGACTTTGCTTTATTGCTTGAAAGTGCTGCTTTGAAGCTGGCTGGATTGCTGGATCCATTTAGCTTCAGTGCCCCGGTGTGCCTCTAATGCTGCAGTGCAAAGCCGTCTCTGCTGGCAGCATTGAAATTAGTGCACAGTTCATACCATCGGCACAACCATCACGTTGCTCCAAACTATTAAACAAGCAGGGGCACATCGCTGCTCATCAAGTAGAAAGGTGGAAGGCTGAGATATAGTAGATGAGGCAACCCCTTAACTTTAAAGTAACAGAACTTGGATATTAGCTTTACAAAAATAGAGATCTGAGTGCTATGAAAGCCACAAGTGTACTGAATGTGTGCCTACTGTATTTAGATAAAAGAAAGAACCCAACACTGTGGTGTGAAAATGTAAAATATAGACATTCTAACCATATGGGTTTAATAGCTTTGGAGGTAATTTTACACATTTCAATAGAGAAATCAGGACAAAATAATAAGCACTCAACAATCTATCAAACTAAGGCCGTGACCACATCCCTCCAGTCAGAGCAAAACTAAGGCCCTCAAGCCTTAGGCAAGTCTAAACTTTGTGGCTTGTCGATATTTTTGGTGGCATAAAGGTCACCAACAAAAGTAAATGTTAAAATCATTATATTACAAATATATTTAGATAATTATACTTAAAGATTTTGAAATTCGTGTTCCAGTGGTGTCAGGAATAAGAGCAGTAATCTACAATTAACACATACTTTAGACAAGGAATGAATGATCATTTCATTATCTGTCACCAAAAGAATTGTGCAATATAAGATTACCTTGTGTTACCGCTGTACATTTCACTGATCTTCTCATTCTGTAACCAGTCTGAGTATCCAGGTCACTTTGAGCCATATCATTCCATTTTGTAGTTATCTTGAGGTGTTCTGCCAGTCAGACAAATGGACATGATCAGCCCTCCTTACGTAACGTGGCAATGATTTTTGGGTTAGGTTAATGAGAAACTCCATCTTACACATATTTCACATATGTACATAATTGGGATATTCAATGTGATTATAAATCAATTAAAGAGAATGTTCACTGTCTGGAAAATCCCCTATTAAATTAAATAGTCCTCCTTGTAAAGAAAATAACATATACTCACCTCCTGCACCTGCACCATTCCATCAATGTTGGTGATGGGTCTCCTGAGGAGATTTTGACAATGTTATGCCACGTACGTGCTGCAGTCAATCAACTGCTGGGCTGTTGCGCTATCACTTTTTCCATTTGTCCAAAGGAAGTGAGAGTGCAACAGCTTAATAGCAGATTATGACTGGCTGAAGGGCTCCGATGACATACCAAAGTCTCACTTGCCCCAGATGATCCCGCGGGAGATGAGTATCTGTCATTGTTGTTTTAGAAGGGTGGCTACTTAATTTAAAAAGGGGATGTACCGGTAGTAGACAAACCTTTAATATCTCTAGTAAAGGGATTTTCTTGGACCTTGAGACTGTACTGCATCAGTGGATAAAGCTATTATTAAGTATATGGGTGATGAAAAAATATTTTTGCTGATTAGTGATGAGCGAGTACCATAATATTCGCACTCGGTATACTTATAACGAGTAGTTTTAAATACTCGCGTACTCGTCCGAATAGCAAGTACACTGTAAGTCAATAACTGATAGGGTCCACCAACACACATGCGGCTATAAAACAAGTATTTCAGGGACAGAGTGTGAGGGTGGGCTTTTCAAATATTCACAGCATCAAACACCTTGCAGTGCCCCCAGAGAGAGCCTACCATTCAATCTGCTCTCCCTGAGGTGCCAGCTCCTATTGTTTACTGAATGGAGCTTATGTCAGATTGATAATGATTGACAAATCACTCACAAGCAGCAGCGATACTTGCCGTGTAACGAGTATAGTGAATACAGTACTATCCGTGCGAGTAGCGAATAGTAATGACTACACTCGCTCATCACTAATGCTGACCTCATAGTTAAAGGGAACCTGTCATCAGGTTTTTCCCCTATATACTACAGCCACCACCAGTAAGCTCTTTTATGCAGCATTCTACTGTAGACTACTGTATATAAGTCCCCAGGCCAATCTGCATAACATCAAAAATACCTTTTATTATAGTCACCTGTGGGGCGGTCCAATTCATTGGGCGTTGTTGGACTTGATCCGATGCCTCCTCTCTGCTATGGCACAGAGCAGGGAAGGATGATGCAATCTGAAGCCAAGATGAGATGCCGAATCAAGGCCATCAGACCGGACTACTCCACAGGTGAGTATAATAATATTTTTTATGTTATGCGGATTGGCTTGGGGACTTATGTACAGTATTCTAGAATGCTGTATATAAGGGCTTACTGCTGGTGGCTGCAGCTTGTAGGGGAAAAACCTGTTGACAGGTTCCCTTTAAATATATATACAAAGTAAAAAAATGGAGTTGCCCTTTAACTTCACAAGTCAATTACTGATATATTGTTTCAATTAAGGAACATAAACTGTGAAACCTCAAACATAAGAAGATTATTTTTGTATATCTACATTTACAGATATTTTGCCTTTCAGTAAAATGTCTTATAGCAGCTGGCAGCTGCTGCTAGTCTATGACTTTCAGTTGGCATAGCAAGGCGGGCAGCAAACAGTTGCTTGCGCAACTGATGCCAACTCTACATCCACGCTGGAGACTAGATGTCTCTTTCCTATCACATAAACCGCCTGTGACCTACCCAATCAATGTCTCCTAGATTCCCCTTTATCTATACAGAAATTAACCTTTACACATCCAGAGATTTGTACGAACTAGCTACAATGTGGGTTGCCAAACCTCTAAGAATTTCCAACCTACTGTGGAAAGACTTTATATATAGGCAGCATCGGCTTGCAAGGGCAGCAGACAAGCAGGATGCAGAGACAACTTACTTCTGCTAAGATGACACCCTTTAATTGCAGACATATAGGAACAGCAGGTGTTTTCTTTGTCACTGAATGCCTTTGCTATATTGCATAGAAATAAAACATATGTGTCTATATTCCGACATTTATTTATATATTTTCCTTTTCTAATCTTCCATTTTTAACAGCAGACGGCTGCCCCAGTATATCAGACAGAACTCATCGTAAAGTTGGAGAGAAGCCTGGTTTTGACACATTCGTATCTATGCTGATTTTTTTCTTTCTTTTTAACAAGTAGCTAATGTGATTGTTTCAAGGACACAAACAATTCACACAAATCTATTGTTTTACGTGATGATGTCGAAAGCATTTCAGAGATACACAAGGTTAACATGAAGCATATTTTGTAGTCTAGTAAAAAAATTGGAATATTCGGAAAATAATGTAATTATTGAAGAAATGTGGAAACAAACATGCAGAGAAATACTGCTATGTAGCAAAATATAGTTTATGAAAAATGTAACTGACAAGCAAGGTTTTATTATTAGCTTGAAGGGGCTGCCTACATTACCTCTATTTTAATAGATGTGTTGGGGACGTGATTTTGTAGCACTATTTAGATATACTGTAAGTATTGCACGTTCTCCTCTTGTAGTTGTTAGTACAGCATTTCTCAAATATTGACCAGTTTTCCTATTCTCAAAATGTCTGTTAATGGAGGAGCATGTAACCAAACCTATCCAAGAACTTAGGGCCCTTTCACATCAGCGTTTTTTTAAATTTGCGGCAGATGCGGTGAAAAAACCGCATCTGCCGCAACTGCCGCATAACGGTTCCACTTGCGGCACGGTTGCGGTTTTTTCCATAGGAAGTATAGGGGGACTTGCGGCAGATGCGGCAAGTGCGGTATTGCACTTGCGGCAGGTGCGGCAGAGAAAAAAACCGCAGTAAGCCGCGGTTTTTTTCTCTGCCGCACCTGCCGCAAGTGCAATACCGCACTTGCCGCATCTGCCGCAAGTCCTCCTATACTTCCTATGGAAAAAACCGCAACCGTGCCGCAAGTGGAACCGTTATGCGGCAGTTGCGGCAGATGCGGTTTTTTTCACCGCATCTGCCGCAAATTTAAAAAAACGCTGATGTGAAAGGGCCCTTAGGGTCCTGTCACACTTGGTGGCATTTCAGCGATCCTGACAATAATACGACCTGGTAAGGATTGCTGGAACGTCGCTACGTGGTTGCTGGTGAGATGTCAAACAGTCAGATCTACTGAATGACGCAGCAACAATACGGCGACCCGTAAAACAACCTCAGCGTTCGTTGGGACCCTGTCACACAGCAGCTAGTCTGACAACTCAGACCTATATAGCTGAGTTCTGAGTTGCCAACAAGGTCATTGTTAAGGCATCAAACACACCGATGCATGCTGCCCAGCGGGAACCCGACGATCAAAAAATGGTCCAGGCCATTCCGACACGATCAGCGATGTCACAGCAGGGGCTCAGTCACTGCGACGTGGCAAACAGCGAGATCGCTGGTGAGGTCGTGGTTGCATCACAAAACCTGTGACGCAACAGTAATCTTGCTAGCGATCTCGATATGTGTGACGGTAGCTTTAACTTGACTTGGGCATTCGCACACATGAATATTCTTTGATCTAAACCAGGGATCTCAAACTCCAGGCCTCGAGGGCCGCACACAGTGCAGGTTCTCAGGGTTTCCTAAGCATTTGACAGTTGGTAATCAAATATCCAAATGTCAAATGCTAAGGAAATCCTGAATACCTGCACTTTGTCCTGTCCTCGAGGCCTGGAGTTTAAGATTCTTGAACTATTTGATAGTAGATCTGGCAGTATGTTTAGGGTAATTGTCCTGCTGAAAGTTAAACCTACACCCCAGTCTCAATCCTTTGTAACAATTAACAGGTTTTCCTCCAGGTTTGCCCTGTATTTAGCTCTGAACAACTTTTCATCAGCTTTGCCCACTTTTCCTGTCCCTACTAAAGTAAAGCATCTCCTCAGCATAAGACTGCCACCAGTATGTTTGACAGTGGGGATGGTGTAACCGGGTATATATGCAGTGCTTGTTTTCCATATAGCATTTGCATTTATACTTTGGTCTCATCTGACAATGTGAAGTGTTAGTTTTCTGCCACACACAACCCTTTGCATTTAACCCCAAAAATTTTACTTTTGACCCTCTATCAAGAGCACCATCTAGTAGAGGATACAGCTAGTCTGTGAAAAAAGGTGCTCTGGTCAGATGAGACCAAGGTAGAACTTTTTGGTCTAAATGCGAAATGCTAATTGTGGCAGAAAAGTAACAATGTACATCACCATGAAAACACCATTCCCACCATTCAACATGGTGGTGGCAGTATCACACTATGGGGAGCCTTTTCTTCAGCATGAACAAGGAAGTTCATCAGAGCTGATGACGAGAAGATGGATAGAGATAAAAACAGGGAAATCATTGAGTAAACCTGTTAGGACTACAAAGAACTTGAGACTGGGACGTAGCTTCCCCTTCCAGCAGGACAATGACCCTAAACATAGTGACAGAGCTACAATGGAATGGCTTAGATTAAAGCTTATTCATGAGTTTAAACTTCATTGAGAACCTGTGACAAGACTTTAAAATTGCTGTTCAGAGGTGCTCTCCATCCAATCTCACTGAGCTAAAGCAATTTTGTAAAAAATAATGGGCAAACATTTTCTATAATACAGTTAATACCAGAAGTTTACATACACCATGTAAAAAGCCATATATGCATGTTTTTCTCACTATCTGACGTGAAATTAGAATAAACCTTTCTCGTTTTAGGTCAATTAGGATTGATTATCACAATTATTTATATTTGCCAAATCTACTATATAATCATCTAAGGTTCTCTGTCTGTCACGGAAATCGCGCGCCAGCACTCATTTGTTGCCGTCAGCCGCGGCAACCAATGAGCACTGCGTATGCAAAACAGCCGCGCGCATTAGCGATGCGGGATTGCCGTGACAGCGCTGCACTCACATAGCGGGCGGGAAAGCCGACTTCACTGTCGGCTTTCCCACCCCGCTATTTGAAATGAACAGCTGATGCTTCGGCATCAGCTGTTCATTCAGAGTAGCCGCACAATACCTCCCCGCTGCACCCACCTCCACTCGCTTTCCCGCTCCCGCTGTCACAGAGGGTGAGGAAGAATCCTGTTCCTCCTCCCCTCTGTGACATGTGTGACAGCCCCATTTGATTTCGCAGTGTGTTAATATACAGTGTGAAATCAAAATTAAGCAAAGTCAAAGGTATAAAAAATAATAAAGAATTCATACTTACCTTTCCGGCGCCTTTTCATGGTCTCCGGTGTAGAGGCAGGCGATGTACAATCCTGCCAGGACCTGCCGTGATGTCAGAGGGGTGTTCCCGACGCTGATTGGCCGCTCGCGCAAATGTGATACATATCACATGACCACGACCGACCAATCAGCTCCGGGAACGCCCCACTGACATCACGATAGGTCCTAGCAGGTCAATTCCTGTGGCGGCTCCCAGCTCCTGGACAGAACAGCCGTCGGAGGGTAAGTATTCATTCTTTATTATTTTTCATATATTTGACTTTGTTTAATTTTGATTTCGCAGTGTATATTAATACACTGTGAAATCAAATGTGGGCGGTCACACATGTCACAGAGGGGAGGAGGAAGCAGGATTCTTCCTCCCCTCTGTCACATCACATCCAGCAGCGCCGGTCCCTATGGGAGAAAACGCAGGAGCTGCTGTGTAAAGAATTGACATGTCAATTCTTTACGCAGCAGCATTTTCTCCCATAAAAGCTCAGCATCCACTCACCTGCTCAGCACCCAGTCACCCCCGCTCAGCACTCAGTCACCCCCGCTCAACATTCACTCACCCCTGCTCAACACCCAGTCACCCGTCTCAGCACCCAGTTACCCCGTCTCAGCATCCACTTACCCGCTCAGTATCCACTCACATTGGCTCAGCACCCAGTCACCCCCGGCTCAGCACCCAGTCACCACCGGTCAGCACCCAGTCTCCCCCGGTCAGCACCCAGTCTCCCCCGGTCAGCACCCAGTCACCTCCACTCAGCACCCAGTCACCTCCACTCAGCACCCAGTCACCCGCCTCAGCATTCAGTCACCCCCACTCAGCCCCACTCAGCACCCAGTCACCCCCACTCAGCACTCAATCACCCGCTCAGCACCCAGTCATCCCCGCTCAGCACCCACTCACCCAAGCTCAGCATCCACTCACCTGCTCAGCACCCACTCACCCCCGCTCAGCACCCAGTCACCCCTGCTCGGCATTCAGTTGTGGAGCCCACTTGGACGGGGTACTCGGTACCAGACCGGGTACTGCTGGGGATATCATGGCGGTCTTGGTCTGGACCGTGTCCCGGGTTCTGCAATAAATGGGGGGATATTTACAGGGGAGTTTGTCGTGACGCCACCCACGGGTTGTGGTCAGTGAGGGGACCGCCGCTGCTGCAGAACCTCCGGGGATGATGTTTGGCAGCTGGAGATGTAATGGCTCTCCACGGGTAGAGCTTGATTCCCCGAGGCAGTGGTAGTAATAGTCTATAGATAGTGCTATAAATGTTGTAGCATAGGGGTAGTAGTAGAGATGATGGTAGTTTGTGAGGGTACGTAGGGTTTGAGCACAAGGATCACACACACTCACGGTTTTGAAGTTTTCCTAGGCTTTACCGGTGATGGTATTCAGTAGAGTACTGTCCATGGAGTCTGTACCGGGGCCGGGTTGCTCCCACCCTGTCCGGGTCCTCAGTTTCCTACTCCTGCGCCTTGTGTGTGGCCCTGCTACTGCTTTAGCTGAGCTGCTGGCCCTGTTTCTCTTTACAGGTACCCTCTTTGCTAGGCAACTTGAGTGTTTCCGTGTGCTCCTGACCCTGCCGTGTTGCTTCGCTGAGGTACAATATAGGTATGTATTTGAGGAAGGAGCTCGGCAAGTGGCTCCGAAACGCGTTGAAAATAAGGAAATAAATCATCACTAATACCTAGACATCCCGTGTCGGTGGTATACGTTTCTGACAGCAGTGCGGACACGAAGGTACTTTGTCCGAAATATAACCTGTAATATAGGTATGTAACCTCCACTATCCCGGTGTTTTCTGTGCTGCGTGTTTCAGTCACAGATTCGGATCTAGTATCAGGCTTCTGCGCTCCTCTGGAGCGAGTTATGAGGTAACTCAGTCTCCCAGATATGTTCCTCTGTTTCTTGTACTCCTCTCTTCAGACCCTGGCTTCAGGCCTGAAAGTAGTCAGTGGTCCCTGTCAGGATCTCAGCACTGCTCCCATTTACAGGTCCTCCTCCTAGTGCTCCCTGCACTAAACTGAACTGTCAACTGTCAACTCTCAACTAACTACTTCCTCCTCAGACCAGAATATATAAGAGAGCTGCTTTAGCTCCCCCTTGTGGCCTAGAGGTGCTAGTGCAGTGTCAGGTGTTGTATGGGGAGTTAACCCATGGTGTTGTTTCTGTGGCACTTAACCCCTGGGGTGCTACACACTCACCCCTTTCAGCACTTAGTCATCCCTGCTCTGCACCCACTCACCCCTGCTCAACACCGCTGTACCCCAACACCGCTGTACACCAACACCACTGAACACCAACACTGCTATACACAGACTCTGCTGTATGCCAACACTGATGCACACCGACTTCGCTGCACACTGACACCGCTGCAGACTGACACTGCTGCCCACCAGCACCGCTGCCCACCGACACCGCTGCCCACCACCACTGCTGTACACCGACACTGCTGTACACCGACACTGCTGCACACCGACACCACTGCCCACCGGCACCGCTGCACACCGACACCGCTGCACACCAACATCGTTGCACACCAACACCGCTGCGGCCACGACCAATCAGCAATATTGGTGCGGGATTTATACCCAGCTTCACATTGCATTATTCTTACATCTTCATAAATAAACTAAGGTACACACATACAGTGCCTACAAGTAGTATTCAACCCCCCCGCAAATTTAGGTGGTTTGATAAGATGCAAATAAGTTAGAGCCTTCAAACTGCAAACGAGAGTAGGATTTATTAACAGAAGCATAAATCTTACAAACCAAAAAGTTATGTTGCTCAGTTGAATTTTAATAAATTTTAAACATAAAAGTGTGGGTCAATTATTATTCAACCCCTGGGTTTAATATTTTGTGGAATAACCCTTGTTTGCAATTACAGCTAATAATCGTCTTTTATAAGACCTGATCAGGCCGGCACAGGTCTCTGGAGTTATCTTGGCCCACTCCTCCATGCAGATCTTCTCCAAGTTATCTAGGTTCTTTGGGTGTCTCATGTGGACTTTAATCTTGAGCTCCTTCCACAAGTTTTCAATTGGGTTAAGGTCAGGAGACTGACTAGGCCACTCCATCACCTTGATTTTTTCCCTCTTGAACCAGGCCTTGGTTTTCTTGGCTATGTGCTTTGGGTCGTTGTCTTGTTGGAAGATGAAATTACGTTCCATCTTAAGATCCTTGATGGAGGAGCGGAGGTTCTTGGCCAAAATCTCCAGGTAGGCCGTGCTATCCATCTTCCCATGGATGCGGACCAGATGGCCAGGCCCCTTGGCTGAGAAACAGCCCCACAGCATGATGCTGCCACCACCATGCTTGACTGTAGGGATGGTATTCTTGGGGTCGTATGCAGTGCCATACAGTCTCCAAACGTCACGTGTGTGGTTGGCACCAAAGATCTCGATCTTGGTCTCATCAGACCATAGAACCTTGAACCAGTCTGTCTCAGAGTCCTCCAAGTGATCATGAGCAAACTGTAGATGAGCCTTGACATGACGCTTTGAAAGTAAAAGTACCTTACGGGCTCGTCTGGAACGGAGACCATTGCGGTGGAGTACGTTACTTATGGTATTGACTGAAACCAATGTCCCCACTGCCATGAGATCTTCCCGGAGCTCCTTCCTTGTTGTCCTTGGGTCAGCCTTGACTCTTCGGACAAGCCTGGCCTCGGCACGGGAGGAAACTTTCAAAGGCTGTCCAGGCCGTGGAAGGCTAACAGCAGTTCCATAAGCCTTCCACTTCCGGATGATGCTCCCAACAGTGGAGACAGGTAGGCCCAACTCCTTGGAAAGGGTTTTATACCCCTTGTCAGCCTTGTGACCCTCCACGATCTTGTCTCTGATGGCCTTGGAATGCTCCTTTGTCTTTCCCATTTTGACCATGTATGAGTGCTGTTCACAAGTTTGGTGAGGGTCTTAAATAGTCAAAAAAGGCTGGCAAAAGAGATAATTAATCCACACATGTGAAGCTCATTGTTCTTTGTGCCTGAACTACTTCTTAATACTTTAGGGGGACCAAACAGAATGCTGGTGGTTTGAGGGGTTGAATAATAAATGACCCTCTGAATTAACTTTTAACGCTTTAAAAAAAATAATAAATAAATAAAAAAATCTTTTTGGCTGCAGTGCATTTCCCACTTCCAGGCTGATCTACAGTCCAAATGTCACAATGCCAAGGTAATTCTGCATGTGTCGACCAGCTAAATCTGCAGGGGGTTGAATACTACTTGTAGGCATTGTATTCTAGAATACCCGATGCGTTAGAATCGGGCCACCATATAGGGACAGAATAATGAGAGAGAGAATATTTTAGGCATTTTTTCTGCAAAGTCAAAAGTTTACATACATTTCAATAGTATTTGGTACTATTGATACAATTACATCAAACGTTTTGGAAATCCTTCCACAAAGTTCTCACAATAGTTGGTAGGAATTCCTCTAGATTGAACTAGTGTAACTGAGCCATGTTTTTTGACACGCCCTTCCCATGGTCGTGTCGGTACTAAGAGACCGGGCTGACAGTTCTGCTAGGGCAGAGTCATGGGAGTGAAGACCCGGCTCCGTGGCCCTGGAAGTGTCAATTAAAAGTTTGGGGGACTAGAGGTTTAGAGATGGTTGTAATGATGCCACCCGTGGTATTCGGATATTGATGCTAATGCTGCGGTGCGAGACCTCTGGGGATGATGGGATTGCAGCTACATTGGTTTCGCTCCGCACAAGTGGAGCGGTTCACGAGGGCAACTGGTAAAGTCTATGGCGGTAGTAGGCTGGTGGGGTGCAGGACTAAGGGTGCCGAATAACTGAGAGATACGCAGGTGTTGTTTCCTTTACCTTTTGCTCAGCAGATGATGGTGCAAATCAGAACCCTGTAACAGGTGGTAGGTTGAGTCTGGGCAGCCTGGAAGCAAGTTGGGGATCTCCTTACCCGGTGAGATCTGAGGCCTCCCTGCTGTGCTCTTTCTCTGCTGCTTGTAGCTTAGCTGTGGCCCTCTCTCCTGCTGTTCAGTCTCTCAACAGCATGGCAGGCAGCTTGAGCCCTTTTCTGGCACCTCTCCTCTGCCAGAGGTCCTGGGCTCTAGTGTGCTGCTGTGCTTTCAGGTGCTTTGCTGTGGCCGGGAGACTTGGAATCTCCCATCCTCCGGTATTTGTTGCTGGGTCATTAGTACCCTCACAGCCTTGGACTCCAGTGTCCATTTCTGGTGCTCTGCTCTGGGATGAGCCCTTCCTAGCTCCACTCCCAGGCCCTTTCCTCAACTTCCTCAGTCCCTCACCGACAGGTCCCTCATGATCACTCCTGTCCTGGGATGAGCCTGACAGTGCTCCAGTCCCTAGGATGTCTTTCCTGTTATTCCTCTCATACTTTCTGATTAACGTCTTCTCCAGACCAGATAGGGAAGCTCCCCTGAAACCGGGTTAAGAGTTCCA
The DNA here is from genome assembly GCA_033576535.1 of Allobates femoralis. Lineage (NCBI taxonomy): Eukaryota > Metazoa > Chordata > Amphibia > Anura > Aromobatidae > Allobates > Allobates femoralis. The sequence continues at coordinate 135,340,124 of JARQOC010000003.1, forward strand.
CCTTCAGGTCTGGAGTCAGGAAAGTGTTGCATGCTGTGGGCTTATGTAATGTTTGCTTCCAGGCATGACATCACCCCCCAAAGGAGGCAATGCCATTTTCGCAATCGGACTCTGGGGTCAGGTGCATTTATAGGCCACCTTGTTTGCACCTGTCTTTTCAGTTTTGCCCATACATTTTCAATAGGATTGAGATCAGGCCTTTGTGATGGCCACTCCAATACATTGTCTTTGTTATTCTTAAGCCAGTTTACAACCAGTTTGGCAGATTGCTTTGGGTCATTGCCTATTTGGAAGACCATTACTGCCCAAGTTTTAACTTCCCGGATGATGTCTTGAGATGTTGCTTCAGTATTGCCACGTAATCTTCTTTCCTCATGATGCCATCTATTTTGTGAAGTTCACCATTCCCATCTGCTGCAAATCAACCCCACACCATGATGCTGCCACCCTTGTCTTTCACAGATGTGATGGTGTTCTAAGGCTTGCAAGCGTCTACCTTTTTCCTCCAACTGTAATGATGGTCATTATGGCCAAAGAGTTCCACTTTAGTTTACTCAGACCACAGAACATGTCTCCAAAAATGTAGATCTTTGTTCTTGTGTGCATTTGCAAATATTAATCTGACTTTTTTTATGTTTCTTTTGGAGTAAAGGCCTCTTTCTGGCCTTTTAGCCATGTTGATAAAGTACTTATTTCACGAGGATAATGACACAATCTTACCAGTTTCCACCATCATCTTCACAAGGTATTTGTTCTTGGATTATAGGCACATGTAGGATCAAAGCACGTTCATCTCTAGGACACAGAACTGTCAACCTCCTAAGCAATATGATGGCTGGATATTCCCATCTTGTTTGCATTTGCGTATAATTGCTTGTACAGATGAAAAAGGCACCTTCAGGTATCTGGAAATTGCACCCAAGGATAAACCAAACTTGCTCAAATCCATAATTCTCTTCCTGATATCTTGGCTGATTTCTCTAGACTTTCCCATGATGCTATACAAAGAAATAGTGTGCTTCAGTGTTTCAGGTGTGCATTAAAATACATCCACAGGTGTGTCTCTAATTAATTCAGATGTTGCCAATAACCCTATGAGAAGCTACCAAACACATGACATCATCATATGGGCTTTCCCAAATTGTTTAAAGGCATAGTAATCTTAGTGCATATAAACTTTCAGAAAGTAATAAAAATGCCTTAAAACTTTCTCTCTCTCTGTCATTATTCTGGCATTTGTCAAATATTACAGTAAATATAAAGAAGACCACCCCTTAAATTTAAAATACAAAAATAAAATATTCAAATATTTAAAAAAGGAGACAGCACTCACCATTAATAGAAGGTTTTCTTTAATCCATTACTTTGTTAGAAAGTGTGGGTTACATACGTTTAAGTGGTGGGGAGGGAGGTGTGGGGAGGACGACGGGCGCACGTTTCGCCTGGTTAGGCTTCCACGGGTCTGATTGGACTCGTGGAAGCCTAACCAGGCGAAACGTGTGCCCGTCGTCCTCCCTGCACCTCCCTCCCCACCACTTAAACGTATGTAACCCACACTTTCTAACAAAGTAATGGATTAAAGAAAACCTTCTATTAATGGTGAGTGCCATCTCCTTTTCTAAATATTTGACTAAAGCTCTGTTCTGACTTGTGCAACTCCTGACTGCAGGGAGCTGAGACCAGCCTAAAATTAAATCTAGCCCTCTAGTGCCCAGATCCCCCTTTTGATTGATACTCGAAAAATAAAATATTCATTATTAGAAGAGGGCATGTTCCCAATAATTCCCATAACCACTATATAGTGCTTCTTAACCTTCTTTGAGGTACCGAACCCACCAGTTGTCATATGCACATTCACCGAACCCTTCTTTAGTGATAAATCAAATATGATGTTTTTCCAAATTCAAGACTATAGTTGTTTTTTTACTGGTACACAATATGAACCTCCATGATCCCTAGGGTTTGATCGAACCCCAGTTGAGAACACTCACTATATATTGAAATGATCAAAACAACTTCATGCAAATCATTATATATACTGTAATTTCACCTGTAAATGCCAAGGTGTTGGAAAATCCAATTAACACGAAATTAATACAAAGGGACCAATTTAATAAAAGGGAGGCTATTGAAAAAAAAGGCCATTTATTAAATATCAATGCTCCAAAGATTTCATGCAAAACAGCAGTTGGATCTGCCACCTACTTCACTGTTTATGACATAGGTGACCTTATACCTATGTAATGATATTATACTCTAAAGAATGTATGCACATTGCATCATAATTGTGTAATCAGCATTATTTGTCATCATTTTCTCTTCTTATTAATAATGCTGCTGCTCTTTATAACTGCGTGGGGCCTGCAAGACCCTAAAGTATTAGTTTCAGGATCGGGTAGAACCTTTGCATTTCGTATAAAACCGTACCGCCCTTCTTCTAATCCTTGCAGTAATCAACCCTTTCCATAATGGAATAAATAACTTGTAAGGACACAGCCCATAATCAGCCGATGATTTCTGCAAGATATTCACTATGTATCTCACTACCACATATATTTTCTGTATAGGATACAGTTTATAAAACATGTGCCTCCTGCCTGAGTAAATAACAATATGATTAAATCTTCTTCAAAATGCCGATCGCATTGAAATGCATGAGTAGGCGCTTACAAAAAAAAATCGTGCAATCAAGAAATGAGAGAGTTAACTGCACGTACAAAATACTACAGCGTTTTTCAAGACCTGTCAGATGTCATTAATTCTCTGCGAATCCCACTGATTTGGAGTCTTTGTTTTACTGTCAGCAGTCTCAGACTACAGTGGAGTCTTGCTGATAAGAATCACCACTTTTTCCATGACGATATATTTTCTTCTTCATCTGGAATGTTCAACTGCTATAGATTTCTGTCTTTTGGAGGTCATCTATATTTGACAATCAAGTCAATTCCCTCAGCGGTGTAATATAAGATACAAGCCATGAGAGAAATTTCAACTCTTTGATAATATTTTAAATATATCAAATATTTGAGAAGAGTTAATTTTGGTATTGGATTATTACAGTTTTGGCAGGTTAGAAATGTAAACTATAGCTATAAATTTTATGTACCTTCCTCAAAATGTAATTACCGTATATACTCGTGTATAAGCCGACCCGTGTATAAGCCGACCCCCCTACTTTTGCCCCCAAAACCTGGGAAAGCCTATTGACTCGTGTATAAGCCGAGGGTGGACCCCAGCACAGGTATACAGTCCCCCCCAGTGGTATACAGCAGCCTCCCCAGTGATAGTATACAGCAGCCACAGAGGTATATACAGTAGCCCCAGTGGTAGTATACAGCAGCCTCCCCAGTTGTAGTATACAGCAGTCTCCCCCTGTGGTAGTATACAGCAATGCCCCCCCCTGTGGGTATACACAGCCCCCCCCCCGTTGCTGCCGCACACCTGTAAAAAGAAGCGCTTTCATACTTATTCTCCTGCTCTCACCGTGCGCATCCTCCGCTCTCCTTCTTGCACCCGGCATCCATCCATATGACCGTGCACAAATAATGACGTCATTATTTGTGCGCGGTCACGTGGATGGACGCCGGGTGCAAGCAAGAAGGAGAGCGGAGGATGCGCGCGGTGACAGCAGGAGGATAAGTATGAAAGCGCTTCTTTTTACAGGTGTGCGGCAGCAACGGGGGGAAGTTGTGTATACCCACAGGGGGGGCACTGCTGTATACTACTACAGGGGGGCGGTGGAGCGCTGACAGTGCAATGTAATATGCACCGCTCCCCCTGCCGCTGATGGACAGGGGGATGCAGTGCATATTGCATTGCACTAATGAGCGGGGGCACGTGACTTCCCGCTCATTGTACAGCCTCCCCCACCTCCTCCAGCCCCCGGACACCGGCCCCACACACTCAGCCGTCACTGACTCATGTATAAGCCGACGGGGGCACTTTTCAGCACAATTTTTGTGCTGAAAAACTCGGCTTATACACGAGTATATACGGTAGTCTTCTTGTATATTGTAAACCAATATCCATATTTTAATTTTTGTTCTAGCTTAGTACTCACAGGCATGCTCAGACTGGCCACCATGAGAACAGGTGAATCCCCCGTGGACCACTGTGCAGGAGTCGGTCCCCCGACAGCCTAAATGAGCAATAGTTGTCACAATACACTTAAGTACAGACAAAGTAATTCAGGCAGCATATCATTCATGTATATACCGTAGAAGTTGAAGTAAATTTGTTAATAAGGGTAATTTAATATTGGCAAGTGGCTGAACAGTGGGCTCCCGGCATCAATTTAATGGAGGGACCTTGCCATTGCAGTCCAACACTACTCATAGGTGACAACTAAAAGATTTGGATTTAGCAGATAGATGATTTTAGGTCACATATACACGGCTATATTATGGACACTTTTACAAAGAGATATAGTTTTCGCAATCGACCCCCCGCATCTTCTTGGACCCTTCCCCTATGAGTAGTCCACACACAAGCTGTTTCATAGGTAAAAAGCCCACAGAGTGGAGTCCTGGCTGGAACCTGGATGGAGGTATGTTCACACACTCAGGTTTTAAATGCACACATCAGCTAGGGACTGCCTTGGTCAGGGCAACCGTGACGAGGTGAGGCAGCTTGCGTATATTTTTTGCAAAAAACGTACAGACCAATAGCCCTGCTTTTGATACTTTTTTGATAGCACTCGCTACAAACTGGAAAAAATATTTATAATAAACAGAGAGCTTTTTGTGTGATTCCTGTGCGGATTTTTTGCACTGATTTTTTTGCAGATTTTGTGGTGGTGGATGAATGCGGTTACTAATCGCATTCATCAGTGTTGGACTACTCATTATTGTTTGGTGAATGTATTTCTCCTGTTCGCAGGAAAGGGAAGTGACCCACCCTTCCCCTATGAGTAGTCCACACACAAGCTGTTTCACAGGTAAAAAGCCCACAGAGTGGAGTCCTGGCTGGAGCCTGGATGGAGGTATGTTCACACACTCAGGTTTTAAATGCACACATCAGCTAGGGACTGCCTCGTTAGGGCAACCGTAACGAGGTGAGGCAGCTTGCGTATATTTTTTGCAAAAAACGTACAGACCAATAGCCCTGTTTTTGATACTTTTTTGATAGCACTCGCTACAAACTGGAAAAAATATTTATTATAAACAGAGAGCTTTTTGTGTGATTCCTGTGCGGATTTTTTGCACTGATTTTTCTTTGCAGATCTTCTTGGACTGGTCAACTAGTCAGTGCCATTGCTTGGCAGTTGGATGGCATTTAACCCCTAAAACCGATTTAATTAACAGTCAAGAGCCTCGAGTGTCAACTCACAGTACAGTATCTCTTCTGGTGCCATCTAGCCTCTGTTCAAGTGGTGTTACTTGAAGCTGCCTTATTACTTGTCTTCTTCTGGTTTAAACTTGATCTGTTCCTAGAATCAGCCTATGTCTCTCTATTGGTTCATCACTGAAGTTCTAATCCGGTTTTGATGTAATTTTACCTGACCAGTCTATAGTAGTGTTCAAGTTTGATTCACTTCCTTCAGACCACTGTACCAGCTCTGCTGTCCTAGTTCTGATTTTGATCCTATCTGCTTAATGCTCCTATTTTGATAACAGAGTTCTTATCTTGTACTCCTTAACACCCCAGTCCCTTGATCTTGTTCCTGACCTGTCTCAATAATGTGGTCAAGTTTATATAGACCTGTCTCCTCATTGCAGTATGAATTCAAGGTTTTATTCATGAAAAAAAACATAACAAAGCAAGGTTCATTGAAAAAATTAGGACAATTGCTCTTTTTAATTTTCAGGTTGTCAAAGGTGAAAGTGCAAATGCCACAGGACAATTTGGAGCTACCCCATACCTAGCAGGCTAGAGAAATCTTGTCTAGCCATCAGAAAGGCAGAGCTACTGTATAATTAAAACTGAGAACTAAAGTCAGCTTGTAGCAACAAGTAATATCCTATATAGTAGCCACTAGAGAATAACAGCCACTAAAGAAAGTCTTGTCTTGCCAGATGATCTTTTTAATCCAGGACAAAAAGAGTTGAAATGGGTATAAACACTACGCTACCGTTAACATTAAAGTACTAGAATGTTAAAACATGTGCAATCTTTCTTTTCTATGCATTTCAGGGTCTACATGTCCCTTCTTCAGGAATAGATCACAAGATTAAATAGGAATTTGGGCCCATACCTCCTGACAGAACCGGTGTAACTGAGCCATGTTTGTAGTCACCTTGCTCACACCTGCTTTTTCACCTTTGCCCATAAATTTTCAATAGGATTGAGATCAGGCTTTGTGATGGCCACTCGAAAACATTGACTTTGTTATCCTTCAGCCACTTTGTAACCAGTTTGGCAGTATACTTTGGGTCATTGTCCATTTGGAAGATCCATTTCTGCCCAAGCTTTAACTTCTGGGCTGATGTCTTGAGATGTTGCTACAGTATTGCCACACAATCTTCTTTTCTCATGGTGCCGTCAATTTTGTGAAGCGCACCAGTCCCTTCTGCAGCAAAACAACCCACAACATGATGCTGCCACCCCAATATTTTACAGTTGGGATGGTGTTCTTAGGCTTCCAAGCGTCTCCCTTTTTCCTACAAACGTAATGATGGTCATTGTGGCCAAGCAGTTCAATCTTAGTTTTAATCTGGCTTTTTTATGTTTCTTTTGGAGTAATATCACAAAGCATTCACTGATCTCAGGGAGACCAGTCCAAGAAAACACTGCGGGCAGCTGGCTAAAGCGCTCAACACAGTGAATTCCTAGGCGCATTGCCTCCTGGGAATTATGAATACGCAAATAGACTCTGTGGAGCCTCGGTTAGGAGTCTCAAACACAGGACTAGCCAGATATCCCTCCAGTGAAGGACCCAGCCATGGGGTGGCTCCTTGTGGAGAACACCATAACCACCATGTTAAGTGCCTTTTGCATATACTCTTGTACATTGCCATTTGGAAGATCCATATCCATGCCCAAGCTACTGTTGGGCTGTTGTCTATGAATTACTCCACAGTAGTTGCCACATGAACATTCTTTTGCATGATGCCGTCATTTGTGAAGTTCACCTAGTCCTTCTCAGCAAAAAACCGACAAAAGGGCCACATTAACATGGTTGGTATGGTGTTCTCTCCAAAAGCCCCCTTTTTCCTTTCCGTTGAGGGGTATTTGGCCTCAGTTCCTTGTTTGATCTACGGCTTTATTTGATTTTCTTTTGGAGTAATGGCATTTGGCAACGCGCGAGCGATTTTGAGAAGATGCTTTGAATGATTTTCCAAAGCGGCAGGAACAGGAGAATTTTGAACGAGATCGTTCAAAAAGGTTGTCGCACTGAACGATGTGGCTTCTTCACAGGTCCTTAATTGGATGACAAACGATAGATTTGAGGTCAGGATCTCATTTTTGTGATGACCGTTCCAACGTTTTTATCATCCTACATCGTTCGTTTACACGCAAGGGCAACTAACGATATCGTTGAAATGTTCACAAATCCGTGATGTTTCAACGATATCCTTAACGATATCCTTGTGTGTGAAGCGGCCTTTACTCACAGGGGCTGATTACACTCCACAACGCTGTCGATGCTGATACCAGCACCTCTGGGTCTCCCTCTGGACTCCTTCTCTAATGCCTTCTTCAACCGCCTCCTCTTGTGCAGGTTGTAGCAGCAGCTTCGGTATCCATGGTTACAGACACTCATATGTTGCTGTCTAATGATCCCTAGTGACCATACTGTTACTGCAGTAGCAATTCATTCATTTAAAGGGCAAGAGCAGTATTAACACTTACTGATATTGACATGCTACTGCTGCAAAATAGCTTCGTGCGACAATCTAATCGGTCTGGACTGGAGTTGTGTGTGACCATGCATGCGCTTCTGTGTAGTGGCTTGGTTAAGGCTGATGCTTTTTTTCTGTGCCTTTTCCGTTGTGATGCTATCTTTCCTTTCCATGTCAACTGCACTCTTTTTGAGATTGCCCATCTTGGCATAGATTTTCAGTGATCAACCAAAATTAGCTTAAATTCTCACATTGTGTTTAAGGGTGCTTTCACACGCTGCGTATTTGCTGCATTTTTTTACGCGCAAGCTATCACAAACAAGGAGTGGAACAATCAGAAGAAAAGTATAATAGAACAAATGCTCCACGTCTGGATTTAATCACCCACTCCGGTTTGTGATGAGCTCGCGCTTAAAAAACTGCAGAAAACACGCATCATGTGAACTCACCCAACTGTCTCTTGTAATGTATACGATGTCCTATAGGTGGTGCTGTTTTTTGGACAAAATTACAAACACTTGCCGCTTCAACGGGTCCAGCGGCAAGTGCTGCGAAACGGCGAGCCGTCGTCCGCCGACCCCCACTCCCTCTCCCCGCCTGATTTGTCTACGCTAACCAAAGGAGATGAAATAAAGGATTTCTTGGCATCTAAAAGGGTGAGTGCCACTTTTTTTCTACTTGCGGATGAATAGTATATATATATACTGTATATAAATTAATATTATTTATTTTTTAAACCGCACCACTGCCTAGGTGAATGCAAAACTCCCATGAAAACTGGCAAAGCTCCAATAAAAGATATAAACAACTAAAAAAAGAGGCAGCACATCCAAAATAATGAAACAATGAGGACAGCAGCTACATTACAGCTCTCTGTTGAGGTAGGCTTCATAAAGAGCTTAACAATTGGTGGTAATGTTGAGGAGTGGAAGACCCATTTAAACTTAATTTCAAAGCAATTTTCAATACTTTTGCAAAAGTACTAAGTTATTCAGCTACTTAGCGCGCACATTGTAGACTTTCTTTTGAACGCTACTGTGTGCCCAGAAGGAGCACCTGCAGTGCAATAAACCATAAAACAATAAGTAAACAGCATTACAAAAAGTAGAAAAGAAGAAAAAGGAATTTAAAGCTAAGAGTCGAGTGTAAAGCTGTCAGGAAACATTTCCATACTGAATGCATTCACAGTTACTTCTCCGAAAAAGATAGTATACCTGTCAGTAAGTGTGTGCTGTGGGTATAGTGTGGAAGAGCCAACACATGAATCACTGGAGGGTTAATAAGATAATTTATCATAACTCTACCTGACAAAAGATGTATAATGTTGGACTTTCAAATGAAATAGCCATAAAATCATCTTTACCATCCCCACGCCTATACTGTAGTTCATGCTCACTGCCTAGTATCTATGCTCTTTCTAAAGCAAGCTCTCATCTTGTCTGCTGCACTAAGGATAATGAATTACTGTACATAAGCTCAGGGAATGGTGCTCATATTCATCCAACCTGCTAATAATGATGACCATGTCTTGATACTACTACAGGGAGACTCCCAAAAGGAGCAGCTATAAATATTACATTGTCTACTTTGTGCAAGCCCATTGTTGTGACACCAAATGCCCCCCAGCTCGCTGCGGAGAATTTTCTCAGCTGTAGAAATTGCCATTTTGAGCGTGGTTCGAGGTTGATGGCTACACACTGGATCTTCAACATTCATACTATTGAAATGCAAAATCAGAAAGGCTTTTTACAGCAATTGCTCCGATGCGTTTCAGACAGTATTCATTAGACTGAACACAATTAAATTCGTAGCTCCAGACGGTTCCGGTCATCTTTTGTAGGGGTTTGCATATGGAATACATTACACTACGGAGTGTACAAGTCATTAGATTCACTACTATTGTCAGCATAAAGGTTTGCTACAAAGTAATAGCAAATAATAATAATCATCAGATTCTAATGTCAAACTCAACAGTTGCCACTGGGCAATCACCAATGATGAGCAATCTCCTTCAAATGATTGATGATTGACCAATACATAAAAATTAATATTTTGTATCATTCATCTCATCTTCACACATCCCACAAAGAGAATTTTATGAGGGAAAAAGGACAAAAAAAACCGATAATTGTAACAATTAAATGTAAACCAACAAGCAGTGATCAACTTGCTCTATGGTCAATCAGAGCTCGTTATGGGCAATTTATCTGCCTACATTAAAGGGTCTTTACAAAGAGATGATAGGATTTATATATTGTCATTATTATTATAAATAATACAATTCTTGTTAGTAATAATTAACTATCTTCCTTATTTATTGTAATTTTGAACCTTTACTTTTTTATATCCTCAAGCACTATAGAACTTCACAGAAATGTGTACAGACATTCCTTTTTATGAGATGCCGCAATCAATTTATAAAGGTTGATAATTTTGTTTAAAGTAAGGCTAGCCATAAACAGTGAGATGTCAAAGCAACTCCTCCACGCCAGAGAGATATCTACCGCCGTTCACAGACTCCTGCTGAGTTAGAAGCGCTGCTGGCACAGTGGGGCCACACATCAATGCAACATGTTGTATTATAGCATTATAGCACTTTTGATCTTCCTCACTCATTGAACTCCAAACTCCTAGGATGTATGCAGAAACTTAATTTATTGAAATAGCTATTGTGGCATCCAAACAAACACGGAAACATATCTATACTTTATAAAATCTTCTAAAACTTGTGTCTATATGATTGTTATTCTGTTATTCGGCACAAGAACTATAACACACATTTGTAGTTTCTTTGCTGTCGCTAAGATCAGATTGTCCAGTTTCTCTATACGGTATAAGAAGTGTCGCCATCTCACAGCACACTTTCCGACATCACACCACTGACGTTAATGACATTGTAACAAAATATAAAGATAAAGAAAACATCAGGCTTCACACACCATACAAGGGACTAATTCATCGCCTTCGTCTCTCCAATAACCACCATGAAACACAGCGTGACACACCTAACAATTACATCCAGCGAGAACCCAAGCAATCCAGACGCGAGAGGAATCCCTGCCCTAAAGGACGCCAGTCATCACGTCACTAGAACACAGAGAAAACAGCAGAATTGTCTCATTCTTTTGCAAATATCGCTGAAATTTAATGTGTCTAGCTGCAAATTAATCTAATAACCTGTCAAGAATTTCAATGCAAAGAGAAATAAGTAACCGATATAGTCTATTATGTTATACATTTATAAATGACATTGGTCAAGTCTTGGACTACCCATAATTTCATATTCAGTCTGTACAGAGAAAAAAGCCTTTGATGCTGCTCAAAGATTTTGGTTATTGCCTAGTTCGAAGCTAAGGACCATTAAAATCAACAACATAGAGTTTAAAGGGGAGACTGTCACGTGCAATAAATATTAAAAGCTGTTGTTCTCCTGAATGTTACTCTTTTGCCTTTGCTTCTGGTCTCACCGTTCCCGAGATCTGGCCGCCTCTTAGTTGTATGTAAATGTAGTCTTGTTAGCCAGAGGGAATGTCATCTTCAACCCTTGTCAGTGGGCATCTTTATGAAAAGGCCACCCCCTTTGGTAAGATGACTACATTTTCATACAAGGAAGACGGGTCGTATCTTAGCAATGGAGAGACACAGGAACAAAAGGGAAACAAATGAAGATTCAGAAGAACAGAAGCATGTAAAAGAATTACATATTTAACAAGTGACAGGTCCCCTTTTAAGGAGGTTTCCCATAACGGGCTGAGAGGGACTGCTCTAGTCAGTCACACATACTCTGAATGGAGCCGTGGGAGTAGTTCAGAAATGCTTCAGGTACATGTGCACTCAATGTGGTCCTGCTTTTAATGCATTCAGGAGGCCGTAATGGCCAGCGTATATAAAAAACATAGAGTGTGACTGCCCCATCTGAGATGCCATGACGTGGCGAGGTAGCTCAAAGAATTGATCAATTCAATTATTTGCTAAATGTCTCAGTTTAAAGTACAGTTAGAAATTAATATGTGCATATGCACCTTTTGTATTGGTGCTAATCACAGGCAGCGCTGGTTTCTGGCTTTTTTATTTGAATGGAGCACTATCACACATGCTCAGTTCATGTCATGCTGGAGACCCTCATTCTAGTAATGCTATATTGTAAGCTACTTTCTAATATACCTGCATTAAAAAATTCCTACAGTTCCCTATCTACACTATCTAACTGATATTCTATTTTTTTTCTAGTTCCTGTTTGATAACAATTCATTTGAGAATACCAGTGCATGCTGGGATTCTCAAACAAAGTGTGATCAGGGCATAGCTGTGACCACAGACTCTGACCCCTCCCTGAAGCAAAGTGTAATCATGATACTTGATTCAGGGGCTGGTTTGTCAGTCTGTGTCCCTCCCTGCTCTGTGCCTGCTGGCCCTTTCTGCGCTGCGATCTGTGTAATATGCGATCTGCACAGTACACAGTGCTCATTGTTACCTACTTAGATCTGTAATAATCAGCCAGTAACAGAACAGTGTCTATCCTTGCCTTCAGGAGACCAGTGATTACACAACAGAGGCAACGCTAGTCTCTTGCATGTCAGGTATAGATACCTCTCTGTAACTGGCTGATCATTACAGATCTGAACAGATAACAGCAGCACTAGGAGGACAGCACAGGGACAGCATGCACAGCGCAGTGACAGCATAAACAATGCAGGGAGGGACAGACAGGAACAGACCAGCCCCTGAAATGAGCATCATGATGACACTTTGTTTTAGGGAGGGGTCAGAGTCTGCAGTCTCTGCCACTGATCTGCACTCGATGACACTTTGTTTGAGTATCCCAGCATGAATTGGGATTCTCAAATGAATCATCATCAGAGAAAAACTAGATAAAAATAGAATAGTAGTCAGATAGTGTTGTTAGAGAACGGTAGAGAATTTTTAATACAAGTATATTAGAAAGTAGCCTAGTTTATGGCATTAAATAAATAGGGATTTGAATAATATTTCCTTTTGCCTTGGGACCACCCCTTTAACTAGATTTTCATGTCCTGACTACCTTCAGAGCAAACCATCCAAATATACTTAAATCTTTACCTCAATTTTTTTTGTCACTTTAACCCTAATGGCCACTTTACACACGGCAACAGGAAGATAGAAACCGGCAGGTGTCGGAGACAATTGTACCTTTTAACTTCAAAACACCTTGCAGATACCTGAATTACACGCAGCCACTTCAAGGTGTTTTGAAGGTAAAAGGTACAATTGTCTCGACACCTGCAGGTTTCTATCTTCCTGTTGCTGCGTGTAAAGTGGCCATAATATTTTTGAGGTATTGATAAGGTTGGTAGCAAGATAAAAGCCTTTGCTTACCAGCACATGACCTTAACTTTTTCTATTGACTGTGGAAGGTGTAGCAGATTTTCTGGAAAGAGACTGAGCAGCACAGGCTTGCAGTACCAAGCACAGCCAAAACAATTACTTGCACTATCCGGAGCAAACAATGAAAGAGATGTAGTCTCCATAGCTAGTTGATCAGTTAGGGTTTTTCAACTTTTACTGCCAATTTGATATTCATGCTCATCAATATCAAACCCAAAACAAAACCCCTTTAAAGAGAAACTCCAGGGAGAGAAACTTTTTTTTTTAATTATCCCAGCCCTCCAACATATTGTAGCTGAGCTGTATACTGCAGTTCTAGAATGTTTTAATTGCTTATAAATTAATCAAATCTTATCTGCTTCTCAGTCCTCACCCCTCCCTAATAGGACAATAGGTGACAGAGCAGATTCGGCAGGGGGGCATGCCAGGGGTGTGACTGGGCATTGCCGCTGGCCCTGTGCTCTCACTATATGCTAGCCCCCACTCTATATGCCTGCAGTATATATCACTGTACTCTACTGACCTAACAGTGACACACTAACACCAGCTCAGGAGAGTCGTGCAATACATACAGCAGGCATATAGAATGTGGGTGGCATGTAGAGAGAGAATGGGGCTAGCAGCCATACCCACACAATGCCTCCTGTTCATTATTATGGGGTTGGAATGAAGAATGATCATGTAGCCCCCCAGCGGCAATGCCCCCACCACACACCCTTGCTCTCAGGAGCCGCATGAAGCTTTCTCTGTTGTGTGAATTATTGTTCCCTGAGGGAGGGGTGAGGGCTGAGGAGCAGATATGATTTTGCTAATTTATAAGTGTTCTAAATATCCTATAACTGTATTGGACAGCTCAGCTTCATCATGTAGGAGGACAGGGACATTGCAACAAATTTTGCAGATGTATTTGCAGAGAACCGTGTAGAGTTTGGCCATTTTTTCCATCTTCCATCCAGTATAGCAACCTATGGTGTATTGGGATGTGTAAAACCTTTTGATTGTATGTATGGTAGCTCCCTGTTTTGTATTGACATAGCTATAATTATTAACAACAGTGAATTCTGAACCCAATTGGTTTTGTGCCATCAGTTTTGCTTGTAAGTGGCTGCTGACTTTTTGCTGCACAGGCCATTTTCTTCCTTCATTAATTTTTGATCAAGAGACATAATTAACATGTTTTGGAGCTATCTTAATGTTGAATTGGAGACAAATATGATATCATTTTGGCACTGACTTGGACCAAATATAAGGCTATGAATTCAATTGAAAAAACCTTGTATTCCATAATGTTCATGAATATTGTTAATAATTTCACTTATCTTAATGAGAAGATATAGAGAAATATAAATATAGGTGAGAAAACTTTCTATAATCAATACAATGACCCCCGTATGTCTTCAATATCTTCTGATGGCACAACAGGCTTATCATTAGATGTGACGGTGTCTGCAGTCAGACAGTCACGGGTCAAGTCAATAATGAAATGCATATGGATTTGGATTTTACACAAGAGGCATCTTTGTAAAGCGTCTACGACTGAAGTTATTTCAAGACGTAACAATTCCAAGGTGTTTGAAGTGAAGGCAACTCCACTCCCCCAATGCTTCTGTTGATATGTCCCCCACAGTGTGTCAGACACTTTGACAGTGTGAAAAGGCTGCATTGAGCTGGAGAGATCAAGTTCTGTCCAAGAGACAATAAGGAGGAATCAGGAATGGAGCTGGCCCGGGAGATGGAGAACACTCCATTGTTAGTAGCCTTTTGTTATTTCAGTAATCACTGCTAATGCCCCGGAAAAAAGAATACTTCGTTTTGGATGAAGTCAGTCTATTGAGCCACTGCAATGAATGTCTTTAAATTAACGACAACTGTAGTCACAATATAGAAAATATTTTTCCACATTTTCCTGGAAAAAAAATAGTTCTTTGAGAACAGTAGTGGAGTTAATAAGCAGGGCTTCAACATGGCTCTGATTTTTTAAAACATATTTGTTGTATAAGAAATAGAGCTACTGATACTGTGTTCAGTAGAATAGAGAATGCCTTATTCCCTTCAATGTGGGTAAGCTACAATCCATGGACAGGAGTAAGGAAACTCTTCTACCTAATCTTGTACAATATATTTACAAAACATTACTAGCATCAAAATGGGATCCAATCAGAGGATGGACAAATATCTGATTGCAGACTGCCTTGGTGCTCCCAAAATTCTTTGGTTGGCTTCACACCATGTTTTTCAGGATCTGGAGCTGAGATGGATATCCCTGGATCCGATTTCAGCCCCATAGTATCCCTATGGGGCTGGATGGAGCCGGATGGCAGTGATTTGCTAACTGATTTCCATCTGTCCAGGAGTCGGGAGGATTCAGGAGAATGCGGATTTTCTCCCAGACACAAAATCGCAGCTTGCTGCAATTTTCTGTCCAGGGCAAAAATCTGCACAAATGTGGTTGCGTTTGAACGCATGCGTTTTTAGCCAGCGCATAGAAAATGTTGCGCTGAGTAAAAACGGATGTGTTCAAACGCAACTGCGGTTTGCAATGCGTTTTTACTGTGTTTGCATGCGTTTTTCCTATACAAGTCTTTGGGTACATTAATGCATGCGTTTCAATGCATTTTTCAGCAAAAATGCAGTGAAAAATGCATTACTCCAAAACGCAAAGCACAGCTCAGATTTGCACTTAGCTTAACTTTTTGTTTTCTTTATGGTCTGTGGTATTTAGAGAGCATCCAAAGAGTAAGGCTATGTTCACACTGGCCATTTTTCATCCATTTTTTGGTGCTTTTTTTTTTTAACTTGCACCAAAAACAGATCAGTCACTGCGTCTGCCAACAAAGTGATTGGGATTTTCAATTCACTGTGCAGATGTCAGCGATTTTTGACTGCTGCACTAGAGGTGCAGAAAGCACATTCAGAAAATAATGAGCATGTCAAATAGTGCTCTGTTTTTCTGGTGTGCTTTTCATACCACCAACGCTCCATTACTTACCATCCCTGATGATCCCACGGTGAGCTCTGGCCATGTCTTCCTTCCGGGTATCGGCAGGACCTGTGGGTACGGTACTGATTGGACCTACCCATCTTACTCAACCTGAGAGTCACATGCTGCAAGGTCCTGTAAGTACTCGTACTACTCACAGGTCCTGCCGGTGCCCGGAAGGAAGACTATGGCCAGGGTCACATTTGCGCTTTGACCCTGGCCTGCCGGATTCCGGTTTAAACTTAGAAATTTTTCCAGCACCGCATAGCGTTAACGCTATGCGGTGCCGGAAAACGCTGCCCTTAGTTACCCGCTGTGTACCTTAACGACCTGTCACACAGGCAGAGGCTCGGAGTGCGCTTTACAGCGCCGCACAGGAAACGGTTGACACGGTTTCCTGTGTGGCGCTGTAAAGCGCACTCCGAGCCTCTGCCTGTGTGACAGGTCGTTAAGGTACACAGCGGGTAACTAAGGGCAGCGTTTTCCGGCACCGCATAGCGGTAACGCTATGCGGTGCTGGAAAAATTTCTAAGTTTAAACCGGAATCCGGCAGGCCAGGGTCAAAGCGCAAATGTGACCCTGGCCATTGTCAGAGCTCACAGTGAGATCATCGGAGAGGGTAAGAAAGTGAGTGCATGTCTCTGTCTGTATGTGCCTGTCTGTGTCCCCCAAACACGTTGCAAAAAAGCAACATAAACAGATGATGCGTTTATAATTCTTTTTTGCAAAAGAGGATCCATGTTTGGTGCAGAAACTGCACCACAATCAAATCAACAACAACAGAGCACAAACGCTCTGAGTGAATGAGGCCTAAGGCCCTAAAGTATAATAAGAAACATTGAATTTGCATTGAACAACTTTGCTTCAAATTATACTTTTGTATAAAATCCACGTGCTTTGCCTTGTGTGAATCTCAGCTGATCCACTCATCTTTAGTTAGAACTATATTTCTTATTTTCATATCATTCATTTTGGAGAATAAAAGTCACAAAATAGTATAGAAAAAAAAGTATGAGGTCTAAAAAGTCCACTCCTGCCCTGTGTCGTGTATATTTGAGTGCAGAGATTATCTGAACGTTCAAAATAAGATTAACTGCAATAGAGTCACTTGTCTGTAAATTGGGTACAAAAGCCATTCTCATCCAGACAGCTGTTTAATAGCACTCTCTTTGTCACTCGAGTGTCAGTTATGTCTCACACTTTGTGTGGCCTTAAGACACTAAAACACTACAAAGAGTCAAGTAAGTCATGTTCCAAATATTTGTTGATAACCGGCCAGCAGCACCTTCCGTCATTCCTCATATCAGGGAATAAAGTGCTCGGTAATGATAGGCTAAGACCGGGGATTTAGAGGGCTGGTTTCTAGTCTCGGAGCGGACTTGCTGTCTAATCTAACCACACAGTGCACATTACATTCTCTCTTTTCCAATTATTAATGGCTGGTAAAAGAGGTGATTTTTCCACCGACATAAATGTATATCATAAACTATATTGATTTACTTAGATATTTATACCATGAAAAACAATAGAAAATGGATAAATGTGGGAATTCTGGTACTATTATATCCAGTGATTATACAGAATAGCAAAGAGAAAAGATAGTAGAGGGAACATTGCAGACTAATTTACATCTGTCTGGAGTCTAGATCCCACTGACAGACCACAGACGACTATAAACTGCAACCCTACAGTGTGCTCAAGGTTCCTAGGGAAAACTGAGAGAAAATTAAAATCTCTACT
The DNA here is from genome assembly GCA_033576535.1 of Allobates femoralis. NCBI lineage: Eukaryota > Metazoa > Chordata > Amphibia > Anura > Aromobatidae > Allobates > Allobates femoralis. The sequence goes on from JARQOC010000003.1 coordinate 135,357,989, forward strand.
GACACTCCTGCACAGTATGCCAACGTCTGAAGATTAGGGGTGGGTAAAGAAAGCAGAAGACTCCTGTGCCAAAAAGTACAGTATGTAGGATCTGTAATGCTCAATAGCAAATTTTTTCAAGTACAATTATTAGCATGGTACCAGCACTCACTTTTAATTAATGCCATATCTTAGTACAGCTGTCAATCGTCAGCTCCGTTTGTGAATCTACAACTATAAGAATGCTGGTCGTTGTAGTTCCATAATAGCTGGAGAGTAGCAGGCTGCAGACATTCATCTTATAAATGTGCCATAATCTGTTATAATGAAGAACGTTGCTTAAACGGTTAATAATCAGCATACCTGTGTTGGCCACTAGGGGGTGTTAACTGCATTTGTAATTGTACAGCTTAAAGTAAATTTAAAGGGAACATGTCACGATAGCTGGGGGGGGGGAGTAGCTGTCTGGGAGCCGCTCTAGAGTCAGCTCTCTCCCTATGATTCCTGGTCAGCTTTTCAAACTATGTCTTTCTTTTCTGAAATGCTGCAGCATTTCAGAGAAAGTCATATCTGGTTGCAGTTGAGCAGCCAGGCTCTATTTTATGCTGCCTGTGGTTTGGGTAGTATGAATCTAGCGACTGGTTCCCTTTGAAGATATTCTCTCAACATATTGCTTCAGGAGCACACTGCTCCCCATCCTCTTGGTTTCCTTTTTGTTGAGCACTGATGCAGTTTTCCTTATTGACATTTTAACCATACCGTAGGCATAAACGGCACGCTATCCCATGCTCCAGGCCGACACACCTTTGCTTCTGCTGCCGCTAAGCAATTTATTGGCATTGAAGCTGGCTGCTCTAGATTAAAAAACTTGCACACACTGAATTCTGGCCACTTCTGATTGATGGCAAAAAAAAAAACTCCTCCATTCTTGAAAATGCAGATGATTTCTATTATTATGATTATTCTATTTTGTTGTTTTTGCAAGAACTTTGCAATTGTAACCATTTATGATGTTGAGACAATACCTTCAATTTTCAGTTTACCCAATCATGTACATTGAACAACCCTATATACTGCATAACACAGAGATTCCTGCTCATCATTCCTTAGTAAGAAGGTAGACAGGAGCTAAGGAGTTGTGGAGGTCACATTACAGCAGTAGTGTTCAGAGTACATGTTAGTCCAGTTATGGGATGAGGTAAAAGACTTGTAAGAAAGCTCAGTCCCATGTTTCTATGTGTCTCTTGTTTCCTCACCCTGCTTCTAACTCTTCTTTCTGTTCTCTCCACACAGTTTAATAGATGTTACCTGACATCTCACCATGCTGACAATCTTTGTTTTGAGCAAGACAGACTTGAGCTATTATTCAGCATGGATGTTAACTAATAGGTGAGGGTTGTGGGTGTGATTAATGTCTCTTAAATGGAGATAAAAAAAGCTTAGTTCTCTAAGGCTAGGGTCAGACTTGCATCTGCCCTGAGCCTGGGGAATCCGTTAAAAACTTAGTGCCTGGCAGGAGCAGCGCATGGCATTAACAGAATGTAACGCTGCCTGCTGTATGCCTCACTATGGTAATGTGATGCTTACCACAGCCGGTGGCTCCACAGCGAATCGCCTGATATGCGCTTTTGTCCACTCTAAACTGATAATTCTGCAGTTATTCTATGTGACTGTAGATTTATCAATCCTCCCGGTGCGATTTCTATACCAGGAATGGACTGCAATTATTTGATATGCATGTTCCTGGCCAGAACCCAATTAGTGGGTGAGACCTTGCTCAATACAAATGTATAGAGCAGGGCTGCACCCACTAGACAGCCGCTCCTACCAGTCGGACGCACCCGCTTCATACTGTATTGAGCGAGGTTGTTCCCATTAGTTGTGTTGTTGCCTGAAAATTGTGGTCTGTTCCCGACTTAGAAACAGGTGAATCCTTGCAGCACCCAGTGCGGGAGCTGGGAGGATTGATAAGCTTAAAGTCACATTGATGACTGTGAAATTATCTATTTTAGACTGGACAACTCCTATAAAATGATGAATATACCACAGTGCAGCAACATATAATTATGCAGAGAATTTTAACTCAACACCCAATTATATAAGTTCAATGGCCTTTGTTATCTTAAGAGTCAACATTATGATTTCTTACTTGTGTGTTAGTTTAAGAAATGCTACATCTGTACATAAAAATGGATGTCAGAATGAAGCCTAAGTAAGAGTAATCGATAGATACATAATAGATAACCCAGCGCTATGATATTGAGTAATGACACATAACAAAGGTATCACACTGAATAAAGCGCTTGTTTAGATAAACCACTCATCACCTACATCCTAGAAATAAAGCACTCTCATTTTTATATTGGAGAGGTACAAAGACTTCTAAAGCCTCGTTTTTCCTCTAGTGTCTACTGCAATTGCACTTTAGGATTATTAAAATGGTAAAGAAGACAGATGACATAAATAAAAGGTTGCACGTAGGACAGATATGCACAATGCAGAGGAAAATGACTGTTAAAAAAAGATTAGTTATAGTTTAACTGCTGTGCATCATATGAATCCCGGCATCAGCTCAATGAGAAAATGTGCAGAGTAATTTATATACATCCTGCAGGTAAATCAGTTTATGAGATTCTGAACTTTAATTTCCGTTCAATAATTCAAGCAGTCATACATAATGGTTCACATTTATGAACGCTCCGAGCACTGTAAGGTATATGTATAGATAGAAAAAACATCCAAACATGTAGATCAACATGTATGTTGGAAGCGGTGTGATATGAGCAAGTGCTCAGGTGGTATAAACAGGTATAGTGTGAATTGCCAAAATTGAACAGATTCTAAGTAATATGGATCTGAATGTAAGGGCCTTTGATGTGGAGAGATACTTGTATGATATAATTCAATGCATCTAATATACTGGACTAAAATGTATTATTCTTGGCTTTTACTTGTAAGAGAACCGAATTGGGGAAAGGTGGAAGATTTGTATTAGAAAACCCCCAATATTTATGGAAATGTATGGATAGAACCAAACTAAGGCACTGCCACAACGCGTTTCAACAACAGTCTGTTGTCTTCCTCATGTGGATTTTCACCTGAGGAATCCAACAGACTGTTGTTGAAACGCGTTGTGGTAGTGCCTTAAGAGGTTTGTTATTCCTAAAGGAATCCCTTTGTGTATGTGCCCCAGCCCTCCCCCAGATAAGCACATAATATTATATCCTTCTTCTTGAACACTAGGGCCTTTGCCATTGAGTGATAATTGTATTATATAGTGCAAGGCATCTTGTATACTGGTCTAAAAAGCATTATTCGTGGCTTTTACTTATAAGAGAACCCATTTGGGGGAAAGGTGGATGATTAGTAAGACACCCAATAATTATGGAATTGTATTGATAGAAGCAAGTAATGTTGATAATCTTTGTTCATTATGGGACATTCGTACATAATGACTTGCATTTATGAAAGCACCGAGCCCTGAAAGGTATGTACTGTAGACAAACAATACATCTAAACATTTATATCAACATATATGTTAGAAGCGGAGTGATGTGAGGAAGCACCCACGTGATATAAACAGGTATAGTGTGAATGGCTAAAACCTTCACAGATGCTAAATGATATGGATCTGAACGCTAGGGCCTTTGACGTGAAGTGATAATTGTATGATATAGTTCAATGCATCATGTATACTGGCCTAAAAAGCAATATTTGTGCCTTTAACTTGTAAGAGAGCCTAACAGAGGGAAAGGTGGATGATTAGCACTAGAAAATGCCCAATAATTATGGAAACATATGGATGAAAGCAAGTAATGTTGACGATCGCTGTTAATTATGGACAATTTATTTCCCAATGTTAAAGAACCCTAATAACTAGACATAGGCAATGGCAGACAGAACTGGATAAGTTTCCTGAGGCTTCTAGTGCAGAGTTTAGACCTTATTCTAACAGAGTAATTACAAGGTAGTATAAAAGTGTGTTTTATTTAAAATAATATAATTAGTATAAAACATATTTTCGGAAGATACTACTGTGGAAAGTTGTGCAAAAAACTACTAGAAAAAAGCAGCATAAAAAAATTCACCATGTATGCCAAAAGCAGAATCAAAATGCACTCTCAGGCTGCAGTCAGAGCCCATATGTGAAGCAAGCCCAGCTGCAGGCTGATATATCACCTCTACCAACAAGATGTGGGAGGCGATCTGCCATGCATACACTGAGCCTGCTTAAATGTCTTGGCCATTGCATGAACCAAAATCCCATTTGTAAAAGTTTTTTATTCATCATATAAGAGACTTTTTGCACTTTTTATCTATCCAGGTTGCAGTTGGGCCCTTAGGGGTGCCATTCATCTAGTGGTGCAGAGGTATCGTACTGTGCGACCCATCGCTCAAGCAGCGGCGCAGGATGGGTCACTTTCAGACACTCTGCATCAACTGTATCTGTGTGAATGGTGCTCTAAGCAGGCTCAGTGTATGCATGGCAGATCACCTCCCACATCTTGTTGGTAGAGGTGATATATCAGCCTGCAGCTGGGCTTGCTTCACATATGGGCTCTGACTGCAGCCTGAGAGTGCATTTTGATTCTGCTTTTGGCATACATGGTGAGTTTTTTATGCTGCTTTTTTCTAGTAGTTTTTTGCACAAGTTTTTGATAGGACTGATGAGCATGGGATCCCTTGTCGTGGGTCATCAGCTTAAATGTCTTGGCCATTGCATGAACCAAAATCCCATTTGTAAAAGTTTTTTATTCATCATATAAGAGACTTTTTGCACTTTTTATCTATCCAGGTTGCAGTTGGGCCCTTAGGGGTGCCATTCATCTAGTGGTGCAGAGGTATCGTACTGTGCGACCCATCGCTCAAGCAGCGGCGCAGGATGGGTCACTTTCAGACACTCTGCATCAACTGTATCTGTGTGAATGGTGCTCTAAGCAGGCTCAGTGTATGCATGGCAGATCGCCTCCCACATCTTGTTGGTAGAAGTGATATATCAGCCTGCAGCTGGGCTTGCTTCACATATGGGCTCTGACTGCAGCCTGAGAGTGCATTTTGATTCTGCTTTTGGCATACATGGTGAGTTTTTTATGCTGCTTTTTTCTAGTAGTTTTTTGCACAAGTTTTTGATAGGACTGATGAGCATGGGATCCCTTGTCGTGGGTCATCAGCTTAAATGTCTTGGCCATTGCATGAACCAAAATCCCATTTGTAAAAGTTTTTTATTCATCATATAAGAGACTTTTTGCACTTTTTATCTATCCAGGTTGCAGTTGGGCCCTTAGGGGTGCCATTCATCTAGTGGTGCAGAGGTATCGTACTGTGCGACCCATCGCTCAAGCAGCGGCGCAGGATGGGTCAATTTCAGACACTCTGCATCAACTGTATCTGTGTGAATGGTGCTCTAAGCAGGCTCAGTGTATGCATGGCAGATCGCCTCCCACGTCTTGTTGGTAGAGGTGATATATCAGCCTGCAGCTGGGCTTGCTTCACATATGGGCTCTGACTGCAGCCTGAGAGTGCATTTTGATTCTGATTTTGGCATACATGGTGAGTTTTTTATGCTGCTTTTTTCTAGTAGTTTTTTGCACAAGTTTTTGATAGGACTGATGAGCATGGGATCCCTTGTCGTGGGTCATCAGCTTAAATGTCTTGGCCATTGCATGAACCAAAATCCCATTTGTAAAAGTTTTTTATTCATCATATAAGAGACTTTTTGCACTTTTTATCTATCCAGGTTGCAGTTGGGCCCTTAGGGGTGCCATTCATCTAGTGGTGCAGAGGTATCGTACTGTGCGACCCATCGCTCAAGCAGCGGCGCAGGATGGGTCACTTTCAGACACTCTGCATCAACTGTATCTGTGTGAATGGTGCTCTAAGCAGGCTCAGTGTATGCATGGCAGATCGCCTCCCACATCTTGTTGGTAGAGGTGATATATCAGCCTGCAGCTGGGCTTGCTTCACATATGGACTCTGACTGCAGCCTGAGAGTGCATTTTGATTCTGCTTTTGGCATACATGGTGAGTTTTGTACTGTGGAAAGTTGCTGAAGAAGACTTGACAACAAGTCCTTTATTTCTCCTACTCCAGGGTTTATATATTTTTTTAATCCACCATACTGTACCAGAGATGTGGGCCTATGTATCTTTCTATTGTCTTTTCCAAGAGGGCGTTGCTTACATTATGTATGGGGACATTTCTTTTTAGGCCTTGGTTCCACTTGTGTTGTAAACTAATGAATAAAATCTGATTAAATATCGGATTGCACTCGAACAATTATAAATCAATGAGGCATTGTCCACCTGCTATTTTTCCTCAGCCAAAATCGTGCCAAGGAAAAAATAGGAGCGAGTCACAGATCACCCACACACCCATACAAGTGTATAGGTACATGTGAAACATCGTAATTCAGTTGGAAGTCACCCGACTGCCCGATATGCTCCGAGGTCTGCAATGCAGGAGATGGAGAGATTAATGTCTTCCCCTCCTCTGCAGCCGTAATCCGATCATAGGAGCCAAGAGTCCCGCAGCAAAGCAGGAGACGAGGGTCATTAGAATATTGTATCCGATGCTCACACATTGCATGCCATACGCCTATGGTACCCCAGCCTTAGGCTGCTGTAAACAATGACCCTTCAGTCAAAACCATAAAAAATGGCACTGCATAAACCCTCATATCTCTGGAACCATATGGTGAATTTAAACAACATAAAAAAGGAAAGAAACAGCAATAAACTAAAAGCATAGAAAAAGGAAGACTGCCAAAGAGCAGTGAACAAATACTACATATGAAGAACGAAAACCGTGCAATTACCCATAGTTTAGGGATTAGCAAATTGATTTGATTCAAATTTTATCAAACTCTCAGATTTCGATGAATAAAACAAATTGCCATTCTATTGCCAAAAAAATGCCTGACAATGTTTGACATGTTGCAGAGGATTGTATCAGTAAGAGGAAAAAAGATTAGCTCACCTACAATAATATTGTAACACTAATAGTAGATTTTCCAGTCTGATCTAAAGTAAACCAGGTCTTTAGTTGTCTTTATAATACTGTATGATGTGCTGCACTTCAGCCAATAATACATATTTCTAAGCCTAACACTCAGGGGTTTTTTAATGTTATGTCAAATGTGACAGCCTAGCTAATCAGGTGTCTCCCATTTGACAGACATGTCTAACTTGCACATTTATTCAGCTATAAACATGCCATATTTTTAAAGCTGCAAAAGGAATCAAACAGTGACAAACACTCTGTTACTTACCATTAAAATATGTGTACTATTAAACGTCAACTGACATTCAGAAGATTGCTACCTGCCTAAAATGTCACTAAACCAAACACGTCACTCTTTTGTCTTAAGCTCCTGTTATACGAGTGATCTCAAGCTGAAACCACTCATTCCAGGAACGGCGTTCCTCCCACAGTGCAATGTACAGAAAGTGTTTAGCAAAGCAAATGCCACATTTTAGGAACAGAACCAGAGTTGAAAATATCTGCTTGTTTGTCTGTTTTGCAAAGTGAAAATACTTCCGACTCCCACTCCTCTAATATTTTTATGCTTGCGTTGATTATCTCATTTTATGCTTTTTGTCTTAGCAGTATTTAAGCAGGACTAGACATAATTAGGTGACTATTCTTGATCAACGTTAACTTTGCAAACATTTTTAACTGGGTACTGTAGATTTAGAGTAGTGGTCCCCAAGCTTGTGGTTGGGAGCTATATGTGGCTTGCAAGTCCAAGGCTGCTTTCACTTCAGCATTTCTTGGCATTTGCAGTAGATCTGGCAGTTTTGCCTGATCGGCCGGATGCCGGAGCACTTACGGCAAGACTGCATTCAACATAATGCATTTCCTTTGGGACTTGCATACATGTGCTGCACATGTGGTTTTGCCGCAATCTGGCCAATCCGGCACTTGCGTGAATGGACAAAAACCACTGCTAGCAATTGCAAAACTGCAAGTGCTGCAAATGACCACAAGTCCCATAGGGAATACATTAAACTGAACGTGGTCTTGCCACAAGTGTTCCGGCTACTGGCAGATAAGGCAAACTGGAAATACTGATAAACGCAGATGTGAAAGCAGCCTTAGGTTAAGGTCACATTTGCGTTGTGACCATAGCATGACGCAAGCGCTAAATGCTTAGACATGTCCACTGCAGCGCATTGCGGTAACGCTATGTGCTGCCAAGCAACGGAGCCCCATAGTAACTTGCTGTTTACCTTAACAGCTGGCCACACACAAAGCTCCAGGATGTGCACTGTTCAATAGCGCACAGGAAAACACTGCAGGACATGTTTCCTGTGCGCTTAGCTAAAGCACACTTCCTGTAGCTATGTGTGTGGCTGGCTGCTAAGGTAAACAGTGGGTTACTATGGGGCTCCGTTGCCTGGCAGTGCATAATGTTAACGCTCTGCGCTGCAGCGAAAATTTCTAAGTATTTAATGCTTGCGTCATGCTAGGGCCACAACACAAATGTGACCCTAGCCTCAGGCTGGTTTTACACTAGTTAATTAGTTTTTTCAGATTAGGCAAGGTAAGGTTTTTAAGACAAAGCCTGATCCTTCAAGGATCCAGTTTTTTTTCAATTCACTTTAATGGTGTAGGCCAGTGGTCCCCAAGCTTTTTTGCACCAGGGACTGGCTTCATGCAATACCATTTTTTCTGTGGATTGGCAGGGGGCGGTGCTTTGGTCAAATGGGGCATGGCCATGGATAAGTATTCTGGTGAGGAGGCGAAGATAAGTATAGTAAAGTAGAGATAGGATGATAGTGCCAGATAGAGGAGGTGTTTGGAGCTGGATGAGATAGTGTGATGCGTGTGCTTGAGGCAGAAATCCAACAAAGGGGTAAAATGGGAACCCCTGGAAGCAAAGTTTCCTGCCTATAAATGAGGGGATACAAGGTTCTGTTGCCTTTTTGTATGGATGTTTTGGTTGTCATTATTTTGGGTCTGTGGAGCTGTTAGTATAACTATGGTATAAGTGACCCGGGTCCTGATAAATGGTTGAGGACCATTGGTTTAGACCTATGCTGCAATGCAAATAATTACCGATAAATGTTGCAAGGAGTGATCTAGCACAACAAAAAAACTTTAATCTTACATTTTAGGATGCAGTTCAACTAAGTCCCACTTACATCTCATATGTGACCAGTCTATTATTAGATTTGGCCACGGCCAGACACACAGCTCTAAAATTGCATCGCACTTCCAAGTTTCTGAAAATTACACAACCATTTATGGAGGAAGTTGTCTGAGACTTGGTGTCACACAACCACTGTCTAGTCCTTGTCTAACAAAATACCTTTAGCCCTGATATGATTAGAATATATAGGCACTGATGATGTGCTTTTGTATTGTAGATCATAGAGTTCAGCAAAAAGATTTACAGGACCATTATCCAGCAGCCATGTTGGTAATCCATGACAGCCATACTGCCCAAACCCTGCAGACCTCCTCCTGTATGTAAGAGACCCAAGTGTGTCTTATTTTTAGAAGGCCTGGCATGACATGGCACGTGCAGAGGCCAGGTGTACTATTTTGTTCAAATCTGGTAGCTATATTTATTTAAGTATTTTTTGCCTTAACTAGGGATTCAAAATCAGAAATTCTGTGATGTCCAGAGATTCTAGTAATATTTCAGTAGTGGGAGGTCACCCCAAAGGGAAACACTAAGAAATTCAAGATTGTGATAGTTGTATCTGTTTTAATATTGCACTGTAAATATAATTGTACCTACTGACACTTTGTAGGCTTATATAGCACCGATTTCTCACTGCCCCTACTACATTTTATGTATAGCAGTTTGTTGGTCAGCTTTAAAGTGTACCTGGCTGTCTCCATTTTCTTTCCATATATGCTGTGAACATCACTAGAAAGGCCTTATATACAACATTCTGGAATGCTGTATATAAGTCTACAGGCAGATCTGTATAATGCAAAAAAACAGCTTTTATTATACTCAGTCGGGTGGGTGGTCTGGTCTGACGCCTCCTTTCTTCGCCTGATTGCCATCCTCCTTTGTATGGATGATGCATTCTATGTCATGCACTCACTGGCCTTCATTGCACTCCTGCACAAACTCACTTTTTTCTGCACTATGGAGGCAGCAGCAAAGTGCACTAATGCACAGGTGCAGGGAAAGGTCAAAGAACACTCACGTACTGCACAAGAGTATTTGACCTTTCTCCTTGCCTACGTATTACTATATGTGTGCAGGAGCACAATGGAGGAGACTGTGTGGGAGATAGAGGACATGTTACCCATTTGAAGACAGCAATTGCAAGAAGAAAGGAGGCGCCAAACTGAGACCTTAAACACCCTTCTGACCAAAATGCCCCCCATTGGTTTGGTTAGGAGACTTATATACAGCATTCCAGAATGCTGTATATCAGGCCTTACTGGTGATTGCCATAGCTTATATGGGAAAAACCTGGCTACAGGTTCACTTTAAAGCATACCTGCAATTCAAGGTAAATTTTAGAATATGGTGTATTCAGCTTCTAGCCGCGTTTTTGGGGTGCTTTAAAAAAACGCATGCTTTTTTTAACATGGGGCCATATGGGAAACGCATGCGTGATTGCATAGCACATATAGGCACCTGCGTTTTTAATGAAAAAATGACTAAGGCCCCTTTCACATCAGCGTTTTTTTTAAATCGCGGCAGATGCGGTGAAAAAAACGCATCTGCCGCGATTACCGCATACCGGCTGCACTTGCGGCACGGTTGCGGCACAGTTGCGGCAAGCCCCATACAATGTATAGGCGGGCTTGCGGCAGGTGCGGCAAGTGCGGTTTTGGCACTTGCGGTAGGTGCGGCCGCGAAAAAAACCGCGGTCAGTGTGAAAGCACCCTAAGTCCCAAAATTTGCCAAAAACGTCCAGGACCAGAGGGGACATTATTAGCACCCTTAGATAAACGGATCCGTTTTTCTAAGGGCTGAAAAAATGGATTTGTATGTGTGAACCTGCCTACTTGAGGAAATTGCATTATTTCTGGCCATTGTATGACTTGTATCCTTCATTCTTCACCAGTTTTCCCCTCTTGAGGTTCTAATTTTCAGTTTTCCTCGCTATTGAGTAGAGAATAGTTAATGTCATATCTGCTATATACAATACACAAGGACATAAAGGATTCTTATTATTCTTACCCTATGTAGGCCAGGGTCACATATGCCAATCTGTTTCTCTAAGTGTTTTCCATGACCAATCCGTTTTTCCTAGGCTGCATTTTGTGCCTCCTGTGTCCCTGGACGTTTTTTTTTACTTTGTCATTTTATCTTAAAAATGCATATGCGTTTTTTTACTGCACCCAAAAACACTGCTGGAAGCGTTTTTTGGGATGCTGAACAAAAACGCATGCGTTTTTGAAAAAACGCAGTGACACTTATGTGCACCATGCGTTAATGCATATGTGTTTTTGGACTGAGAAAAAAAATGACAAAAATTATTCTAAAAACGGATCCAAGGCAAAACCGGCTGCCATGTGTGACCCTAGCCTTAGCATGTTTTCAGATATAGCAGCAGTATAAAGGACAGCATATAGCCATACTGAGCTGTGTGGCTGTGAATTCAGCACTGAGTTATATTAAAACAAACAATAAATCTACGGCATGATGTGATTCTCTGCCTGTGTCTTACTGTACACTTTATTCCTACCTTAACATTTTCTATAGGCTCTAATGCTTCTGTGACCTTGAGATCCAAATTGTCTAAGGGTGCCTTCACATTTGCGTTTGGCACGCAGCGCACCGAACGCAGCCAAACGCTTGCGCACATGCGTTCCTATGTGTAACATGGGAACGCATGTGCCTGCATTTTGGCTGCGTTCGGTTGCGTTTGCGGTTGCGGTTGCAGCATGTTGCATTTTTTGTGCGTTCGCGGGCACTTGTTTTATTTGCAAGTGCCCGCAAGCGCACAAAAAATGCATGGAAGTCAATGGATCCGCAGTGTCTTCCGCATGACAGCGCAGGAGAACGCTGCGGATCTCATTGAAATCTCTCCCGGTTGCCGCTGGTGATCAGCGGCGGCCACTGGGAGATCAGCTAGAGCCGCCACTGATTTCCCGCCGGTGTCAGCGCGGGAGATTTGAAGATAGAGCTGATCTGACAGCTGTTTAAATCTCCCGCGCCGACACCGAAGAGGTGATGTCAGCACGGGAGATTTGAAGCAGCTATCAGCTGTTTCTTATCTCCTGCACTGATATCACCTTATTCTGTTTTCACACATATATATATATATATATATATATATATGTCAAGCAAAGGCTTCTAGTAAGCCAAAACATTGCGTAGAAATATTGCATTAGATGGTAGTGGCAGCGGGAACGAAGACAAGCTAAGCAGCTGTGCATCTATGCACTTATGTGCTTGCCTGCGCTTGCCTGAAAATGCGCCTGCGCTTGCATTTGTGCTAGTGCAGGCCAAGCAATCGCAGGCAAAAGCAAAAATGCATAGATGTGAAAGGGCCCTTATGGTTTATGTGCTGTTCCATTTTTTGACCTGTCACCCTCGTCCCTGCACTGTAACCCCATGGAATTACAATAAAGAGCCTAAGCCACAAAGATGTCCGAGTGAGTGCTGCTTCCTGGCTGCTCAATACTTTCGTATAGACTGTCAGTTTCCAGCAGGGCACCAGCGGATAACGACCCCACCTTTGTGAACAAGTATTGAAACAATTGCTGCAGGTCAGTGCCCGGCTCTACCCCAATTTGTTCCATTTTTTTGGTATACTATATACATATATATATATATATATATATATATATATATATATGCAATTGATTTATGTAAACTTTTAAGAGGACAGTGGTCACTTGGGTATAGACTGTCAGATATGTCATGTAAAATACAAATAACACATAACAAGTATGTAATGCTAATGCTGTGGTGTTTTGTGTATCAGGCCCTTTTCCACATCAATGCTGGGCAATGCATTTTGATGCATTGCGTTTTCATTGCTTTTTTACTGCAAAATGCAGTGAAATGCATACGTTAATGCACCCGTTGATTTCAATGGCAAACGCAAGTAAAAATGCATGTCATTTTCTGCAAACACATGCGCTTTTGCAAACACAGACCAAAGTGAGGCTGGACATGTTTAATGCTGCATTTGCAAAAACGCATGCATTCTGTGTTTGCAGAAAATGACATGCATTTTTACTTGCGTTTGCCATTAAAATCAATGGGTGCGTTAACGCATGCGCTTCAGTGCATATCTATGTGTTAATAAAGTGCAAAAATGCATAGGAATGCAAATGAAACCCCCCCTTCGATGTGAACTTAGCCTTAGACTAGCGTCAGACTTGGGAGCTTGCATCCATTGGAAGGATGCATTAAAGGATCCTTTTTTTCCCCTTGCCGTTTTCATGGCATGTATGTTCATTTTCAGTGCATGCATTAACACATTGCATTTCAGTGCATTTCAGAAAGTCAGAGGCCTATTTCTCATCTAATGCAGGTTTTCGTTTTGCTACTTTTGCGTTTCTATACGTGTTTACAGCATTCGTTTTTGCCCCATTAATTTCAATGGAAACGCATGCAAAATGCGTGCAAAAACGCATGCAAAAACGCTTGTGCATTTTCAAAACGCAAAAACGCATGCACTTTTGCAAACGCAGCCAAAAGCGTCGGCCAATGTGTTTAGGGCTGCGTTTGCAAAAACGCATGCGCTTTTGCATTAGGAAAATGCACATGCGTTTTTGCATGTGATTCCATTGAAATCAATGGGGGCAAAAACGCATGCGTTTTAGATGCTTTTTTAGCGGTAAAAACACATAGAAACGCAAATTAAGCAAAACGCAGACCAGGCTTAGATGTGAAAAGGGCCAGAGACAAATTGCACACATTTTTTGCTTTTGCAACCCATTTGTGATTTGCTGTCAAGCAACCACAGTTGTTTCGTAGCCCTTAATATTCCCTTTCTTTTATATTGAAAAATCTCTTTTATGTTTTCTATGTTTTTTATTTATTTTTAAGCATTAATTTGTATTAAAATGTATTATATTTTTATTTTATTTCAATTTTTTAATTTGTCTTTGTATTTTGTATCATAAATTCTCTGTTGGAAGGATTTTTGCTTTTTCTTTAGCTACAACAAGCTACAACTATTGACATAATTGTCAATTACTAAGGTCTGTAGTGATATGCAACCTACGTCTGGTAAGCATTCCCTTTTTTCTATTAAAACAACACATTTGGAATTTGATGTGTTGTTTTGATAGAAAAGTTTCATTTTTGATGTATGAGACACAGATTGGTAATTTCAGACATGCCCCCCTCTGCAGTTTCATTTGTGAATACTTAAACCTGTCAGAGAATTGATGATTTGGAACGTAACGGCAGCATACCAAATATTGCAGCGGCTACGAAAGAGACTCTTTAACGCAGTTACACTGAGATAACATCACCAGGAGGAGCAATAATTCTTTCTTGTTAAATATTACCGGATGAAATCAGGTTTAATGCCTTACACTGACTCTTTGAGCATCAATACCTTTTTGAAAAGCATGTCTGTTATATCTCCATTCCTCTAATTAAATGTCGCCATGTTTAAGCATTATTAGAAAGAAGAATTGGACACATCTGATTACTGTTGGAAAGGAAGAAAGTCTATGAATGCACCTCATCCGCCAACATCCAATTAGATATAACATTATTCTAGATGAATGTATAAAAAATTCACACTGCCCGTGTTCGACATACATTTTATACAGTGCTTAACATCACATCGGTTAAAGTGCTCTCACAGTGTATAGAGATTAATGTCCATTAAATAAGCATTGCCCAAGTTTGTGGAATGTTATGACACATAAAGTGCTGACAGCTTGTTACACAGTATGTAAAAAAGAAGGTGTAACTGGACAACTAGGACAGACAGACCTAGCTAATGTATTACAACACCGTCTCTTAACAAGCACTTGTACAAACATAGAGGGATGGAGGATCCAATCTCAACGGCATAACAGTCAAGAAGAGCTTTGACAAAGACATATTCATGCGCCACATACCACATTGAACCTTCATCTATCTGCCTTTTGTAACATGTGGCTTCAGACAGTGAAAATAAAGTAAATGCATCCAGTTTCTAGGCCGCACTTCCTCCTTAAATTTTTTCTTGGTAGAAGGTAACTTCTTGTTTTTGTGGAGTCTTCTTTGCTCTTCACTATATGACTGGACGCTTTCTACAGTTCAAAAGTTTAACTGAAATCAATAATTGGGCTATAAAAGTTACAAGTGCCATTTCAAGCACCAGTGTCCTCTAATGTGGTAGAGAGAGGGTTTAGGTAGCATCATTTGGGTGCAAGTGAACACCTCTACCATCTGGTGAAGTTATGCTCCTAGATAAGTATGGGCCCCAGGACAATCCTCTGTTTATTAACTGTCATCCTCTATAAAGTGTATGTGAGAAGAAAGCTTAGAATTCTTCGCAAAGTCTTCAAAGCTGTGTATAATTAGGTATGCTCCAGCTTTTTCTCTTATTTTGATTTAAACATGGAGATTTGATAAGACAACTGGAAAAACTAAAATCTATAGATATCTAATTATTATGAGGGTTGAATGAAAAGTAATGCGTCCATCTTTGGAACTCCTCAGCAAACAGCAGCATTGGTATGTGGCAGGGACTGGACTGTTCAGAAGCCTCTCCTCTACAACTCTAGTTGGCTGTAAGCTTTAGCGATGATCGGTTGTGTTGTTACAGTGTGAAGACTGGAATCCTGAACAGACCATCAGTCAATATGATTTAAGCAGCATGTTGTCATTGGGTTCTGGACAGGAGAAAGTGTCACCCCAAAGAAAATTCATAAGATAATGTAAGTTGTTTTTTGTTTATGTTAATGTGAGCACCATGCATTGTTGGGCCAGTATGTTTAAAGATGGTGAGGCAAGAACATCTGATTTGTATGACAAAGAAAAAGTCAGACATCCTGTGACTGCAACAACTGAGTTAAACATGCAAAACTTTGACAGATTGATTCAGGATGATTGTTGTATCACTCAGAGAGAAATTACAATCATAATTGAAATTTCACAAGAATGTGTAGGCTATTTGCTTGGTTATCAGAAGATCTGAAATAAAAGCACACAGACTTGAAATTTAACAGGAACTCTTCTCACGCTACGATAATGAAGGTGACACCTTTCTGCATTCAATTGCAACCGGAGGCGAACCTTGGGTAGTACTAACTGGAGTCAAAACGTCAGTCTATCGAATATCAACACAAAGGCTTGCCCCAGACAAAAAAATTCAAGGCACAGTCTTCACAGATGGTGTTATCCAAGTTGATTTCCTTGAACCTGAACAACAATCAATTCAGAGCATTACATCACAACGCTGCAAACTTTGAAACAACGACTAACAAGAATCCAAAAGAAAATGGGAAATGTTTTCATACAGCATGACAATGCCAGACCACACTCTTCACATGTCACCACAACAGAATATCTGAGGCTCAATCTCACCAGTGACATTCTCCTTACTGTTCAAATTTTGTGTCGTCTGACTTCCATCTGTTCCCGATAATGAAAGAAGATCTGTGGGGACATCACTATGCATCTGATGAAGAAGTTGAGAGAACTGTGAAAGGCTTGTTGCGGAAACAGAGTCTCGACATCTTCCATGATGGCTTTAGAAAATTTGTCCTTTGTTGACAGAAGTTTATCCAATTGTCTGGTGATTATGTGGAAAAGTGAATATCGGTAACTAAAGAGCACATTCTACTTACTTTTGGAACTCTCTCCCCCACACATCAGACACTGCCCTATCCTGGGAACCATCAAGAAAAACCTGAAGACCCACCTCTTCCTTCAAGCCTACAATCTACACTGAGACCTAATCCGCTACGCAATCTCACCCTCACCTCTCCCCTCCTACTATCTCCTCACCCACCCCCTATAGACTGTGAATCCTCATGGAGAGGATCCTCTGCCCTACTGTACCTGTATGATTGAATTGTTGTCATTTTACGTTCTTGTCCTCATCTGCCCCTACACATGTAAAGTGCCATGGAACCTAATGGCGCTATAAAAATATAATAATAATAACTTATTATTTCTGCATTTGATTTATTAAAATATTTCCATCTAAACAAAGGTGGAGGCATTTCTTTTCATTCAACCCTTGTATATTCAATTTAAAGTATCAGTACCCTAGTAGGTACTAAACTCTCTTTGGGTACAAATGAACCTCCATCACAATTGCATCACTGCAGAAGAAACTATTGGTAAAATGCCTACAATTTTTCAGTGAAAATCCTCTCACAAGGGTACTTTAGAAGAATATAGCTTCACCCAAGTCTTCTAGGGTCGGTATGACTAAATGGTTTCTACAATTAGTTTTCTCTTCATGCCATAATTTAAACTGGTTGATGTGATAAGTAAATCTTGATGATTGAGACAACCTAAATTGCTAATATATTTCACAATAGTTCACATTTGACCTGATCATGTATTGATTAAACCTGGACTGCACTTTGAGAAATCACTAAATTATTATTTTATATATTGATTATGTCCTTTTCATCCAGAGTAAAGATGATACTGCACAATCCAGTTGGAAAAGGATACTTTATTCCCCCATTCAAGCTATGACTCAGTTCCCTCTACAGAGCCTTTTTCCAGCTCAGAGTTCTCTATATGGAACCTTATTCAAGCATTGAGCTTGAAAAAGGTTCTATAATAAGAGATGAAAAGTGCATTGTATGATTGTATAAAAAATCCTTCTCTCTTTTTCACCAACTGGATGTGCTGCCTCCTTTGTTCTCGATATTTATGGAGAGAGTACCAAGTTGGTTACACTTGGAGAATTTAGCACATGCTGAGGCTATGCTGCTATTTCTTTGGATTACTTTTAATCCATACACTTTAAATGGGTTATCCACTTAAAAAGAAATAATTTAAGTGTACTTAAATTAGTAATTTATGCAACTCATTAGTATAAGTCGAATCCTAGTACGATCTTGGTCTTGTTGTGCCTAACACAGAGCATCGTGCCCTGTTTCAGCCCATGACCAATGTTGATTGTCAAGTGGCTGAACGCCCATTTAAATATCTTATCCAGCCCCTTGTCAGTCTATGAATCAGATCTGACAATGGATCTTGCTGATTTGGTTTTTGAAGTAAGTAATTTTTCAGCCCTCTTCATAGGTAGAGTCTATGTCAAGTGATGACACTCGAAACTCCATCCTGTGTTGGACTTTTAACAAAAGAAGACCTTATGAGACCCAAGACCTGTAATATATATTGTACAGTAATGTGTTAAATTACTGTTACATTGTGCTTTGTTACAGTATTATATGTGTAACCCTGTGTGCTGTTAGGGTTGGTCAATAAACTGCAGAGGTGTACAATGAAGTAAGAAATTCTGAAGTTTGGACCTGAAAATTGTTACTCATACACTAAAGGGTGTGAGCTGGTAGCTGAAGATCAGGACACCTTTTTGATATGATGTCCATTACTATATTGCACATCTTTGCACATTCAAGCACTAAAGATGGACAAATTGATTAGATACGAATCAAATTTGTGACAAATCATTAGCAAGTCACTAAACCTGACAAATCCAAATAATTTGCTATATTTTTCACAGGAATCACCAAAAATGACTACCATCATTATCCACATTGCTGTATAAAGCATCAGCCAGAAAATGACCATGTACTTGGGAACAGCTGGACAGCTTTCACTATAATGCCTTGTAGCTAGGGATGGGCGAGTCTACTCGCTAGGACTCGTTATTCTGCGAGTAGTAAGGGACTCGCAGGACTCGGTACTCTGCGAGTTTCCCAGCGATTACTCGCACAGTAACGAGTCCAATGCAAATTAATGGCAATCCTAGTTTTGTCAGAGACTCTGACAAAACTAGGATTGCCATTGACTTGCATTGGACTCATTACTGTGCAAGTAATCGCAGGGAAACTCGCACAGTAACGAGTCCGGCTGTCTGCTCTGTGCCGGGCTCGGGTCCTGCAGGCTGCCGCAGCTCCAGGGTCCTAGAGCCCGCCTGCTCTCCCTGTGTACAGACATGAATGTCTGTGCACAGAGATGATGTAGCAGAGCTGAGATTGTTCTCGGTCTGCTCATTCCCTGTGCATAGACATCTATATCTATGCACAGGGATGTAGCAGAGAGGACATCGCGTTTTGGACTACGTCGGACGGAAGAGGATTTTTTTAATTAAAGATGGAGTCCCTAATGGCTTTTTTTTTTTATTTCTAATAAAAATTTTCTCTGTGTTGTGTTTTTTTTAACCCTTCATTGGAGATTCTTAGTGGCCGGGTCAAACGTGGCCTGACATTAAGAATCTCGGGCTTAATACCAGCTTGTATAACAAAGCTGGTATTAACCCCTTTATTACCAGCGTGCCACCGCCACCAGGGCCGCTGGAAGAGCGGGGTTCAGCGCCAGAGGATGGTGCTTCAATGAACGCGCCATCTTCTGGGGCGGCTGCGGGCTGCAATTTGCAGCGGGGGTGCCCAGAAAGCTTGGGCCTCCCTGCGCTGCGGATTCCAGCCCCCAGCTGCTTAGCTGTACCTGGCTAGACATAGAAATTGCGTGGAGCCCCACGCATTTTTTTTAAATTATTTCATGAAATTCACGAACTAATAAAAAAAAAGGGCTCCCCTATATTCTTGTGTCCGGCCAGGTACAAATAGGCACTTGGGGGTTGGGGGCAGCCCGTCGCTGCCTGCTGGATCTGGCTGGTTCCAGAAATATGGTCAGAATGCAACACTTTTGACACTAGGCATTTTTTCTTAAGCACCCAAAAACGTTGTAAGCAAAGTTTTTGGGGCGTTTGCAAAGACACATGCGTTTTTTAACATGGGAGCCTATGGGAAATGCATGAGTTAACGCATGGTACATATATGTACCATGCGTTGATGCATGCATTAACGCTAGCGTTAAAATGGCATAAAATGGCAACAGAATAATACTCCAACCATTCACGCTGGCTTCACAATAACAGCCTCACAAGTGTGACCCTAGCCTTAGTGTGTATCACTTTGACCTAATTATGGCTGTTTTTACATTAAAGGGGTGTTCGGTCTAAACTGATGATTCTGCAGTCACTCCATTGAACTGCAGACATACAGTATCAACCCTCCAGCGCACACACTGTGTGCTGCTAGGCATCCTCAGTTTTCTAAGTCAAGAATGGTCTGCAATTATACACTTTGCATATTCCCTGCAACACAACTAGTGGGCGACTTGCTCAATACAATGTATAAAGCAGGTGCGCCAACTAGTAGTCGCGGCCTTGCTCATATGATTGCATTGAGCGAGGTTGCGCACACAAGTCAGGGTTCTGGCCGGGAATAGGCATACCACATAATTGCGGTCCATTCCCAGTTTCAAAACTGTCAATTCTTGGAGTGCGGGTGCTGGGAGGATTGATAAATTTGCAGTCACTTAGAGAGACTTCAGAATTATTATTTCAGCTGGACAACCCCTATAAATATCTTGAAAATGTTAGCATTTCATCCTAGAATAGCTCAGATCGTTATAAATGTCTTTTCGGGGAAATCGGAGGCTTTGAAACACTTTCTTGGCAAACTTAATCGAACTTTGGCAAATTGGATTTCAAAGGATTCACTCTATTCTATTAAACAAATTTATACTAACAATTTTGAACTGGATAACCCCGTTAAGAGCATCCTTACCATGTAGTGCCATGTAAATAATAAACGTTTGGCTTCAGATTTGTGACAAGGGTTCACATTTTAACATATTTGATGATTGTATATAAAAGTGTCATTTGTGTCAAAGTTCACTAAAACTGGCACCATCTCTAATAAAACTTTGCTTAGTCTGAATAGCAAATCTCAGTTCCTGGACCACACAGCCATTACACAGGTCAGAAGTGTGTAAACTTGATGGAAAACCTGACATATTCCATTAATAAATTGGGTGCAGATTTCAATCACTGCCTTTTTCTTATTCCACAATAATTTTTAAATTATGAATAGTGATTAAAACACGAGCGGCGGCATATATTAGGAAATAAAAGCCTGTCTAGTACTGTATAATCTAAGCCGTATTTCTATGAAACCACAGAACCCTTTCAAATAAGAAAGCTCCTCCGCTGTGCACGGAATACAATGCAGCGTTCAGTGGGAGGAGAGGTGCCGCGTCGCCTGATATACTGTGACATGCTAGCGGTAGGAGCTGAGGGATACTTCTCATATACGCACAATTGTTTGTGACAGTAACATAAACTTGAAAACAAACTGTCTTGGGTCAATCCAGGGATTTCTATACACAGTTAAACTGTGCTGTTTATTACAGTGTCTTTAGCCATTGATACAAGTGATTATCTCTGTTGGATGTGAGCATATGAATAACATAATAAAAAATGAGGCTGAAATACAACAGAGACATTACAGAACTGAAAGCCTATAATTCATTATTAACTAGAGGAAAGCAACATTTCCCAACATCCAGTTAATTCTTTAATAAACTACTTTGTCTTTTTTTTATTGTACTGGTACATTTACACAGTATGGATGCAAGTAATGGCCTTAGGTTTTTCCCAGCGCAGTTTAAGAGCTCAAAAATGCGTTAGTCTTTTACAGCCATTTTTTTGTGATGTTCAGCACTTATTGCAATGAAAACAAGAAGCCGATAAGCAACCTTAATTAAACAATGTAGAGGAACGTGCTGGGGGATGGCTCTTGTGTTTTCCTTATTAGGGGTTGCCTAAATCAGGAATCCTTATATTTTACAACTGTCTTGTATTTTTAAATCGTAATAAAAATTAAGTAATTAAAAAAAGATCTGATACACAACTGGTGTTCTTGTTGATTAAATCTTGTTGTCATTTTGTTAAAAGGGTCTGTGACAGTAGAAGAAATATTTTTAAAATAGCTCATAAGGGGAATGTACAAAAATATAAGGAATAATGAGCTCACATTCTCCCGGATCTTCTGTTCCGACCCTGCCAGGCTTCAGAATGGTCTCTACTTACAGTTGCAGTCAGACATAAGTCACAGTGGTGACCATGTACCAGGGCTGTGGAGTCCGGAGTCATAGAGTGGAGTTCATGCCCATTTTAGGTGGAGTCAGATTTAGGGAAATTGAGGAGTCAGAGTTAGTGTGCTTTCGACTTCAGCATGTTGCGATTGAGTTGTGGAGTCGGAGTTGGTGTCCACTTCAGTGGAGATGGAGTAAGAGTCAGAGTCGGATTCGGGAAATTGAAGAGTCAGAGTTGATAGTCAGATGTTTGTCTTACTGACTCCACAGTCCTGCCAGGTACAGCCAGGTGATTGGCTGCAAGTGTCACATGATTCTGTATTTTAACATCATTGCTGCAACAGCAGGAAGTAGAGAAAGATCAGCACCCGACACTGTTGGAACAAAAGCGTTGGAGTTCGGGAAAGGGAGTGATGCCTATGTTGTACACTATTCTGAGAATTTTAAAAAAATAATTTCTGTTTACTGAAGAATACTGTTAAAAAAGTAGTAAAGGAAAGTCAGCATAGGCAATTTGAAAGAGGGCGTACACACATCTAAGGACCCTATCCAAAAGACACACTAGTCAACAAATATGGAGAGTGAGGTGGCACATCCAGTGAAATTAACCTTTTATTAACCCATGTAATGTTTCAACTTCAGTGCACTTTTCTTAAGAGAGAGCAAAAGCGCTGTGTACAATGCTCAAACTTAAAGAAGTTGGCCACTACTTTAACATTGATGTTGTAATGTTAGGATAAGTCATCAATGTCTGATTGGTCAGATTCGACATCGGCACCCCCAATGGTTAGCTGTTCTCGATGTTGGCATAGGCAGAGTTGGTCATAAGTGCTAGTTCCGAGCTGCTCCATATTCTGATAGTGGCTTTGGTACTGCACATCTGCCTCCTGTTCACGTGAGTAGGAGGTGTATATGCAGTACTCGGTTGCAGCCACTATCAGAAGATGGAGCAGCTCTGGAAATGAGCATTTCTGGCCAACTGCTGCTGCTGACGCCAGCCAAAGATGGCTGATTGACTAGGGTGACAGGTATCGGACTTCAGCTAATCAGACATTGATGACCTATGCTAAAGATAGGTCATCAATGTTAAAGAAGTGGACAAACTCTTTAAGAGCAATACTTGAAAGAAGCTCACTGGAGTTGAAACATCAATGGTTAAATAAACGGTTCATTTCACTGGATGAGCCACCTCATTCTCCATACCCTGTTACAGAAAGGATAATAAGTTAACACATTATTTCTGAAAATAAAACATCAAAAATCTAGATAGAAAGGTAACATAACAGAAAGAAATGATTGGAACGAGTAATATTTATCAATCATTGTAGCATTCTGATATTGGTATTGTAAGTTGGAAGAGGTATTGCACAAATGTTTATCCTGTATTTGTTTCAACCAGTTGGACCTACTCCAAAACATCTAAAATTAAATTTAACAAATCTAATAATTAGCCCTTTCCTTGAAAGCGAAATGTTGTTATAGTTTTCTAAAAAATATGCTCTATATAGGGCACACAGTCCTGGTATATAAGATTGTAAGGATCCTTTGGCTATGTACACACAGGGGTTTTTAAGAGCATGTTCTGAAGCTGTTTTGCTATGGAAATTTTGACAGTTTTGACCTCCCCAAAAACAATGCTGCTGTCACTTGTCTGAGATGGACAAGTTGGATTTTTACCTTTTTTTCTATTTTCATATATGGAATAGTCAAAGATGAATCATTCATATGTCGAAAGTGGACATTGCCATTCAAGATAATATACAGCATTGAATGTGTGATATATCATTAGTACTCAGCAGGGCTCTACGCGTTCCTCTGAATTGCTATATTTATCCTAATGAATGTGAAAATGTTTCAGCTAAACAGTTCTCTTGTGGAGAAAGGCTATGGAGGAAACCATAGTGACCAAGAATTACCATGCACCTAAGCTGCAACCCACTAGACTGTGCATTACATACAAATCTAGAAGAAAACAATGCACACGTGGTACTGAAGACGAAGAATATGGAGCTTGTTAATAAAGACAAATATGAAAAATGACATGAACTATCAACTGATAGGATGACGGTTTAGTGTTTGGAATTGTAATCTTGTGACATTGCAATCCGCATGTAGTTTGTATGGTCTCACTATGATTTCTTGAGTCTCCAACCAAATTCCAAAAATATATTGATAGACTAATTGGCTTCCTATAAAGTAGGTCCTAGGTGTGCATCTGAGATAAAGAAATGATTGTGACCTAGGGACTGAATGGTAACAATCTGTGGAATCTGTGGTGCTACATCTGCTAAGTAAAATACTAAAAAATGTATTTATTTAGTCTTAACTCACTGACATGGGGATATGAAGCATTGTCTACACAATCATATCAAATGCAAAGCATGCCTCCAACCTATTTCCTTCTTCTGAGATCATTCCAAAGATAATATTACTCTATGAATGTTGTATTTCTACCTACTGCAGACCAGAAAAATACAAGATATAAGAATCTTTTAAAATAATGAAAATAATATCAGATCTCTTCTAAAATGAACTTAATATGACCATTAACACCACTCCGCTGTCCCTTAACTAGCCAGTCGTTCTTGGTCCCCATTACTTAAATTATACTATGATTCATAAAATGATAATAGAAAAAAATTACTCCCCCAAGCTCCATGTCCCACATAAAAAGAGGTAAAAGGGTATTGCTTTGTATGTCCACTCCATTGATTTATTTATGGCCATAATTATCCCCACTTACCGCATCCAATGAGAAGAACTAGGCTAAAGCCCTATACACGTTAGACTAATGTTGGCCGCACTAGCCAATATCGACAAGTGCATCTGACACTCCAATTTGTATGGGGCACCCACCAACTACTTGTTGGAGAGATGTCGATTTGACATATCCTAATTGTGTACTGTCGATTGCTATGTTCTCCAGGATATCAACCTCCATGAACACTGGAGAACACAATGCTCGCTTTGCTAACATAAGATAATATTCTTGCGTTCTCTATAAGAATTTTGCCAACCTCTCGTCGCTGGCAGCTGATATCTGGGAGAAAAAGCGGGAGAGATGACTATGGCTTTCAGCTGTATCGTCAGCCAAAGCACTATTTGGTCAACAGCCATCCAATGGGTATAGTGACCTTCAAAGTCATGTAGTGACCATTGACATGATTGCCATAGGAATTATTTAATTCCTACAGGTTATATTGTTTCACTACATATTGGGTAATGTGATATATATGGATTTAAGTGCACAGGATGAGTAATTCATGCAGCATCGGCAATAGGAAGCCCTAATCATTGGTTTATATGAACTCAGTAGTAGTGACCTTTAAAGAACAGCACTTCTTCAGGGGAAAATAGGCAGATTTCATGCATTAATATTTAGTAAGCAGCAACAAAACCCTTCATGAAGTGATATCCTGGCACCTAGCATGTATTTACCACTAATTGGAGTAAAGTTCCTCCTATAACTCATTGCTGGGATTTATGTGTTCAATTCGCACTACCTAGGTGACAAAGTAACACGTTTTGATGAAAGCAGCGCACTCCAGTGATAAATCAGCAATCAATAATTTGATTGCAGCTAATCATCCTTGCCATCTCCAAGAACAAAGATTGCTGCATCCATCTTTTATTAGGACATTTAGAAAATGCAGTTCTTGTCACAATGGATTAACTATTTCCAGCGCTGCTCATTTTATGACATGTCAGTTGTGTGACAGAGTGTATTAAATGTCTAAACAATTCTTCAATTTCTCTTACTGACCTGCCATCAGCAAGATTCAGAACAGTCAAGCTGAACACAAATAAAAAGGGCCACTCACGCTAGGAGTAAGCGAGCCGCGTACACAGGAATCTTCATAGTTTCACAAAAACTTTCCACATAGGGTTACACTGTGTACATAAGTCATGGGGTATTTCCATTTCTTCTCTAAAGGTAATGAGAACGTGTTGCAAAGTGAACACCGAAAACTCTCATTTTGTCAACACCTTTATGCCAATCACCAGATCAGTCAGTAGACATTCTCTTTCCATTAGCATCTATTAGTGGTACGTTTTCTACCTTCTGTCATTAACCCTACTGACCTTAATTCTATTGGATGTTATTTTTGAGTTACATTTTCTGTTTCCTACTGAAAAAGATATTAAAACGGGTTACTGAACTGATGTCAAAAGCAAATATCCATATTCAGTTTAGGTTAAATTCAATTTAAGTGCTAAAAAGTATAGTCAAAAGACTAAAACGCTAAAAAGGGTCAGACACAGAAGCAAAGACTTAAATGTTGCAAAGTTTTGGGATATTGGGTATGTTTTGGGTATTTACCCACTGCCTCAAAAGCTCATAGAATAAAGGGAGATAATACCCGCAACTGTCAACTGATTTTCTTGAAGCAACTATAAAAGGGAAATAAAAGTGCAATAGAGTCTTATCTCTTAAATAAAAGAAAAAGGGGGGAGGGGAACAAGAGGCGCAATAGTGCCTTATCACTTAGACACTTTATAGTACGGTGGTATAAAGGAACCACTCACCTATTTCAGTTGTGCGACCCACAACTGGTATACAGACATGTAGTGTTTTATCCGGATGGCTGCTGCTGGACTCCCACCGACCACTTGCACGTGGAATCACACAGTAAAAAATGGGAAAGGAAACGGTGTCCCTGAGGAAGACGCCAGGAAAGGCGTTGAAACGCGTTGGATGCAATAAAAGGTTTTGGTCATATCACATCTGATCGTGAGTTTCTTCCCTGGAATAAGTGGATCCTGGCAGCGCGGACTGGTGAACACCGTTTCCTTTCCCATTTTTTATCTCTTAAATACTCTTATGTTGAAACAGATGTCACCGCTCATCTGGATAGGTTGTGTGACACACAACCAGTATAAGCATATAGTATGGCTGCTGGAGGATCTATACTCTACGTATACACGAGAGCAGCAGATGACAAACCCAAAGGGACAGTGTTTATCTGATCAGCACTAATTAGGCTGGTTCCTGAGGAAGGAGCAGGGATAACGCTCCGAAACATGTCAAATAAAGCCACCATTACTTGACAGATCCTTGAGGTCGTTCCATCGTACTGCAGCGCGGATCAGATAAACATTGTCCCTTTGGGTTCATCAACTAATTTTCTTGGCCCGCAAAACCTACATGAAACCTTTTAGAAACCTGTAACTCCTGGAGGTTTTGGAGGAGGTTTCCGGAGGAGAACAGAGCATGGAGAAGTGGTGAATGAGCATTGAGGGAGCATGACATAGCTATGGAGGGAGAGGGTTTTCAGTTGAAATTTGCTGATCAAATATACCTTTTGCACCTTGCCAATAAAAACTACACCTGGATGCCTACCATCACAATTTGGCAGACAACAGTATATGAATCACTTAGGCTGTGTGCACAAGTGTTTTTTTGACACATTTTGTATGTTTTTTTCAGAGCAGATTTGTCACAAAACTTTCTTTCAGCATTTTTCCTGCAGATTTCACTCATAAAGCTGCATTTTTCCTAGCAAGAAATGGTGCAGAAATGTGTGCACCAAATACTTAGCCTTACTATTAACACCCTCACCATAGAGCATTCTTTCTCTAGCAATTAATCAGTAATTGTGAACCATGAAATGTATTATTTTACCCCTTAAATTAAACTGAAAGACATTAGGAAGATGATTTTGGTCCACTTATCTATTGGGCCCCTAGGCAAATGCATTCGTTTTACATATGGTACTTTTGCTTCTGGGGCTACAATATGTTCTAAATTACAATTATGTTTGTGTTCCATATGGCTGTCCTTGTAAGAAAGTTGAGAAATGTAATGCATACCCTAATCCTACTACTGTTTTTTGTATATTTTTGTTCATTTTTAATCTAAGACTTGACTATACTATGTTCAGAGGCGCCTCCGTAGACATATTTTCACTGCTGCCAATGCTTAGTGGTTTTGGAGCTGCATGGGACCTGGAAAGTATTACAATATTTCTTTCAGAATGAGACTAGTTTTCTCAACAATGAGCAGCCTGTGGACTTAAAATGAGCATGCAAAAATCTTCAGATAAATGTCACTGCCCTGAATTATCTGCCAGTGAGAAATACCCAACAATATACAATGTGTCAGCAGAGCATATGCTAGTGCTCTACATAGTTGTAGACAATCTCGTTCCCCTGCAAAATGTTTAAAGAATGACGGTAACAGAAAATTAAGAAAAGGTTTTTTCACATTCTGCCAATGCTTAGAATACAGAAATCAGCAGGATTGTGAATAGCTAACTCGGGGAGACATTATTCATACTGACAATGGGGTGAATAACTAATGTACATGCAGGCAATGGAATTGTCAAGAACTCAAGATCCAAAGCTAGTAAATGAGAAAGGAGAAGAAAAAGGAGAAGATATTGTGATCTTCTTATTTGTAAAGAACATGGAACCTGAATGTGTGAATCGGGCCTGAGTACAGATCACGATGGACAGACCAGCTATAGGTTTATTGACCTGAACTCGACAGAATGATACATATCTATTGCATTGAGTTCAGCTCAGGAGACCCATGTCCAGTTATATGGATCATGAAACAGGGATGTGTGAATACGGCTTTAAGGAAAGGTAGACATTAGTGGGAGTGTGACTAAAGACAGCCACACAATGTACATAGGACTTTGTAGATAAATAAAGGTTAAATGAACATTCATCTGGAGAATGGTGCATGACTGGACAAGACGTCTGTTAGGCTGTGGTCACAGTTGCCATGCGTTTTTTTAAGTGATTTAACAAAACTCATGCTTTTTTTCATGTCAGCATGAGTTTTGTAAGGGTGTGATGGCTCCCTGCGTTTTTGGGTGCGTTTTTGAATCTGCACCTAAAAATAGTGCTTGTAGTATTTTTTTGAGCGTTTTGAAAAACGCATGCGTTTTTGTAGAAAACGCATGCGTTTTTATAACATGGGTTCCTATGGAAAACGCATGCAAAAACGCATGTACAGTTAGTACCTTTTAGTGCCATTCAAAAACGCATGCGTTTCCCATAGGAGCCCATGTTAAAAAAACGCATGCGTTTCCGGAAAAAACGCATGCGTTTTTTTAACATGGGCTCCTATGGGAAACGCATGCGTTTTTGAATGGCACTAAAAGGTACTAACTGTACATGCGTTTTTGCATGCGTTTTCCATAGGAACCCATGTTATAAAAACGCATGCGTTTTCTACAAAAACGCATGCGTTTTTTACAAAAACGCATGCGTTTTTGGATATGCTCCAAAAACGCATGGGACAGTCACACATGCTTTTTGGCTATTTGGGCATGCGTTTTTTAACATGGGGGCCTATGGGTGCGTTTTTTACATGCGTTTTTGAAAACGCAGGTCTCCAAAAATGCATGTGAAAAATGGTACTGTGACCCCAGCCTTAAAGAAGAACTAAAGGAGAAGAACTCCTGAGGAAAAGGCAAATGTGAGCCCTGAACTCCAATATCCCATTGGAGTGGATCTTTTCGACAGTGCGGCATTTATTCCACCTTTCTCCTTTTATTTGAGCGCCTCCATCATTCTAATATCATTTGGTGTTTAATCTGATAAGACCCTATTTGCGCCATATTATTTTTCCAGCATATTTTTACTCCCAATATTCACATTTGGCAATATCCTTGGCCAAAAACTTGTATCGTTGCATCATTCATTTTCTAGCCTCTAGATCTTATATTGCCTAGCTTTAAAGAAGATTTACCACCGCAGCAGAAGGACCAGGCATGGTGGATAGAACATTTACTGTGACTCAAACACTTGGGGTCTCAGCACAGACATTACAATGCAATTTAGCAGCTTTAGTTGATACTTTTACTCTAGCAATAAAGCCATGTATTCATATCATGGTGCTACCTCTGTTTGTTGGTGCATTTGGGGTCTAAACCCTTCCCAATGAAGCAAATGTCATCTATTTGTTCACTATTATAAGCTAGTTGCTGATTTCATTAGCATGAGAATAAGCTATGACTAGTGATTCTCAAGCATGTTATTTGCCAGAGGCGTAGCTTGCAGCTTCTGAGCCCCTGTGCATAAGCTATACTGCCTAATTGCCAATTACATGATGCAGCATTACACATTCATAATGTCCTGCTGTATGGAAGCCATGTACACTATAAACTGAATATTATTATTGGTAGTGTGATTGCTATGTCTAGTGTGATTACATCAATTATCATTATTTTTCTTTGTGTCCCTACACTAACTACTGACAACATTGTTCTCTTATGTTACAGGGTAGCCTGTGGGACCCCAGGTATACTGTTCGTACACATGTATGATTACAACCTTTTCGCCCCCCTATTGTTACTCTACTGTCATTAGCAATGTGACATGCTGTGGCTAGATTTAATGGCAGCTGGCAAGCTGGTGGTCTAAACCTTCTCTTCAAAAGAGCATCACAGGGTAGAGCTTTCCTATGAAGTTGTGGAGAAAGCACTTTGGTCTACATGCAACTTGATTTAGCTTTAGCCTTTAGAAATGTTGACTCATATATGAATCTGACACCATCCAATGCACCTTGGCACAAAAACAATCTGAGCAAGAGATTTTTATTACTAAATTATTTCCCAAGAAAATCCCCAATGCAAGAAGAATTTGTAGTTATATCACCAAACCACATAATTGCCCTGAAATAAAATAAAATGTATAAAAAAATCTAGAAGAATAGAGTAAACTAGAATTGTATAACTATAACAATTGTGGAGCTTTTACCTCTTGAACTGTACATATACTTTATATACCACCTGGAAAGATAAATTGCTTGCATTTCCCAACCTATTCTCCTAAAACAGATTATAAACTAACTTATAAATAGTTAAATATGTTCTCTGAATGAGCCCTAGCTGAAGCCGGTCTGCTAAGTTGGTTACCTAGAAATCAAAGTGCTGTTTGTGACAGAAGCACAGAATGTGGCAGGGTCCCGAAGGACGCATCATGTAAACTTGGGTTGCGGCAGATACACGCTTCAATATGCCGTTTTCTGTACATCAAGTGACCCGTAAACAGCAATGAAGTGTAAGGGTTGCAATTCCTCTCACCTACTCTTTTAACTGGAGGATTGATAAGAAAAAGATACATCCTTAAACCCAATCTACACCTTTCTGGTTTACATAATTTTACCGAAAAATACGAAGGTCAGAGGAAGTGAGATGAATGTCCTCTCTCTGTTCCAGTCTCCGAAATGAATCATCGCCTGTAACCTTATTTTCTATTCATAGCTTTCATTTTAAGAGACCCTTTTTTATTTGATTTTAGAATAAAGATGTCTGACAACTAAAGGAAACACGGGCAGATTTGATGCAGTCAGGCATGTAAAACATACCGGAGCAAATATTGAAAGCTTTATTTATCTACAGGATTTTCACTCCTATTTCCATATGTTTTTGTTTTAGCACATGAATGCTTTTATAAATGGAAACCGAGAGAAAAAAAAAAGTACATTGTTCTGGGTCATTGATAACTCCAACAATAATAGAACTTAGCTAGATAAGATGTGAAACGGGAATGTAGGATTCATGTTTAATGTATTCTTCTGCGAGCATAGGAGCTCTGTGTGCAAAGTAAGCATATTTATCTATGATATTCTTGAGGGCCATCTCAGAGAAAACAAACGAAGGAACACACACACAAAAAAAAGGATCTCTATGTACCTTGTGGCTTTTTTCAGGCCATGGTAACAATTGCAAATGTAGTTAAAGCCACTGAGCTGATAATAGTAAAAGAAATGTAGTAGAATTATGACTATAGCCCGGGATGCAAAGTCTTTTGAAGACAAAATTATTATCATTTTCTATTCTGTAGTCACCTTGAAAAACAAGCAAGTGCCTGCAAACAGCAAGGAGGAACTAATTATCTATGGCAAGGCTGTAGGCAACTTACTGAGCTCAAATATTGAAGGAGACAGCTGGTTGGATGTTTGGAAATATTGCAACAGGGTATCAAAGATCCATTACAAGCTCCATAAGACAAATATTGCTCTTTTTTTGTCTACTGATATGTTTAAGTCTGATACACTTCTATTATCATGGAAGAACTCTAGGAAGCAAATGTAAAAAAATGCAAATCTACCAATCTGCATCACTCCAGTTACAATGCCAACAGCTCTTCAAGCTTTACAGCTGATATCTAGCACACAATATTAGATTAAGGCGTTCTGTTGGATATTCACTAAGAACTACTGTTAAAAATTACAGATGACATATATCAGATGTATAGGTTGGCATAAAAAAACACTAATTCTGTAGCTTACCTGTTAAATATCTGCTTTTCAGCCCTCTACATTCACATAGCAGAAGGCCCAATAGCTGATCTTTAAAGCCATGTCTGGATACAGGCAACTGCTCACTTATGGGCACCTTATAGAGGCATATATGGAAGCATAACATTGATACATCAGATTGGACAGGTACATAGATATAGTGATGATATGATTGATTGGTCCTCACTGATTTCTACTTCTTGATACCATCCGGGCATTCAAGAAATGCCTAAAGTTCCCACTAACCTTATCACAGGTTATATAGGACTCAAGAATTGTTGAGTAGCCATCTTCAACCAATTCTTGTGTGTTCAAGACAAAAGACATACGGTGCGCTACCAATCACTTTATCTCTTTTGTGTTGCATCTCAGTCTGCATTTTCCCCACTGGAGAGTGTCCAGCAGCATATGGTATATGGAGCAAACTGGCCCTTGGAATCATAGGATCTCCCTGCATACTCCATCAGTATCCGAGATGAAGGGAACTATTACCTGAATGTACAGTCTGATGAGGGGACCTACTCCCTATGATCACAGTTTGATGTGGAGAACAATTCCCTGAATGTACAGTCTGAGGAGGGTGAAAATTGCTTGAATGTACAGCCTGATGAGGGGATCTAATCTGTGATTGTACAGACTGATGAGAAGAAGTACTCCCAGAATTTACAACCTGATGATGAGAAATATTCCCTGAATGTACAGTCTGATGGGGGAAACTACAACCTGAATGTACATTCTGATGATGAGAATTATTCTTTGAATGATCAGTCTGATGAGAGGAACTACTACTTGAATATACAGTCTGATGAAGGGAAATATTCCCTAAATGTATAGTCTGATGAAGGTAACTACTACCTGAATGTGCAGTCTGATAAGGGGAACTACTACCTGAATGCACAGTCTGATGATGGGAACCACTCCTGGGACTTACAGACAAATGAAGGAACTACTCCCTAAATGAACAGTATGATAAGGGCTTCTACTCCCTGCATATACAGTCTGATGATGAGAAATATTCCCTAAATGTACAGTCTGAGTAGGGGGACTATTCCTGAAAGTACAGTCTGAGGAGGGGAACTATTACCTGAATGTACAGTCTGATGAGGGGACCTACTCCCTATGATCACAGTTTGATGTGGAGAACAATTCCCTGAATGCACAGTCTGAAGAGGGTGAAAATTGCTTGAATGTACAGCCTGATGAGGGATCTAATCTGTGATTGTACAGACTGATGAGAAGAAGTACTCCCAGAATTTACAGCCTGATGATGAGAAATATTCCCTGAATGTACAGTCTGATGGGGGAAACTACTACCTGAATGTACATTCTGATGAGGGGAACTATACCCTGAATGTACAGTCTGATGAGGGGAACTATTCCCTGAATGTACAGTCTGATGGGGGAAACTACTACCTGAATGTACATTCTGATGAGGGGAACTATTCCCTGAATGTACAGTCTGATGAGGGGAACTATTCCCTGAATGAACAGTCTGATGAGGGGTACTATTCCCTGAATGTACAGTCTGATGAGGGGAACTATTCCCTGAATGTACAGTCTGATGAGGCGAACTATTCCCTGAATGTACAGTCTGATAAGGGGAACTACTACCTGAATGCACAGTCTGACGAAGGGAACAACTCCTGGGACTTACAGACAGATGAAGGAACTATTGCCTGAATGAACAGTATGATAAGGGCTTCTACTCCAGCATATACAGTCTGATGATGAGAAATATTCCCTGAACGTACAGTCTGATGAGGGGAACTATTCCCTGAATGTACAGTCTGAGTAGGGGGACTATTCCCTGAATGTACAGTCGGATGAGGGGAACTATTCCCTGAATATACAGTCTGATGAGAGGAACTATTCCCTGAATGTATGAGGGGAACATTTCCCTGAATGTACAGTCTGATGAGGGGAACATTTCTCTGTACAGTCTGAGTAGGGGGACTATTCTCTGAATGTACAGTCTGATGAGGGAACATTTCCCTGAATGTACAGTCTGATGAGGAGTACTATTCTCTGAATGTACAGTCTAATGAGGAGTACTATTCTCTGAATGTACAGTTTGATGAGGGGAACATTTCCCTAAATGTAAAGTCTGATGAGGAGTACTATTCTCTAAATGTATAGTCTGATGAGGGGGACTACTCTCTGAATGTATAGTCTGATGAGGGGAAATATTCCCTGAATGTAAAGTCTGAGGAGGGGGACTATTGCCTGAGTGTACAGTCTGAGGAGGGGGACTATTGCCCGAACGTAAAGTCTGAGGATGGGGACTAATTCCTGAATGTACAGTCTGAGGAGGGGACTATTCCCTGAATGTACAGTCTGAGGAGGGGGACTATTTCCTGAATGTACAGTCTGAGGAGGGGGACTATTTCCTGAATGTACAGTCTGAGGAGGGGGACTATTTCCTGAATGTACAGTCTGAGGAGGGGGACTATTTCCTGAATGTACAGTCTGAGGAGGGGGACTATTCCCTGAATGTACAGTCTTAGGAGGGGGACTATTCCCTGAATGTTCAGTCTGAGGAGGGGGACTATTTCCTGAATGTACAGTCTGAGGAGGGAAACTATTCCCTGAATGTACAGTCTTAGGAGGGGGACTATTTCCTGAATGTACAGTCTGAGGAGGGGGACTATTTCCTGAATGTTCAGTCTGAGAAGGGGGACTATTTCCTGAATGTACAGTCTGAGGAGGGGGACTATTTCCTGAATGTACAGTCTGAGGAGGGGGACTATTGCCTGAATGTACAGACTGAGTAGGGGGACTATTTCCTGAATGTACAGTCTGAGGAGGGGGACTATTCCTGAATGTACAGTCTGAGGAGGAGGACTATTTCCTGAATGTTCAGTCTGAGGAGGGGGACTATTTCCTGAATGTACAGTCTGAGGAGGGGGACTATTTCCTGAATGTACAGACTGAGGAGGGGGACTATTTCCTGAATGTACAGTCTGAGGAGGGGGACTATTCCCTGAATGTACAGTCTGAGGAGGGGGACTATTTCCTGAAAGTACAGTTTGAGGAGGGGGACTATTCCCTGAATGTTCATCCTGAGGAGGGGGACTATTCCCTTAATGTACAGTCTTTAGGAGGGGGACTATTTCCTGAATGTACAGTCTGAGGAGGGGGACTACTGCCTGAATGTACAGTCTGGTAAGGGGAACTGCTTCCTGAAACACTGTAAATTGAAATGAATTTGTAAAGGATTCCCACACTCCACCCTGGATATATTACTATCCTAACAATCCTTTGGGCTATCCAGCAGTGCCTAAAGGTGACCATAATATTCTTCTCACCTGCAAGTGTTCATCATAAGAGAAAGTGTATTTTGGCTCAATATAAGATAAAGTGTTGCTTTTCCTTAGACTATTCATATACATTTTACCCCTGTGCAAGGCCTGCCTCATCTAGTGTTTATGAGAGCCATGTGTATAGGTAGATTACTGAAGGGAAAACTGAAATGATGAAAAAAGCCCTTCCAGACATGGATGCTAGATGTTACCTGGGACCTTAGAGCTGGCCTTCATCAGTGGTAATAGGCTCTGACTCCAGAGAGATTAGAATAACTGCAGGGACTACAGTGCTGATCATTCCCCAAATGTGCAGTAAACATTCATCTTAACGATAATTGATAACAATTTACATTGAATTATGAAGGAAAAAAGAACTACTTGAGTTGATTATGATTTGTAAAACTAGTAAAACTAAGGCTGATTGAAGAGAAGAAGAATTCTTGTATTACACCATGCTGGGGCGCACAGTGTGTAACATTGTGTAAAATTGGAAAATGTCACATGTTCAATAATTGTGCACAAATGACATTGTATTCTGCTATCGCTATGTGTTTACTATGGTTTCAGATATTTGATATTATATTTTTATCAGATATTATTGTGTTACGTTACAGCTTACACAGCCCTAGGGTTAAATGATTCAATTCTTGTATGTTCTTACATAGCATATTACTGGAGTATAGAAGAACATTAATGAAAAGCTGTGGTTATTTGTATACATCTGAAATACGCAGACAAGAGGATGTATAGTAAAACAACTAAATGAAAATCTCTAGCGGCTGCTGATCATAAGAAATGGCTTCTTGACTTGGTGATTAATCAGATGGTGGAATTTGCATCCAGACTTTGAAATCAGTAACAGAATGTAAAGTGATATTGAACCATTTAATTGACAAAAGAAAAAAAAAGTACAAAAATATACACATCTGCCCCCAGGAGCCTTAGATACCAACCTGGTATAAATCCGAAAATATTCAATTATAAAGTATTCTATAATTGGGGGCTGGATACCAGCTGCCATCTTTCTGTATTCAGCAAGGGCTTGGAGCATCTCTAAGATGCAGAACTACATGACTAGCCTAAAACACCACATAAGACACCCTAAATGTGCATGAGAACTGGAGTGATTGTGGATATCCGGCAAACTACTAGAATTTTACTACCGTATATACTCGCGTATAAGCCGAGTTTTTCAGCCCAAAATATGGGCTGAAAAGTCCCCCCTCGGCTTATACGCGAGTATAAGTATACAGCAGCAGCCCCCGGAGGTATACAGGCCCCCCCATCATGATCCAGGGCCCCCCCCTTGCGCGGCACACCTGTAAAGTAAAATCATACTTATCAGTGTCCTGTCGCGCCGTCCCGCCGCTTGCCGACATCATGATCCCGGGCTTCATTCCGCGTCTTCCGCCTTCCTGTGGTCGCGGGCAATGACGTCATTGCCCGCGACCACAGGAAGCCGGAAGACGGAAGACGCGGAATGAAGCCCAGGATCGTGATGTCGGCAAGCGGCGGGACGGCGCGACAGGACACTGATAAGTATGATTTTACTTTACAGGTGTGCCGCGCAAGGGGGGGGGGCCCTGGATCATGATGGGGGGGCCTGTATACCTCCGGGGGCTGCTGCTGTATACAGCCCTGGGGCTGCTGTATACTACCACTGGGGCTGCTGTATACTACCACTGGGGCTGCTGTATTGTACCACTGGGGCTGTATATACCTCTGGGGCTGCTGTATACTACCACTGGGGCTGCTGTATACACCTCTGGGGCTGCTGTATACTAACCACTGGGGCTGCTGCTGTATATACCACTGGGGCTGCTGTATATACCTCTGGGGCTGCTGTATACCACACTGCTGGGGGCTGTATACCTGTGCTGGGGTCCACCCTCGGCTTATACACGAGTCAATAGGTTTTCCCAGGTTTTGGGGGCAAAAGTAGGGGGGTCGGCTTATACACGGGTCGGCTTATACACGAGTATATACGGTATATATTTTTTAAATTGTATATAGACATAAATGTGCATAAACCACAGTAACCAATTAAGAATAATTTGACTTTATATGAGAGAATTGGTTGAAAATATTTACTGAGTGTGAAAATATTATTGCATCCCACATTTGGGATTGTCTTCTACTGTGACCAGCTCACCCTCAGCAAGAAGTTTGTATTTTGTCGCATTTTTATTCTAATTAACTCCAATAACTAAACAAGTATTTAAAGACCCTCACTGAACTCTCAGATAATCTGCTGTGTGTAAACTAACATATCTCTAAATCCTCTATAACAACATAAAAAAACAGCAAAACACACAATGCGGAAAATTTTTTTCCTCAACGCTTTTTTATAGCCATATTCTAGGGTCCTCTCTCCTCTCCTACTGTATCCTCACCCATCCCCTGTGGACTGTGAACCCTCATGGGCAGGGTCCTCTCTCCTCATCTACTGTATCCTCACCCATCCTTGTAGACTGTGAGCCCTCATGGACAGTGTCCTCTCTCCTCACCTACTGTATCCTCACCCATCCCCTGTAGACTGTGAGCCCTCATGGGCAGGGTCCTCTCTCCTCACCTACTGTATCCTCACCCATCCCTTGTAGACTGTGAGCCCTTGTGGGCAGGGTCCTCTCTCCTCACCTACTGTATCCACACCCATCCCATGTAGACTGTGAGCCCTCATGGGCAGGGTCCTCTCTCCTCACCTACTGTATCCTCACCCATCCCCTGTAGACTCTGAGCCCTCATGGGCAGGGTACTCTCTCCTCTCCTACTATATCCTCACCCATACCTTGTAGACTGTGAGCCCTCATGGGCAGGGTCCTCTCTCCTCACCTACTGTATCCTCACCCATTCCTTGTAGCCTGTGAGCCCTTGTGGGCAGGGTCCTCACTCCTCCTGTACCTGTGTGTGCCTTGTATTGTTCATAATTCTGGTACTTGTCTATGTATGCCCCTTTTCCACATTTAAAGCGCCATGGAATAAATGGTGCTATAATAATAAATAATATTAATGTTAATTGAGGTAGTAGTGCATATCTCACTTTTTTCTTTCTATTGCCACATATTGATTAGCCATGCAGTAATTATTCCACCTCAATTGGAAAACGTTTGGTATGCATTACACTCATGTGATATGTATGGTCACTCATTGTCATGGTGTAGGGAATAATGATAATGGAAGTTACGGGCAGAGTGACCAGGGAAGAGTAGCCTGATCCTAGTCTAGGAACCCTGAATGGCCCTGATCCCAAAGGTATCTCTAAAGGTGAGAAGGTTTGGGTCTCCAGTCTCTCCCTAACCTCCTCCACCAGCCCAGTGATATCAGCAGCACCACCTGGTGGAAGGAGAAGCTACTTAAAGGCTAGGGGGAGAGGAGTTCAGGTGAGTCACACAATAATTCCTCAACCAGCAGTTGAACTTAATAGTGAATGCAGTTCTGGAGCAAAACACAGGAGGCCAGGACCTTCACAACTATCAACCATGCGACTCTTAAAGACAAACATACACAGCAGCATCCAGCAAAGTCGGAGCCCTGTAAGTGCGTGACACTCATCCCTTTTACAAAGCCCCTTGCTCTTTTTAGAACTTAGTCTAGTAATTGAACGAGAATTATGGCATCCTTTACTTAGTAAATCTGCTCCCAATGGCTTGCTGGTCATCAGTTGGTCCACTGTCCTCAGCTGATCGTTGGATCAGCTTTAAAGAGATTGTCTTAATGAGATATCCTCTTAACGACTTGGGATAGAAAGACAAACAAAGTCTTACATGTATTGGGGATTTTTACAATTTATTTTATGGAGAATCGCTCTTTAATTATGTTGTACTATTTTGTTATTTTCAAATAATATAATATTTGACACACTTAACAGTGATGTCTGTTTATGAACAATATGCATGAAATGTGCAGAAAAGAGCAATCATTTTCTCTTTACAATGTCATATTACCACAGCTTTAATTGCTAAAAATACCAGAGAAAACAAGGCTAATTAAAAATCTCATCATCTGTTTCTGGTATTATTATTTTGTGGCGTACAAAGCCCCCCTCACTCCTCATTGTAAAGCCTGTTTTCCACTTTTAATATGAAACCTGTCCTCACTATTCTTTTCCTGACATGGTTTCAATTCGGGAGTGTTTTGAGGTCCCACAAAATCCTAGGGGGGTTTCTTAAATTGGTTTCCTGGGACTTGTTTTCCTACACAGTGGTGCCCTAATTTACACTTCATAATTTGCAGCACCGCATGTGAGGCATCTTGATCAGCCCGAACAAGAAAATCCGAACCATAATTAATTTCCAAGGCAGCGGGGACTTGGTTATGAAGTTTGCAAGGAGGAACAACAGAGAAAGGAGAAGTCAAGTGACAGCAGGTTAATGCGGCTGTACTTTTCCTGCTTCCTTTACCTTGACAAATGGAAAGACAGGACCTATTTTTTCATTTTTTTGGAGACGCCGTTGCATTTTGCGATTTTAAGAAGCTTGTTTAACTATTCACTCTAAATTTCGAGCTGCAGCCAAATGTGACAATCTCAGCTTATAACAAGTATAACATGCCAGCTCTATTTTACCGAGACAGACAACAGCTGTTTGAACTGGTTATATTTCTGTCACTGCATACAGAGAGCTGAAAACATGCACAGCTCACATACATTTTCAGAGGGATTAGAGTTGTCTGGAATTTCCCCAAACTTACAAATATGGACTGTCATATTACAAAATCTACAACTGCTACTAAAGCTCTTCTGGCCAGCAAAAGAGATTGACGTCTGTCATGTTTTCAAAGCCCATTAGATGTATGTTGTAGACGACCTAAAGCATTACTCTAGAGTTTTATTTTTTTCACAGTGCTGGAGGGTGCTTTACATCTAAGTCCTTACCCCTGTTGCTAAACTCACCCTCCTTTGGCTTCATCCTTTTTTATGCCATCTTCTGCCCATAACTTCTGATTGGTCAAAAGTCAGAACATATGTCACAAGCGTTCAATGCATCTCTATGACTAGGGTCACACTTGGCAGTCAGTTTTTTTCATTTCCAAAACCTGATTCCGTTTTTGGAAAATGCCATCTAAAAAACCCTATGCATTAACGCATGGTAATTTAGTAGGTCCCAAAAGGGGTGGAGCCTAGGCTACAGTGGGAAGCAGGAAGTTAGTGACAGTTTTAGATCAGACAGTGCTGGGAAGACAGTCAAGAAGGACAGGCCTGACAGCGCAGGTGACAGGAGGAAGCCCCACCTTTAAGTGGGGGCCCAGGACAGAAGGCAATGGACCAGGGCTGGTTGGAGCCAGCTGGTCACGTTGAGGGAAACACCGGCAACGCGGGAAGCCGAGGCAGCCAGGAGTTCAACTCTGTCCGCAGACCGACGAGCTGCGGGCCCATAATAACCGTGTTGCTGACTGTGCCACAAGGTACCTCGCCCCTCAGCACCAAAAATAGATCCAACGGCTAAATTCCGGTGGAGGGAGGAGTAACCGCACCAGTCCGAACCGGTAGCGGTAAAGTAAACCCGTGCCCCACCGGGGAGATCAGGGGGCTGGCGGGAGAGCTCTGCGAGGGTGGTAGAGTTTGAGAAGAGTGAAGTAGACCCTGAAAGCCAAAGAGGGAAGAACACCTAGAGACTCCATAAGGGGGACCCTGAGCTGGCAACATCCACTCAGTAAACCAAACTGTACCGTGTTATGTTTTACCATCTGCTGGTACCTAGTAAAGTGGAGTCAATTTTGAACTGGTTTCCGTTATTCTTTCCGCCGGTGCCCGGAGGGCTCTGCACCACCCGCAGCTCATCAGAGGGGTAAGAACCATCACAGAAACAACTACAACTCCCCTCATCCCCATCCATCACCGCTGCCCTGAGGTAATAGCTCCGCCTGTAGGGAGCTTGACTACTCTCTGCTGCACCCACCATCCCCTCAGCGGCTGGCTTGCAGCGCTGGTACCACATTACCGGGAACTACAGGTGGCGTCACGTTCCCCTGTAAATACTCCCTTCTCCCCCAAAATCTAACAAATGATAACCAGGGCACGGAACCGGGATCCCGACCACCCGTGATCTCCCCATCTAAGCCGCCATCAGTCCCGGTATCCGAGTACCCCCTAGCCCTGGCCACATCAGATCTGTCAACAGATCCGTTTTGCAACAAATTCTAAGTAGAAAAATGGATGCTTTTAGCGGATCCAAGGCTCAAGTGTGACCCTAGACTATGAGAGCCAAAACAAGGCCAGAATGAGGTTCTTAAAGAGATTCATTGAATTGTGATGATTGGTGTGCTCCATGAAGCACTGGAGCTGCTACAGGTTACAAATCACCGGAGACCGATAGGAGCGATGCTGTAAATAGTGTAGATAGTGCCAGGTGAGTATAAGACAGGTGGTAGGGGACTTACATACAAAGCATCGCTCCAGCACTGAATAAAAAATACTGGAGTGGTGCTTTAAGGGTTGTATAGAGGCATGAGTAATAAGCTTTGCTTATATAGCGCCATCATATTCTGCAGTGTTTTACAGAGATAGTCATCACTGTGCCTAATGGGGCTCATAATTTAAATTCCCTATAGTATGTCCTTGGAGTGTCGGCCCTGATGATGCTTCATTACGGGAAGGAGGCAGAGGATGTGACAGTGACCACAGCCTCTGCTCCCTAATGACACTTTTTGTTAATATCCCAGCATGCACTGGGAGTTTCAAACAAATCTCCATTAAACAGGAAATAGGAAGAAAAAACATAGCAGCTAGATATTGTAGTTAGGAATTGTAGGAAATTTATTTTAATAGCAGTGTACTTGAAAATGGCTTAGATTACTGTACTAAATAGATTGGAAATCTAGTTTGATTAGATTTAACTTTAATTTAGTAGGGGTCTAAAGACTTTACCTACATCACACAGAATGCTAAATTTATGTACAGGCAACAGTAGAGCCACTAGATTACTAGAATGATCCACCAGTCTGTCAAGGTTTAGATGCAATAATAGACCCCTTATATGAGAATCAGATATCCAACAGAAGATAGCACATTTGGGGATGACTTTGATACAGTTATCCACCAAGTATACTGTACATTACACATCACATCAATAGTAAAAAACCTACATGGGGCACAGTATCACCTACTGTAACATTTTTGTAAATATTTATAAATCAAAATTTCAGGAGAGGGGGCATTTACTTAACTATATTTGTATTTTTGTATGTATTACATATCAATAGGGATCTACAGTATGTTTGAATAATATTCCAAAATACTAATTTTGTAATTAAAAAGCCAGCGCTGGCTCTTGCCATCAGTATTATAGACTTAACATGGAAAGACTGAGGGAAAGCTGGTCTGTGTCTCCATTCTTGTTCCACTTAGCTCTATCCACAGTGAAAAGAGAGGGTAAATGGGCGACCAGTTGTAATGATTGTGTCCATAGTGGTAGCTCCCTCTGCATCACTCCACATGCTCAGTGTTTCCTTGGAATTCTTTTAGGATCTAGCAGAGTATACAATTGATACACTACTATATCCTAGGTAGTGTCTTATTGAGTACAGATACCATCCATCCTTAAGTAATTCTTAAAGCCCTCATACATATTAGACAAAAATCAGTGGATTTTGGTGGTAACAACAGCATAGCTAAAGTATTTAGGGGTCTCCCAACTGGTTGGAGGAACAAAGATCATGACATTTGAATTTATTCACCGGATCCTTCTGTTCTGCATGAAGATAATCTATTGCCAGATGTGTCTGGTAACAGTCTACTTCACATTTCCAAGTAGAGAACACATGAGCATTT
This sequence comes from Allobates femoralis, assembly GCA_033576535.1. Taxonomy (NCBI): domain Eukaryota; kingdom Metazoa; phylum Chordata; class Amphibia; order Anura; family Aromobatidae; genus Allobates; species Allobates femoralis. The sequence continues at coordinate 135,401,266 of JARQOC010000003.1, forward strand.
AGCCAATCAGTCATGTGCATCGGGGAGTTGGCACGTATGTAGAATTCATGAGCACCTTTCAAGTTAAAATGGAAGTAAATGTAGAAATGAAAAGTGAATGGTCCCAATGAGTATTATTGACTGGGTGGCAATGGCCCATCAGTAACATTGACTTTGGGCTCCACTGTTTAGCTCCTGCCAAAAATTGCATTCTCCTCATTTACAAATTATCCTAAGCTTAATCAAAATTGACCGTAGTAATACCTTCCTAGTGTCTAATCCGGTTTACCCTCCCTAAATCCTTCCACCCATGCTTTCCCCTAACCTGCTCTCTTTTTGTATCCCTATTTTAAGTAGAAAATAATAAACATATTGGTACACAAATGTTCCTTTACTTTTAGATAATAATAATAATGTAGATAGTTTGTTGAATGATTGATGAAATGCGGCTCTTGTCTGTACATAGTCTGTCAAATGTTTTGGACTCATGTTGGGTGGCTCACTTCTACAGAGGGGCCACCGGAAGATACAACTTTTCCCATGTGGGCCAGCCCAAGCCTGATCCCATACACATCAGTTTTAGACTTCAGTAAAAGACCAAATGTTTCTGAAAACAGGCTGATTGAACTTGTGATCTGTTTAATGCCACACATCAGCTGTTCATGCTCAATGCAGGGATGATGTATTATTCTATTGTTTCGACTGTCAAACAATGCAGGTGGCACTTGGTGTGTGAAGATCTGGCAATTCACCTCCAGCACATTGTGTTGGTTGACTAAAGCAAACAAAGAGAAGGTTTAAAGGGATTCTTGTGTTTTCACATCAAAACATGTAATTTATATAGATGTCTGCATTATTTACATTGTAGTATATTAATCCCTGGCTAAATCGTATAAGCAAACGTGTTCTTCATGTGTAAGATAATGGCAACACAGCTGCAACAAACCTGCGTCTGACACATTTTCTATATGTGTGGCTCAAGGCTGTCACTATGGGGGAGATTTATCATGGGGGGAACTTTTGGAGTCAGTTTTGCAGATAATATAAGATTGTACATTTTAGATACTGTATATATAATATATTAAAATATGTAATATAAAATATATATAGACAAGTTAAAGCAAAAAGTTGCAATTTTTGATAAAGAACAACATGTAGCAAAATACGAAAAAGACAAACATTTTTTGATAATATAGTTAAAGGGATTAATCAGGGATATTTAAAATGAAAAAACAAGTTGTGCCTAAGCGCTAACAGGCAGGTAGCTGTCACCTACCTGCTTGTCGTACCTGGCTCCGTTCACTGCCGACCAGAGCGGTCACAGACCGTTCATGTCAGTGATTTTTCATCTTCTGACAACATCATGACTACAGAGGGAGGATTCTCCCCTCTGTCAACGAGCATCAGAGCCAACGCATGCTGATTGACAGCCAGCTCCCCTAATCAGGTTGTGAGGAGCGGGTTGTCAATCAGTCCATTCTGCTCTGTGTTTACTCCGCCATGCTGATGGTGAATAGTGGGGACTGGTGCCGGCAAAAACAGGCAGGTAGGTGCCACCACCTACCCGTTGGTGCTTAGGCACATTTTACATATAATATATATATATATATCCTGGATATCACTTTTAAAGTCAACAATCCTCCTGCACGGTTTATGATTGTGCAACATTTGTATTCACTATATCTTATGTTACTTGTTTGTGCAAACGTGTTATGCTGGGAAATGTGTTCAGAAGGGCATGTGCCTGGTAAATTACGTAGTCATCTGATCAATATCAGCATGTGTGCAACCTGGTAAAATATAGTTAGAACATGAAAGTAGTTGCCTCGATGCCAGCAGAGAAGTGGCCATGGGGTCCATCAGATAAGGGAGTTTTAAAATGAGCAACAGTAGACTTATGTTCACAAGAAATAATTTTTAGATGAAAATACCCAAGTCAGAAATGAATGCATTTTCCTACAGGATTTTTGTTTCCACTGCATTTTCTTTGAAGGTTTTGCAGTGTTTTTTTAAATATTTTTTCCCAACCTCTGAAATGAGAAGGAAGCATATTTAGAGAGTATTTTAAAAGAGAATCTGTCAGCAGGTTTTTGTTACGTGAGATGAGCGCAACAAGCTGTAAGAGTTAAAAAAAGCAAAAAGCAAATGTGCTTTCCTTATAAGTCTGTGCGATTGTTTACTTAAACTAATAACTTTATTACCCTGGGAGTAACATTGCAGGACTAGAAATTCAAGCGCACGGCAGTCTCACATGCCCCCTGCTGTGATTGACACCACTTAGTCAATGTGGAATCTCAATTGAGAGCCTGATGTGGGCGGGGTCAGCTATCTCAGCATTGCTGTGTTCCTGAAACTAAATTCTTTGATTGTCTGAATGGCTTCAGCCAGTAATCTATGTGATGCATCAGTGGATTTAGGAGTTCTTTTCCTACATTATGTTTCTGACAAATGAAATAGCGAAAAGCTGCTGACAGATGCCCTTTAAGCATTTTTTATGTGGACTATTGCAATAGTGATCACTAGATTAAGGAAGAGGAGAAATAAGAAGACATTAAAAACTGAAGGTAGATTTCTGAGAAATTAAAGAAAGGAAAAATAGAGACATTGTAGAGCAGAGATCAATGCAATCGTGAGCATTTTATGCCCTTAAACCACTTGCTGCTGAAGGCGCTCGAGGCCTCATTCCAAGCATGGCCTGGAGCCACTAGGTAACATAGGTTGTTTCCCTGATTCAGAGGTTTATGTATATGTGTCATTCAAAACAAAATCATAAATATAAGCCAACTGTAGCTACCAATAAATGAGTGGACTATGCCATTGGACTATGTGGAGAATTCACCAAAGTGTTTACTTCAATTTTTTGTTTTTGAAAAGTTGCAAAATTGTGCACAAATTGTGAAAAATTCTGCTACTTTTGGCCTTTTCACATCAGTCCGGGGGAGCTCTTCCAGACTAGGCAGTGCATGAATGAAAAGGGTGTCATGGTGGTGCCTGTCCAATTCATCAACAATTGACACATTTTAAAGGTATATGTTTTGTCATACTTGTTATCTTAGACCTGACTGAGAAATCATTTAGTGTCGTGCACCTATTAAAGGGAACCTGTCAGGTGTCCTGGGCAGCCAAACCATGAGCAGTTCTGGATGCAAATCTATAATCCCTGCTTAACCTCTCTTCCTGTACTAGGGGCGGAATAACATGCTAGGGGGTAGACAAGTCTGGGGAAACTTAAGCCGAGCGGACAGGGTAAGGCTGCTAGCGGAAAAACGGACACTCGGCAGCCTTGTCTGTGAGTGGTTACCACAATCAACATCGGGTAACCAGGGGCTGCGTCATCAAGAAGCGCCGACGCTCACACATCTCCGCTTCACTGGAAAAAGCTAAGTATTTAGGGAGACCCGCTAAATACTAGCAGATGAGATGTGTGAACATGCCTTTCTTTCCCATGTGCAGCTGTTGACTATAGCTCAGACACATCCACCACATTTATAATACATCTGGTCAGTATTTTTATGGCAAACAAATAACTGACATCTAGTCGTACCTATAGAATAATCAGTCATTTTACTGTATACGACCAACGTCACGAGTCGTAACACTATTTCTGTAACATTAGCACACATCTCATACCATTGCAACTTTTTTAGTCCAAAATCATAAATTACATTTCTTTAATTATTTCTTAATTATATCACTTTTTGCTTTTACGTCCAGTTGTCTTGCTGTATTATGGTGGTATGTGGTCACAGACGTCACTGTCCAGTAATATTCCTATCATGCACGCCATGGGACATAGTTTAGGTTTTTATATTTTAACATAGGTGAATTGTTTTCCCGAATTTTCACAATAAATCAGCCCTCTGAAAATTACATTGCACAGATGTTGTTAGAATACATATCATTTCCATTTAGTGTATGGATGGGCGTGCTGGGAAATATTAGCGGATGGGTAAAAGTGAATGTTGCAAATTTTTTTAATTAGAAAATTGGTAAAATGTTGAAATAAAATAAATGAGTTTCTTTAAAATAGACGTGAAAACAACATTACGCAACAACTAAATTGTTAATTTATGCAACGTTCTTTATCGGATGGGAATGAGTCCCACGGATCCCATTACTTTTCTGTATATTGCTGTACATGTGATGTTCGGAGAGAATTGGGACATTTCATTTAAAACGCTATTATACATAAATATCACGTATAAAGAAAATAGTTTTGTCGTCCACTGTGACTTCTCCTGAGGGATAATGAGAGAATCACTACAGCCAAATCAAAACTAAAATATGATTTAGAAAAATCATCCGAAAAGCTTTAAAAAACAATAGAAAGTTATTACCTTATAAATACTTTGAAAACATTTCTGGAGATGTTTTTCTTTCTACACATACTAATGATAAAAGTATTTATACCATAATAATAAATACATCTACAGTATGAATAATAATATCATCATCATCATCATCTTATTGGACTATACATGCCATTTCTAATGAATAATTGGAACATATCACTGGCTAAAATTAGAGAAGACATATTTCTATGAATGTCCAGCATATATTGACTTTCCAGTGTCCTGTCTAAAAGTTCTTATGTGAGTGTTAGATGATTGTGTCAGGTACATCCTGCTGCTGTATTTTTGTTTAAGACGTATGTCAGCATTAGTTTTACACTACACCCTAAGGATCTGTAATGATTTGTTGAGTGATAACTCAAAATAAGCAAACCAGGTATGTATATGAAGTTTTAGTTACAAGGTTCATCATATATCCTCTACAGTGCCTCTGTATAAAGCTGTGATATAGCTCACCACCTTTTCTTTTCTATATGCCTATTTATGATAGAAGACACAGGTACAGTATATCTTTATAGAATTCTCTAGCCAGTATTCAACTTCAGAATAAGTTTGTCAGGGTTCTGTTGTGTTTCTCCAGATTGACCACTAGTGGCTGCCATTATTCAATTTGTTAAATTGTGCTGCAATTCCACTCCTTACCACTGGAGGCTGTTATTGCATCCAGCAAACGCCCTTTAGTAAGATGGCCATGTAGAACCTGCGAAAGCCATCTTGTTTCCTGTTTGGGCCTATGAAAGGGACACTATCAGGTCATTTTTTAGTATGATACTGATATTACCCTTGAATAGAGCATGGGCAGACCTTTTAAAAACATGTAAAATTATTATTGCACCATTTGTAGTTTCCATGTCATCAGCATTGTCAGACCCTGCAAGGACTCCTGGACTAGTCCTCTCCATTATAAGCAAACAGGAATAGTCCGACTGCTGTATAAACTGACATGTAATTATGCACTCCCTCTCAGCAGCTATCTCCTCCCTCCACACTTTGCTGACAGTGCAGTGTCAGGTTTCACTTTCAGGAGGTCTGTTGTGTTGAGGACATGGAGGGAGAGAGCTATTACAGATCTGCCTTATCTTGACTTAATTTGTTTCTCTAAGTAGGTATCCCTGCTGTGACAGTTTCTGTGTGGTATATCACTTCTTTCCTGGGTGCAAATACAGAGAGCAGAGGAGAATACAGCCCTCCCCAGACATCTCCTGTGCAGTGATGTGACATGCATATTCATGCTATGGAGAGGGGACAGCAAAGAACTAAGTGGATCACTCACTGTGAGTGACAGATGGAATGAATCTCTTTATTTGAAGTTTACAGAGGATAGAAGGGGAATATGAATATAAGAAATACATCAATAGAGTGAAATTATAGCAAGGAATTAGGGTGCCTTCACACTTGCGTTTGTGTCTGCATGCGTATGGCATGCAGACGCAAACGCAGTGCAAACGTAGGCCATACTGATGTGAATGCAGCGGAGAATCTCCGCATGCGTTCACATTAGTATGCACCCCGGCCAGCCAATCAGCTGTTTTGGGGGCGGCCGGGAGGAGGAGATCACCGGTGGAGATCTCTCCTCCCGGCCACAGCTGATCTCCCGCCAGTGTCGGTGTGGGAGATTTGAAGACACAGCTGATCTGACAGCTTAAATTCCCGCCGACCCGAATAGGGTGATATCGGTGCAGGAGATAAGAAACAGCTGATCGCTGTTTCAAATCTCCCGCACCGACCTCACCTCTTCAATTTAGGCGCGGGAGCTTTAACAGCTGTCAGATCAGCTGTGTCTTCAAATCTCCCGGCGGGAGATCAGTGGTGGATCTAGCTGATCTCCCAGTGGCTGTTGTTGATCACCGGCGGCCATCGGGAGAGATTTCAATGAGATCCGCAGCGTTCTACTGCACTGTCATGCGGAGGACACTGCGGATCCATTGACTCCCATGCATTGTTTGTGCGCTTGCGGGTGCTTGTAGATAAAACAAGCGCCTGTGAACGCACAAAAATGCAACATGCTGCGTTCGGAGTGTGCTCGGAGGGTGCACAAATTGTGCGCATCCGAATGCAAACGCAACCGAACGCATCCAAATGCAGGCACATGCGTTTCCATGTTACACATGGGAACACATGTGCGCAAGCATTTGGCTGCGTTCGGTGCGCTGCATTCCAAACGCAAGTGTGAAGGCACCCTTAGAAAATGATAGCAGTTACATATGTGTTTTTGACCTGACAGATTTCCTTTAACCACATGGAACTTAGCTCATTGCTTGAGTTTAGCTGTTTAGTCTAGTTCCTCGTTGTCAATCAGTGGTGAGGGTGGGGTTATACAGATTAGCTTGACTGCCTTGCACAAGACAACAAGTCCTCTAGTTACAATATCCTGCTGATAAAACACTGATTTTAACTACAACAAGCTGGTGACTAAGTGGCATCCATGTAACCAGGATTCTGCCCCTACATTATGCTTCTCTCAGATTAAATATCGAAAATCTGTTAACAGATTTAATTTAAAGCAACATTTGAAAAAACAAACAGGGAAACTATTCCTAATGCCAGTGTTACAAGAGGATTGGAGCTGCATGTTTGTATGAACGCCGTTGTGCAGGCAATTATAGAAAATATTTCAATAGATGCGCTGTTTACAACTTTGTAATTAATCTTTAATTTATAGCTAAATTATAACTGAGACCATGGTATGACTTGCACATTGATTTCCCAGTGACAAGCCATGCAAGATGGTTTATACAATCAACTTGTATTAAGCAGAGCACTGCACTTTCAGCCCTGGTCTAGACCTATAACATGTGCTAAATATACGTATACATATATATATATATATATATATATATATATATATATACAGTACTTGCCGTCAAAAGTTTCTCACTAGGGAGATTCTCCCTTGAACTGTAGAGTAGATTCCTTAAATAGTCTATTGTCACATCAATACAGTTCTTTTGTGAATTTCAGCCTATCTGCTCCCAAAATCATTTCTTGTTTTTCCTTTTTTTCCTCCTGTGTCAGCTAGAGACTTTGTCCCATTCCTTCTGGTTCAATCAACACTCACAGGTCAGTTCTCTCCAGCAGCAGAGAAAAACAGCGGCAGAACATTGTAGTGACATTGAGGGATGTGATCACCAGCAGAGCAACCGTGTAATGGAATCTGGAGAACCTGAGAGGCGACTTCAGGCCAAGAGAGGTTTAAAATGTTCTTGTGATGAGCACACAAAGAGTAACACTTAAAGACTTCTCGGCAGTCTGAGGTCAATGAGCAAGAGGCAGAAAAATGGGGCTTCAAACCCATGCCCTCACTTTTACAAGTCACGAAGACTGCTGCCGTAAAAGAAAAATACTCTGCAAAGTAGAACTCTCTAGGATTCCCTATAATCCACAAACTTTTATAGGTTAGTGTTAGCACCTTATTTGTTGACTGGTAATTAAGGAGATACAGTAAATGAGCAAAATGTAATGGTCACTTTACACGTGGCAACAGGCAGATAGAAAACGGCAGGTGTCGGAGACAATTGTACCTTTTACCTTCAAAACACCTTGCAGATACCTGATTTACACGCAGCCACTTCAAGGTGTTTTGAAGGTAAAAGGTACAATTGTCTCCGACACCTGCTGGTTTCTATCTTCCTGTTGCCCGCTGTAAAGTGGCCATAAAGCGTAACCGATCCCTTTTTACTGCAAGACTGCAATGGACACCACTCCACATTTTTTATATACATTTCTATTTTCTTAGACAGGACTTTTATTTAATTATCGATAATTTTTTTTATATTCCTTTGTTTTGGATTGGAGGGATTGATTCAAATCGGCCAAGGGAGCCAACCACCAGGATTTAACCACCTATAAATCAGTGCAGCAGGTGATTGACGTGTGCAGCATGACATCACTATTTGTTTTCTTATTCAATTCCTCCTTTGTGGGCTTGTCAAACGCTCACCCCTCTCCCTCTCATCTAGACACATCCAGGAGGGGGTTTGGCTTACAGAAGAAAGACAAGACCACAGGGGAGGAATAAAAAAACCCTCTAAATAGTGATGTCATGTTGCACACGTCAATCACCTGCTGCACTTATTTATAGGTAGTTAAATCCTGGTGGTTGGTTCCATTTAAGTGATTTTTTACTTGTATTTGTGAATTTTTTAAATTGTTTTTTACAAACTTTTTTCGTCTCTCAAGGTGATTAAATTTGGAATTGGTAGATCAATTGAAGGGATGAGTGAATCAGACTTTGAAGTTCAGAGTCCGCACCGAACACAGACTTTAAAAAAATGATCAGTGTCAGAGTTCGAAGTTCGGGAGCTTCACATATGCTAATCACTGGAGAAAGAATTGCTGTGATCAGGTACACATGGTGCTCAGCCCAGTGCGAGCCGCATGTAGTGTTTGAATGTCTCACACTGGAAGTAAAAATCTGTGTTATTTTATATAGTGTGTACCAAAAAATGAGAGTTACAAATCCCACCCCCCGTCCCACAGAAATGTTTTGCTTATTGCTGGCTGTAGATGGGCAGAAATCAAAACTGCCCAATCAGTGACATCCAATCTCATTTGGGTCCAGAACAAGACTTATATAAAAAGAACGCAGAACTTCCACGTGTCCGATCATCTCTAATCACATGTACTAGAGTGCTTGAGTACTTCAGTATATAATGAAAATCATGATCTCCCACAAAGTCCAGCCACAGGTTAAGCTTAATAGCAACACAAATTCAGTAGTCTTCTACTGCCATGGCAAGCTGCTGCCTACCATATGAGCCTGTGATCACATCGTAAGGAGACTAATGGGCATTGGAACGGCCACCCTACTGGAGTTCTACCACTTCAATTCTGTTGTCAGAACATGACATTAGCATTTCAGTAATTAAAAAGCAGCCATCAGACCTAGCTGTTATGAACAGGTTGCAACTTTATAACACAGCTAGGATATACTTTATATGAAGTGGCCTCACCCCAAACTATGCATCTGCCCCAACTTAGAAAATATTTGTACAATCTATGCTGTTAGGGGTCAGCAGAGAAGCAAGTAGTAAGGCTAGGGTCAGACCAGCGTTTAGGTTTGCTTTCAGGGGGTTCCATTCAAAACATAAAATTTGTCAGCATTAACGCAGCATTTCCGTAATGGTAAGACTATGTTAACGCTGGCAATTCATTCTATGGCTGACGGAACTCCGAATGCATCTAAGTGCCGGTGTTTGAAACCTTGACCATTTACAAGCACATCACATGACGTGGAAGCGCACATCATGTATCACGCTTGGAAATAGCTCGAGATTTCAAACCCCAGCACTTAGATGCCGGCGTTTGAACAGCGCTCGGGGTTCCGTCAGCCATAGCAATGAATTGACAGCGTTAACGCAGTCTTACTATTACGGAAATGCTGCGTAATGCTGACAAATTCTATGTTTTAAACGGAACCCCCTGAACGCAGGGCAAAATGCTAGTTTGACCCTAGCCTTGGCAGCTTATTAAAAAGAGAAATCAGTATAGAAAAGAATCAGTGCTAGTAAATGATAGCTAGTGAAGATGGCAATACCAGGACAAAGATCTCCCACCAGAATTTGCTACTGGAGTGGAACAACCACATGAGAAAATCTGAAACAATGACAGCAGACTGCAAACTGTATATAGTGGAGGTCTGAAAATAAGGGAAAGAATGAGGATTGCAGGCAGAAACATAGTGAGTAGTGATGAGCGAATGTTATCGTTACCATTTGCTATTCGCACGGATAGTGCGGTATTCACAATACTCATTACTCAGCGAGTATCGCTGGTGCTCGTGAGTGATGTGTCGATCTTGAGCAATCTGACGCATATTGCCGGCTCCCTTTAGTAAGCAAAGTCAGCTGGCACCTCAGGGAGAGCATACTGACTCTGGGGGGCACAGCAAGGTGTTTTATGCAGTAGAAATGTAAAAAAGCCCACCCTCCCGCCTTGTCCTGGAAAGACTCATTTTATGGCTGGATGTGTGTGGGTGGAGCTTATTACTAATTGACTAACATTGGACTTGCTATTTGGACAAGTACTCAAGTATTACAAAGTACTCGTTACAAGTATAGTGAGTGCGAATATTTCGCTTCTCGCTCATCTCTGATAGTAAGATATTTTAAACCTTTAATGTATACAAAAATCAGTTTTCTCCATCTCAAAATGTCCAAACCCCTAAAGGATTTAATGGGATATTTGTATTTGTGCAAGGTAGAAAATCAACATATCCTGTATAAATGGATCTCCTGCAAAGTACTGGGAGATCTATAATCTCTTCATTTCAAGTAGTCCAATATCTGCAAAATCTACTACCAATAGCCAAGGGATTCAAGGATACATAAAGACAACAGCTTGATTGCCCACCTAGAAGAATAATGTGTGGTTGTGGGAATAATTTATAACCAGTATATTTTAAATTAAGCACTGTCAGAGACTGGAGAAAGTGAGCAGTTTGATTACTTGCCATAACACATATTACGATTTATGTATTTATGGAAATATCCTTTAATACAATACAAGTGTCAATTCAAATCATGTAATGCATGGATGGGGTCAGGCCACCGGAGAAAGAGACAGATAAGGGATTTTGAGAAGGTGATCCCTTTACCAACCAAAGATTTCATAATAGTGTATTCAAAAATTGTTTTGTTTAATTAGACAAAAACCTGAAGATAAAGTTATGAAGTATTTTTACACCAAGGAAAGGACTCACGAGATGTTGATATCCAGAAGTCTACGAGAGGGCGAGTTGCCACCTACTGGTCTATATCGCATTGCGGTTGCACATATGGTGATTGTTAACAAGCCACACATAAAAGTCATATGATGATGAAGCCAAGAAAGCCGATTTTGAATGCCATCCAGATTTTAGAGCAAATCTGTGATTAAAGAGACTACTTATCAAAGCAGAGGGAAGTATGCTTTGATGCACACGAGTTTTTACTTCAACTGTACATTTGCAGAGGTATTAAAATAATGCTAGTTACAATGACACAATTTTTAGGCGCCTGCATTCCTTCCCACATTTCAGAGATGGGCTGAGTTTAACTCATTCACATGCAAAAACTGAGATTTTGATTATAATGATACCAACTAATGTCATTACTAGATTTCACGAGATTCTGAAGTATATAGAGATATTTTTTAGCGTAATTATATTATGTGAAAAACATTGTGATGCAGCGTGGTTACAGTCTGAGTCACGGCTCATTGTTCTTAGATCTGTCATTACTGGATGATCATACCAATTTTAATGTCAAATCCTGTCAGGGTCTCTATACTGAGACCTAATATACTAACTAAATTACACAGTGGCAGATATGTCTGTGATGTTGCTGGATCCATTTTGGCACATAGAGATCATACATATGGCTCATTCAAATGATTCTATTACTAGTCTGTATAGCTTTTAATCTGAGGCAGTATTATAGCTCCCATAAAGGTGGAAACTAATGTAATGGTAGCATGTGACCTGTCCATCACTACATAGTATTAAGCCCTAGGGACTCCATGTAATTAGAAATAAGACCTCATTCAGTTGACCTTCTTTTGCGTACTAGGAAACACTTGACCATTTCCATTAGTACGTAGAATATGATTTCCATACACTTTAAATCCATGTAACCATTTTTGCCATTTTTGTGATATCTGTCTCTTCATATGAAAAAAAATCCAAGCTTATCCTACCCATAAGACAGAAAAAAAAATTATATATATATATACATATATATATATATATAAATATATATATACACTCAACTAGGATGACACAAGTATATTTGTATCCGATTGCTTCCTATTTTCTTACAGAACCAATAATTGCCAGTTTATATTATATATTTTCTTTCTTATATTTTATGTGTTGTATTATATTTTAATTTTAGTTTATTTTATATTTTAGTTTATTTTTTCCATATCTGTCATTTCGCTATATATTTTATAATAAAAATTGGAAAGTTTGATCAATGATTTGGATAAAAAGCAGACATGTTTCCCTCTTCTGTGTGTGTGTGGGGACCCGGTCCACACTTATGGTGGGTATACACGCTCCAACGTCGGTCCAATATTGGGTCCGACGGCGCGGGAGCGCGCTTTTTCTGCCCAGATTTCCCAGATCGCATCGGAGATTTAGACAGCGCGATATCGCATACAACCTCTCTACGATGTCTACACCCCCCTTGTACGGCCGACCCAGGAACGACCATTTAACATGGGAGAGAATAGGGACGTTGTACTGCACATCGTAGTTGGGCGTTTACACAGAGCGATCTGGCTCCAATCTCCATCCAATATCGACCCGTTGGAGAGCACGCTCATTCGATCCCCGATATCGTTTTGGCATCGTTCGTGCATTGTATTGGACATTTATACCATAGAACGCACGAACGATATCGGGTCCAACGCACGAACCACGTGACTTTTGATTGGAGTTGGACGCCGATATCGGGACGTGTAAACCCACCATCAAACACAGTTATGTGAACGGCTCCATTGATTGTAATGGTATGTGCGCACATTGAGTATCTCCTGGCAGGAAATAGACACCAAAAAGATTTTTTTGCATTTTTGCTTCATTTTTTCCATGCGTTTTTCATACATTTGGGGTGGAAGAACGATGCAAGAATTGACATGCTGCAAATTTATTTCTGCACCAAATTTGCAAGGGAAAAAAATTGATTCTCATTGACTTTACTAGCATTAGGATTTGCAAGCTGTTTTGAAACTGCATTACATAAAAGCGATAAAAGCGCACTGAGTGCACAAAGCCTTATACAACATGGAAGTGAAAAATAGAGCCTGAATCTGGTGTAATATGGATTCAGTTTTGTTGCTACTATGCCAAACTCTTCCATCAAAGATATTCATGATAACATTCCCTCATTATATGGCTATAGCTCATACATACGCACATGGATTATATACACACACTGCTCAAAAAAATCTTAAACAACACAATGTAACTCCGAGTCAATCACACATCAAATCAATCTGTCCAGTTATGAAGCAGCACTGATTGTGAATCAACTTCTCCTGCTGTTATGCAAAAAGAACAGACAACATGTAGTAATGATAGGCAATTAACAAGACACCCCTATAAAGGAGCGGTTCTGCAGGTGGTGACCACAGACCATTTCTCTGTTCTCATTCTTAGGCTAGGGTCACACTTGGGTTGTGGCATCCGCTTGAAGGATGCGTTGAAGGATGCATTTTTTTGTCCTTGCGTTTACATGACGTGTGCATTGATGTTGCCTACATTAATGGATGCGTTAACTCATGGTACATGTATGTACATATATGTACCATAGATGTATGTACCAACACATGTACAATGCGTTAATGCATGCGTTTGCCATAGACTCCAATGTTAAATTTACGCATCCGTTTTCCAAAACAGGCCAAAAAAAGCTGCAAACCACGTTATGACGTGCGCTACAAAAAACGCATAGCGCCAAATGCATTGCAATTTGCCCTCCACCGTCGTCCGCCGTCTCTCAGCACCCCCTCACTGCCACATGTAATTTGAAAATGATTCTTCAATAAAGAAGAAAATCATAAAATCGGTGAGTGCGCCTCGCATCTCTTTTTACATGAATTTGAATTGCTTTATCCTTGAGTGCGAGCAACACGGATTAGGAGCTCCGACTACACTTTCAATTTCACCCCAATTAAAGGTATAGTGCCCAGGTTTCAACCTCTGATTTTATATATATATATATATATATATATATATATATATATATATATATATCAGTGGCCTAACTACAGAGCCGCAAGATGCACCTCGGGGCCCCTTTGGTGAGGACCGGGTGGGTGCTGGTGGTGCCAGGCGGCGTGAATACTGCTCTGTCGGCTTGTAGAGGAGGGGCGGGCACTGTCACTTACAGTCCGCCCTCCACTCCTCATCCGGCGCTATCGCGGTCACGGCGGGCGGCCAGAGGCACGGGCCGCGGATCCCCCTGGGGAGCTCGGGGCCCCCCCAGGGAGCGGACCCGGTCTCGGCCGCGACAGCTGCGACCGTGGTAGTTCCGCCACTGTGTATATATATATATTATATATATATATGTATATATATATACATCCATTTCCACCGTCATCGTGTCCTCCTATCACGCAACCGGTCAGCACAAGTTGCGGTGGCCATTTTTGGACACCTAAGTAAGTGGTGTCCAAATATGGCACTCAGAATGGGTGCCTCCAACACCAGGGACCCGCCACACATGCCGCCCGCAGCCCACTCTCCCCCACCTGGTCCACACACAATACAGTCAACCCCCTCCCACAAACCCATTGCTGCATCCAGAAGCCAGCCATCCGCCCCCCTCCTATCGCAAACACTGCAGAATGAGAACCTACAGGACATGTAATGATGTCAAGGTCATGGGTGGAGCCAGGTGCACGTCACAGATTACATGACTGTGCCGTCACCACTCTCATATTCTGCGTTAACTTGTGCGTTTAAAAAAAAAATCCATACTATTAAACGTAACCATATTTTGGCTTGCGTTTGGATGTGTTTGGCAACGCATGTCTATGGCAGCATTAGTGCAAGCATTACACTGCGTTAATGCTGATGTTAAGCGTAGACACTTGAACGCAATGCCTGAACGTGATGTGGACCTGGCCTAAGCACCCTCCAGCAGTTAATGTGCCCCCACAGCAAAGTATGTCTAGGCTCCCAGCATCTGATGTGCCTCTGCTGTGTATGTGCCTGCACCCTAGGAACCCATGTGTCCCCAGCTAAGTAGGTGCTGCCTCCTCAGCAACCTATGTGCCCCCACCCCAGCAGTCCATGTGCCCCACAGCAGTGTATGTGCCCTCTAGCAGTGTATGTTATGCCCCCCAGCAGTGCATGTACCCCCACTACAGCAGCTTATTCACTCCCCTGCAGTGTATCTTACATACCTCAGCAGCCCATGTGCCCCCAGCAAGTTTCCCCCAGCAGCCTATGTGCCCCCCTGCACTGTATGTGACTCCCAGCAGCCTATGTGCCCCACCCCAACCTATGTGCCCCCCAGCAGTGTATGTGCCCCTAGCAAAGTATATGCCCCCACCCAGGCAGCCTATGCATCCACCAGCAAAGTATGTGCCCCCAACAGCCTATGTGTAACCATCTTTGCAGCCCATATGTCCTCCAGCAGTGTATGTACCCGTCATCAAAGTATGTGCTGTCCCCCAGCATGCTGTGTGCCCTCCTGCAGTATATATGCTTTCACCCTAGCAGCCCAAGTGCCCCCCAGCAGTGTGCTCACCAGCAAAGTATGTGCTGCCCCACCAGTATCCTGTTTGCCCCCCTGCAGTGTATGTGCCCTCACCCAAGCAGCCCATGTGCCCCCACTCCAGCAGTGTATATGCCCCCCAGCAGCCTATGTGCCCTCACCCTAGCCTATGTTCCCCCACCCAGGGGGTAACTACTGAGGTCACAGCTGCAATGGGGCCCCTCAGTGCTTGGGCATCTGCCCTGCCACTGGAGGATGCCGCTGGCCGGCTCCTGTCTGTCAGTGAGACAGGAGGAGCTGTCTCGGCCTGTGCTTTCGCTGTCAATGCAGCAGCAGGGCAGCATTTTGCTCCACCCCTCCAGCATCTCAGTGTGATCTGTGAAGTTGAGGTGGTCGACAGGGTAGGGGGTACTCGGATACCGGGACAGATGGCTACTTGATGGGGGATCACGGCTGGTCGGTTCCCGCATTTCGTGCCCTGGACCCTCAATGGCGGGGATGATGGGGGTGATGATGAAGGTGGTGGGAAAAATGTTGTCGTGACACCACCTGTGGTACCTGGTAATTTGGATACAGTGCTGCAGGCCGGCCCTGAGGTGATGTGATGCAGCTTGGGTGTTACAGCTCCCCACAGGTGGAGCTTTACTTCGGGGCAGCAGGGGTAGATGAGGGGAGTAGTTGTTCTTACCCTTCTGATGATGTTGAGGGGGTGAGGAGCATGAAGGAGAGCCAGACTGAGGCTGATAACACAGTGATAGATAAGGTGGTGGCACTGGTGGAGGTCATCATAGAATCATTCACATACAGTGTGAGCAGTGGAAAGCATGTGGAGCAGTTTGTCTGTTGAAGGTAGGCAGCAAGTTCTGCTTGCTAAATACAGCTAAATTATTGTGTACTGCTAAGCTATACAAACAAAAAAGTAGATTTAGCACCAGGGGCAAAACGATCGGGGTCGTGACTGAGCCCGGGGGTATAGGGCCTCACCAAGCCCAGTGCCTACTTCATATGGATGTGCCTACCGGAGGACGCACATCACGTCACTGAGTGGAAGACCACACGGCCACTATTGGGCCCTATGTAAGGGAGGATCAGTGTCAGCTCCAGCACACAGCTCTACCCACCCGACATCGCTCATGTGTCACCCCAGGGTGTGGGGCTACTCGGGTATCAGGCGGCAGAAGGGGTTAACTGTGTCACGGGAAATGGCGGCCGTGCCTGATCCCGTATCCCGGGGGACAGTTCTCTTGAAAAAGGGGTTATTAAGTACAAGGCATTATTTGCAAAGTTTGTCATGACGCCACCTGCAGTTTCTGGTGAAGTAACACCAGGCCGCCACAGTCTCCGGAGGTCGGTGGTATTGCGGCTGAGATGGTGTAGTCCTCCGCAGGCAGGACTAGGACCTCTGGGTCAGCATAGTGAGGAGGGACAGGTTGGAGTGGAGCTGGGATGGTATTGGGAGAGTTGGAACAGTCTATGGAGGATACTGGGAGTGGAAAGGAAGGATACACACACGCAGGAAAGTCTCTTTTTCCTTTTACTGCTGTTAAACAGGTAAAACGATCCAGGGCACTGACGGGTTGACAGGTTGCACAGTGGATCACCACAGCAAGTGGGTATAAGGCCTCCGCTGTTCTGTAGTGTTTGTCTGAAGCACAGCCTGCTTGCAGCCTGACTTGCCTCCTCTCTCTTCCTGACTGTAAAGCCTTCTTCTCCTCCTGTGCTGTCTCTGGGATATCTTCTCCTGATCACTGCGGCTCTGCCCTGCTGTGTCTGGCTCCCTCTCTTGACTCACAGGGGGAAAAACTGGGTAGCCGAGGCCTCCACGGTAGCAACGGGGTTTTCTGTGGTCCTATAGTGTCCCACAGGTGCGGATCCCCAATATGCGGTGTTTCTCCTGGGATGAACTCCCTCAAGTTCCTGCTCTCTTTCAGTTCTTTGCTCCTAGCCCTCAGTCCCACTTAGGCTGGCGGGATGCTGAAGGGCCACTCCGGGTCACTGGCTCGGCCTGAACGCAGCACCAACCATCAGGACTTCCTTGCAGCTCTTCTAGCGTCTGCACACACTCTGACTAACTCCTCCCCCAGCAGCAGTATTTATAGGGGATCTTACCTAAAGTCAGCAAGTGGAGCTCCCCCTACTGTGCCGGGTGGAAAGGTGTTGTATGTAGTAGGTACCTGCTGTGGAAACCCAGCTGCGCATTAGAGAGATCTGTGGTTACCTGCGTGAGCAGGGCGCCACACTCAGAACAATGAATAAAGAGGAAGAAATCCTTTTTTCTTCACTCTCTCTCTGTGCCTGTGCACTGACATCTCAGCGCAGCGGAGCACAGTGACGTCACTACTGCGTCTGCTGTACTGAGATGTCAGAGTACACAACACTCACAGGGAGAAGCGGGAGAATCAGGAGAGGTTCCACCGCTATTTTTTTAATCAGTGAGTACACATCACCAGAGGCCTATGGGAAGAGAAGGGTGAATTATATTAGAAGGAGGGTTATGAGGCTGTATATATGAGGCTGAATCATGCTATATGGTAGGATATGAGGCTGCTTTAGGCTATATGGAAGGATATGAGGGTGCATTCTGCTATATGGAAGGCTGTGAGGCTGTATTATGCTATATGGAAGGCTATGAGGCTACATTGTGCTATATGAAGGGCTATGAGACTGCCTTCAACTATATGGAAGGCTATGGGGCTGCTTTATATTATACTAGCTGTACTACCCGGCTCCGCCCGGGTTAATAAATAACTGATGTTAGCTATAATAAAATAGAATTTGAATATGTCATATTAATGACCTGTAGGAAAATAGAAGCTGAGCTGTGATTGGTTGCTATCGGCAGCCTGATAAATCTCCAGCCAACAGTAAACCCTTCCCCCGGCCGGGCAGTATATGTTACCTCACACATACACATAATAGACAGCTCACGTGACTGACATCTGCCTTAATTCCCTATATGGCACATGTGTTGCACATTGGCTGTTTTTAATCAGATGTTTATTTTTGGAAATTAAAGATAGCACACCTATGATGCTAGTTGTGTCTGTCTGTGTGGTGTGTGTCACTGGGGTGTGTGTGTGTGTGTCCCTGTGGGGTGAGTGCATATGTCCCTATTGGGTGTGTATGTGTATGTGTCCCTGTGGGAGGGTGTGTGTGTGTGTCTCTGTGTTGTGCGTATCTCTTTGCGGTGTGTGTGTGTCCCTGTGGGATGAGTGCATGTGTCCCTATATGATGTGTATGTGTGTGTGTCCCTGTGGGGGGGTTGTCTGTGTGGGGTGTGTGTGTCTCTGTGTTGTGTGTGTCCCTTTGTGGTGTGTGTGTGTCCCTGAGGGGTGAGTGCATGTGTCCCTATATGATGTGTATGTGTGTGTGTCCCTGTGGGGGGGTTGTCTGTGTGGTGTGTGTGTCTGTCTCTTTGTGGTGTGTGTGTCCCTGTGGGGAGAGTGCATGTGTCGCTATAGGGTGTGTGTGTCCCCGTGGGGTGTGTGTGTGTCTTCTGTGTGTGGAGGACTATGAAGCTGTATTATACTATATGGAGGGCTACAATGGAGGATAATGGGTATGCATATATATAATGGTTGTGCATGTATATATATATGGAGGATAATGGGTGTGCATTATAATAATTGGAGGACATTGGGACTATGCATAGAGGACTATGGGATGCATTATAATATATGGAGGAATATGGGGGTGCATTATAATAATTGGAGGACATTGGGACTATGCATGGAGGACTATGGGATGCATTATAATATATGGAGGAATATGGGGTGCATTATAATAATTGGAGGACTTTGGTGGCAGGAGGAGGAGGGCCATAGAAACCAAGATGGGAATATATATATACGTTTTTTGGTGCTTTTTCAAAAACGCATGTGTTTTTGTAACATGGGGCCCTATGGGAAACACATGCGAAAACGCATGGCACAAAATGGTACCATGCGTTTTCCCATGCATTTTTGCTTGTGTTTTTTAAGGCTGCTTCAGAGCTAAAAGCAATAATGCAGCCCAAAAACGCATGCTGCCAAATCAACCTTAAAAAACGCATGCAAGTATGACCCTAGCCTTAGATGGGAGAAGTCATTTGATAAAGTAATAAATGCTATTCTACTGAAATGCATTTCATGTCACTGTTGTATCCACTATGTCTCACATCAAGTATATTAAAAAAAAGTTATGTGGATAGATTTATAACAAGCCCCGGAATTTAAGTTTACAGATACCTGTTTAATAGCACAGTAAGTTGCATACAAATGGTGGTCAGAGTAGTCAAGCCTTACCGATCCTTCTTTAAAGGGAATCTGTCAGCAGGTTCTTTTTATATACGTATATATGCAGCATGGCGGGACCACACCAGGTCCAGGGGGAGGCTAGGCATGCAACTCTAACGCTGCTGAGATAAGGCCACCGAGACCATCACCAGCTGTTGAATAAAGTGGAGCAACTCACCACCATGTGGCGGATGGACATGGCAAAGGTAATAGTAATCAACTTGGTCAAGTGTTTGCTTCTATCACAAATACACTTTGTGGAAGGTCACTTACTTTGTCAAGATGTTCGAGCATTTCATGACTTCGAGTCAGCTTTAGCTACATTGTTCTGGTGTACCATCACAAAATCTAGTCTACCACGTCATAAAACCTCTAGTACTTTACTGGAAATATTTTTTAAAACAAAGTCCATAGGACTTTGTATAGGGCACATGATGATGTGGTATTTTATGCACTTTGCTTGCTCTCCTGTTTCTTCCATCTTTTTAATGATCCTGTCACTACGCTGCAGACTGACCTCCACGCTCCCCAGATTAAGGATAGGCACAGCTCTACCCCGTCAGTCCCTTTGGATTGGTCGATGTGTAACACTACAGATTTAGCCAAATGACCCAGTAAGTTTGACGGCGTACGTGGTTCCAACCTTATCTACTGTTTCTAGCTCAATCTATTACGAGGGTGACCACACCAACATCCCCCATTTTCTTCACTGTATTTGCCAGGTATCAAGTAGCCACTAATTTACTCCCTTCAACCTGCGTCGTGCCCAGGACCTGGTAACCTCCAGCACTACATGCTGACTTCTTGTTTTTCTGCCGCTACAGGAAACATTCTACATTTTTTCTGCGTGTATCTTACACCAACTACTCCAAGACAGGAACCCCTAACAATGAAAACCCCTCCTTTATATACCCCTCTAGTAGGCCGGCTAAACCTTAACTCTTCTAGCTCCTCCTGCTGGGTTGTAGGTTCACCTACAATAAAGAATGACTCCTAGAGGCAGCCAACACTACCGCCCCAGATTGTATAAACATGCATTATCTGTGCACAAATATCTACTATATAATCACAAATAATGTCTGTCACAAGTTTCCGGCGCTTATGTCGATATTCCAGAATGCACTGTGCCGCCCCGGAAGCCACGCCATATTAACACACCCAAGTGATAGGTATGCTAATATGGCGCAGGCTGGCAGAGGCACAAGCCTCCCACCGCACCTCTCCCAGTGCCGCAGACCCCGCACACCACCTGCATTACACCCCCGCACCCCCCCTCCGCCGCCCGCACTGCCCCACACAAGAAGCCAGCACCCCCCCTCCTCCATCGCCCGCACAGCCTCCAGCGCCTGCACAAGATCCCGTCCTCCCCACTGCTCTGTCCTCTCTGCGCTCTCCTCACCCCTCTGGTGCCTGCGTGCGGTGACCGGGGCTGCCGGCTCCATGCTGCAGTCCATCCTGCTGGAACCGCCCCCCTGCACATCCTGCCCGACCACAGCCGCAACATGGAGGAGCTGCTCCTTGACTTCTAACAGCTCAGGGAGCTGCAGAAGGTGAGGAGAGCCCAGAGAGGAGAGGAGGCCCAGAGAGGAGAGGAGCCCTAGAAAGGAGGTCCAGGGAGGAGAGGAGCCCAAGGAGGAGAGGAGGCCCACGGAGGAGAAGAGCCCAAGGAGGAGAGGAGCCCAAGGAGGAGAGGAGGCCCAGGGAGGAGATGAACCCAAGGAGGCAAGGGAGGACTGGAGGCCAGGGAGGTCAGGAGGCCAGGGAGGTCAGGAGACAGGAGGCCAGGGAGGAGAGGAGGCCCAGAGAGGAGAGGAGGCCCAGGGAGGAGAGGAGGCCCAGGGAGGAGGCCCAGAAAGGAGGCCCAGGGAGGAGAGGAGCCCAGGGAGGAGAGGAGGCCCATGGAGGAGAGAAGGCCCAGAGAGGAGAGGAGGCAGGGGACTGGATGCCAGAGAGGCCAGGGAGGTCAGGAGGCCAGGGAGGTCAGGAAAGGGAGGCCCAGGGAGGAGAGGAGGCCATGGAGGAACAGCCAGGGAGGACAGGAAATGGAGGCCAGGGAGGAGAGGAGGCCAGGGAAGAGAAGTCTGGGAGGACAGGCAAGGGAAGCCAGGGAGAATAGGAGGCCAGAGTTGAGGCCACAGGAGAGGAAAGAGAGGCTCAGGGAATGAAGGCCAGAGAGGGCAGAAAGAGGAGAGGAAAGGGAGGTCAGAGAGGAAGAAGCCAGGGAAGAGAGGATGGGAGACTGATGCAGCTGCCGAAGGTGAGGAGAGGCCTGAGGAGGAGAGAAAAGCGAGCCCAGGGAGGAGAGGAGGCCTGAGAGGAGGCCACAGGAGAGGAAGGAGAGGCTGAGAGAATGGAAGCCAGAGAACACAGGAGGAGAGGCCAGGGAGGAGAGGAAAGGGAGCACAGAGAGGAGGAGGCCAGGGAAGAGAACGATGGAAGGCTAAGGGAGCTGCCAAAGGTGAGGAGATGCCAGAGAAGGAGGAAGAGAGGAAAGGGGGGCCACGGAAGAAAGGAGGCCACAGGAAAGGAAAGAGAGGCTGAATGAATGGAGACCAGAGAGGACAGAAGGAGGAGAGTCCAGGGAGGAGAAAAAAGGGAGGCCAGAGAGGAGAAGGCCAGGGAAGAGAGGATAGGAGGATGACGAAGCTGCCAAAGGTAAGGAGAGGCCAGATGAGGAGTGGAGGAAACGGAGCCCAGGGAGGAAAGGAGCCCAGATGGGAGGCCACAGGAGAGGAAAGAGAGGCTGAGGGAATGGAGGCCACAGAATACATGAGGAGAAGAGGCCAGGTAGAAGAGGAGGCCATATGGGAGGACATAGGACAGGAAAGAAGACAGGATGGGACGCTGAGGGAGCTGCCGAAGGTGAGGAGATGCCAGAGAAGGAGGAGGAGAGGAAAGGGAGGCCAGGGAGAAGAGGAGGCCAGAGGGGAGGCCACAGGAGAGGAAAGGGACTCTGAGAGAATGGAGGCCAGAGAAGACAGAAGGGAGGAGAGGCCAGGGAGGAGAGGAAAGGAGGCCAGAGAGTAGGAGCGCAGGAAAGAGAGGATGGGAGGCTAAGGGAGCTGCCGAAGGGACGAGAGGGCAAGGGAATAAGAGAATGATGAAACAGAGGCCAGAGAGGAGGCTGAGGAAAGAGAGACCAGAGCAGGTGGCTGAGGAAAGAGAGGCCAGAGGATGAGGCTGAGGAAGAGAGCACAGAGGAGGAGAATGAGAAAAGAAAGGCCACAGGAGAAGAATGAGGAAAGAGAGGCCAGAGAAGAAGAGGCCCTCCTCCATTACCCGCACAGCCTCCGGCGCCCGCACAGTCCCGCACAAGACCCCGTCCTCCCGCTCCTTCGTCTTCTCTGCACTCTCCTCACCCCTCGGTGCCTGTGTGCAGTGACCGGGGCCGACGGCTCCATGCTGCAGTCCATCCTGCTGAAACTGCCCTCTTCACATCTTGCTCGACCACAGCCACGGCTTGGAGGAGCTGCTCCTGGACTTCTACCACCTCAGGGAGCTGCACAAGGTGAGGAGAGCCCAGGGATGAGAGGAGGCCAGGGAGGAGAGGAGGCCAGGGAGGAGAGAAGGCCAGGGAGGACAGGAGGCCAGGGAGGACAGAGGCCATTGAGGAGAGAAGCCCAGAGAGGACAGGAGCCCATGGAGGACAGGAACCCAGCGGGGAGGCCACAGGAGAGGAAAGAGAGGCTGAGGGAATGGAGGCCATAGAAGACAGGAGGAGGAGAGTCCAGGGAGGAGAGCAAAGGGAGGACATAGAGGAGGCGACCATAGAAGACTGGATGGGACGCTGAGGGAGCTGCCAAAGATGAGAAGATGCCAGAGAAATAGGAGAAGAGGAAAGGGAGGCCAGGGAGAAAAGGAGGCCAGAGGGGAGGCCACAGGAGAGGAAAGAGGCTGAGAGAATGGAGTCCAGAGAGGACAGAAAGAGGAGAGGCCAGGGAGGAGAGAAAAGGGAGGCCAGAGAGTAGGATGCCACGAAAGAGAAGATGGGAGGCTAGGGGAGATGCCAAAGGGAGGAGAGGCCAGAGGAATAGGAAAATGAGGAAAGAGAGGCCAGGGGAGGGGGCTGAGGAAGAGAGGCCAGAGGAGGAGGCTGAGGAAAGAGAGGCCAGAGGAGGAGGCTGAGGAAAGAGAGGCCAGAGGAGGCTGAGGAAAGAGAGGCCAGAGGATGAAAATGAGAAAAGAGAGGCCAGAGAAGGAGCATGAGGAAAAAGAGGCAGCCACTGAGCTACCGTACAGTGCTAATGACTGAGCCACCATACAGTGCTAACCACTGAGCTACTGTATACAGTGCTAACAAGTGACCCACTGTACAGTGCTCACCACTGAGCCACCATAGAGTGCTAACCACTGAGACACCATAGAGTGCTAACCACTGAGCCACTGTATACAGTGCTAAGAACTGACCCACTGTACAGTGCTAACCACTGAGGCGCCGTACATTGATAACCACTGAGCCACCATACAGTACTTACCACTGAGCCACCATACAGTGCTAACCACTGAGCCACCATACAGTGCTCACCACTGAGCCACCGTACAGGGCTAACTACTGAGTCATCATACAGGGCTAACCACTGAGCCACCATATACAGTGCTAACCACTGAGCCACCATATACAGTGCTAACCACTGAGCCACCATATACAGTGCTAACACTGAGCCACTGTGTACAGTGCTAACCACTGAGCCACCATATACAGTGCTAACCACTGAGCCACCTTATACAGTGCTAACCACTGAGCCACCGTATACAGTGCTAACACTGAGCCACTGTGTACAGTGCTAACCACTGATCCACCATATACAGTGCTAACCACTGAGCCACCATATACAGTGCTAACCACTGAGCCACCATATACAGTGCTAACACTGAGCCACTGTGTACAGTGCTAACCACTGATCCACCATATACAGTGCTAACCACTGAGCCACCATATACAGTGCTAACCACTGAGCCACCATATACAATGCTAACCACTGAGCCACCTGTATACAGTGCTAACACTGAGCTACCATATACACCATATAAATCCCGCAACAACAGCGTACTTTCTGGATAGAGGACTGTACTATCCAGCGGCTATTTCTACAGCACCTGTTCCGGATGCAATAGCATCGGGCCTATTTCTAGTAAATAAAATAAAAACAGAAAGAGCTCAAAATAGCAAAATAGGGTCTTTCCTGTATAGGGAAGATGGTGTGTCACAGTCTGCGCTGCTGCCTCAATGGAATCACAAGGAATGGATGTCTCCAAGAAGTCACAAGGAAGGCAAAGTTCCAAAGTAATGATCTCATTTATTCACCAACACGTTTCGGCACCTATCCTGGCACCTTCATCAGGGTATTACATGTACAGCAAGAGACAAGGTAGGGTCTTATCTCACATACAGTATAAGAATAGATCGTATTAATGGTTGTGCTCACCTTAAGGAGTTGTGAGAGTCACAACCACTTTATACGTTAAAAATAAGCTGCTGCATATGTCCACTTCCAATAAAAGCCTTCAATATATAGAGCTAAAGATTATGCGCTGCCGATCATCAGGGTAATTATGTGTGCCCTGAGGAAGTAGCGAGAGAGCTATGAAACGCATAGGCAAATAAACCTTCATGAAAAGATCCTGACTGTGACTATTGATTGGCAGCGCATGTGATAATCCAAAGCTCTATATACTGAAGAACACAAATATAAATAGACATCAAGTAACAGTTATTTAAGAACACATAAAAGCACTAACAATCATCCGGGCACTCTCTGGTATCAGAGTATGTGCTTCTCTTTTCAGGGTCTGTGCAATAGTTTAGGTAGACTAATGCCTTTATTACCCTGTGATTAGCATTACAGGACTAAAAGGTCACATCCACAGCCGTTCAACCTGCCACCACCTCTGATTGACGTGTAGAGTCATGCACAATCTCTATTGAGAGCCTGGTGTGGGTGGGTGCAGCTATCTCAGCTCTGCTGTGTTCTTAAAATGAAATACTATGATAGTGTGAGAACAGGTTCAGCCAGTAATCTAAGTGATACTCTGTTGGATTTAGGTTTCTTTTTCCTATATTATGTTGCGGTCAGATACGATAGCAAAAACCTGCTGACAGATTCACTTTAACTGGTAGGTCTCCATACACTTGGAATAATGTTGGTAGAAGGTACCAATTTTGGTTCAACTGGTATTTAAATGACCTGAAGAAAAGAGTAACCAGACATACTAATTTCAGTATGTTCCATCATTTATTTTCGAAGGTAATTAGCCTCCGTGTAAGGTGTCTGGCGGTGGTTTACTCCACTTTCCTTATCCAGCACACATGCATTGTCAGTTGATTCGAGCATTCATGGGTATAAGGTGGTTGAGAAGAATAGTTGTCTGTTCAGTTGACTGTTATAGAAAATGCACCTTTAGTACAGAGACAAATTGACCCTCAGCATAAGACCAGGGCTAAATTCTACCAAGTATAATACTCAGAACTGGAGCCCTATACTTAGAGAGAAAGAATTGGATGCTTCACGTATGTCTAAAAATAAACTAAAAATGATCTTTATTTTATTACAGTGTACTTTTGTGTTATTGTTGGTATAAAAAAGCTTTCTACAAATGAATGTCCAGGATTCCCAATACCGACAGGCACTGCAAGTCAATATTAACAATACTCATCATGTAGCGGAATCCCACTAAATCGAAAGGTATTATCATTGTGTAGAAGACTGTGCACAATAAAAGAAGGAAGAAAAATAAGTTTCTTCTTCGGTTCAATTTTGTTCTTGTATGAGACACAGAGGACTTCAATAATTCGGAGCACTGTGTGGAGCTTCATGTGCAGTCAAGATGTTTGGCCAAGTGTAATATTGAGAGTGCCGGCCAGTGCAGTAAAGCTTTCACAGCAATTCTGTCATCTGGTCCTTGATGGGGCCGAAATGTCATAATAGGTGCTCAGGGGACAGAACTCAATGAGATATGAGAAATTTGAACCAGAAAATGGCACCTTAATGAAAAAGTATAGTGTTTAATAAGTTACACTTTAAGTTCAGCATGAAAGCACTGATGTTGGAAATGAGCGAGTACTTTCCAAAGCCATTATAATTTGGAAAAAGTCACTGAAAGTTTATGACTGTGTTTTCAGGGCAAAGGTTGAGCATTTGTTCAGGGGATGATGCTACAGTAAAGTTTAAATTTAAATGGAGTAATTTAATTAACAAGTACAACTTGCCTTCTTCATGCAAAGTTTATTGCTTCTAGTTGTGCTTTTATACAGTTTTACAGTTCACTAAACGATGCTCATATGATTACTATACATGAAAGAGGTTTTCCACTACTAATGTGACCACTTTTCTTTTATCCTTACTCTTCCTAACTAACACTATCCCGATATACCTCTACTACATACCCTGCTCCGTTAAGCTGATCTCTCTGAGGTTAGTAATTACCTTAATTGTTGTTGTATCTTTGATCTTCCGGTCTGCAGATCTGAATCATACAAACTGGGCAGGGCACATCAACAGTGGGGTATAGAGGAGAGTGAAGTGTGATCTGTGCATGCGTGCCAACTGCTGTCACTCTCAGAGAGGCAGCTCCGCCCCCACCAGTGACGTGCTCAGCTCAGTTAGTCTGAATCTAGTCTTCAGCGTGAAGGAGTCAAAGCTACAACAATAATAAAGATATTTACGAGCCCAATAGAGATAAGCTTACAGGAGCAGGGTAGGTAGCAGAAGTATATTGGGAAAGTGTTAGTTAGGAACAGTTAGGGGATCACATAAATGGTGACAAACCTCTTTAATTTAGCAAATTACTTTGTTAGACCCCCTGAGCAATCTTAAAAGGGGTTTGCAATTAAAACGTTTTCTATGAAAAGTTGATAAGCGGTCGGCACCAATGGTCTTGCTCCCCCACTATTTAACAGTAAAAGGGTCATTCCATGTCAAGTGATCCAAAAATGAATATTTTTTTTCCCTGACGTCCTCAGATTTTTAAAAAAAATTTTCTATCTGAAGAACAACTTTATCTAATTACAAAAAAAAAGTTTTGAATTTTTTTCTTTATCTGTTAATTTTTTACAGATTTTTAAAGTTTTAAAAAAGTGCGAATTTTGGCCTGGTATGGCTTTACATTTTCTATCATATCTCAGGCTAGAAATAAGATAGAGAAACAAAATAAACACCAATCTACTCAGAACTGTCCAGGCTTTCATCAGATATGTCACAAGAGGATATTTGTTAATATTTTACCCATGTGATCGCAAGCGCAAAACTTTAAAACGCATTTCCGAAAAATCGGCGCGCTTTAAATATTTCAAAAACTGCCCATGTGTCTGCTGTGCTCTTAGCCACATCTGTACCAAATTTCAAGTTGGGATCGCAATGGGATCATATTTTAACATATTTTACTAGTAAGAGCGTCAATGGGTCATTCCATATCAAGTGATCTAAATATGAATATTTTTTTTTACCTGACGTCTTTAGATTTTTTTTTTTTTTTTCCTTTATGAAGTACTACTTTAGTTAATTACAAATTAAAAGTTTGGAATTTTTTTCTTCATCAGTTAATTTTTTACAGATTTTTAAAGTTTAAAAAAAGGGTGAATTTTGGCCTGGTACGACTTTAAATTTTTTTATCTCAGGCTAGAAATAAGATAATGAAGTGGGAGAGGCATCATTTTACTCAGAACGGTAACAGCTTTCATTTGAGATGTTACAAGACTATGTTTCTTTATATCAAATTCAAACTATTGACGGGCAATTGTGAAAAAATGACTGATTGTGTTCTTGGTGACTTTTGAATTGACACTATAATAGTTAAATATTTTGCACTTGGGTCCAATGAATGCGTCCATGGGGTCAAGCTGGGACAGAGTCATCACAAATTAGCCTTATTTGCAGATGACCTGCTACTTTACATCTCCCAGCCCCTGGTCTCCATCCCTTCGGTCTTAATGGAGTTTGAACGGTTCGGACAATTGAGCAACTTTAAAGTGAATTGCTCCAAAACCGAGGCACTCAATATTTCTTTGCCTGGAGAATTGGTTTCTCATCTATCTAAACAGTTCCCATTTAAATGGAAAGTAGAAGCCATTAAGTACTTGGGAGTCCTTATACCAAAAGATCTTAAACAAATATTCAATTTAAATTATCAACCCCTTTTGACTAACGCGGAATCGGCATTTACCTCCTATAGACAATTAAAGCTATCCTGGTTCGGGAGAATAAACGTAGTCAAGATGGATGTCTTGCCCCGACTCTTATATACTTTTCAGACAGTTCCTGTTCTATTGGATAGAGGTTTCCTCTCCAAAATGCAATCTATGATCCTTAGATTTGTCTGGGGGGGCAAGAGGTCCAGATTGTGAATGAATATCCTATCCTTGCCCGAGACCAGAGGAGGGGTTGGACTACCCAACATACGAGCGTACTTTGAGGCTTCCTCTCTTGTTAGAGCTCTAGATTGGCATTATCATGCGTCCTCCAAGAAATGGGTAGGGGTGGAGCAAGAGGGTTTGGGGATTCCGCTGAAACACCTGCTTTGGATTTCCCCTAAAGACTCCACAGACCTAGTACCTTTGACAGACATGACCAGAAACACCTTGAAGGTATGGCACCTAGTGACGAAAACCCTCCGCTTAAACGACAGACTTAGCCCTTTGACTCCCCTTTTTTCCAACCCATCTTTCCCACCCAGATTTGACAGGCAGAGATTTTTATGTTGGCGGATTGTGGATGACACCCGAGTAGGACAGACTCTGTCCAGTGGTGGTTTGCCCCCGATGGCAGAGCTACAACTCAAAGAACCTACGAGACCTCTTAAGTGATTCGAATTTCTCCAATACAGAGCATAATTATATTCAGCTGACCACTCTTGCAGGGTAAGATTGACGCCCAACGTATTGGAGAGGTTATTCCAACTGGAGGCTCCACCGAGGCGCAAAATATCATTTCTATACCAGGCCTTAGGGTCCATGAGAGAGCAGGGTACCCTTTACTTCCAACGTGCTTGGGAGAGGGAATTGGGGTGTAGCATTTCAGAAGCTAATTGGCAGAAATGCTTTATATTTACTCACTCACTAGCTAGCGCTTGTTCTGCACAAGAAAGAAGCTATAAGCTGCTCACTAGATGGTACTTGTGCCCGACGACACTCCGGAACATGTTCCCTGGAACCCCTGATACCTGCTGGCGCTGTGGGGAAGAGAAGGGTACAATGATACACATTTGGTGGAGTTGTGGGGAAATCCGGTGGTTCTGGTCTGAGGTTTTCAATGCATACGCCCGGATAACAGGTAAAGAAGCCGAATGCTGCCCAGAATCGGCAATGTTATCCATTTTTCCAGGTCCTATTGGGCTACAGAAGAGGGATATTCTCCGCTTTTGCATCTCGGCTGCTCGTGCTGTGATCCCGAGGTTCTGGAAATCAAGCCGGGCTCCATCTCTACTTGATTGGTTCAAAGAATTGATGGACACATATCGAATGGAGGAGCTCGCAGCTGATGCGTCGGGATCTCGGAACAAATTTTTAGGGATTTGGGTTGAATGGATTCTTTTTCACGACTCTGCAGAATTTAGGAGTATCTTTTCCAGCACAGATAATATGGCTCGACCTCTGGCTGATGGGGAGCCAGTGGGATGAGTACCCTTTCTCCTTCCCATACCTCACCCGTCCCCCCGTCCCCCTCCTTTTTTTCTTTTTTTCTTACGTGGCTTTTCTTTCCCAGTATAACTTTTTCTAATGGTTTTTGTTTCTCTTCTCTCTCTTTCTTCTTTTCTATCTCTCTTTTCTTCCCATCTGATACATTCAGTCTAGGTATTTCCTTTCTACGCCTATACCTTCAGAATTCTAGTGAACATTAGACAGGTATCGAAAACTCTGAGCTGTGAGTAGATCATTAATATTTCGGCCTTCCTTTCCGGTACACCAGTCGATAGACTATTCCAACTAGGCCTCAACGGGTAATGACCCACTTACGTGGTCAACCTGTTAGAAGGGGCCAAGTGATAAAAATCATTCTGCTGGGGCTGCTTGTCCCTTGACATCAGAACATCTCAAAACCCTGAGAAAGGTTGTATACTTGAGTGTTTGGAATTATATTTAGATTGTAGTATATATTGCACCAGAGATAAGCGCAAAAGTAAATTTGCAGCTTATCTTAAAGTTACTAATAACTTTGTGAATTCTCTTTTTGTATATTTTATATGTCTCAAGATTTTGTTAAAAGATTGAATGTATGTCTTTCATATGTTTTTTCAAAATGTAATAAAAATGAGATTAACCATAATTAAATATTTTAAAATATGATCCCATCACGATCCCAACTTGAAATTTGGTACAGATGTGGCTAAGAGCATAAAAGACACATGGGCAGTTTTGGAAAATTTTTATTAAAATGTTTTTTTCGGAAATGCGTTTCAAAATGTTGCGTTTGCATTCGCATAGGTAAAAAATTAAAATTAACAAATATACTCTTGTGACATATCTGGTGAAAGCCTGGACAGTTCTGAGTAGAATGGTGTTTATTTTGTTTCTCTATCTTATTTCTAGCCCGAGATAAAAAAATTTAAAGTCGTACCAGGCCAAAATTCACCCTTTTTTTAAACTTTAAAAATCTGTAAAAAATTAACTGATGAAGAAAAAAATTCCAAACTTTTAATTTGTAATTAACTAAAGTAGTACTTCATAAAGGAAAAAAAAAAAAAAAATCTAAAGACGTCAGGTAAAAAAAAATATTCATATTTAGATCACTTGATATGGAATGACCCATTGACGCTATTAATAGTAAAATATGTTAAAATATGATCCCATTGCGATCCCAACTTGAAATTTGGTACAGATGTGGCTAAGAGCAAAGCAGACACATGGGCAGTTTTTGAAATATTTAAAGCGCGCCGATTTTTCGGAAATACGTTTTAAAGTTTTGCGCTTGCGATCACATGGGTAAAATATTAACAAAGATCCTCTTGTGACATATCTGGTGAAAGCCTGTATAGTTCTGAGTAGAATGGTGTTTATTTTGTCTCTCTATCTTATTCCTAGCCTTAGTTATGAGGAGAAACGTAAAGGCAGGCAACAGCGAAATTCACACTTTTTCCGAACTTTGAAAATCATTTAAAAAAAAAAAAAATTTTTTAAAAAATTTTTCTCTTCACATTTTGCATTGTCTGACATGCTATTATCAAATAACAAAATCTCAAAAGAATTAAAAATATAGAGGTAATAATCATTGGTTCACTTGACATGGAATGACCCAAAAGTGGCCATGACAGTTATCAGAAGAGATCTGCTATAAATCACACTACAGGATGAGCTCCACAAAAAATGTATTCAACAACCTGTTGATGAAATTTGTGGAAACTTCTTTTATTTTGCTAGTATCCTGTTTGTACAAGTGCTGTGGAATATGTTGGCGTTAAAGAAATAAAGATTAATATAAATGATTGCATTAAATTGCAGATTTTTCACACACAATTCTGCTTAGAAACCCATTGCAGGTACACAGAGAGTGAGTCCAATCTTCTGCTGCAAATTTTACTGTACTGTAGATTTCAACCCTTGCAATGCAAAAGCTGAAATGTACAAGTCAACAGCATTCCTGCAATGCAATATGTGGTGATTTTTGTAAGATTTGTGGCTCTGATAACTCAGAAGTGGATCAGTCCCATGTAAAATTACTCTAAAGCCCCCATCACACACCTGGCGACAGGGCTGGGGATGTCGGTAGCGACTGGCGGGTGCGCGCACGTTTTTGGTGCCCCGGCAGCGTGGCCGTCCCCCATTTACACGGGGTGACATCTCCAGCCCGCGCCGGTGGGCTGACATGCGGCATCGCCGCTGGGGTGTCTGAAAACCCCAGCGGCGATGCAGGACAATGGGAGCCTATGGCTTCCATCGCCTGACAGGTCGCCGCCGACCAGTTACATGGGGCAAAGTGTGCACATCACCCCAGATCGGTCGCCTGGTTTCAGAGCACTGCTCTGACACCAGGCGACCTCCAGGCACCACCGACATCGCCCCATTACATGAGGCGACGTAGGGGCGATGTTGCCGCCGATAGGCCACGCCCCTACGTCACTTATGTAATCAACGGCGATCTCGCCCCGTGTGACGGGCCCTTAAGAACATGTGCACATGTTACATATTTGATGCAAACATTTCTGAATTAATACTATATCTCTTAGCATAAAAAAATGCACATGCATGAATTTTTCATGGCAAGTATTTGGGTAAAAAAATGCAGGAAAAACACCAAAAAAATGTGGCGTGTGAAAATACCCTATACGTAATGCAATTCTGCAAGTGAAAGTGAGATACTCCACAGATCAATCAATGAAAGCCAAAAATGCTTCATAAGGTTGATAGCAAGTTCCCAGACCTTGTCTTAGCCCACTCACTCAGCCAGATCAGAATATCCCACACACTACACTGATGAGGGGCAGGAACCCCGAAACGCAGCGTCTGTAGTTTGGGGTTCTGATCTGGCACAAATCCCTTAGTTATATTAAAAGCTTGTTGCAAAGCGATTATGACTTTGAGGAGCTACTTAAATGTGGCACTGGAGTTCCTCCACTTCCTTAGTGAAGTGCAAATTTGCATATTTCCAATCCAATTGTTATTCTTGTTCTTCAAGCTCGATGACTGTAAGGTCGACTTACAAAGTGTCTTGGTTTCTGGTAACCATAGTTCAGATTAGCTCCTCATATAAATATCACAATGTTTCTATCAATGAAAATAAGACTAAAATAGCACTAAAAGTCCAAAAAGGATGCCAGGAAATAATCTAGACTAATTCCTCAGCTCTTCATGGAGCGATTGAAGTGCTATGGATGTGAAGGATAGGGAATTGTCCTGCCTTATGAATATATTGCTTACATTATAAACTTGCAGTGTATTGTGGAAATTAATCGTACCTTTATAAGTCTCTTAAACCAGTATAAGTTTAGCTATAATAAAGTGCAATTACCATATTTCTACAAAGATGAGCTGAGAAGTCCGGGTGATTCCACTAAATGAAGTTGAATCTTTGTATAACAGCTTGAGATATACAGTAATGACAAATTGAATTGTCAAGACGTCTTTACCCGAACCATCATGTCATGGATTTTACCATGATTCCCCGATTACCCTCAATGTGGTAAATTAGCTTTTTCTTCCAATTATTACTGGTCAGTAGGACAAGTGAAATCTTTCTGCTGAAGCTTAGCGGGTAATATTAAAGAATGGACATTTACTGTCTTAACGTGCACAATATCTATTCACTTCTGCCACTTATGCATACCGATATAAGACCCTCTGGCTGAAATAAAAAGAATTCTGCAATTCTAATTAAAACCAAGACATGAGTTCCAATTAAAGAACATCTTCAATCCTCCTGAATTGTATTGTGTAGTGTAGAATTTGCCTAATAACATTTCAAAATCAGACCTTCGAGCACGGTTTCCAAGAAATTATACATCTATTTTTCAGTAAGTGAACTTGCTAGGATAACTGTTTTGCTAGTAAAACTTAGATTAACTTTTGTCTTTTTGTGCTGCCAGAGGAAGACCTGCATTGCTATTATATATCTATATCTCCGTGCTGCTGTACTCAGTGAGTATTTAAAACAATTGTAAAACTGCAATAACTATATTTCTCTCTCTCTAAATACTTATAACATACTTCTAAGGCTGGTTTCACATTACCGATTTTTCATTTCCGATGCTGTCCGATAAAAATCGGACAGCATCGGACCGATTTTGGCCCCCATGCAGCCCTATGGGCATCGGACCGAATCGGATGTGCACTAAATGCCATCCGATTTGATCCGATCCGATTCTGTCCGATTTCTTTATCGGAGCATGCTCCGATGTTTGCACCGAACATAAAATCGGACAAACTTGGATTGGACCAAATCGGATGGCATTTAGTGCACATCCGATCCTACCCGATCAATTGTAACATGGGGCCCTATGGAGCAGGGACCGAGGAAACATCTGATGTGTCCTCGGACCCGATTTTAGTGTACTGAGCATTGGAGGACCGGGGGAGAAGAGGGGAGGATGGGGGGAACAGAGCTGAAGACCGGGGGGAGAAAAGGGGAGGATGGGGGACCACATTGGAGGACCGGGGGAGAAGAGGGGAGGACGCGGGAAGCAGAGCTGAGGACCAGGGGAGAGGAGGGGAGAACAGGGGAGCAGAGAGGACACACAGGGGAGAAGAGGAGAGGACCGGGCTGTAGAGGGGAGAAGCGGGAGTACCGGGGGAGAGACAGCTGACAGGGAGCGAGGTGACAGGAGGGCGGGCATCATATAAAATGTCGGAATCGGACGCCTATTTGGCATCCGATTCCAGGCATCAGAAGAATCCGATGCTGTCCGATTTATATCGGACAGCATCGGATTTTACAAAAATCATAGTGTGAAAGTAACCTAACCAATGTCAACTGCCTTGTGGATGTGAGCTTTTAGTTTTTGTGTTGCTTAAATTAACCCTGCTGTTCTGCACGGTCAAAAATGACCACATTTTTTCTTCCATATTTCATTTGTTTATGAACAACCATGTTTACATACAGTATAATAATGCAACAGGTATTCAAATAAAACACTTCAATTAGCTAAAAATCAAGACTTTAATAGGTCAGATGAAAAATGAATAGAACATTATAAGTGTATAGTAGGCCCGAACAGAACAGCAGGGCTAAAGTGGAATGTGAAATGATGCTACTTTTCCACTAATATTTGATGGTAGAGTTGAAGTGAAGACTATATGTCTTCAAAATATTGCCTTATGCCAGGTAAGTATGCTGTTTAAAGAGGACCTTTCTCCAATGTGAACATACTAAACTGGTAACACCATTGAAAGGTGGTTGTAGAAGTAAACGTATGTTTTGCTTTTTAATTTCTTTTCTCTATTGCAGAGAGCTTTTAAAATTTAAGATAACATATATGTTATAGTTAAACTGGTCATTACCAGATATTTGTCTCTAGGGAAGTGTGCTTCTTCCCTTTTATGAGATTGACAATCATCCGCGGGGAGCATCATGCAGGGGATAAAAGAATGTCTCCTTTTCCCACTGATCTCTGCAGCTAGTTTGTAGAGATACAGCACAACTGGATTAGGTATCATTACAAACACTTCTAGATCTGACCTCTTTGCAGTTAGTGTAGGGGAGGTTAAAAGCTGACTAAACTGTGAGATGAGATCTGGAAGTTTTTCTAATGATACATAACTCTTGAGCTACTGTATTTTTCACTTTATAAGATACACCTGGATTATAAAACACACCCCTAAATTTGGTGAAGAAAAGAGAAAAATAATTATTAATGTTAAATGAGGACCGTTTTATAATGCCAGTGTCCATCTTACAAATCATATATATGTCCCTCATAGCCCTCTCATCCTGGTACATAGTCCCTCATCGTGCGATATAGCCCTCCATCCGCGATATGGCACCCTTAATCTGGATATAGCCCTTTTATATTGGATATAGCCCCCTTGTGCTGTCACACAGTCTCCCTGTACTGGCACATGTCCTCCTGTGATGGCACATGTCCCCCAGTGATGGCACATGTCCCCCTGTGATGGCACTTGTCCCCCAGTGATGGCACATGTCCCCCAGTAATGACATATGTCCCCCTGTGCTGGATCCATGGTCCCCTGTGATGGCACATAGCCCTCCTGTGCTGGAGATTTTCTCCCCATCACTCTGTATGGTCCTCCATGCTGCTGCCCCCACTAAATAACAAACACTTTTTACTTTCCTCTCCCATGCTGTCCTCTGTGGCTCCCTGCTTGCTGCTCTTCCTGAGTCCTTCTGCATCTCAGGAAGCTGGACATGTGCTTGGCAAAGCAGAGTGACATCATCACTGCATGCCCGTTCACATGAACGGCTTCCCGGGACTTCAGGAAGGAGCAACAAGCAGGGAGGGATGGAGGACAGCGCTGGAGAGGTAAAGGAAAAGTGTTTGTTTTTTAGTGTGGGCAGTAGCATCGGGGGGGGGGGGGGGCATACAGAGTGATGGGGGGGCCATATCCAGCTTCTGTTTAAGAGAAAGTACGTGGAAATATACTCAGGAGTAAGTGCCTCCTCCATTACCAGATGATTGAAAAAATATCAGAAAAAGGATCCTAGAAAAGTATCAGAAAGCACAAAGCACTATCTCCCTCAGTGTAGATGATGATCAGAGTGTGAATATATGCAAGTATGCATCTGCAAAAGGGATGTGGGATGAGTTACAGAAAGTGCATGAAAGATCAAATCTCAGCAATTACCTTTATCTCATGAGAAAGCTGTACCAGTCTAAGCTAAGCGATGGCCAGGATATGCAGGACTATATAAGAAACACCCTAGAGATTGTGGAGCATCTCAGGGATGTTGGAGAAGGAATTAAAGACTTTTATGTTTCTGCACTTCTATTAAGTTGTCTTCCAGAAAGTTATGACACACTTGTGACTGCACTAGATGCATGACCAGATGATGAGCTCACACTAGAATATGTTACAGGCAAGCTTGTAGATGAATTCAAGTGAAAAACACAGAATGTAAGCAGCAGTAATGAATCCAGAGCAGAAACAGCACTTTGAGACTAAGGACCTTGAAAATGTGGAATCCAAATCCAGAGAGAGGAAGATGGGAGTTCTTTTCAACCAAAGATTTAAAATTTCTGCAACCCTATCCCAGTTTGGAATTTTTGGAATGTCAGAAGCCAAACAAGCGCCAACACCAATAGACCCGTCCTACTTAAAGGAGAAGACGATCTGATACCCAGCAATGAGAGTTACAGACAAGCAGTGGGAGTGCTTCTGTACATAGTAACCACTACTCTTCCACATATTACAACCACAGTTGGGATTCTCTGCTGACGGGTAAGCAAACCTCTCCAAAGAGACTGGAATGCAATTAAGAGAATTCAACAATATTTTAAGGAAACTTAAAGGCCAAATCTTAATATATCTGCATCAGGAGATCTCACTCTCAGAAGTTATGTGGATGCAGATTGGGCTGGAGATTCAAGTGATCGGAAATCAACAAGCCGTTTCTTTTTCAAGTTAGGAGAAAATTAAATTTCTTGGTCCAGCAGAAAACAAGTGTCAGTTGCATTGTCTTCTACAGAAGCAGAATATGTGTCAGCTGCTTATGCAAGTCAAATATTAATTTGGTTGAAACAACTTTTGGAAGCCACTAGCTCAGCCAACAGTTATCTATGAGGACAACCAATGATGTATTAAACTTGCCAGCACTGATAAGATTAGTGCAACGACTAAGCAAATTGACGTAAATCTTCACCACTTACGTGACTTAGTGGAAAGTGTTGTACTCAAGTTTGTTTATTGCATAGTCTGACAAGATGTTAGCTGATGGTATGGCAAAGCCTTTTACAAGAGCCAAGTTTGAGGACTTCAGAACTGCAATGGGACTAAAAGGGAAAAGTATTTTTTGAGTGGGGGTGTTGGAATATGTTTAATGCAACAAGTACATTCCTGTATATGATTGTTCTATTGCTAGGTTTTCATGTTGTAAGTAAAGTTAGAGTAAAAAAAAAACCTTCCTGAGGCTCACACAAAAAAGCATGCGACTATATACAGTTTCCTGGGTCTGTGTATAAGAAGCAACCTGCTGCAGAGATTCTGCTCAAAGACTGAGACACATAGGAATATGTTTTATTCTTGATTCATTAAGCCTATCATGTCTTTCTGTTTATTACTAAATTAAAGAAGCTCTGTTGTCACACGCTTGGACAATATCCTGAATATCCATTGCCATCATAAATACAGCAGTCTCATCAGGTCTCAGGGCTTTATTCATACGTCAGTATTTTTGCATCAGATTTTGTATGACAAAGCTAGGTGCACCTCTTAACCTGGTTTTATACTACCATATTTTTTAATCCGGGGCATACAGAAAAAGCCTGCATGCCCCCTGAATTCCCCGACAACGATAAACTGGATGCATCCAAACCCCATGGGGGAGCATCCTTTTGTAGATTTTACAGGGATCTGGTGGATGGTTAATGACATACCACCTAGGGGGCATGTCATTTAGAAATATCTTCTGTGCATGTGCAGAACATTGAGCATGAATGGATCCCTTGGGATCTGGACTCCAGAGTAATCTGTGACTCATAGACCACAACTCTAAATTTAGCTGTGGTATCATGGATCCGTGTGGATCTGGGGGTTCACGTTTTTTCTCATGGAGACCAAAATCGCAACAAGATGCAGATTTTGTCTCCTTGAAATATCTGTGAACACCTGCATCCACATGGATCCAGGGCAAATCGTACACAACTGGGTGCACCAGCAAGTGTCTCTGGCCCCATTGAAAGTCAATGGGGCTGAAAACTGATGTCGGTGCATCCAATTAGTGACGGATTTACACTGATACCGAAAAACCAGTCTAAAAGAGAAAAACTATAATGGAAAGATTGAATCCAGTTCTGTATTTTGGAGACGCTCCTGATATTGGCATAACAGATACTGATAATACCAATCAAAACTACTGATATGTAAATGAGGTCTCAGGCAGTATAATTTATTGTAGCGTCACACTCCATGTTACTGTCTTTTATCCTTGTGCCAAAATGTCGTACTACATATAATAGTTAATCCAGCTGCCATCAATGATATAACAAAAACTCAAGTCTGACGTGAAATGAACTGTTTTGTATGTTGAGGTAAAAAAAATAAACAATATGGAGAACTTGGGATTCATACAAATCGATTTTGAAGGTTGCGCACTCAAGGACTGCACAATCACACTTCATTTGTTGAAAACAAGTTTACTGAGACCTTAGAATCTGTGACCTTCCTATTGTTAAATTGATGAAAATGTTCTTAGTGTAATTTTAATTATTAATTCTTGTGTTGATTGATAATTCTATAGTTTGTCTTGTTTTGCTATATTCTGTTTTATTTTGTGAGATGATCCAAGGTTCTACGGCATATTTGTTCTCGACAGCTGGCATGTTATACTACATCTCAATCATAGGCTGGCCAGAATTAGAGAAACATGGCTGGTTTTCTTTCAGGATTATCAGCACATCTATCTATGGGTTGTGTCAACTATGGCAGCCAAACTCCATTGAAGTAACTAGAGCACTCAAAAAAACGTTTTTGCTGCACAGAGCACCAAAGACAATGTAGCTTTCCAATTTTTAAGAACGCTATAACAATGTATTTTTATATGGAAAGGTAATGGTGGATACACACAACCTCCTCGCCCCATTCCTTCTCTGTTGGGGTCCCTCAAGGCTCTGTCCTCGGGCCCTCCTTTTTTCAATCTATACTCTTGGTCTGGGACAACTCATAAAGGCCTATGGCTTCCAGTATCACCTGTATGCTGATGACACCCAGATCTACCTCTCTGGCCCAGACGTCACCTCTCTGCTGTCCGGAATCCCGGAGTGTCTATCAGCCATAGGCTAGGGTCACACATAAGCCCCTGGTCCATATTTGGCATCAGTTTTTGCGTTTTCTTTCTAAGTCCAAAAACTGATGGAAAAACGAATTATATGTAATAAACACCCTATTCCGTTTTTTTCTGCACCTAAAAACATTGCTAGGAGCGTTTTTTACCCAAAAATGTTGCTAGCAACGTTTTTGTGTGCCATTTAAAAACGGATCCGTTTTTTTAACATGGGGCCCTATGGAAAAACGGATCCGTTTTTGGTGCCTTAAAAAACGGATCCGTTTTTTTTAGCATTTTTTGGCAAAAATGACTAAGTCCAAAAAACGTTCAGGGGCACAGGAGGCTCAAAAAACACACACAAAAAAAAAAACAAAAACGGATTGGTCATGGAAAACACTGCCAAAAACGGATTGCTATGTGTGACCCTAGCCATATCCTCCTTCTTCTCCTCCCGCTTCCTAAAACTCAATGTAGACAAAACCGAACTCATCATCTTTCCTCCACCTCACACACCTTCCTTACCAGACTTATCTATCACAATAAATGACATCACACTTTGCCTTGTGCCTGAAGTCCGCTGCCTCGGAGTAACCCTTGACTCTGCCTTGTCCTTCAAACCGCTCATCCAAGCCCTTGCCTCCTCCTGCTGCCTCCAACTCAAAAATATTTACAGAATCCGTCCCTTCCTCAACCCCCAATTGCTAAACTACTAATACATGCCCTCATCACCTCTCGTCTCGACTACTGCAACCTCCTTCTCTGTGGCCTTCCTGCTAACACTCTTGCACCACTTCAATCTGTCCTTAACTCTTCTGGCCGACTAATCCACCTCTCTCCTCGCTATTCCTCCACTTCTCCCCTCTACTAACACTGACTTACAAAGCCATCCACAATGGGTCCCCCCTATATATCTCTGAACTAATCTCCCGATATCATCCAACTCGTAATTTTCGATCCTTACAAGACCTCCTTCTTTCCTCTACACTTGTACGTTCCTAATCTAACTGCCTGCAAGACTTCGCCTGAGCATCCCCATCCTCTGGAACTCTGAACCCCATCACGTCCAATTATCCCCTACATTCGGAACCTTCAAGCGGAACCTGAAAACCCATCTCTTCAGAACAGCCTACAACCTGCAATGACCACAGTGCCGCCTCACCACCACTGGACCCGGGCTCTGCTACCATTGGACCTGGCACTCCAGCACCAGTAGACCCGGCGCTCCACCATCACCCAAGCAGACCCAACGTACTGTCTCCCTCCCCATTGCCCTGCAGAATGTAAGCCTGCAAGGGCAGGGTCCTCTCTGCCCTCCGTTTTAGTCTGTCACTTTGTTCATTGTATTTTTAACTTGTCTGTATGTAACCCTTTCTCATGTACAGCACCATGGAATGAATGGTGCTTTATAAATAAATAATAATAATATTAATAATAATAGATTTCAGTATTTTTGATATGTTATATAGTGTATATTTTAACCCATGTGAAAGAAAGAAATTTAGGGCTAGAATGTGAGCTGTCTAAAAATGCATATTATTTTGTGATGGATTAGTCACAACAGATATTCTTGTTAAAGGTGTTTCCATTTCTTATTCTGCACTTGCCTGTTGACCAAGCGACATCTAAGTGAATTAGTTTACTTGGATTTGTTGGGACCCGTTGACCATCTAATGTGTACGGGAGACTCTATACATATCGCCACCACCTCTTCCTATAAGCAGATGTTGGAGGAAGAAGGATCAATCAATTAACTGTCAATATAATTAATCTTTCAATTCTCAGACGAGCTTGGTTTCTGGAAGAGATGTCCACCAATGCCTTCATCCACATTACCTATTCAGAAAACGTTCTCTCTGCATGTGAATAGGAAATGGTGTAATTCAGCTTTCTAAACTACTCAGACAACTTAAAGCAGGGGTGGGCAACTCCAGTCCTCAAGGGCCACAAACAGTTCATGTTTTCAGGATTTCCTTAGCATTTGACAGTTGAAATCATCTCTTGTGCAGAAGATTAAATTACCATCTGTCAAACAGTAAGGAAATCTTTAAAACCTGCAGTGAATGCGGCCCTTAAAGTCTGGAGTTGTCCACCACTGGCTTAAAGATTGCTATCCAAGTAAATAATATTAGTGAACTATATTTAAGATAGGTAATCAATATCAGATTGTTGACACCCCCAACAATTCACCCCCATCCAACCAGCTCTGGCAGAGGTTGTGTGTTGTCCCACATGGTCAGGCATCATAGTGGGGTATTGCACTTGTAAAAGTGAGGTAATTTTCCCCAACTGTAAGTGGATGCTGGGCTGGTGGGTGGGACCCATTTCTGCACTCCCACACTAGACTAGTGGTGGGAGGCTACTGGAGGTATCTAGCACCTCTTGGGAGAGTGAGGAGTAGTTGGAGTTGGAGAAGGGTCGAGGAGGAGTGTGGAGTGAGGCAGAAGGTCTAACAGGACAGCTCCAGGCTGATCCTGAGGGAAGATGAATGGGGATCCTGAGGGGATCCTGAGAGAGGATGAGTCTGGGCCCAAGACAGAAAGGGGGAACCTCGGCGTGGAGCGACCATACTCAAGGGAATTCCCCAGTCCACCACGGGAACGCCGGACCCGAGGAAACGGCCAAAGTCCTCCTCTGAAGTCGTCAACCAGCTGCTGCAGTCTGTTCACTGGCTGCGGCACCCTGCCAGACGGAGCGGTGTGCCTGCTTCTTCACTTCGAGGGAGGGGAGCCCCAAGACTACCTTCAAGGAGTAATTGGGTATAGACTCATCCTAGGCGGGGAAGAAAGACATGGGTTTGTCAACTAAGGCACACCACGGGTACCACCATACCACATGTATCCACTTGCAGCCACCTGTAGAGTTACCTGTTTCTTTAACAACTGTTGCTGAACTGTGGACTTGTATGCTGATGACTGTTTACAGTAAAGTACCCAGGAGAGTGACTTTGCCTCCGTGTCTTTGTGCTACAGAATTCTACCTGTTTGCTTTCAGGAACGCTGCCAGGAGGACCAGCTCCACATGTATGGAGCTTTGCCATCCCTGCCGCAATACCATCGCCCTCCAGAGGACTGTGGTGGTGCTGGTGATCCATCACCAGGTACTACAGGTGGCGTCATGTGACAATAACTCTTATCCACTGTACATAACCCCTTTATTGAAGTGTCAGCCAGGCCACAGGCTCAGGCACCGCCACCCGTGACATCCCCGTGAAAACCCCTCTGAGCCTGATACCCGAATACCCCAGGGCCTGGGGCCCTACAGTTGGATGTTAGCACTCAATGAACGCCACAGCTCCATTCAATGTCTCATGGCCACTTTGAGAACTTCACACCAATTCCTATTAATGTCGTTGCTGGGTGTCAGACCTCCATAAACCATCATCAATATAAGATGCTCATAAAACCCCCTCGAGAGCCACAAACTATTGATACTGCTAGAGCATCAGGGTGCTCTAACCCAGTTACTTTATATTTTCTTGCCCATGACATCCCTGGGCAATATAGCTATCATCATGTAGCTACCATCATGTGAGGTTTTAAAATTCTTGAATTATGGGCTATGATGAATTATGGGTTACATCA
The DNA here is from genome assembly GCA_033576535.1 of Allobates femoralis. Lineage (NCBI taxonomy): Eukaryota > Metazoa > Chordata > Amphibia > Anura > Aromobatidae > Allobates > Allobates femoralis. The sequence continues at coordinate 135,445,016 of JARQOC010000003.1, forward strand.
CTTTTAGAGTTGTATAGACTACTTACTTCAGTGTCTAACCTCATCAACAAGTCTGCATGACTCTGAAAGGTATACTTGCTTTCTTAGAAGAAATTATTGCTATTTTTAATTTTATGAAGGCAATGCTTGCCCACTACCTCTATATTTGTTCTTGCTTGATCCAAAATTTCAGAAGAAATGTCTTTATTCATTACTAGATAAATAATTTAATAAGAGACTGAAATATAAAGGAGAAACCATTTATACTTATTAAATGGAATATGTCAGCAGGTTTATACTACCTCATCTGAGAGGAGCATATTGTAGGTAGAGAAACCTTGAATTCATCAGTGTTTAGGTTAGATTACTGCCTAAAGCCATTCGGACACAATTAAAGCATTTATATTTAGTCATGTAACAGAGCCCAGAGAGCTGTCCCCAACATATATCAGGTTTTCTATAGATATTGTACATTGACAGTGAGGTGTCAATCAGAGGAGGGCTGTGTCAGACTGTCATGCGATTGGGGTTCTGATATGGCATAAAGCCTAAGTCATATTGAATGGCTTGTTAAAGGCTCTCTTTTGAATTTAGGATTGCTACCTTCAATAGGTGGCACTAGAGTTCGTCTACTTCCTCCCTGAAGTGGCAATTTGCAATTTCCCAAAGGAGCATTGTGACTAAAAAGGTCTCCTTACTGCTCGCATGCAGGATTGATCTCCATAAGAAGAGTAGCTATTCCATTGAGACTGCCATGCACATGACAATATAGTCCAGTAAGGGTAATCACAAGGTGATAAAGACTTTAGTTTATCTAAATGATAGTACTCATCCTGATAAGAGACGCATTGGGGATCTTTGTTCCTTAATCCTTACAGCATGCTGTCCTTAGCTAGCATAGCAAAAACCTGCTGACAGATTCCCTTTAACCCCTTCCCGACCCTTGACATAATAGAACGTCCCGGTGTTTGATGTGAGCTCTGGTGCAGCGCTCACATCAAACACCCAACTCTCAGCTGATCTCATCATCCTGGATCCCACTGTCATTCACTGACAGCATGATCCAAAACCACCACGACAGGGATCGCGCTGTTCCTCACCTGCACTGGAGATCCCGCAATAATATAGCGAGATCTCTGGCCGCCACTTAATAGCCTGGGGTCCAGCCAAAGACCCCGGAAGCTATCACTGATTACTTCCTGTGAGTGGTTGGCAAGCGCTGCCAACCACTCAAAGTGCACACTTGTGACAGATCCCGATGTGCTGCAGTTCATCGGAACCTGTCACAAGCGATCGGATGCTGCAGCAGTGTGGCGCTCTATGGGGAAGTGTAAAATCAAGAATGAATTAAAAAATAAAGTTTTTAAAAACATGAAAAAAAACATAACAGATCAAATCACCCGCAATTCCCCCATTCAAAATAAAAGTATTAATTTTTTTTAAAAAATACACATATTTGGTATCACCGTTTCAGAAATGCCCTGTCTAGCAAGATATAAAATCAATTAATGATGCTGTAAACTGCATGATGGGAGCGTAAACTGCGTAATGGAAAAAAAGGTCCAAACGCCAAAATTACGTTATAAAATGCAATAATGGGCGATCAAAACAGCGCATCACCCAAAAATGGTCTCATTAGAAACGTCAGCTCAAGACGCAAAAAATAAGCCATCACACCCTAGATCCCGAAAAATAAGAACGCTACAGGTCCCAGAACATGACGCAAAAAGTGCAATTCTTTTTTTTTTTTTTTAATTTCTGATTTTTTTCACCACTTAGATACCAGTAAAAGTATACTCGTTTGGTATCTACAAACTCGTACCGACCCGAGGCATCACACCGTCACGTCAGTTTTACCATATAGTGAACATGTCGACTGAAAAAACAAAAAAACAAACATGTAATTGCACTTTTTGTGTAACTTCACTGCACTTGGAATTTTTTTTACCATTTAAATATAAAGTAAAATAAATGATTGCATCTGAAAGTACAACTGGTCCCGCAAAAAACAAGCCCTCAAATGTCTATATTAACGGAAAAATAAAGTTATTGCTCTTGGGAGCAGGGGAACAGAAACGAAAATGAAAAATGAAAAATTGCTGGGTGGTGGAGGGGTTAAAGGGAATGTGTGCAGCATGACATCACTTTTTTTTTTCTTTTAGTCCTCCCCTATGGGCATGTCTTTTGGCTGTAAGCTGAATCCCTCCTCACAATCAGTCTTTTAATAATAAAAATATTAGTAATAACACAAAACAAATAGTGATGTCATGCTGCACACGTCAATCACCTGCTGCATAGCACTAAATCCTGGTGGTTGGTTCCCTTTAAGTACATGTTTTGCATTGCGTATTCACAGTGTCATTCCGGTGTATATGATTGTATCTAAACGTCTGTGTGTTTAATATTCCCAAATATCAATCTGTAACATCTGGCATTGGCTTTAAAGTAGATGACTGTGTCTGGCTCTCGCACAAACTGGTATAGGAGATACCTACCAGAGCACAACCATAAAATAGAAAATGCTACAGTAATACAGACAGGCCTACAGGCTTTGATTTATTGATGTACAATTAGTTGCAGTGAAATTGCTTTAATTTTATGGGCTTGAGAGCAGACTTCCTCCGATCCCCGCAGGAGCTATTGGCAGGGCCACGTGATTTGGAACTGATACTGCATTTCGTTTTTGAAACAAAAACACGTCCAGTGATTGCCGTCTCACAGACTAATGCAGCCTTTCCATTTCAGGAAAGGGAGTGGCGGAGAGCTTCTGTATTCCACTTGACCCTGAGTGGCTGACTCGATAGAAAGAATTCAAGCTTACAGCATCTTTGTAATATTTTACTTCAGACCTGTCATTTTACCACGAGTTAGCCCATAATTAATGCTGATTGCCCAAACCCCTACTTTGTCACATGGCTTCACAACAGTCTGGCCTTTCTATTTCTGTGGCAGCAAAGGGATTTAGAAGGCCCAAATGGCTGTGGAATAATGCAGAGCTAGATAATAAGAGCGAATTGTGTTCAATCAAGAAAAAAAAATCCAGGCTCAAAGAACATTTAAAGGCCAGCTTCCTAACGCCGAGAGAAAATGACATGTACACTCGGAGAAAATGTACATTAAGTACATGTCTTTCCCTCTAATTATCTGACTTTGCTCCTCATTTTTACAGCTGGTCAGCTCACGTTACAGAGCGTCTCTCATTCGCCTCTATAGCGTAACCTGTTAACAGCTGTTTGACAACACATTGGAAAGGCAGCAAACTGGAAACGGAAGGACCTGCATGTGATTTACACCTTTCTTATTAGGAGCTAACCCTTTTATTATAAGGCTTGTTCGCGGAAGGAAAAAGCTAACTGAGGCAATTCATCCTTGATCATTTAAATCTCTCTGCACCTACATACCGTACATATGCAATTTCCCTTTGCTTCTTTGTTGAACAGAAAAATAATACAACTGTATAGTTCTTGGGCTCTAGCACATTCAGATTTTAATAGGAATGACTTTGATTAAAGGGATCCTGTCACCTCCAAAAAGCCACCTAGGCTACAAAAACACGTCCCTGCAGCATCCCATCACTAATCTCACACTCCTTTTGTCTCCTAAAAGCATCCTGTCAAAGTAGATAAAAATGATTTTATACTCACTCATTAAGCATTATAATTAGTAGGGGCTATATTCTTTAGCCCTTAGGGCGTGTTTGTTTTGCAGGCTCAAGGATCCACCCTCTCTCTCTTTGTGCTGCTTTGCTTGTGCCGGCTTTGCCCTCTCCCTGTCTGTCACTCACAGAATGCAAATCATTAGTCCTGCCTTCAGGTCCACATCACAGCAGTACAGACAGAGAGAGGCTGGATCCTGGAGCTTGCAAAACAACACGCCCTAAGCACTAAAGAATATAGCCTCTACTTCATTATCATCCTAATAAGTAAGTATCAAAGTGTTTATTTCAACTTTGAAAGGAAGCATTTAGCACAGAGAAGGATGGTTATAATGCTAATAGGAAGGTGCAAGGACAGGTATTGATAGGTTAGGTGGCTTCTAGGAGGTGACAGGATCCCTTTAAATATCAGGGACAATATGAATGCATTTGACGTTTTTGGATATGGATCAGACCTTTCCTTCCAAATAAACTTATTCTAACTATGAAAAAATTGTAAAGCCTAAATCAAAAACATTTATAGGGGCATTTTTCAAGGGCAGAAAAGTATTGCATATTTTGGCCAACCACGTTTGCAAATGAATGTGTCATTTTGTGCTAATTAGTGCTTCCTTGACTCTTTTCAAAAGTGACTAAAGAAATGAGAATTGTTTAATGTCAGAATGTAAGACCATTGCAGGCCAAGCTACTACTCATAGCTGGGGTAGCTTGGATTTTTTGGTGCAGGAACACCTAAAAGATGGACAAATTATTTAAAGATATGGATGCCTTATTTTACTGTAATGCTGAGGCAGCTGTCACTGCCAGGGCGTGGTTACAGCCGCCACTCAGTAAGCACAGAGAGGTGACTGAAGCCACTCCAGTGCCACCACTATGGCTAAAATGTCCAAGGTTGTTGAATGGAATAAAGATCATCACCTCCCGGTACTAGGAGTTAGATGAAATTTCAGGTAACTATTCAAGCAAGTAATGAAGGTATCCAGATGATTGAGCGCTCCCAAGATTTACCTTATGATAAGGACACTGACTCCTTTTTCCTTCTTGGAGATTTATTTCAAATGGCTTCACAGTAAATATTGTACTTTTACATTTAGATCTGCGCCTGTTTTCTCTCTCCCCACCCTCCTCTGACCTACAGCCTCGAGGTCTATTGTGTGCAGGTAACTATTCAAAGGATTTTTTGGATATTTCATGTTTCTCTCAGTGGTCTAACACAAAGTTCCTCAACTGCAGTCCTCAAGTATCCTCAACAGGTCACGTCTTCTGGATTTCCTTACTACTTCACACGTGTAATTGTTGTCAGTGTTCCTGACACAGGTGTTCTCTCTATAGGATATCCTAAATCGTAATCTGTTGAAGAGACTTGAGGACATGACTTAAGAAACACTGGTTTAATACTCAGCAACCAAGTAGAGCACATTTACCCACCTGCTGTCACATCGGTCTATCTGCTATACATTTATAAAACAACCATATGAGATGCAAATTTAGTGGGAGAAATCAGTGACAAACCTCACAGTTTGTTGAAGGAGCCAGCACCTCCTGTGACGGTTACACTGATACCAGTGTTCCTGGGGGGCCCCCTGGAGTCAGAACTTCTCTCCTCCTTGCTGCACACGCTGTAATCCTGGTGCCTGGCCTCCTGTAAGCAGCACTACGTCACTTCCAGTTTAAATATCAAGTAGGAGCCGCACACAGGATTCTTTTTGCAGCCTTTATTTTTTATTCTTGTGGGGTCTTACAAAGTGGAGGGTGCGGGAGGGAGGACAGGGGAGTAGCCTATAGTACGGCCGTTTCGCACCGTCAGTCGTGCTTCTAACGGGTGCAATCTTCGAGATTGTACCCGTAGAAGCACGACTGATGGTGCGAAATGGCCGTAGTATAGGCTGCTCCTCCGTCCTCCCTCCCGCACACTCCACTTTGTAAGACCCCACAGGAAGAAAAAATAAAGGCTGCAAAAAGAATCCTGTGTGCGGCTCCTACTTGATATTGGAACTGGAAATCAGTGACAAATACTTGCATATTTTTCCAGCAACTTGCTAAAGATTTGTAGCAGGTAGCATTGCAAAGGATGAAATCTGGAGCATGTATATTTTTCAGCATTAAAAGCTAACCTGTAGGTCAATTTCTGTGAATCTATTGCACAGCATGTCATGTCAAATAGGAGCTGGGTGTTGTAGATTTATCACAGATGGAGATCATTGGTTTGCGAGCACTAAGAACCTGAGTGTAGGTCCTCCACCCCATGTTCTTACCCCTGAATAATTTTGCCAATACCACACTGACCCATGATAAACACGTAGAAAAGATGTATAAAATATACGGTACATAGGATGGAATTCAGATGGAATTCTAAGAAGCTGCCTACCCGACTATCCACCCATGACCCCTAGACATTCTAGGAATCTGCGAGATATCTTGGTACACAGCCATTATGCCCCTAGAGTGCCGTTTCTATGTGGGTCTGGAGGACCTAAACATGGATGCTTCCCTTGTGGTCGATGTGCAGAGTGTGCCTACGTCGTGCAGGGTCATACATTTGAAACATCAGATGGTAAAAAGACTTACACAATTCGGAATTATATATCATGTAGTACTACCCATGTAGTCTACTATGCCAAATGTACTTGTCCCTGCATCTATGTTGGACTGACATCTCGGGAGTTCCGTGTAAGGGTTAGGGAACAATGCCACGACATCTGTGATGCGGCAAAGGTTGAAGCAGATGATGTTGTTACTTTGAAAATGATACCACGGCACTTTAGGGAGCACCATTGCTGTGATCCGAGATTCCTTAGATTTTTGGGGATTGATGTGATTCATGGGCAAATTAGAGGGGTTGACCTGAGGAAGAGACTGGCCCAGTGTGAGACAAGGTGGATCATCACACTTGGATCTCTAGTACCAATAGGTCTCAATGAGACAGTGAGCTATTCACCATTCCTTTAAGCATATAAAGATTGTATTGATTTTATTGTAATTTTCTTCATTTATATTTTATACAGATTCGTGATTTTCACTTTTCCCTTCCTCCCTGGATGAATACTCTGTGCCAATGTGGACAGCAGCATCACCCTTGTGCTAGCTATTACTATGTGCATAATGTATTGGGGATCATTGGTTATACAATTCCTATGTGGGACATTTGGGATATGAGCTGTTATATGGCCCTTTATTAATGCTATGCCTTTGTCCCCTGTGGGTGCTTTTTGACCTACATATACCCATACATATTGCCCAAATGCCCGTGATGGTAATACGCCTTGCTTATTCACCGCCGCTCCTATGGTGATGCATCCCAAGCAAGCGGCGGTGTTTAGCATGCGGCTGAGGCGTCCCTGTTCACCAGGAAGTGCCGTGCTCCTCCGTTGACTGTGTAAGATGCACGTCAGCAGGAAGTGACGCGACGGGCGCTCCGTGGTTGCTGGGTTGCACTCCGCCCATTTCCAGCGGAAACATCACAAAGCCTGGCGGTGCTACTGTTAAAAGGACCCGCCGGACAGGAGTATTACACCCCCCGAAGAAGCAGGGTTTAGTACCTGCGAAATGGACGTAGGGGTCCTTCCACAGCGGTCCCTTGGCCCCACAACACCTGCGGTGAGCTTTTCAGCATACCTATACTTGAGGCATTGCATAGAAACCCCTTAATAAAAACCTAAACAGCCAAACGCCATTTATACATAGGATACATGGGTTAATACACCTCTATGTTGTAAAGGCAGGCAGAGTTTAGTGACTTTAATGAGCATAGTGCAATATTACTTTGTGCATACATGTACTGACCTGCATGGTTATTATGTGGACCTGGGACTGTGCAATTGTTTGATCTCCCTCTTTGTGTTATCCTGTTTACAAGTCCAGTATTAATAAATTATAATGAAGCAACATTGTATCCTCTTTTTTGTATGATATGCATTATATGAGGATTGCTTTGTTTCCCCATAGGTTATAATGGGTGTAAACTATATTGTTGAGTGATGGATTTTGTTCTACAACTCAACTTCAACTACCCAAGTAGAGACTATCCAAGCAACTAAATGTTTTACTGCTCTTCTCACTATGAAAATAATAATATATATGATATGTTTATGTTTATATATATGATAATAATAATATTTATTCACTTATATAGCGCTATTAATTCCACAGCGCTTTAAAAACATCAGCAAAAGCATTCCTGTTTTTGGCTGAAACTATATGGACATCACACAATCCAAAATACATCCCCCAATTATGAAATGAAAGATCAAATGGCTAATAAAAAATCCATCTTCATATATATAATTATATATGCTTTTTTTTAAAGCAATAAAATGCAAAATCAACTAAGGCATCTGTAGACATATCTTAGCTCTAGGCCCCATATGTGTCTTTCATTCCTTTTCTCTATTCTAGTTCCCATATGTGTCATTCATTCCTTTTCTCTGTTCAGTCATGGGAACATAAAGACTGAATTACCTGAGTGTGAAATTTGTCCAACAATGGACACCAATGGAGTCCGCTAGGTTTTGTTTTGGTGTCCACGCTACATGTGGCTCTATTGTTATCCGGTATGATGGCCTCCTTATGGTGAACAGAGGTTTACATTTAGCTTAGTCAGGAATGATGTGAGTTTTTTTTTATATATATATCCATCTGTAAGCCTTTATGCTTGTTGAGATTATAGGTTTTCTCTGGAGTGATACTTTTGCCGTATTGTGTTGTGTCAGGTATTTACTCACTTCTGATTCCCTTTTACTCATAGCCTGCAGACGAACAGCAAGAAGCACCCCACCTGAGCGTAGTTATAGACAATTAGTGATGTTGGAGTTAAAGTCCCTCCTTCCTAAGGTCTTGTTCTCTAAGTAATGAAATTAGAATTTCTACAAAGAGCTAAATGCTTAAAGCTGTAAACTCATGTACAGTTGGCGAAAATAAAGTATCATGACTGTAGCCAGCATACTATTCTGCATTTGAACATTAAGGCCTACTACCTCCTTACATACCATGTTTCTGCAATCTAAAAACAGTAAAATACCTTGCAAAATGTTGGTGTGCGTTTTCCACTCATATCCTCCCTTCTGCATGTTCTGATGGCCTCCTTCTGCCCAGCTGTCAATGACTTCTTGTATCGTGACCACGCTATCTATATATAACAGAAACAATAGCTGTGGTCACCAGTAGTTATACTACCCATGAAATAAAGCAGCAAGAAGGTGTCTGGCCATCACATATGCTAGGTAGGTTGACACCATCAACAGGAAAAAAAATGGGTCAGGTGGAAAACAGTAAACTATTGGCATGACGGAATGAATTAATCAACAAAGTTTAGGATATTATTCATAATACGCAATGTCAAGGCTTGATGTACTGAATTTAGCTTATTTTGAGACGTCCTATTCAGGTTAAACCATCATTATTTCTATATTTTGTCTTAAACCCAATACTGGGTCCAAAGGTAATTATAATATTCATAATTGGCACTAACCTAAGGCAAAGAGTTTTAGGATAAATTACAGCACCTCAACTTAGGGAAAGGTGCACGCTCTTATCGAAAACCTTCTGTGACATCCCAAACTGATTGTCAAAGAGAGAATAATTAATATTGTTATCATATCCAAAATGCCCCAAATGGGTGCAAATCTGCACACTGTGGAACTTATTAAATTTCTTGCATATCTGTCTGTTCTAAAACCAACCACTTACCATTTAATTTAGAGAAATGTTGCGTGCCCCAGTTATGCCCTCAGGCTTCCAAACGCACGTCCGAAACGTGTTTTTCAGTCCTCAGGAAAGTATTTGTAAATCATGAGTAATGAGTCTGTCTGGATTTGTTGTCAGGATGTTTCCTAATTGCTTCTGGGCTTTAGGCAAAACATTTGGACAGTTATTCGTGCTCCCAGCTAAACCAGCAATATCTGTGCATTTTCTAGTCTCTTTTATCAGCAGACGATCGTGTCTACTAGGTATATCAGGAGTAATTATATAAAGGAAATCCGGGAAATAAAATCCCTTTGCTGCCATAGGCAAATTTAAATACTGATTTGGTTCTGGTATTTAGGTAACCAAGAGGGAAAAAGGGAAATATGAGAACTATTTAGCAAAATGTTGTGTAAAATACATAAATCACACAACTGTCTAAAGTCCTTTACATTCTTAAATGGAATCTTTCAGCTGGGATTCACTCCCAAATTATTTATTTGGGCATGTAGCTCCTTTAAAAACAAGTCCAGCAAAACTTAAACATGACCAGCCAATTCCTCCCTTTGTGAAAAATGAGTGTTTGACTGATATGTAAATGAGGTGATATATCTGAAGCCTCCGTCACTCCAGCTCTATTCCTCATCCAGAGTCACCTTTTCTGTTTTACTGACTGCCTTTATGGTCTGTGACTTCAGGTATCCACTTCACTGCCTCTATGGAATAATGAGCTATGATGTTTCTTCCTCTATGATTATCTCAAAGGAAGATGTCTTTGGGGTCTAAAGGGCTTATTACATGCTGATACAGCCTCATGGAATTCAGAATTTTCTGATTAATTATCATTTTGATAGTATGTTTTGGAGTTACACAAGAGGAACTGTACTATTATAAGTGATCTATATAACTAGTCATGGATTCTATGGTCTGAGAGTCCGCCAACTGATATATCACCACTACTATATACCAATATATCATAGAGCAGAGGTCCCAACTCCAGGCCTCAAGGGCCGCCAACAGTGCAGGTTTTCAGGATTTCCTTAGTATTGCACATGTTTAATGTGTTCAATGTACAGGTAATGATTCAAGCCCTATGCAATACTAAGGAAAACTGAAAACCTGCCTGTTGGTGCCTTGAGCCTGATTTGGGAACCTCTGCCATAGAGCTCTGCAGGGTCAATTTGGTTCCCACATAAGAAATGTGGATAATTTAAAACTGTTGGAAAGTTATGCATTCAGGATACACAACGACCTATGACTGCCTGCTAATAATTTCTTCACATCGCTGGATTACATAGGGTCCCTCATCATGATTATTTAGCTGCACTGATAAGCAGAGTGCAGGGTCAATTAGGATTAGTTATCGGTGAGCAGCAGCGCTGTTGTATGCATGAAATATGGCGCCGACCTCCACAGTCATGTAAGAGACAGGGTGGTAGGGTTACTTGCCCATTTTTTCTACGCATCTAAGTCTTTGTTTATTTGTTTCTCTTTTTATATCTGTAATATGGTTGGTTTGATGTATCAATAAAATATTTCTAAGGGTATTTTGATTCTTGTTTTTGGACCCCTATAGTACATACCAAGAAGTAAAATGCGATAATGACAGCCATTATAATGACAATAGTGGTTGGTACCTAGAATTTTATACACTGTGAAAAACATACAGTGTTGGGGTGTTGCTTTGCTCATCTTATCTACTGCTCTATATATGAATCACTCTTTTTTGAACTTCGTTTTATGACGATCAATGTTTATCAGGGATAGAAAGGGTGGTTCCACATGCGCTGCCGTCCCAAAGAACTGCCAAGGAGTACCAGTGGTTGATAGCAGTAATACCTTTATTCCATCTAATGTGTTTCGTGAGTCTACAGTCCACTGCCTCAGAGATCCAAAAGGTTTACAGACAAGTGTTAATCCAGAAATAAATAGGAAATGGACACTAATGACGTTCTTTTCAATCATCCTCATGTCCTATACATCACTGAAAGTAGGAGTTTCCTCCTTTTTGTACATTTATATAGTTTATACATTTATATTTTAAACCAGAAACAGCCATTTCACATTAAGAAAAAGATATTCCAATTCACCACGTATGATTCACAAAACAATATTATCAAGATCATTATCTTATAAATTTGCCAATCATAAAAATTAAAATAAAAAATGAAAAATAAAAAATACAAAGTTGCATCACTCTGAATAGAACTATATAAATGTACAAAAAGGAGGAAACTCTTACTTTCAGTGATGTATAGGACGTGATGACGATTGGAAAGAACGTCATTAGCGTCCATTTCCTATTTATTTCTGGATTAACACTTGTCTGTAAACCTTTTGGATTTCTGAGGAAGTGGGCTGCAGACTTACGAAACGCGTTAGATGGAATAAAGGTATTACTGCTGTCAACCACTGGTACTCCTTGTAAGTTCTTTAGGACGCCAGCGCACGTGGAACCACCCTTTCTATTCTATTATATGTTAAACATCGGTTCATCTTGGGCAGAGTGCTGCAAGCCGTTGTGTGCTTGGGAGTTGTTGTGACTTTCACTACAACACAAGATGGTGCATTCCCCTAGACATATCCAGTTATATACATGGATTAGATCCTATGTGCGCTTTCTCTCTTGTTTTTATAAAGATAAGGATGACATACTTACTAACATTTTATTTCCTGATATTGGGACATCCAAGTCCCACTCCAGGGATCACTCGTAATGCCACCCTTATTCCACATTTGGTGAGGTTTACATAAACTTTGCCCCCTTTTGCGCTGATCACTGGATTGGAACTAAAGGCAAGCTTGGGATAAGCATAAATAACACTGGGGAACACAAGTTTTTAGGAGTTAGGTCAGACAACTGTTCTTAATTAATTTTTGGGTGCTGAATCCAGAAATTATCTCAGTTTTTCTCTATCACGTCAAGTTTTTGAACTATAGGATTTTTGTCTTCTCAAAAATATGTAAACTACTGTACCTAAAAAGTGTTTGTGTTTTTTTTAAATAGTACAAATATGAACAAAAAATGAAATATATAAGAATAAGGCATGACAAATATGTTTTTTTAACACTATCATTTTTTTTACAAAGGTTATATATATATATATATATTGTAATCAGATAACAAGTCTTATTACAGATATCAGTGTAATTGTGCTTCTCTGGCAGGTAAGTTGTGGAGGAAAAACTTGACGTGCTAGAAAAAAACTGACTACATTTTTGGAATCAGCATGCCAATTTTAGTATAAATCAGCTCAAAAACCTAACTCAAGAGAATTTTTTTTTCAAATTGTTCCCCAGTGTAATTATCCATGATAAATTGGCTATACATATTAGATTAATGTCAACCAACCTCCCAATTTCGTCAGGAGCAGCCAACAATGTCAGGGAAGAAAACGATCAGATACATGGATTTAAACCTTCCACATCCTTGTGTTCTCTAACCCTTTTTCTCCACTGTTAAAATGTATGTAGAAGTTTGGAAGGAATAGTTGTTGGCCGTACCATATATGATTAGTCTAAAATTATGTAAAATTTCTGTAAGATGAATTGTGGTGCAAAGAAATTACAGATGAATACAAGGTACCATGTAGCTTGCTAAATTGTGCAGCATAGATTTTATGGTATTGTAATATACTGAGTATATTAGAAAACTAGTCAAGGTAATATATTAAATATATCAGAAACCAGTCAAGGTAACGAAACCAAACACAAGGGCAAGGCTATGAAATGTAAATTATATATTGATATTTCATTTATTCCAAGTGCACATCAATGGGGATTCAATGTGGTTGATTTTCTTTCTATATTTTCAGCACTAAGTAAGAACCCCAAACACCTTATCTCATTACTGCCTTGACATGAGACGTGAAGACTCCCAATAAGCCAAAATACTGTGTTATGACATGTTCATGGCAGGTGAATCTAACACAGGGTAGGAGCAAAAAAATGTGTCTCCTGAAGACTTTTGCTTTATATAGAAATGCCTATAAGCTTGTCAATAAGCTCAGTTTAAGTGAGGTTTAGAAAGATTTATTGTCTGTTCAATAGATCTGTTCGAGCTTCCCAAGTGACCTTGAGAACGTTTAAAGCGCTGCTAGTTGGACGCCAAGGATTTTGCTTGAGAAAATTATATTTCCTATGGCTAACACTAAAACATCCATACGTCTTTTAAAGAGCAGCTGTGTAGCAATAAATGCCCACATACAAGGGTCATTTCCTGACAGCAGCTCTGTGGTGAGCTGAGTGGAGCACCGTGACTAAACTGTAACAGTATGCTACATATACCATTACTAGGATTACTTTAAAGAGACACCATACCTAGAAATGAATGAGACAAAACGAAGACATTTACCTGTGTCTTACTTAGCACAAAAGCCAAAACAGATGACCATGAAGACCATGTAAACCTACAAAAATCAAGGATTTCCTGTTTCTCTCCATCCTCATCTAAGAAACACTTGGGGAGGTTGTAGCAACCAATGAACTCACCCCAGTGTGATAAATTCATTTTCCTATTAATTTAAATAGACAGTGACAGATCTCATTGACTTTATTAGAGCAACTTTATTGAGTTCCATCGAACAACCAGGATGACAACAACAGTGCTACATATTGCATTATCCTTTCTGCTAAAAATACTAGAAAGTTCCATAGAAAATCTCTGAACACCAGTGTAAACAGCACCAACTTTATACATTTTAGTTGCAGACAAAATTGCTTGGAGAGGTTCCTGCTGCAACATACTAACTCCAATGCATCCTAGAACTGGTAATACATGTATTTGCTTATTAAATATTCTTCCTAAGAGCTTTCCCCCCTTACTCATGCATTTTAAGCTTGACCTCAATGTTCTCAATATGGCTTATATTGCAGATCATATTCCTTAAAAGGGTTAAATCAAGGATTGAATTTATTAATTGTATAGATAGTAATTTATGGATTACTTGGAGTCCAATAGTGGAGACCCTCAACTGCTCCAGAAGACCTATCTGAGTCCACTGGATCCGCTAAAAGCATCAGTTATTCAACTTAGAATTTGGTGAAAAACGCATGCGTTAACAGATCCATCGGCTCCAATGCTAAAAATGCATTGTCTAAAGTGCACTAAAAAAAGCTATGTGTTTTTAAAACTGCATCAAAAAACACTGCTAGCAGCGTTTTTGGGTGTAGTAAAAAATGCATAGCATTTTTTTAGCATGGGGCCCTATGGGAAATGCATCCGTTAATGCATGATACATATGGGTACCATGCGTTAATGCATGATTCATATAGGTACCATGTGTTAATGCATGTGTTAAGGCATAGCATTTTTTAGGTGCAAAAATGGCATTTTCAAAAAACTAAATCCAGTTTTGGAAAAGAAAAAAAACTGATGGGCGTGTGTGACCCTGGCCATTAAGGGCAAATCTAATGTGATCTGTTGCCCATAGGGATACATAAGGGCCAAATCGGATCCGTGGCTGTCCGTTTTACAATGGACATCCACGGATCCCCAAAAACTGCAATGTGAAAGCAGCCTAAGAACAAAAAGATCAAGGCCAGGGTCACACATGGCTATCAGTTTTTTTCCTTTTCCAAAACTGGATTCTGTTTTTAGAAAATGCAATTTTTGCACCTAACTTTGTTGCACCTAAAAAATGCTATGCATTAACGCATGGTGCCTATATGTTCCATGTGTTAACGGATGTGTTTCCCATAAGGCCCCATGTTTAAAAAACACTATGCGTTTTTTTACTGTACCCAAAAATGCTGCAAGCAACGTTTTTGGGTGCAGTAAAAAACTGATCTATTTTTGCTAGTATTTTTTGGCAAAAAATGGCAAAGTCCAAAAAATGCATAGCTGCACAGGAGGCTCAAAAAACAGCATAAAAAATGGATTTGTTATTGAAACCAGTGGACAAAACTGATTGGCATGTGAGACCCTAGCCTATGAGGTACAACATTTTTCCAAAGACAAGAAATATAAATGGCCATAAAATAATACTGGATAGGCGAGGCTCACACATGCCAATCAGTTTTTTCACTGGTTTCAATAACAAATCCGTTTTTTGGGGCTATTTTTTGAGCCTTCTGTGCAGCTATGCATTTTTTAGACTTTGCCATGTTTTGCCAAAAAATGCGATAAAAAATGGATCTGTTTTTTTACTGCACCCAAAAATGTTGCTTGCGGCGTTTTTTGAGGACTAGTAAAAAAAAACCCAGTAGCTTTTGTTAACACTGCAGTCACACTTGATCCCAGGATCCGTTTTTAGCATCAGTTTTTGGACTTAGAAAAATAAAGTTAAAAAACTGATGCCAATAACGGATCCAGGGCTTATGTGTGACCCTAGCCATACACTAAAGAAACATGAAAGTGACATTAGGAGGATGTTTCCTTGAGAAGCCCTAAAATTTATTTTTTTAACTATTAACCCATTGAATAAACAATATTGTTTAGAGTCCCCTCCCCTTTTCTGGGGAGGACAGCATTGCAATAGCAGCACCAGGCTGCCCAAAAGGCAGTGATAGGTAATTGCTGTGTATGGCATATCCACACCTGTTGCTGCTTGGCTGTGACATCAAACTACAAAACTGCTTCCCACAGGTTCCTCAAGTAAGCACATTGACATGACCTTACTAACATTATTAAATATTTGAAGGCAGTAATATGCCAGCCATGGTGTACTGTAAAGAGTGGTGCAGTTGGCAAAAGCAGAATGGTTTCTAAATATTTTATCACGACTGCAAAAAGCTTAGAGTGTTAATGATTTCTGCATCAATGTCATCACCGTAGGAAGTCTAGACGGTTTGATCTTTATTCTTTATGTCAGAACCTGCCGCATCTCGTTTCACATGTAGCAGGACCCAGGCCTTTAAAAGAAATATGTGCTGGGCTATGCGTTAGTGAAATTCATGCTGTGATTTAGTGTGGCAGATTCATCAAAATGACTTTGACTGTGAGCTCTGACGGATGTCAGGCCTTCATTTCAGAACGCACTCACTATGCAATGATATTAGCTCTGCCACTGATTTGTACATTAATATGTTGCCCAAAATGAGCGTCTGTTAAATAGCATCACATTATGCTGCTCTTAAACAGTGATATCTGTGCACGCAGAGATAAAAGGGGCACACATAGCAAGCAGGCTTTATTTGGCAGAAATATTGGATTTCATGGCTGGGAAAGGAACTTGCCTTGTTTAAAATATGTATTTGACCCATTTTTATGGCTCATGACCCTATTCAGTTTCCCATTGTTGGACAGATAAATGTGAATGTATTCGATTCCAATACGAATGCAATTGGCAGCAAATTAAAATGATAGTTGAAGTTAGTTTAGAAGCTCTGTAAATCCCAGTGCTACAAGATTGTGGATTCCAGTAGCAAGAAGTCATCTTAAAAGAATTTGTCCTTGTCCTTCCTGAGATACATCACAGGTAGGCCCTGGCTGGAATGATAAGATGTGAACATACAGAACCCCCAGGGATCAGTTCTTACAAGCCCCAGAAGACCCATTCTCCATTGTTATTCATATACAAAAATATTAATAGATCTCAAAGAAGAAAACTAGGGAAGCTTTTCTCTAAGCTTTTTTTCTTTCCGTGGGGACTATGAAGAACTATGTTAATCGGTGCCGCCCAATCTGCATAAGTAATCGTAAATAGGTATGTTATGATCTCATCTAATTTATTTCCCTCCTCTCATTGAAAAGACCAAGGTAAGAGTTTCTCTAACCTTTCTACTACCGTATCAGTGGTGACTGTAGAACAATGGTCATCCAAGTATCCGAAAGGAGAGCCAAGGATGTTTTTTCTACAACCTTTCTACCATTAGTGGGACTATGAATGTCACGCTGGGAGTGGGGAAGACACCCAGCGTAGGATAACGACGGGGGGGGGGAGTCAGGAGTCCCTAATGCTAAGGGCACAAGAAGGAGACGGTGACCCCTAGACTTCCTAGAGCTGACCCTGTCTGCCCTAACGTCCCTATACAGTCTCCTCAACTGTCGCCGACCACGAACCTCGTCCCTCTCTGATCCTAGATCTATCCTATCTAAGGATCAGATGGAGAGGTTCACTAGACCCCTCCACTATCAACTAAAGACAAACACCAGGGAAGACAGACATTTGGGAAAAGGAAACACTTATCTGACAGCAGAACACAGCAACCTCCACAATCTCAGCTTCTGCTGGAGCAAGGATAAAGTGTGCACAAGGAACTATCACCTGCACCGAGGAAGGGTAATGAACCTCCTTATAAAGGTGGAAGGAGTCTGCTGGGTCCTAGTGACCTACAACATTGGTGGATAAAACCAGACCGAGCGCAAGACCTCCACAGCCGTCTCCCCATAATAGAGAGATCTCATCACACCTTCTCTCCATCAACACAGAAGGTAAATGCCCCTGAAAGAGACGGACCATCCTCCACCATTATGGCTGATGGGCCAAACGCTGGGATCGTCTGCGCGTGGCCTCCACCCTGTCATCCGTGCCACCCGTGACAGTACCCCCCCTCCTACGAGTGGCCCCCGGACACTCAGGACCAGGCTTATCCGGATGGGAACGGTGAAAAGCGCGGACCAGCCTTGCGGCGGACACCTCCGACGCCGGCACCCACATCCGCTCCTCAGGACCGTACCCCCTCCAGTGCACCAAATACTGAAGAGAACGGCGCAACATGCGAGAATCAACCACCCTCGAGATCTCGAATTCCAGATTCCCCGCCACACAGATGGGCTCAGGAGGCAAAGGAGATGGGTTAGACGACGGCACATACGGCTTGAGGAGCGACCTGTGAAACACATCGTGAATCTTAAGAGCAGGAGGCAACGCAAGACGAAACGCCACGGGATTGATAACGGCGGTTATCCTATAGGGGCCAATAAACCTGGCCCCAACTTCCAAGAGGGCACCTTCAACTTCACATTCTTGGTAGACAACCACACGTAGTCATTCACACATAGGTCCGGACCTGGCGCACGCTTCCTGTCAGCCATACGTTTGTACCTGTCACCTAAGAGCTTCAAGCTACGCTGTACACCCCGCCAAACCGAGGAGAGGGACGAGGTAAAACGGTCCTCCTCCGGAACTCCGGAAGGACTCGTACCGCTAAAAGTACCAAACTGAGGATGAAACCCATATGCACCGAAGAACGGTGACTTGCCAGTGGACTCCTGAAGACGATTATTAAGGGTGAATTCGGCCAAGGGCAAATAATTTGCCCAAGTCTCCTGATGGTCAGAGACAAAACACCTCAGGTAAGTCTCCAAATTCTGATTCACACGTTCGGTTTGACCATTAGACTGAGGATGAAAAGCAGAAGAAAAGGACAACGTTATCCCCAAACGTGTACAAAAAGCCTTCCAAAATTTGGAGACGAACTGAGTACCGCGATCAGAAACCACATCGGAGGGAACCCCATGAAGTTTCACAATCTCACTTACGAACACCTGTGCCAGAGTCCGAGCATTAGGAAGTGCGGGCAGTGCCACAAAGCGAACCATCTTACTGAATCTATCTACTACTACCAGTACCACCGTCTTGCCCGCAGACGCCGGAAGATCGGTGATAAAATCCATTGACAAATGTGTCCATGGCCTCTCAGGAATAGACAATGGCACGAGAGACCCAGATGGACGGGTATGCGGAACCTTAGCACGTGCACACACACCACAGGCGGATACGAATTCCGCTACGTCCTTCCTCAACCCCGGCCACCAAAAGCGACGAGACAAGAGATCGAAAGTGGCCCTACCCCCCGGATGCCCCGCCAGTACAGAGTCGTGATGCTCTGACAGCACCCTGAGGCGCAAAGAGAACGGCACAAAAAGCCTCCCAGAAGGGCAGGAGGCAGGGGCGCCCCCCTGAACCTTCAACACCTCCCCCTCCAGATCAGGGCAAAGAGCAGAAACAACCACCCCCTCCTGCAAGATGGGGACGGGACTCTCATGAGTACTACCACCCGGAAAACTACGCGATAATGCATCCGCCTTCACATTCTGAACCCCCGGACGGTAGGTGACGGTAAAATTAAATCTCGTGAAAAACAAAGACCACCTGGCCTGCCGGGGATTGAGACGCCTGGCGGACTCAAGGTAAGACAGGTTCTTATGGTCGGTAATAACCGTGACGGGATGGACAGCCCCCTCCAGCTAGTGCCGCCATTCCTCAAAAGCCAACTTAATAGCCAACAGCTCCCTATTACCCACATCATAATTCCTCTCGGCCGAAGACAACTTCTTGGAGAAGAACGCACAGGGCACCCATCTCCCAGGCGAAGGGCCCTGCGACAACACAGCCCCCACCCCCACCTCAGACGCATTCACTTCCACAATGAAGGGCTGAGAAAGATCGGGCTGACAAAGAACAGGCGCGGAAGCAAAACAACGCTTCAGGGAGGAAAAAGCCTGGCGAGCAGAATCAGACCACTCAGAAAAATCCGTCCCCTTCCTAGTCATGTCCGTAAGAGGCGTCACCAGTACCGAATAGTTCTTAATAAATTTACGGTAAAAATTGGTAAACCCCAAAAAGCGTTGCAATGCCCGTAGATTGTCCGGCTGTTCCCAATCCAGCACCGCCCGGACCTTTTCCGGATCCATCCGGAAACCCAACGGCGACAAGAGGTACCCCAAAAAACGAACCTCCTGAACGGCGAAAACACATTTCTCGAGTTTAGCATACAGTTTGTTGTCCCGTAAGACCTGCAACACCTGTTTGACATGGGACTGATGCGTCTCCATATCGGGAGAATAGATCAAGATATCGTCCAAGTAAACAACTACAAATCTACCCACCAAATGATGGAAAATATCATTGACAAAATGTTGGAAAACCGCCGGGGCGTTAGTGAGCCCGAACGGCATTACGAGACTTTCAAAATGGCCGTCCGGGGTATTAAATGCAGTTTTCCATTCATCCCCCTCTCTGACCCTAATCAGGTTGTAGGCCCCCCTCAAATCCAACTTGGAGAACCATTTGGCACCCACAACCTGACTAAATAAATCAGGGATCAGAGGGAGGGGGTATGGATCACGGACAGTAATCCGATTCAATTCCCGAAAATCCAAACAAGGACGGAGGCCCCCATCTTTTTTTTTCACAAAAAAGAAACCAGCCGCAACCGGCGACGTGGAGGGCCTAATGTGTCCCGTCTCCAGACTTTCAGAAATGAAATCCTTCATTGCTTGTCTTTCGGGTCCAGATATAGTAAACATCCTAGCTTTGGGCAGTTTAGCTCCGGGAACGAGGTTGATAGGGCAATCATATGCCCGATGAGGGGGCAAGTCTCGGCACCCCTTCTCTGAGAACACATCCTCATACTCCGATAGGAATGGGGGCAGAGATTCAGCAGATACCACCGAAAGGGATGTAGCCAAACAATTCTCTGAACAAAAATCACTCCATTCCACAATGTCCCTGGACTGCCAATCCACTACGGGATTATGTTTAATCAACCATGGCAAGCCCAGGACAATGGGAGCGGGGAGACCGTCTAAGACATAGCAAGATAACGTCTCCTGATGTTGGGATCCAACCGTTAACTTAATGTTATGTACGATATGTGTGAGACTACCCTGAGCAAGAGGGGCTGAGTCGATGGCATAGATACGGATGGGGCGAGACAATAAACAGCGGTTAAGCCCATGAGCGTGTACAAAACGAGCATCCACCATGCAGATCCCCGCACCACTATCCACAAACACAGAAATGCCTTCCGTTTTGCTCTCTAGCGCCACCTCTGCATTCAGGAGAAAATGGGAAGTACAAACGGAGGATACACACACCTCCCGCTCGACCACCTCCACCCCCCCATAGTCACATGAGGTCCCGGCACCCTAGTCCGTTTAGGAGCGTAGGGACAGGCCCCGATAAAATGGTCTCCTTTCCCACAGAAAAAACAGACCCCCTTCCCCCTGCCCCGGGAGGCACCGGAGGAGAGCCTCGAGGCCGCCGCTCCTCCAAGCTGCATAGGTTCCTCCCCCCTCGGGAGAAATGACTCGCCCTCCGAGTGACCACCCGGCAACAAGGAACCACCATGAGAAGGGCTCCCAGTTGCAGGAGGTCTACCCCTCCGCTCCTGGAGGCGTCTATCCATGCGAATAGCCAACGACATAGCTGCCTCCAGGGACGGGGGGGTCTCATACACTGCCAGGGCATCCTTCAGTCTTTCTGAAAGACCCTGGCAAAAATGACTCCTGAGAGCCGGATCGTTCCACTTTGTGTCCATAGCCCACCTGCGGAACTCAGAACAATATGATTCCGCCGACCGAGTCCCCTGGTGGAGATGGCGCAATTTGGATTCAGCCAAAGAGACACGGTCAGGGTCATCATATATGAGGCCTAAGGCGTCAAAAAATCCATCCACAGACTGGAGACAAGTAGAGTCCTGTGGCACAGAGAAAGCCCAGGATTGGGGATCCCCCTGCAGCAATGATATAATAATTCCTACCCGCTGCTGCTCATCACCAGTGGAATACGGCTTAAGCCTAAAGTATAATTTACAGGCCTCTTTGAACACAGTAAATTTATCTCTGCCTCCTGAAAACCTGTCAGGGAGGGCAACCTTAGGTTCCGGTCTGGCCGGACCCACTGCTTGATTCCCCAAGACACCATTTTGCGGTTGTGGTCCCTGCAGAGCCGACCGAAGGTCCGCAACCTCCAAAGACAAGGTCTGCAGCTGCTGGGCCAAAGCAGACACAGGATCCATAAGGAAAGGAAGGAAAATCAAATCCTCCCCTTCCTTCACTTACAGTTATGGCAGGTGATAATGTCACGCTGGGAGTGGGGAAGACACCCAGCGTAGGATAACGACGGGGGGGGGGGGAGTCAGGAGTCCCTAATGCTAAGG
The DNA here is from genome assembly GCA_033576535.1 of Allobates femoralis. NCBI lineage: Eukaryota > Metazoa > Chordata > Amphibia > Anura > Aromobatidae > Allobates > Allobates femoralis. The sequence continues at coordinate 135,467,157 of JARQOC010000003.1, forward strand.
GCACAAGAAGGAGACGGTGACCCCTAGACTTCCTAGAGCTGACCCTGTCTGCCCTAACGTCCCTATACAGTCTCCTCAACTGTCGCCGACCACGAACCTCGTCCCTCTCTGATCCTAGATCTATCCTATCTAAGGATCAGATGGAGAGGTTCACTAGACCCCTCTACTATCAACTAAAGACAAACACCAGGGAAGACAGACATTTGGGAAAAGGAAACACTTATCTGACAGCAGAACACAGCAACCTCCACAATCTCAGCTTCTGCTGGAGCAAGGATAAAGTGTGCACAAGGAACTATCACCTGCACCGAGGAAGGGTAATGAACCTCCTTATAAAGGTGGAAGGAGTCTGCTGGGTCCTAGTGACCTACAACATTGGTGGATAAAACCAGACCGAGCGCAAGACCTCCACAGCCGTCTCCCCATAATAGAGAGATCTCATCACACCTTCTCTCCATCAACACAGAAGGTAAATGCCCCTGAAAGAGACGGACCATCCTCCACCATTATGGCTGATGGGCCAAACGCTGGGATCGTCTGCGCGTGGCCTCCACCCTGTCATCCGTGCCACCCGTGACAATGAAGAGCTCATATTGGTCATCTGAGCCTCAGAGGAGAGAGCAACTTAACTTGTACTCTAATCTTTCAATTGTTAATGGAGGCAATGAAGAACTTTTATTGGTCATTGGGTTCACGAAACCTGTGTAAGTAAGCCTAAATGAGTACATTATGATCTGCACTCATTTATTTTCCTCCTCCCAGAGAAAAGTACAAGTGAAGGGTTTCACTAACCTTTCTATTATCAGTGTTGACTATCAAGAACTCACATTGGTCATCTGAGTCTCAGAGACTAGAGTAAAGGAAGGCTAAGACGAGGACGAGATCTAGGGAACAGCTATTCTCATTGTGGAGACTTTTCTGCCAGCCGGCAGTGAGGAGACTTAAAGCCGCAATGCTCCTCTGGGAAATTGCATAAACAAATTGTCACTACAGTCAGGAAGTGAAAAAATCTAATGCCACCTAATAAAGTTAGCAATCCTAAAAGTTAATGAGTCAATTATGACTTTTAGGATTAGGTGGCATTAGAGTTTTTCACTTCCTCACTGAAGTGACAATTTGCATATAGAGTAAAGGAAGGCATTCTCTAAACTTTCTACTAATATTTGGGACAATGAAGAACGTACTTTAGTCATTTGAGTCACCCATCCTGTATAATATAAGTATAAATAAAAATGTACTTGCATATTTTTTCCTCTCTTGTCATATATCTCCCTCTTCTCAGAGAAGAATAGAAGGGAAGGCTTTATCTAACCTTTCTACTATCAGTAGGGACTGTGAAGAAGTCACAATAGTCATCCAAGTCTCAGAGAACAGAGCAAAGGAAGGTGTTGTCTAACCTTTCGACTTTTAGTGGGGACTATGAAGAACTCCCTTTGGTAATTTTAGTCACCCAAACTGTGTACATAACTATAAATAAGTATATACATACACTTCTCTGCTCTCCTTTCATATATCACCCTCTTCTCAGAGAAGAGAACAAGGGCAGGTTCTCTCTAACCTTTCTATTGTCAGTAGGGATTATAAAGAAGTCACTAGGATCATCCAAGTCTCAGAGAAGAGAGCAAAGGAAGGTGTTCTCTTACCCTTCTATGGTTAGTGGGGACCACGAAGAACTCCCTTTGGTCATCTGGTTCACCCAACCTGTATAACTAGCTATAAATAAGTTTATACATACACTTCTCTGCTCTCCTCTAATGCATCTCCCTATACAAAGAAAAGGGAACAAGGAAAGGTTTTCTCTAAAATTTCTACTGTAATTGGAGATTATGAACAACTCACTTTGTTCATTCGGGTCACATAACCTGTGTAAGTATAAATAAGTACATCCGTACACTTTTCCATTCTCCACTCATACTGTATGTCTCTCTCTCCTCACTATGTCTGCCACCCTTGTGCATGCTTCACCATAATGATATCTACTACTATCATTTGTATAAATTAATTAGGCATGCCAAAGTAAAAACATCCACAAGACAGTGCAGTTAGAGCCTGTTGTTATTAGGTTTTTCTTTACTCTTAGCTTGTATGCTGGAAAAACTTTATTTCTTTTGATTAATTTTTAGTGAAAAGTTTTTCATGCATATAAAGCCATAGAAAGCACCAAATAAGAATGAAGTCCAATGAAGTCCAACACCAAATCATATGGGCATATTTAGTGATGAGCAACTGTACGAATAGTACGATATTTGCAATACTCATTACTTGGTGAGTATCGTTGGTGCTCGTGAGTGATGTGTTGATCGTGACATATTGCCAGCTCCCTTCAGTACATAATGGAAGTCGGCACCCCAGTGAGACCAGATTGGATGGTAGGCTCTCACTGCGGAGAACAGTACAGTATTCGATGCAGTGAAAACTCAAAAAAGCCCACCTATCCACCCTGTCACAGAAATGCTCGTTTTATGGCCGGATGTATGTGGGCAGAGCCAATCACTGATTGACTGACATTGGACACACTATTCAGACGAGTATACAAGTATAGCGAATACGAATATTTCGCTACTCGCTCATCACTAGTCATATTGCCTTGTAACTGTCTCATCTTCTTCAAAGTCCCCCACAATTTACATTAAATGATTAGGAATCTTCTAAGGCTGGCTTCACACCACGGTACAATCAGGTTCGGGGCTGTCCGGGGTAAACCGGACAGCCCCGGACCCGATTTTGCGCTAAAGTAGCCCTATGAGGCCAGATGGAACTGGGTGGCAGCTATCTTTCTTGCAACGTTTTTGTGTCCAGGGCGAAAAATCTGCCCAAATCGGATCCTCCCGGATCCGAGTCAATCTGGCGCTCCCTATCATGGGAGTCTATGGCGCTGGATTGCCTAGATCCGGGAGGATCCAGGAGGATACGGGAGCCGAACGCCAGCTGCTGCAGTTCAGCGTGAGGTATGCTGAACTTCAGCACCAGGGAGCTGTCCCCTGTGAAGTGTTCAGCACCATTTCAGCAGAGGACAGCTCCCTCAACTGCGATCTCATGCATCCAGCTACAAACAGGACCGGAGGGCATATTAACCCTTCAGGTTCTATTTGTCCGGACCTGTCAGGCTGTGTCCGGTGCCTCCTGCAAAGCACCGGACACTGCCTAACAGGGCAAAAAACATGATGGGAAGCCGGCTTAAGCTATCGTTATTTCAATAATTTCATTGTAATAAATGTCCCTCATCACCTCAAGAAGGAAAAACTCTGCTATAAACACTATATATCAATAAGGTTTTAATTGTCTGACGGAGGTGTAAAGAGTATCCTAATGGCATCCATTTTTAAGTTTACTGCACAATAAAAAGTTAGGAAATAGGCGAATAGACTATATTATTACATTCTGCAAAGTACAGAAAATAACATATTAGTGACAGGCACTTTGTGTGAAGGATTCGTGATGATCTTCAATATGAAGACATTTGTCATAACCTCTGTTTAAAGTATACAGATATAGCAAGCTCAAAGCATTGTGGATTGTGACTCAGGGGCTGCTTAATGAGGCTATGATTTATGTATAAATCAGTCAAAATGCACTATTTACTAACTCTAATGCACTTTGCTATAGAAAGACAGCACAATGCAGACATAGTAGAGGCGCAGTGTGTCAGTAGTCAAGTTAATGAATATTCCTTCTGAACATCCAGAGTTTTTTCTGGACTATACTTCAAATGGAGAGAAAAAACCCAGATACTTAGACCCATGTGAACCTTTAAAGCACGACTCCTGCATTTTTTTTATTTCACAACCAGAGTGGTTCTACTGTGCTCATGGTCTTATACTCACCGGCAGCCATCTTCATCTTTTTCCAGCATCAACTGGTTAGTGTCAAGTGATTTGTGACCCCAGTGTTTCATGGAGTGCACAAGAGGCCACAAATCAATACATCTCTATGAGAGCCTCATTCTGGACTAAATCTGGGTCTTATTGGGTTAAGTTGAGACCTTGTGACATAACTTCTGACTTCTGGCCAGTTAGACATTAAAGGCCCAAAATGGTGCCATGGGACTGGCGCAAAAAGAATGAAGATGCTGGAAGGTGAGTGAATGACAGCGGCAGGGTGCTTCCATTTAATGGAATCTGTCACCAGTTTATTTTTCACCTCATCTAGGAGCAGCATAATGTGGAGATAAGATCCTGATTCCTGCAATTTATTGATTTACTGGGCTGCTGAGTGTGGTTTCGATAAAATCACTGTTTAATCAGCTGAAGATTATCATTAGAGGACTACTTGGCCTGATGCCAGGTAGTACAGCATATTTATAAGCCCGTATTTATGTATGCCCCCATCACAGATTGTTAGTTTTCTATGTACACTGTATATGGGCAGTAAGCTGCCAATCAGTATTGTAGGTGGGGCTATGGAGCACCACATGCAAACAATGTTACATTTTCAGCAGAGAAAACAGTGATTTTATCAAAATGACGCAAGCAGCTCAGTGAATGGAACACTGATTAGGGTCTTGTCTTTACATACTGCCTAGATGGGAAAAACTGGTGACAGATTCCTTTTAAAGCGCAACTCCACCACTAACAAAGAAAAAATCAACGCTGGAGTTATGCTTTAATATATAGTATTAGGATTTCAACATACAATGCATATTTGACTTAAAGGATACAAAAGAAGTATTATAATATAATATCCTTTAAATGAGAATGCTCATACATTTACATGCTATGGCTGTACTGTACAAATCCTACTCGCAGCAGCCATAGTCTTCTGCATCCGCACTTCTTCCATTACACTCGAGTTATGATTTATCTTGTGTTTCTCTTCTGTTCCGTATTTCCAAAATTATAGTTTTGTAGAAAAATCTTTTTGAAAGCAACCTTTAAAATGTTATAAGGGCTCATTTAAGAACCTATAAATCTTCTGTCCTCTAAAAGATTTCCTCTACACCTTCTCCCCGCTCCGCCTGACCCTCTTTTCCCACAACAGCAGGTGCAGATTTCCAGCAAATGAAAAACTTTCTACCTTGACAGTGCTGTAAATAGCAGATGCCTCCCATTCACAGTCAATACACTCTCACTTCCAGTATTCTGAATAGAGTTAAAGTGTAGCCCTCGAGGAAGCTTTCGATAAAACCACATTTCTTATTTATCACCGTTATGTTACACAAACATAACGACAGGAAAAGAAAGGTTCTTCTTATTATCCCCCGTATTATCAGCCACTGTCCGCCTTCCTCCAGACACGTTCCTCAGCTAATTCTGTTTATTGGATAGAGCGCATACTTCAATGTCAAGTATTATAACTCACTTCAATCTAAGACATTGTTGTCACCAGAACAGTCGAACAATGAATTATTCAGCCTAGAACATGGAAATATTAGCCAAATGTTTATGATTATATTGCAATGTATGGGTAATTAAAAAAAGCATGTGTGGTACGTTCTAATTATTCATTGTGCATGTTCAATGTCATACGCAGCTCGCTGGAACAGCTGGCCAGATGTTATACTGGGAACAGCTACCGGACATTTTCCCATTAGATTTCTTTAAAAGTTACACTTTGAGTGAACCTATTATCCCATACCTTTCCAGGCTTTAATCTAAATCCTACAGGGGCTTCTCTACCAGTAATTAACTTTCATCTTTCATCTGGTTCTATAACTAACTAAAATTACTATTAATGATAATACTGAAAATAATAATAATAAATGTTTTTTAAATCCATTTTCACATATCCTATAATAATAGAGGAAGATGTCACTTGTTTAGGATCCTAATTTCTTGGCCAAGGTGGACAGGGATTCCAGAAAGCATCTCTTTACCTAGAGAACCTATCGTGTAATGCATTATACAGTCAACCTATAAAATTGAATGTTCTCTGTATAACACCTAATATCATCAATAGTTTAGTGGCTGCGGTCGGTACTGCACATCCTGCTCTTATTCAGATCAACAGGGGGCAGTTTAGTATCTGACTGTGGTCACCATGCTATTTACAAAGCTTCACAACTACATAGGGAACAGCTGATCAGTGGAGGTGTCGGGTGTACCACTCCTTCTGATCAGATATTGATGACCGCTCCTAAGTATAGGGGATTCATGTAATAATCCTGAACAACCCCTATACCTATATTAATGATTACATTTTAATCTATAAATCATTGTTTTCAGCTACATTTAAAGCAGAAGTTATGAAAAGTGTTATGACGCTAACTGAAATTTAGTTAATACCGTATTTTCCGCACTATAAGGCGCACCTAAAAGACTAAGATTTTCCCAGAAATCATAGGTGCGCCTTATAGTGCAGTGCACCTTATATACGGATTTTTCCCAGAGTGCTAAGGGGGTGCCATTTGCCTGCAAATATTTGGCACCCCCCAGAAAATAAGGCATACCTTTGTGCCGCCATCCCCCTTTGTCCGGTGCCTGCCTGGCATCTCTGTGCAGGGGCGCGATCACCAGCCGCTGTCCCCGCCATCCATGCTGGTGCCGGTGCCTGCCTCGCATCACGTGCGGGGACGCGATCACCAGCCGCCGTCCCCGCCATCCATGCTGGTGTGCTGGTGCCGGTGCCGGTGCCTGCCTCTCATCACGTGCGGGCACGCGATCACCAGCCGCCGTCCCCGCTGTCCGGTGTCCGGTGCCGCCGCTGTTTTGCGCGCGCTCACAGCCCAGGAGCCCATCAGCCAATCACAGCTCCGCCCAGGAGCCTTGAGCCAATCCGAGGCCAGCTGACGTCAGCCCATAGCCTCTGATTGGCTGAGGGCTCCAGCACTGTGATTGGCTGTGGGCTCCAGTGCTGTGATTGGCTGTGGGCTCCAGTGCTGTGATTGGCTGTGGGCTCTCCAACGCTGTGATTTGCTGAGGCTCCAGCGCTGAGAGTGCCTTGCCACACAGTACAGTAAGCAAAAGTACCAGTATAAAAAGTAAAAATCAGTTTGTGTGTGTGTGTGTCTGAGTGTGTATGTGTGTGTGTGTGTGTGTCTGAGTGTGTATGTGTGTGTATGTGTGTGTGTCTGAGTGTGTGTGTGTGTGTCTGACTGTGTGGGGTGCTGGAGGGTAATGGGAGGCTACACAGGGATACTGGAGGGTGGTGGGGAGCTACAGAGGGATGCTGGAGGGTGATGGGAGGCTACACAGGGATACTGGAGGGTGGTGGGGTGCTACAGAGGGATGCTGGAGGGTGATGGGAGGCTACAGAGGATGCTGGAGGGTGATGGGAGGCTACACAGGGATACTGGAGGGTGGTGGGGTGCTACAGAGGGATGCTGGAGGGTGATGGGAGGCTACACAGGGATACTGGAGGGTGGTGGGGTGCTACAGAGGGATGCTGGAGGGTGATGGGAGGCTACAGAGGGATGCTGGAGGGTGATGGAAGGCTACAAAGGGATGCTGGAGGGTGATGGGAGGCTACAGAGGGATGCTGGAGGGTGATGGAAGGCTACAGAGGGATGCTGGAGGGTGATGGGAGGCTACAGAGGGATGCTGGAGGGTGATGGGAGGCTACAGAGGGATGCTGGAGGGTGATGGAAGGCTACAGAGGGATGCTGGAGGGTGATGGGAGGCTACAGAGGGATGCTGGAGGGTGATGGGAGGCTACACAGGGATACTGGAGTCTGAGCTTTTTTTTTTTTTTATGGTAATATGGTGCGCCTTATAATCCGGTGCGCCTTATATATGGACCAAGACGGCTTAAAAGTCATTTTTTGAGGGTGCGCCTTATAATCCGGTGCGCCTTATAGTGCGAAAAATACGGTACTTTGTACAAAAGCCTTTGCTGGTGATGACAGCCTCAATACTTCTCTTGTATAGGGAAACTAGTCATGCATTGCTCAGGTATGATTTTTGGACCATTCTTCCACACAAACACTCTTTAAATACTGAAGGTTAGATTCAGGTCGGGTGATTGGCTGGGCCATTCTAGAAATGTAAATTATGTTCAAAATAACTGCATAGTGTTAGAAAACATGAGTTAAGCTCAAAATCTTTAGAAAAGTTTTTATTTCCATGCATTGAGGACATTATACACTGTTTTATAAATCAAATCATGAAGAGAAATGTATATAATTTTTAACTACTTTAAAGAAAATAACAAAAAATTTACATTGGGCTGTTCAAAAAATAGCAGTCTCTGCATTTGCCTTACAAACTTACAATATGTAATTTTTTAGGATTTAGGATTCCTGAGATTAACCTGATATTTAGTTGTATAGCCAGTTTTTCAGACCTGCTTTACATCTGGCACCTGTCAACTATTATCCCAGCTCAGGATGCTTTGACTACATCCCACAATTTATTTGCATTTGTTGGCTTTGCCTCAGATAAGGCCCCCCAAGTGTTCTACCAGATTAAGGTTCCGAGGATTGGGCTGGCCACTCCATTTGCTTTGAGAAGAAATTTTAACCCTGCACTTTACAGTCATTCACCAAAAAAAAAGCTTATTTACTATGTGTATGTGTGAGAAAATAGATACTTCCTTGCCTGTTTTGACAGCCTGGATATTTATCAAGTGGCCTATTGCAGCCAATCATAGCTCAGCTTCTGATTGGTTGCTGTAGGCAACGTAGGACATTCATAGTATAAGACAATTTATGCATGTCTGTGATGAATTCAGGGAATCTTGCCAAAGGCAAGAACTTCTGTAAAATAAAGCACACTAGAATATGACTCTCAGTGAAGCAGCAGCCAAACAAACCCCAAAGCTACTAAGACACCTCTTTGCTATTCTTCTAACAACCTGCCACACACAGCCCTCAGTATACAGCAGGAGCCCACACACAGCTCTCAATATACTGCAGGAGGCTGTACACAGCCCCAGTATACAGCAGGAGGCCATACACAGACTCCAGTATATAGATGGAGGACACACACAGTCCCCAGTACACACCAGAAGGCCACACACAGCCCCTAGTGTACAGCAGGAGACTGCACACAACCCCTAGTACAAAGCAAGAGGCCACACCCAGCCTTCAATATACAGCAGGAGGCTGCACACAGCCCCCAGTATCCGGCAGGAGGCCACATACAGTCCCCAGTATTACAGTAGGAGGCTGCATATAGCCCCTATATTACAACAGGAGGCCTCACATATCCTGTCTATTACACCAGGACCTCATAGCCCCCTGTATTACACCAGGAGCGCACACAAAACCCCCTGTATTACAGTCTGTGCCCACACATAGCCCCTGTATTATACCAGGAGCCCACACTTGTGTATTACACTTGAATCCTGTGCCTCACTTAGCCCCTGTATTTCACCAGGAACCAACACTTAGCCCTTGTATTACACCAAGAGCTCACACATAGCCCCTGTATTACAATCTGTGCCCACACGTAGCCCCTGCATTACACTAGGAGCACACACAAAGACCCTGTATTACACCAGAAGCCCACACATAGCCCCTTTATTACACTTGCAGCCGGTGTATCTCAGCAGAGAGATGTAAAACTTTGTTAATCCATTCTATTTTGTGATAGCTAAGAACAGTTAGTTACTATTACGGACAATGCCGGGGACTACAGCTAGCTTAGTAATATAATTTATACCAAATACAGTGAATCATATTGGACTGCTAATATTTTGAACACTGCAGTATTTACATAGAAAATTGGTGACATGTTCAATACTTATACTTTCATTTCTTTAAGATCTCTAACCTTGATTTTTATTTCTGTTCAATACACTGGATTATTAGAATTTATGGATTTTGATAAACCAGGTTTTGAGAAAATTCACTGTACTATAAAAATAATTGTTTGCATTGATACAACCTATGGCTATACTCTGATGAGAATAATGTTCATGACTATATATACCATAGTAGGTTTTGCAGATATATACTGGGCACTGCTGTGCTACAGGGACCGGTGCTACTTACACATGTAAGGGTGCGAGTAAAGCAGGTTCATGTGCCCGGGTGCACGCTTATTAGACAGCAATATCAATGGATAAGAAAAAATTGCGGCACTCACCGAGCAAAGCTTTTTCCTTTTTTATTTCAGAGTCCTCTTTACATGGTTTCTCTGCGATGGGGGAGGAGTGAGGAGACACACAGGTGACGGATTCCGTTTCGGAGCACCTGCCCCTTCTACGGATCTTGTTGTCACAACAAGACAACAAGGTCCGTAGAAGGGGCAGGTGCTCCGAAACGGAATCCGTCACCTGTGTGTCTCCTCACTCCCTCCCCCATCGCAGAGAAACCATGTAAAGAGGACTCTGAAATAAAAAAGGAAAAAGCTTTGCTCGGTGAGTGCCGCAATTTTTTCTTATCCATTGATATATATACCATAGTATGGAGTATCAGCAGTATTGTAACTTGAAGCTTGGGGACCCCAAAGCAAACAAAGGCCCCAATTATCACTGATCTTTAATAATACTTTTTTTTCTTTTATGGACCAAATGGTTCTTTACGTCCTAGCTAGGCTCTGAGAGTTTGACTTCAATCTGTGCACTTACTACAGTTATGGCTTTGATTATCACTTCTTTTGAGTGATTTGGAATATCTACTTTCATTATCCACCAAGTTACTTTTACTAACTTTTTGAGCATTGGGATTGCTTTGTTGTTGTTTTTGATTAAGAGGTAGGTGGTGTCCGGGGAGTGAACTCGTTAGCGTTATCTAGGATTTAAAGGTTTTACTTTTATTAATTAGACTAAATGTATTATGTATGAACAGAGTCCAGAACATTTACTTAAGTATGCATAAGAGAAATTAAAAACTATACATATGTATAGAGAAATAACACTATTACAAATGGACTGAATGTGATTTACAATAAAGTAGGCATCATAAACTGCCTGTCAAGGACTTTCTTTGCGCTGAACACGATGCCAGACCCAGATGGGTGAAGCCGTTTAAGTGTCCTTCTCAGTTTTTATTGATTGCTCTGATATATGAATTAAATCCTTATTCCATTAGAGGGCTCTAAAGCTGTTAAAATGTAAATCAGTACTTCCAAAAGAATATAATATTTTGTTTACATACGCCATAAAAAATGGAAATTGATCAACTCATTTGGAGAGTTCAGCTGAGAACACAGAGAGTCTCTTCAAACGTTATAAAAATGCGTTTTGCTCCTTGCACGGAAGTTAGGACAGATACATCGCAGTGTGTCCTTGACAGTGTCAGCAACAAGAAGGACAGATATTAATCATACTGACCAATTGTCTGGACTTATGAGAGATACCAAAAGACATTCTCATCTCACATTAATGGAAGTTATTGGGATATGAGGACATTGCTCGTTTGCAAAGGAGATATCTGTCACACATTGCCTACAAATGCAATATGGAAGTACGGTATCACTTATTTACTATAGTATTATGTCCTGGTGTATAGAAATATTAAAAAAGTCTTCATGATTTATTTTCTTTCAAGTGTAAACTGTTCTGGAAAGTGTCCAAGAAACACATTACATTGCCAACAGAATGAGTCATAGTCAAAATATTACTATTCTTGCAATAAGTATACATGATCAAATAATATAATAATTATAAGGTCACAATATACATGGATTACAGCCACTATAACCCACATCAGAAGTCCATAACCTTTCTGAACTTGAGAACCACATGTAGCCCACATAGAGGGTTGAGAGCTATGTCCACCTCCTGCAAGCCTAAAAGTAGTGACTGCCAGAGGCCCCTGTGGTGCCCCACTGGTCAGACCACCACCAGGGGCACTGCGCTCCTCCATTAGCAGGAGAGTAGTGCCCCTGTTCTCCAGGCACCTGGATGGTGAAGTTGAGACCCACAACACAAACACACTTAGGACCCCGGGATGGGACGGTGGGTGGACCCAGGGGAGGGACCCAGTCTCAGCTAGGGGAACAAGGAAGTGTAGAGTTAGTCAGTCGGGAGTGGAACAGCAAAGGTGTAGGAAGTTGGAGTGAGAGTCGAGAGGTGGTGGAGGTGTTAGCTCCTGTGGGCTGGAGCATGGTCACACTCACCCCGGGAGGGAGAGACTACGGTGTAGAGGAGGAGGGGAGCCCCAGGACCTCATGGGTGCAGAAGAAAACCTAGACACCTGCATGCCCAAATCTGGCAGACGGAACGGAAGGGCTGGTGGATGAAAACAGGGGACCGATCCTGAACACGGCTCGGGAATTCATATCCTATCCATTGAAACAGGAGGACATGAGATCCTAAAGGGGACCTGTGGCCGCAAACCCGACACAACTTAGAGAAGGTGGCCATACTAAGGCTCAGTACCAGGATACAGTACCAACCAAAGCCTATGGCTGTCTGTACCTTAGCTCTGTGTGCGGAGGTCCTGAGAGGAGAAGTGAGATGAGCTAGGAGTACTGAGAGTACCACCAGTGAAGGAAAGACCATGAGAGAGCAAGGAACACCTAGGGGTCTTGATGGCCACCAGCTGCAGAGCCCGCATGACATCTTGAAGTGCTGAAGACCCGATGAACACTGGCCAAAGAACGAACTGACTTGCCTGCCTCCACTGCCCTGGGGAATCACTCCATCTGCAACGAGCGAAACCATCATCCCCAGAGGTTCTGAAGCAGTGGCGGCCACACATAGCTGCACACTACAGGTGGCGTCACGAATATCCCTTTTCCTTTATTCCCCTGTCTTCTGGTACTGAACTTTTAAAAATGACACCGCCAGGGCCACGGAACCGGGTTGCCACTATGATGCTCCCCCTTTAAAAGAACCGAAAGATCCGGCATGCTTCCGAGTATCCCCATTGCCCTGGAGTGGGTGTGTCACCCCATTACTGGTAAAATGACAGCCAAAGCTTGCACACAGAAATAACGCTGAGGGATTAAACTTTCCTACCTTACCCCCATTCAGATCTGCTTTTCTGTGTGGAGCTACTCACAAACACCACCATTTGAAGACTTTTGTCATAGCTGTTTGCTAGACCTAGTGCTAATTCACTAAGCTGGTAAATCAACACATCTCCAGTTTGTGAGCTACATGTGGCTCCTTTGCCACACATTGGGGACCCATGATATACACGATAAACACCTCACTATATGGAATCTTGGAGTATATGGAGTCATGGCTGAAAATTTTGGCATCCTTGAAATTGTTCCAGAAAATGATGTATTTCTCCCAAAATATTATTGCAATTACACAAGTTTTGCTATACACATGTTGTTTATATTCTTTGTGTGCATTGGAACAACACAACAAAACCCAAAGAAAAAGGCAAATTGGACATAGATTTACATAAGACCCCAAAAATAAGATGGACAAAATTGTTGACACTCTCAATTTAACGTTTAGTTGTGCAAACTTTGGAATAAATAACTGCAATCAATTACTTCCTATGACAATTAGCAAGCTTCTTACTCAATTCAATATTTGAAGGCTGCCTTCTCCCAATCACAATTTTAAAATCTCTGCACAAGTATGCAATGAGATATAGATCTAGACTCAATATTGGCCACTTCAGAAGTCTCCAGAGCTTTGTTTCTATCTATTTCTGGGTGCTTCTTGATGTATGATTGGGGCCATTGTCCCCAAAACATCATTGTACCTCCACCATATTTGACGGTAGGTAGTGTGCTCTTTTCTTTCTAGGCTTCATTTTGATTTTGGTAAAGTGTAGAATGATTTGCTTTATTAAAAAGCTCTATATTAGTTACAGCTGTCCACAGGATGCTTTCCCAGAAGGATTTTGGCTTACTTACGAAAATTTTGACAAAACTGCAGTCTACCTTTTTATGTCTTTCTGTTAGCAGTGGGGTCCTTCTGGGTCTCCTCCATAGCAGTTCATTTCATTCAAATGTTGAAGGATAGTTCATGCTGACACTTGACACTGATGTACCTGGAACCTGCAGGACAGCTTGAATTTCTTTGGAACTAGTTTAAGGCTGCTAATCCACCATCTGGACTATCCTATGTTGCAACCTTTCATCAATTTTTGTCTGCCTTCTACATGCAGGGAGATTAGCTACAGTGTCATGTTGTAAACCTCTTGATTATGTTGTGCTCTTTGCACAAAGGAAAATCAAGATCTTTGCAGATGGAATCTTAACCTTGACATTTTTGATAAATTCTAACAATTTTGGTTTTCATGTCTCACACAGTTCTCTTTTACATTTTCAGTTCTCGATTCTTAGCGTAGCACAAAGATACACAATGCAGAACAAGGTTGTATCAAAAGAAACAAGAAAATACTTTCTTACCCTTATTTTTAATAGACAAATGTAAATTTAGTATCTACAGAGAATAAATGGCCCTAGAATAAAGTGCATGGTCAAAGGTCATATAATGGTCAGAAAACTGAGGTCCAGAGTTTAAATATGATTATCAAGAACAATATCTCTGTGGAGCTTATAAGTTCTCTTGGTGTTTGCACAAGTTTCATCCATATTATAATAACCTACTGATGGGTTATTTGACTCCTATATACTTGTGTGTGTCATAGACATATTAAATTTAGTTTCTATCTCTGTACACTGCATTAGAATAAATTAATTTAGAATAAATTAGCGCTATATAAGCTACACAACTAAAAAAAATAAGTTTAAAGTATGTTAGAAAAAACACTGTGCACTGAGCCTTCTGAGCTCAGCAATGTTGTGTGCATAGAGCCATTCGGTGGTGCATGGGCTGTACTGCAGTTACAAACTCTGGACCTTTAGTGCAAGATAATGTATTCCAGGAAAAACAGCTCTAATACAATTATTATTATTAATGAAAGGCAAGAATTATGTTAGAAGAAGGATTTATGAACCTTATAATGGAAGACAAACATAAGTTCAGAACAGGACCATGCATGACAAAAGAAGCGAGGCTTTGTTGTACATAGGGCAAAGGTATAGTGTGCTGCTCTACCCACATATGCTGCCCTTGGCAAAGTGTCTTTTTGATGAAAATTGTCTTTCATCACTTTTTTCCTGGGATATATTCCCCAATTACTGTTAAGGCCCCGTCACACACGTCAATGTCGTCAGCGATCTGATCGCTGGCGACATTGACGGCTGATCGCTGGTGAGCTGTCACACAGGCAGACTCACCAGCGATCATTGGACCAGCGATATCGTGGAAATGATTTAAATATCGTTTCCACGATGTCTGCAGGCTGGCATCCAGGGTAAACTGTGGGTAACTAGGCAGCACGCGCTGCCTAGACACCCGATGTATACCTTGGTTACCAGCCTTCTCCGCCTGCTGGCTGGTATACACGGTACACAGCGGGTAACTAGGGTCAGCAGTTTACCCTGGATACCAGCTCCCAGAGGTTGCTGAGAGGCGGCTAATCGCGTCTCCCAGTGTCACACGCAGCGATGCTGTATGTACACCGGGCCACCATCGCCAGGTTTTTTGTCCAGTCCGAAAACCTGGCGATCATCAACCAGCGATTTATCACTGGTTGATGCATCCTGTCACATGCGTCAATATCGCTGCAACGTCACGTGCAGCAGCAATATTGACAGCGATATTGACACGTGTAACGGCCCCTTTACAGATTCACCCTTGATTTCTCAAATATCTTAGAAGAAATTCTCCCATTTCTATCATTGAAATGATATATTTATTTGCATTGTTAATACTTTCACAACATATGACATATGTTTATGTCATACAGTTAGGGCCAGAAATATTTGGACAGTGACACAAGTTTTGTTATTTTAGCTGTTTACAAAAACATGTTCAGAAATACAATTATATATAATATGGGCTGAAAGTGCACACTCCCAGCTGCAATATGAGAGTTTCCACATCCAAATCGGAGAAAGGGTTTAGTAATTATAGCTCTGTAATGCATAGCCTCCTCTTTTTCAAGGGACCAAAAGTAATTGGACAATGGACTCTAAGGGCTGCAATTAACTCTGAAGGCGTCTCCCTCGTTAACCTGTAATCAATGAAGTAGTTAAAAGGTCAGGGGTGGATTCCAGGTGTGTGGTTTTGCATTTGGAAGCTGTTGCTGTGACCAGACAACATGCGGTCAAAGGAACTCTCAATTGAGGTGAAGCAGAACATCCTGAGGCTGAAAAAAAAGAAAAAATCCATCAGAGAGATAGCAGACATGCTTGGAGTAGCAAAATCAACAGTTGGGTACATTCTGAGAAAAAAGGAATTGACTGGTGAGCTTGGGAACTCTAAAAGGCCTGGGCGTCCACGGATGACAACAGTGGTGGATGATCGCCGCATACTTTATTTGGTGAAGAAGAACCTGTTCACAACATCAACTGAAGTCCAGAACATATCTCAGTGAAGTAGGTGTATCTGTCTCTAAGTCAACAGTAAAGAGAAGACTCCATGACAGTAAATACAAAGGGTTCACATCTAGATGCAAACCATTCATCAATTCCAAAAATAGACAGGCCAGAGTTAAATTTGCTGAAAAACACCTCAAGAAGCCAGCTCAGTTCTGGAAAAGTATTCTATGTACAGATGAGACAAAGATCAACCTGTACCAGAATGATGGGAAGAAAAAAGTTTGGAGAAGAAAGGGAACGGCACATGATCCAAGGCACACCACATCCTCTGTAAAACATGGTGGAGGCAACGTGATGGCATGGGCATGCATGGCTTTCAATGGCACTGGGTCACTTGTGTTTATTGATGACATAACAGCAGACAAGAGTAGCCGGATGAATTCTGAAGTGTACCGGAATATACTTTCAGCCCAGATTCAGCCAAATGCTGCAAAGTTGATTGGACGGCGCTTCATAGTACAGATGGACAATGACCCCAAGCATACAGCCAAAGCTACCCAGGAGTTCATGAGTGCAAAAAAGTGGAACATTCTGCAATGGCCAAGTCAATCACCAGATCTTAACCCAATTGAGCATGCATTTCACTTGCTCAAATCTAGACTTAAGACGGAAAGACCCACAAACAAGCAAGACCTGAAGGCTGCGGCTGTAAAGGCCTGGCAAAGCATTAAGAAGGAGGAAACCCAATGTTTGGTGATGTCCATGGGTTCCAGACTTAAGGCAGTGATTGCCTCCAAAGGATTCGCAACAAAATATTGAAAATAAAAATATTTTGTTTGGGTTATGTTTATTTATCCAATTACTTTTGACCTCCTAAAATGTGGAGTGTTTGTAAAGAAATGTGTACAATTCCTACATTTTCTATCAGATATTTTTGTTCAACCCTTCAAATTAAACGTTACAATCTGCACTTGAATTCTGTTGTAGAGGTTTCATTTCAAATCCAATGTGGTGGCATGCAGAGCCCAACTCGCGAAAATTGTGTCACTGTCCAAATATTTCTCGCCCTAACTGTATTTCATGCTCCTGCCTTTGATGTAGGCTTGCACACCAAGCCGGCATCTTTCTACCCACATGACGTATGATTTGACCACCCACCTCCAATAGTCTCAAATGCATTGGAAATCCACCTGTGGCTGATATCAAGTTAAATCCTGCTGTCAATGTCTGACAGCAGGATTTAACATGCACCAGCACTTGGGCACATAATTTCCTGCTTCTGTCTGTGTTCGTGATGTGATCATGGGGTGCTGATGGGTTGTCATGGCAGCTGGGGGTAAGCTTATGATGGCTGTGTCTGTCATTATGGAAGATAAGGAGATAAAAGCAAAAGAGCAAAAATTAAAATTGGCCATGGTGTGAACAGGTTAAGGAAATCAAAAGGATCTGTCCTGTACTACATATTTCTTAACCACTTAAACTATTTTTAATAGTCATTAAGGCATTTAAGATGATCTCATTATTTTGTAACAAATATATAAACTGCATTCAAATCTTATCTTACCCCTATATTACTTTAGAAATGATAAGTTACAAAATTGGCAAGAATTACAGATGATCAATCTTATTTAAAAAGGACCTGTCACCCCCCTGGTGCATGGCAAACTAAATGCATCACTGAATGCAGCATGTCAGATAAGGGGTCCCCCATGGCTCTAGCCCACTTGTAAGCTTTAAAAAGACTTTAGAAACCTTACAGTTAAGAGATCGTCTGGGTGGGATCTTATTAAGAGGTCCTGGCTGCTGGAACAGTCCTCCCTACTTTCTCCTTGTGTGTTCCTCCCCCTGTATGTGTCTGGAGCCACCTCCTCTTCTTCTGGGTCTGCCCTCCTCTTCTGCTCCTGCTCTGTGTGACGTCACACAGAGCAGGAGAGGACGGCAGACCCAGCAGAAGAGGAGGTGGCGGCAGACATATAAAAGGGGCAGAATACACAAGGAGGAGGCAGGGAGGATTGTGCCAGCAGGAAGACCTCTTAATAAGATCCCACCCAGGCGACCTATTAACAGTAAGGTTTCTAAAGTCTTTTTGAAGCTTACAGGGAGGCTGGAGACATGGGAGACCCCTTACCTGAATGCAGCAAACAAGCTGTATTCAGTGCTGCATTTAGCTTGCAATGCACCAAGTGGGTGACAGGTCTTCTTTAAGGGGAATAGAAATCTACCTAGAATTGTAGAAACATTCATATTCTCCAGAATACATCTTTGTCACAATATTTTCCACACAAATTTAGCATTGTAGGAGCCAGCTTGCTGCCATTTTGCTGAACCCTAGAGAGCTGGTAAAATATAATTAGAAAAAAACTTAAAAACTTAAAATAATACTCACATCATTGCTCTCTTGTCCTGCAGGCCCCTCAACCCGCTGGCTGATTCTACACACCTTTTCTATTTGCCTTCCGCAGTCATGCACATCTTTTTTGGGCTACATGACTTTGAGTCACAGCCCCCATTTGCTTAGGTCTCTGTGCACCGTGCCCTCACTGTGTAGGTCTTGGGTGACAAGCATCATAACTTTGTGAAGTCAAGATATGTGTCGGGTTGGCATGGTGTGCAGGGACTTCTGAGGTCCAGTTAGCCCCGATGCCCCAGCCCAGAGTATAGGGTCATTCCATGTCAAGTGATCCAAAAATGAATATTTTTTTTCCCTGACGTCCTCAGATTTTTAAAAAATTTTTTCTATCTGAAGAACAACTTTATCTAATTACAAAAAAAAAGTTTTGAATTTTTTTCTTTATCTGTTAATTTTTTACAGATTTTTAAAGTTTTAAAAAAGTGCGAATTTTGGCCTGGTATGGCTTTACATTTTCTATCATATCTCGGGCTAGAAATAAGATAGAGAAACAAAATAAACACCAATCTACTCAGAACTGTCCAGGCTTTCATCAGATATGTCACAAGAGGATATTTGTTAATATTTTACCCATGTGATCGCAAGCGCAAAACTTTAAAACGCATTTCCGAAAAATCGGCGCGCTTTAAATATTTCAAAAACTGCCCATGTGTCTGCTGTGCTCTTAGCCACATCTGTACCAAATTTCAAGTTGGGATCGCAATGGGATCATATTTTAACATATTTTACTAGTAAGAGCGTCAATGGGTCATTCCATATCAAGTGATCTAAATATGAATATTTTTTTTTACCTGACGTCTTTAGATTTTTTTTTTTTTTTTTTCCTTTATGAAGTACTACTTTAGTTAATTACAAATTAAAAGTTTGGAATTTTTTTCTTCATCAGTTAATTTTTTACAGATTTTTAAAGTTTAAAAAAAGGGTGAATTTTGGCCTGGTATGACTTTAATTTTTTTTATCTCAGGCTAGAAATAAGATAATGAAGTGGGAGAGGCATCATTTTACTCAGAACGGTAACAGCTTTCATTTGAGATGTTACAAGACTATGTTTCTTTATATCATATTCAAACTATTGACGGGCAATTGTGAAAAAATGACTGATTGTGTTCTTGGTGACTTTTGAATTGACACTATAATAGTTAAATATTTTGCACTTAGGTCCAATGAATGCGTCCATGGGGTCAAGCTGGGACAGAGTCATCACAAATTAGCCTTATTTGCAGATGACCTGCTACTTTACATCTCCCAGCCCCTGGTCTCCATCCCTTCGGTCTTAATGGAGTTTGAACGGTTCGGACAATTGAGCAACTTTAAAGTGAATTGCTCCAAAACCGAGGCACTCAATATTTCTTTGCCTGGAGAATTGGTTTCTCATCTATCTAAACAGTTCCCATTTAAATGGAAAGTAGAAGCCATTAAGTACTTGGGAGTCCTTATACCAAAAGATCTTAAACAAATATTCAATTTAAATTATCAACCCCTTTTGACTAACGCGGAATCGGCATTTACCTCCTATAGACAATTAAAGCTATCCTGGTTCGGGAGAATAAACGTAGTCAAGATGGATGTCTTGCCCCGACTCTTATATACTTTTCAGACAGTTCCTGTTCTATTGGATAGAGGTTTCCTCTCCAAAATGCAATCTATGATCCTTAGATTTGTCTGGGGGGGCAAGAGGTCCAGATTGCGAATGAATATCCTATCCTTGCCCGAGACCAGAGGAGGGGTTGGACTACCCAACATACGAGCGTACTTTGAGGCTTCCTCTCTTGTTAGAGCTCTAGATTGGCATTATCATGCGTCCTCCAAGAAATGGGTAGGGGTGGAGCAAGAGGGTTTGGGGATTCCGCTGAAACACCTGCTTTGGATTTCCCCTAAAGACTCCACAGACCTAGTACCTTTGACAGACATGACCAGAAACACCTTGAAGGTATGGCACCTAGTGACGAAAACCCTCCGCTTAAACGACAGACTTAGCCCTTTGACTCCCCTTTTTTCCAACCCATCTTTCCCACCCAGATTTGACAGGCAGAGATTTTTATGTTGGCGGATTGTGGATGACACCCGAGTAGGACAGACTCTGTCCAGTGGTGGTTTGCCCCCGATGGCAGAGCTACAACTCAAAGAACCTACGAGACCTCTTAAGTGATTCGAATTTCTCCAATACAGAGCATAATTATATTCAGCTGACCACTCTTGCAGGGTAAGATTGACGCCCAACGTATTGGAGAGGTTATTCCAACTGGAGGCTCCACCGAGGCGCAAAATATCATTTCTATACCAGGCCTTAGGGTCCATGAGAGAGCAGGGCACCCTTTACTTCCAACGTGCTTGGGAGAGGGAATTGGGGTGTAGCATTTCAGAAGCTAATTGGCAGAAATGCTTTATATTTACTCACTCACTAGCTAGCGCTTGTTCTGCACAAGAAAGAAGCTATAAGCTGCTCACTAGATGGTACTTGTGCCCGACGACACTCCGGAACATGTTCCCTGGAACCCCTGATACCTGCTGGCGCTGTGGGGAAGAGAAGGGTACAATGATACACATTTGGTGGAGTTGTGGGGAAATCCGGCGGTTCTGGTCTGAGGTTTTCAATGCATACGCCCGGATAACAGGTAAAGAAGCCGAATGCTGCCCAGAATCGGCAATGTTATCCATTTTTCCAGGTCCTATTGGGCTACAGAAGAAGGATATTCTCCGCTTTTGCATCTCGGCTGCTCGTGCTGTGATCCCGAGGTTCTGGAAATCAAGCCGGGCTCCATCTCTACTTGATTGGTTCAAAGAATTGATGGACACATATCGAATGGAGGAGCTCGCAGCTGATGCGTCGGGATCTCGGAACAAATTCTTAGGGATTTGGGTTGAATGGATTCTTTTTCACGACTCTGCAGAATTTAGGAGTATCTTTTCCAGCACAGATAATATGGCTCGACCTCTGGCTGATGGGGAGCCAGTGGGATGAGTACCCTTTCTCCTTCCCATACCTCACCCGTCCCCCCCCCTCCTTTTTTTCTTTTTTCTTACGTGGCTTTTCTTTCCCAGTATAACTTTTTCTAATGGTTTTTGTTTCTCTTCTCTCTCTCTCTTCTTTTCTATCTCTCTTTTCTTCCCATCTGATACATTCAGTCTAGGTATTTCCTTTCTACGCCTATACCTTCAGAATTCTAGTGAACATTAGACAGGTATCGAAAACTCTGAGCTGTGAGTAGATCATTAATATTTCGGCCTTCCTTTCCGGTACACCAGTCGATAGACTATTCCAACTAAGCCTCAACGGGTAATGACCCACTTACGTGGTCAACCTGTTAGAAGGGGCCAAGTAATAAAAATCATTCTGCTGGGGCTGCTTGTCCCCTTGACATCAGAACATCTCAAAACCCCGAGAAAGGTTGTATACTTGAGTGTTTGGAATTATATTTAGATTGTAGTATATATTGCACCAGAGATAAGCGCAAAAGTAAATTTGCAGCTTATCTTAAAGTTACTAATAACTTTGTGAATTCTCTTTTTGTATATTTTATATGTCTCAAGATTTTGTTAAAAGATTGAATGTATGTCTTTCATATGTTTTTTCAAAATTTAATAAAAATGAGATTAACCATAGTTAAATATTTTAAAATATGATCCCATCACGATCCCAACTTGAAATTGGTACAGATGTGGCTAAGAGCATAAAAGACACATGGGCAGTTTTGGAAAATTTTTATTAAAATGTTTTTTTCGGAAATGCGTTTCAAAATGTTGCGTTTGCATTCGCATAGGTAAAAAATTAAAATTAACAAATATACTCTTGTGACATATCTGGTGAAAGCCTGGACAGTTCTGAGTAGAATGGTGTTTATTTTGTTTCTCTATCTTATTTCTAGCCCGAGATAAAAAAATTTAAAGTCGTACCAGGCCAAAATTCACCCTTTTTTTAAACTTTAAAAATCTGTAAAAAATTAACTGATGAAGAAAAAAATTCCAAACTTTTAATTTGTAATTAACTAAAGTAGTACTTCATAAAGGAAAAAAAAAAAAAAAATCTAAAGACGTCAGGTAAAAAAAAATATTCATATTTAGATCACTTGATATGGAATGACCCATTGACGCTATTAATAGTAAAATATGTTAAAATATGATCCCATTGTGATCCCAACTTGAAATTTGGTACAGATGTGGCTAAGAGCAAAGCAGACACATGGGCAGTTTTTGAAATATTTAAAGCGCGCCGATTTTTCGGAAATACGTTTTAAAGTTTTGCGCTTGCGATCACATGGGTAAAATATTAACAAAGATCCTCTTGTGACATATCTGGTGAAAGCCTGTATAGTTCTGAGTAGAATGGTGTTTATTTTGTCTCTCTATCTTATTCCTAGCCTTAGTTATGAGGAGAAACGTAAAGGCAGGCAACAGCGAAATTCACACTTTTTCCGAACTTTGAAAATCATTTAAAAAAAAAATAAATTTTTTAAAAAATTTTTCTCTTCACATTTTGCATTGTCTGACATGCTATTATCAAATAACAAAATCTCAAAAGAATTAAAAATATAGAGGTAATAATCATTGGTTCACTTGACATGGAATGACCCATAGCAGGCACAAGATGATACATGTGACAGAGGAAAAGGAATAGATGAGGTGTGTAGAATCAGGAAGTGGGCTGCATCTTGGGGAACTAGTATATGGTGAGTTGACTATTAATTTATCTTTTTCTTATGCAAATTTTTTCAATTTGCATTAAATTTGCTTTATAAATTTGCTTGATTTGCACCTGGTATATATTCTGACAGATATGATAAAATTAAGATTTCACCTATAACTTGTATAACCAAATAAAATGACCAACTGAGATCCTTCTTGATTTCTAAGACCTTCTTGCAACCTTGACCTATAACAAGAGACGAGGCGTCAATTCAAATGCATGCTAATGGCACGCATGGCAGAAGGCACACCCTAAGAACCAGCTGCCTTTGGACTTTAAACTTCAAACATCTCTCATAATTTGGAAGTCTGTCACTAGCACTCCTTTGCTGACACATTAGTTTGCTGGATGCTCAGAAGGTTCCAAAAATTCCCCCGTAAACTGAGATCAAGGCATGATATGAGATCATGGGAGCAGATGGAGGGGGTGCGAAATATAAAGATGTGTCAGGAAAACAATAAACAACGCTGAGAAATAAAAGAGGTAGTAAAGAGCTGTCAGTGTGAGAAAAATGACTTCGCTAGACAGAAAAAATAATGTAAAGCTTTTAGATAAATGGATATTGCATAACCATTTGGCCAATAGTAAGACTGACTGTAGTGCTCATTATATTGTTGTCTTGCTGCTGCCTTAAACAAATGACAAGATTCTCAAGAACAATCCTTTAAAAGTGGCAAATTATTACATACATAGTTATCTGTGCAAATGTAATCCTTTTATCTCTGATGCCATGTTAGATATAACAGCTTCAGGAACAAAGTACATTTGAGATTGCAAAAAACTCCAAACAGAGTTAATAGCTAGAGCAGAATTCCAGCACTTTTGTAATAAGGGCAGAAATGCTTCCTATTTAGGGAGATACAAGCCTCTTTTTTGTGTTAAAGAGAATGTGTCTGTCCTCTTTGCCCCCAAAAGCACCAGCAATTGTGGGCACATATCAAAATTCACTTCCTAACTGTCCCTGCATGTATTTGCACACATAAACAGAGCTTTAGAAAATGTATTTCTAAAGTCCGTTTATAATATGCAAAATAGGGCTTTGACTAGTCGAGGGGGTGTCAGTTTTATGACTAGTCGGCCTCTTAGGCATGTAATCACGCTCCTGTGGGAGTGATAACATGCTTTACAAAAGCCTCTAAGGTGTAGTCACTGCCTCATTTACATAAGAAAATGTTAGTGTACAAATGCATTTTTTATACCTCTAACATTACACTATTAAGGCCCCTTTCATATCATTGTTTTTGTCCGGATCTGGCCGAATCGGACAAAAAATGCATCTGTCGCATGTGTCACCGTTATGACGACCGCACTTGAGATACACTTGTGACAAGCCTGATGCATTGTCTGTGGGGCTTACCGCAAGTGCGGTATTGCTACGGTCAGTCACTTGCAGCCGTTGTGGCCGCAAAAAAAATGCGGTCAGCCGCGGTTATATTGTGCGGTCACACCTGCCGCAAGTGCCAGATCATAGCAATACCGCACTTGTCGCACTTGCCGCAAGCCCCATAGACACAGCATAGGGCTTGCCGCAAGTGTACCACAAGTGTACCGCAAATGCGGCCGTTAGGCGGCACATGCGGCAAATGCATTTTTTTGTCTGAATCGGCCCGGATCCGGACAAAAACCCTGATGTGAAAGGGGCCTAACTCAAGGGATAATTTAAATAGGACTATGAAACTACTGGTACCGACATTGATTGCTGGGATGGCATAAACTAGCTGACAGGTTTCCTTTAATGGATCTGTTTTTCAAAGACTCCCATGTTAAAAAAACTAGTCCAACTGAAAACTGTTGTTTAAAAATGTACAAAAAATGTTGTGCCTGCGCAACTTTTATGCAAATATACTGCTGCTGGATCCATTCTAACGGATGATTAGTGGACATGTGAACTGAGCCTAAAGGTACCGTCACATGTAACAATATCGTTGCCGATATCGTTCAAAAGTCACTTGTTTTTGTGACGCTTGAACGATGTCAAAACAACATCGTTGCATGTGACACTACAAACGATGAACCATCAATCGTTCATCGTTTGATTTGAGGACAGGACCTCAAATCTATGGTTGGTCACCCGGAGGACATGCAGCATCGCTGTGTGTGACACCGAGAGACGACCGATAAGCCAGTTCCCAGCGCCTCTCTGCAAGCGCTGGGAGCTGGTCTCCAAGGTAATCAGCGGGTATCTAGGCAGTGTGCTCTGCCTGGATACCCCAAGTATACCTTGGTTACCAGCCTTCTCTGCTCACGGGCTGGTATAAAAGGTACACAGCGGATAACTAGGGACCCTAGTTACCCGCTGTGTACCATGGATACCAGCAAGTGAGTGGAGAAGGCTGTAACCAAGGTGTACTTTCGGGTATCTAGGCAGAGCGCGCTGCCTAGATACCCGCTGTTTACCTTGGATACCAGCCTGCTCCCACTTACGCAGCCTGGCAGCGGGAGCAAGACATCATAAGAACGATATTTAAATCATTTCCACGATGTCGATGGTCCATTGATCGCTGGTGAGTCTGCCTGTGTGACAGCTCACCAGTGATCTGAACAATTTGTGTCAGCGATCACACGTGCATGTGATCGCTTATAATCGTTCATTAGATTGATGCGTGTGACGTGGCCTTTAGTATACTTGTCTATAGATCTCTATTATCCTGACCTATGTCAAAACGAGTACACATTTGGCAAACATTTCGCCAGGATATGTACAAAATGTTATACTGTGGATTTGTCCTTACAGCTTCAGTTACACGGAATTAGAAAGGTAACTGTAATACCTAGATAGTGATTATATCTGAACTGAATGCAAAAAGATTCCAAAATATATATTCTTGTTTCACATAAAATAAATCATTGTATTATTTAGTAACTAGGATTTCTACTCCTAATTATATTTTAGTATTGCTTGCATTAATTAAACTTTCCTTTAAGTGTGTATTCTCAAGTTTTTGAATTGCTTTATGGTTAGAAACATGAAAATTAGCAAGTTTGCAATTCACTTGCTTTTTTCTGTCTGCTATCATTCTCCTGCAATGAGAGCTTTTATTTATTATACTATACAACTGGTTTTCATGGAGTTCGGCTGCTAGTGCCTGCCCAGACCCTGGTCGAGAATGTACTCTATTCTGGCAGGCAATAACTCTTAAACAACCTAGTCACATCACTTCAGCCCATTAGTTTCTCTACATAAGTTAGCAGCTCATTCTCCACCACCTCTCTCTCAATTCCTGATTGTTTTAAATAATGTAAAATCACCAGTTTTAAAGGTTATATACAGGTCTTTTAAAAAAAAAAAAAAAAAGAAAATGGGCTTAAGCACTATCAGGCAAGTAGGTGCTGCTTATCTGCCTGTTGTGTTTGGTGCTGTTCACCGTCTGGCCTGTTTCCTGGGGTCTATCCTGTGATGACATCTGCCTGAGGTCTGTGTCTGATGTTCTCCGGTTGTGCCACTGCTATGCCTGAGCCTGAGTCAGAGATCTTCTTGATATGCCCATGCCAGATGACCCTGGACGTGTCAACCCGGGATGACCTCCTTCCATGCATTGCCTGATGTCTGCCTTCCTGAGATGTCCCCCATGCCTGATGTGCAGAATCGGGAGCTTAACATAATGTTTTGTTTTCTTGTACTTTGAATTTGTTAGTAAACTTTATGTACCTTATACCTGAAGTTTGTGGGTGTCTTCTAGTCCTTGCTTCTAGTCCTCCACTTGCTCAGCTGCCACAGTCCCGGTCACTGCGCTTTCCTAGTCTGGATAGGTCTGGTTTCCCCTGTGGTCCAGTGGGTCCACATACTAGTACCACTTGGGACACATGCCCCACATCACTGTGGCCTGACGGCGAGGGTGCATAAGCAAGTCCTTCTATAACACTGTCACTCAAGGAGGATAGCTGAACCCCCAGAATCCAGGAAATGAGACTGTAAGGAGACTGCACAGCTCTGAGCTCTCCAAGTGACAACTTGAATATCCCAGTTCTCATGATAAGTATTTGTTGAGCTTTTGATAATACAGATCTCCTACAGCATATCTGCACCAATTGCCTAAATTAGGTTACTTGTGTTTGCTTCATTGCATTTTTGAGTGTGTTTTTACAGGTGTTTTTTATTGTGTTTTTGTACGTTGTTGGTAAGTAATCATTTAATAAAACTTCCTGATATATAGCATTAATAAAATATATCTATTAAGTTGTGTGCATTACAAACATTGTTATTGTGTTTCTATTGTGGAAATGTACTTAAGACGCACATATGCTCTTTAAAAAATGTGGACTTTCCTCTTCTATTCAAGTCTGTGGATAAAATCCCCAAATAAAATACATATTTACTGCAACAGAAATTAATGTTGCAGGAGTAAAATATTGCAACGCGGTCCTTTTATGCTGTGTTAATAAATAGGCATATTGAGTATGAGATTTCCATAAATCACAGTGACCTTGCTGTAATACGCTACATCGAAAATACACCGTGGAAAAAGCCACTGAATACTCATCGTGGGAACTTAGCCTAGAAGAGCCAGACCTAGAAGAGCCGCTGATCCAACTTCCTGCAGTGTAACACTATGCTTATTTTCCGTGATATGTGGTAAAGCCTTATTTATGAATGTATTCCCATTATACTTATAGTTAGCGATGAAAAAAAGTGAGGTCATTTGTTTAATATAGTGGATTTGGCAGCCCCAAATCAATATTACAATATACTTGTTTTTTTCTGCCTTAGGCAAAATATTCAATAGTATGCCCCATCACCTCCAGTTAATTAACAATACACGAGGTGTGTGGGCTGCCAGGTTGCATTGCAAAAGCAGCTGTAACCACCACATATGTTTTTAATATTTTAACTAATGACTTGATGTTGGTTCCACTTATTCCTTTAAATTCCTACTGCTGCATTCAAGGCATGAAAACAAGATGTTTGTGCAGAAAGCTAATTTCGCTCTGAGCCTCTGCATCCAGCCATATTGTTATATTAATAACAGATACATCAGCTGTTCGGCAGGAGTGCCTTGGAACAGGATTATTGATTTATGACTTGTTACACATCATGGGGTTAAACAGATGCAATAATTCCTTGCCACCATCAGCCTGGAGAAAAGACCTCTCTCGTTTTGATCGAGCCACGGTGTAATTAAAACATGATGAGCCCTGGAATTAAGCACTAAGTATTGAATTCAAGTGAACTGATCTCTAACATATGCTGCGAATACAGTATAACAAAAAGTGATGTAGGCGTAGATAGCACAAATGGTGTGAAATATTTACATACGGCTGCGATTTATTAACCCAGAATATATGCAGAGGATATTTTATTCTTCTAATCTATCTTAAAAGGGACAACGGGGGATAAGAAGTCAAAAGATATTCCATTTTTCTTATGTCTTACCTGTTGAATACTATAAAAGAAAGAACAGTGGAAAGAATTATTACCATATTAGCAGTTGGCAATAGGAATTATAATGATCCTTTTTGCAGTCTTCATGGGAAGTGTGATATACCTTAACAGGTGTGGTCATGAAAAACTCCAGAATTAACCAGAGGAAGATCTAAAGTGGGATTACGACCTTCCAAGTGAAATTGTAAGATGACTGCACTTGGCTTCAGTTTGGTAAGCTTGTACAATCATGAATAGACCACAATAAAATGATTTTGCCTGGTTGGGTCAGCTATGTCAATTTAAAGAAGTTGTCCAGATCTTTAGAATTGATAATTTATCCGCTTTAGTGATCACTGATCACTGATCAGCTGTTAACTGATCCCTCAGTGGCCAGATGTCACTGATGCATGGTCTGCAGTACAGCAGCCCCATACATTGCCTTTGCTTCGTACTCCTGTTTATGTCCCATTCATATTTTCTGACACTTACATTTCTAATGACTTTCTGCTCCTGCAGCAGTTATCAACTTATTAGTGAGGGTCCTGGATGTCAGACCCCCATCAACCACATATTGATGACCTATCCAATGATTGGGCTTTAACTGCAATGAATTGTTTTGCATTGAATAAAGGTGGATCAGCTTGTCTAAAAGTGCCCACACATGAAAGTTCGCCCAACCCAAGGATTCCAATTACTTTCTGTGCCTAAGGGACCCGCTATTGATTACTAATTATGTTGAATGGAAAAAAGATCAAGCACATTGAATTTTTATGCCCAATGCGTTTTGTTCTAAGAAGACATGAGACGTTCCAGAAGGAGCTTGTTCCAGTAGGATCCAATTACACAGACCAAGCGGTGGAATAATACGACTGCTAAACAGTAAACTTTAATGGTCCCGTCACACAGCACGATCTGGCCAGCGATGTCGGAAGCGATGCGCGGGTGCCCGCTCGGTTCCGACATCGCTGGCCAGCTGTCACACAGCATCGCTGCGGCCGGCGACACCGCAGCGATGCGGGCGGTGACATCGCTCGCTGGGCTGGGCTCAGCCCAGCGAGCGATCCGCAGCAACGCTGCGGTATAGGCTGGATCGCCGCCGACATCGCTCTGGCGATGTCACACGGCGCGATCCAGCCTTATCGCAGGTCGCCGGTTGACAGGTTTACGGTTCTTCCCGTAAACCTGTCAACCTGCGACCAGCGATAAAATGCGGTCGCGGCGCTCGTTTACACAGCGCGACGTCGCTAGCGACATCGCTGATACGTCACTTTTTCGGCGATGTCGCTAGCGACGTCGGCAGGTGTGACGGCACCTTTACTGATCAATCGACATTTGAATTGCTGTTTACACAGGCATTCTGTAATATACGTAGCGCTCTCTATTATATTGCCAAGTATACATTGGCTGCCATTGTTCTCAGATAAGCGAGTCCTGTTTACACCGAAAGATGCAACTCCGAAAACGATGATCCTTTATGCTGTATTAGAGATAATTTCACCTGATGAACGAGCGTTTCGTTAATTCATCAGTTGGTAGACAGCCTGTTTATACTGTAAGATAATCATAAAATTAGCATTTTTAACAAATCTCATTCATGATTATCTTGCAGTGTAAATGCCCCTTTAGGGTTTGTTTTCATCAGTAGATAATTATTTAACCTCTTAGCGACGGAAACAGTTTTGACCTCAATGACTATTTATAGAAATCTGACCAGTCACTTTATGAGGTTATGACTCTGGAACACTTTAACGTATCCCAGTGATTCTGAGACTGTTTCATGACGTATTGTACTTCATGTTAGTGCTAAATTTAGTATAATGTTTTTTGTCGATTTGTGAAAAAAAACTGAAATTTTGCGAAACGTTTGCAAAAAATGCCCAAAAGTGACATTATTCTAAAAACTGCACCTCCAACTGCTGAAAAGCACAATCAAGAAGTTTATTAACCCTTTAGGTGCTTCACAGGAATTAATGCAAAGCAAAATGAAAAAAACAAATTACCTGAAAATGTTGCTTTAGCCCCAATTTATTCACTTTTACAAGTTATATATAACAAAATGTCCCCCAACTTTTGTTACTCAGATTTGTCTGAGTGCACTGATACCCCACATGAGGTCAGAAACCTTTGTTTGGGCCAACGGCAGGACTCAGAAGGAAAGGAGCACCTTTTTGAATTTTGGAACACAAATTTGCCTGAAATAAATTGCATATACCATGTTGCATTTGCAAGCAGCAAGGCAACCAGCATGTACGCCCGCTTTGCAATAAACCTACTGCACACCACTTTCATTTATAACCCTACATAACAAAAGAAGCTAAGCCTAATCTAACACCAATCTTTAAATTTTTATATATATATATATATATATATATATATATATATTATATATATATATATATATATATATGTATAAATAAATATTTAACCCCAACCTTAGTTTGTGCCCCCAACCTTAGTTTGTTAACTGTGTCTAAGGAAGAAAAGAGAGAATTATAACATAGAAAACATTTTTTTCCTATCTGATTAGGGGATAACATGGGGTGGGGGTGATTCAGCTATTGAGGGTATTGGGGAAGAATTTATTGTACCGTAATTGATTGCTAAATTTGATTTTTTTTCCTCATTTACAGCACTTGTAGTGTATCTTCCTTTTCTCCCAGAACAACTACAGGGAATAGAGGCAAGAGGCACACAAAGTGCTCCCAATATTTTTTTAATATTGGAGTTTTGAACACTGTATTAGGTCCGCTTCACACCATGTTTTTTTTCAGGTCTGGGGCTGTCTGGTGTGAACCTGACAGCCCCGGACCCAATTTTGTACTAATGCATGCCTATGGTGCCGGATGGGGCAGGATGGCAGTGATTTGACATCTGGTTTTGTCCCTTTCTGGCGGCATCAGGCTGCATTTGATTTTTGTCCTGGAAACAAAATCGCAGCTTGCAGCGTTTTTGTGTTCGGGGCAAAAATCTGACAAAATCGGATCCTACCGGATCCTCCCGGATCCGGTGCGATCCAGTGCCCCCATAGCATGGGAGGCTATGGGCGCCGGATGACACCGGATCTGATAGAAAAACAGATCTGGCTGCCGGACGCCGGGTGCTGAACTTGAGCTCCTAGAGAGTTCCCGGCTGAAATTTCAGAATTGTAAAATTTCAGGACCTGGACAGTGGCATCAGCATGCACTGATGATTCCAGCAGAAAACAGGACCAGAAGGCATTTTAACCCTCCGGTTCTGTTTTCTCCAGAGCTGTCAGGCTGTGTCCGGTGGTGCATCCAGCAAAACACCGGACACAGCCTGACAGCAAGAAATCGTGGTGTGAAGCCGGCCTTAGGATCTTTTATGGTGATAAAATGTCAGGAACCAATTAATTTGGTTCCTGACAGTTGCTGGGTGCCAGAGGCAGATAAAAAAAAGAGGTTCCAGGGGTAGATGTCTATATTACTAAAGTACTATCTGGGGACAAATATTCTTTCTCATATGACATTCAGATCATGTCCAATGAGAATGAATAGATTTTTTTATAGGTGGTCACTTTTTTTAACCTGATCACCATCATTATTTAAATAACCTTGTTAATGTGAAAGGGGACTGAAAAAAATGGCCTTGATTGTGATTTCCAGGGTCTAAGCAATCTCTAGTTTTTGAAACCCTGCAGATTTTCCTACTCGGGGGGGCGCTATGCACTTATTTCTTACCTCTGTTTTAAAATGACAGTAAGGAATAAATATCTTCAATGGTCGCCATTTTAAAATGTACTGGTGGCTATTATTAGGGTAAACAATTAATGATGGGATCTTAACTACCAACAAATAAACAATGGCGAGTGGTTATACAGTGCAAGAATGCAGAATGAGATGGTTGAACAGTGATTGTTAATTAGTAATATTGAACATTGTGACCTGTATTCACAAAAACAGATAATCTGAAGTGCAGGAGTGTTCAAGGTTTATTTCCCATAAGATCACATTCATACGTTGAGTGTTTGTTAGTATTTTACATTAGTATTTGTAAGCCAAAACCAGGAGTGGATCAATACAGGGTGGGACATTTATAAGGTTGGCTATTTATATTGATACACCTAAATAAAGTTGGATCCAAAATGGCCACCATGGTCACCACCCATCTAGAAAAGTTGTTCCCCTCCCATATACTAATGTGCCACAAACGGGAAGTTGATATCACCAACCGTTCCCATTTTATTTAGGTGTATCCATATAAATGGCCCACCCAATAAATGGCTCACCCTGTAAGCAGAAAAGTATAATAGAAATGTGGCGCCCCACTGGTCGGTGCACCACGAGGGGGTACTGCACCCAGACCAGAGTGTGTAGTATCCCTGTGACAAGGGGACTGGGATGTTTATATGGGACCCTCACCATATGCATCCACACACCTTAGGCTCGGGGACCAATAGGTTAATCTGTCACTAGGAAACTGGTAATGGTGGGAGGATCTTAGGTGGTAAAGTGTAGAGCGGGAAAGTCAGTCAGGAGGAGTTGGAGAAAGTTGTTGGAGGGGAACCCTGCGAGCAGTGCAGTGGAGGGCACCTCAGGAGAGGTGGCCCTGACAGAAGGGCGGACCCTATGGTGTTGAGATGCACCCGAATTCGGACCAGTACGTCCACTGGCTGGAAGGGAACCCAGTCCATTACTGGAGGATCGGCTCCTAGAACGGTACGGGTGTCTATCCCTGAGGCGCTGAACCGCAGGCCACAGACTTTTCTAGAAGTCGCTGCCACACCTGACATACTCCACAAAGGTACCTGTATAGGATCCAGAGACCCGAGTCAAGTCTCTCAAAAAGGGATTCATGGGGATCGGCGAGAGGCTCTGTGTCAGAAGCAACATGGAAGTGAAGGAGAGAGAGGCGAAGTTAAGGACAGATGAAAAGAACTGAAAGGTACATCAAAGAGGGTCCCAAGTAACTCCCTAACCTCTGGTGACTACCCAGGTGAGTTTAACCTGTTGACTGTAAAGAACTGTTTATGGCCTAGTCACCAGTAAAACCCGTGCAGAACTTGAGCAGTGTGTGGTGTCGTATTCAACGTTGCCTGAGGAACTGCTTCACGGTGTCCAAATCCCCTATTCATCATCCATCTCTGCCCCGGAAATCCCGCTCCACCTACGGGGAGCTTCATCATCTAGCTGCCCCATCCATCATTCCCGGAGGTCTGAAGCATCGCAGGTGCCATCACCGGACACCGTAGGTGGCGCCACAAACTCTTTTATTTTTATTTTCACTTTTAAACCCCTTTTTAGTAACCACCAGAGCCACGGGCCCAGGCACAGGCAGCCCGTGACTACCCCTTTAATTAACGCCCAGGACCCAGTACCCCACGGCCCTGGGGTGGGTCAGAAACACATCACCACTTCTGTATTTATCACCCACTCCCTGTTTTGGCAACAAATACTGAGATAAAAACTCACCAACGTGGCCTAAGTGATACAAATTATATTTAATTAATTCATTCATAAAATATTGTTCATTTCCATTGATGATATTTGGTTGGCTTTTTTTCGCGAATTACGAATATATACTTCCTCCATATGCACTTGAACCAATGCTCTAAACTGCTACTGAAGTATATTGTCTTGGAACACGGTCAACTTTATTTAGGGTTTGAATTTCCACTTTTCATTTTTGACTGTCAAATCGCTGAACGAGCAAACAGGCTGCATTAAATAATTTTCAAAAATTGAATGTGAATTTTTTTGCTCACTTAGGCCTTGTTCACACATACCATCTTTTTTGGCATGCTCTGCGTTTTTTAGCTGTTAAAAAAAACGCACAGGCGTTAACACACGGTACACTTAAGTGTAGCTGCGTTTTTTAACAACACATGCGTTTTTTTTCACCATTCCAAAAAACGCTGTATGCAGCATTTTTTGGGTGCTGTAAAAAAATGCATGGGTTGTTTAAAAAATGCGTGCTTTTTTTTAACATGGGGCCCTATGGGTAACGCATGCGTTAACGCATGGCACATATAGGCACCTGCGTTAACGCATGCGTTAACGCATATGCGTTTTAATGGAAAAATGACCAAAAGTCCAAAAACATCTCAAAAATGTTCAGAAGCACAGGGGACACTATTTGGCACTCTTAGAAAAACTGATCAGTTTTTCTAAGGGCTAAAAAAACACATTGGTATGTGTGAACAAGGCCTTAACTATTTCAAGCACGATAGAGGAGCAGTTTTGTCACATCATTCAGTCATTCAACCTATTCACATTGCAAAATTTTGTGAACGATGGCCATTAGCATAAGAATTTGACAGCTTATCGGCCAGTGTACGTTGGCCTTTATCCCATTATAAACACATGCAAGCTTACCCAAATCTGAGGGGCAGTCAGGATGAAGAGCCATGAGATAAAACAGATATTCAGTACATTTCTCTTCCTGCCTTTATGGGCACATTTAAACAAACTTGGAGGGACCAAATGCTTGTGTTAATAAAAAAATGTTTTAAAACCCTCTTAACATTGTGGAGGGATTCTATAAGTTTATTGCACTTTACCAGGACACATGGTAAGAATCAAAAACTACTGATGTTGACAAAGCTTTGGGAAAAACACTTCTAAGTTTTAGTTCACATGAATTCTTGTAAATCAGGACCATTATCATGACGTGTTGTTGATTTGTATGACTTTCAAATTATTGATATCAATCTACTTTAGGATACTAGCATTTCATTGAATCTGGGGGCATGCAGGAAAAGCCTGCATCCCCTGGATTTCCCCAGAGTCCCCCACAATGATGCAACTGTATGCACCCGCCCCGGTATTATCAATGATCCGGGCTCACGTATCAGTGATAATACCAGTGCGGGAGCAGACAGTTGCTTCTGGTTGCGTATGTTTTTTCTGGATCTAGTTGTAAATGACACACCCCCTAGGGGGCATGTCATTGAGAACAGCATTATGGGCATGCGCAGATCCAGGGATCTGGAGTCCCCCAGATCCTGGTTCATACAGCCCTATTTTAATTTTACCTGCATTGTTTCGGGTGGTCATGGTTTTTGACACGAAGACCAAAAATGCACCAAGTTGTGTTTTTGGTCTCAGGGAATAAACTGTGATCATGAAAAAAAGTGCAAAACTGGATGCACCCACAAGTGCCTGCAGTCTCATTGAAAGTCAATTGGGCAGAAAATGGATGCGGGTGCATGCAGGTTAATCTGGATACACATGAATGGCAAAAAGCACCAATGTGAAACCAACCTTAGTTGTTATATTAGCTAGCAAAAGACAATAGAATTTTGGACTTTACATATCCTCATCTAGAGGATCCAATATCATGTATTTTTGAAGTCTGATCCTTTTATTTATGGTACCGAGTAGTAACTTGCATCCTGCATATTAGTAGAGAAACATGGACTTAAAAGGGAGGTCTGAAAGCAAAAGTAAATTTAATTTTACATCCCTATCTATTTAATACCATAATCTAAGCTGTTTTGTAAAATACTGGTATTATACATTCCCTTTCATTCCCTACTACACTATCTAACTGCTATTCTATTTATTTTCTATTTCCTGTCTGATTATGATTTGTTTGAGAATACCAGTGCATACTGGGATACTCCAACTAAGTGTCATCAGGGGGAAGAGTCTGCAGCATTGACCGCAGACTCTGCTTCCTTCCTGAAATGAAGTGTTATCATTAATATGTTTCAGGGGGTTGTTGGTGCCTGCTGTGTGT
Organism: Allobates femoralis; assembly: GCA_033576535.1. NCBI lineage: Eukaryota > Metazoa > Chordata > Amphibia > Anura > Aromobatidae > Allobates > Allobates femoralis. The sequence goes on from JARQOC010000003.1 coordinate 135,503,432, forward strand.
GCTCTGTCACTACTGTGTGTGCTCTGTTGTGATCTTCACTGTGCATGGATAAAAGCTGTTAACAGTAATAATCACATACTGATATCTATACCTGACATGCAGGAGACCAGTGACACAACCGGCGGGGGTGGAGCTGGGATCAAGCATGTGGGTACACACATTGCTTTGTGATTATTACTGTCCTGAGCCAATAACAGAGTTTAGCTGTGAACAGTGCACATTGGAGGGACACAGCAGTGACAGAGCAGGGAGGGAAACATGAACAAACCAGCCCCTGAAACGAGTGTCATAATGATGCTTCATTTCAGGGAGGGGGAAGACGCTGCAGTCACTGCCACAGACTCTCCCCCTGATGACACTTCATTTGAGTATCCCAGCATGCACTGGAATTCTCAAACAAATCATCAGACAAGACATAGAAAAAAAAGAGAATAGCAGTTAGATAATGTAGTTAGAGAACAGAAGTAAATTTGTAATATAAGTATATTAGAAAATAATTTAGACTATAGCATCTAACAGATAGGGATGTAAAATTAAATTTAGGCTAGGGTCACACATCCGTTTTTTTTTTTAAAAACCTGATCCGGTTTTGAGCTTTTAGAAATCTCAAAACCGGATCAGGAAACGCTCCTCATAGGAGCCTATGATAAATACCGGATTGCTTCACAAGCAATCGGTTTCCGCCTCCGGCTCTGCAGCCTGCGTTAAAAATCATGCAGGCTGCAGTTTTCGGAGCGGTTCTATCATCTGTAATGCGGGGGCCGGATTGCTCAGGATGTGTAATCCTGAGCAACGCGGTTACCGCATAGACTTTGCTTATCCCGGCTGCCACCGGGATAAGCAAGGTGTTCTGTGTTTGTGTAAACTGTAAATTTTATTAATAAATGTTTCTATAATATCTCTAGGGGGGTGCCCACTCCCCCTAGAGACCTTCCACCCAGTCAGGTGGGCATATAATGCTGTAATCACTTATGTACAGTAGTTGACTCTTGTCAGCTGCTGTACAGTTTTATCAATGAAAGGGCCGGGCTCCTCTGAGAGCAGCGCTCATACTATAGCTGTCCGAGGTTCTGAAGCCATTTACAGTAGGTCTATGGGCAGCACTGCCCATAGAATCTTACAGTATAAGGCTTCAGAAGCTCGGACAGAGCACATACTATAGCTACAATAGCTATAGTATGCGCGCTGCTCTGAGGAGCCCGGCGCCTTCATTGATAAAACTGTACAGCAGCTGACAGGAATCAGCTGCTGCACATAACTGATTCAAGCATTATATGCCCACCTGAGTGGGTGGAAGGTCTCTAGGAGGAGTGGGCACCCCTAGAGACATTATAGAAACATTTATTAATAAAATTAACACTTTAAACAATGCACAGAACAGGTTGCTCATCCCTGCGGCAGCAGGGATGAGCAAACTATCCAATAACCGGATTGCTCAGGATTACACATCCTGAGCAATCCGGGTACCGGATTTCGGCTTCAGCAACCCGATTCCCGGATTGCGGAATGTCAGAAGCCAATTGCATTCACCGCATCCGTATCTGGATGCGGTGAATGCAATTCTTTATTTAAGTGCTTTCAAAGCAACCCCTTAATGTATCCATTCACATTAGACTAAAGTAGACCAAATTAGCCAGCTTTGACATGACTGTCTGACCAGCTCATATGTTTGGGGACTGCCCGGCTGTGCCTGAAATAGTATATGTTGGGTAAGGAGAAAATTCAGTTATTTTAAATTTCAATCCCAAAATTTGTATTAGGCTAGGGTCACACTTGGGAGGCTGCATCCATTTGTAGTTGTTGCCTCTTTTAACACTAGCGTTAACGCTAGGCACATATTTGTACCTAGTGTTAACGCTAGCATTAACACCTGCGTTAATGCATGGTACATGTATGCACGATGCGTTAACGCATGCATTGCCCGTAGACACTCATTTTTTAAAAAACGCATGCATTTTTGCAAAAGCACTAAAACACATGGCAGACCACGTTTTGGCGGACCTTGCGAAAACGCATAGCGTCAAACACATTGCACTTTTGCAATGTGTTTTTTGCATTGCAGTCTATGGGTGTGTTAACGCATGCGTTTTTTTTAAAATTTTAACATGGAGAAAACACATGCTTTTAGCACATCCATGACGCAAGTGTGACCCTAGCCTTAAACCCCTTTGAGTGGTGTCTAGCTGTGGATTATTTGATTTGTATGTGAAAACACATGACCTAAGTAGGCATGTGAATCGAGAGAAGAATTTGTGTTCTGTCTATAGCTACCTAAGCAATATGATATAAGTTTGATGGTAGTTAACTGCACTGGCTAATGCTGTTGAGGTTTAAGCAGCCAAGTGATCCATCTATTTTGCCATTCTACATCAGTACTGATGCTACATATCAAGGCATTTGGCATCACCATGAACCGCCAGCCTTCCAGATACAGTAGGGAGAGAAAAGAAAAAAAAGCACAGTCTTCCGACATTGCCCCTTACACTATTTGTCTATTAATCAGTTTGCATAGATAGTCTGGCAGCTGCAAAGGTAGCCAGCAAACAGGTGACATGGACGGAAAGCAGCAGGGAGCAAAAGATGGCATATTTTATTCAGCTGTGTTATCCTTGTCTATTCATTATCTAGACAGTTTTATGACTGCCATGGATATCACAGCCTAAAAGAGTTTTATGATGGATGGAGAGGCTAAGTTCAGAGATTCCATGGAGCAGTGCTGAATATCCCAAGCCCTTAACTCAGTCATTCATGCCTATGGCATTTTATCTTTGATTGATATACAAAGTAAACAACTGTGGAAGCCAGAGACGAGATAATATTTCCCAGAGAAGGATAGAGGGGGTGGGTGGGCTTAGTAAATTACCCACCACAATTCCCTCTGACTTGTGGTAACAGTAAAAACTAATAAATGGAAACAAATAAACCCGGTCCTGCTGTTTTATTGTTGTGGTAGCCTTCTGGATCTTGTATTCTTCTGGCTGCCAGAGAAACAATGTGATGCAGATCACAGCGCTGCCACCAGTTATGTTCCCGCGATGTATTTCCAATGTATTTTCTTAGTCTAGCCCGACATTTCTGTTCAATTTAAGCTATCAGGACATCTGAAGACTAAAGCTGGTAAGTGAACATTTTGGGATTTAGAATAATGAAAGAAATAGGTTCCCTCCGTCGACACAATGCTTTTGAGGCAAGGCAAACACACTGTCTAGGCAATGGAGAATTTATACTACACGATGATTGCCTGGATCAACAAATGACTTAAATAACCTGAATATTGCAGGCTTTATTTTCTGTAAAACTATAAGAATCAAGGACATTGAAGGAATTTGAAAAATTTGAAAAAAGAAAAGCTTTCGGATTGTTAATACGACAGTGAAGGCCATTGGGATACAAAACATATAAACAGTATAGTAAAATAAAAAAGCACTTACACGAAAGAACAAAAACATATTCCAACTTTTCTGCAAAGAACATTATACAGTCAGCAGAATCATTCATAGTAACAATCTTAGCAACAAATGGCAGAAATGTGAAAGCTTTTAAAAGTCAGCGTTACCTACATACCAAGGGGGATCTGCGATATAGCATAGAGTGAAGCGCATCCGCTGAGACAGCGCTCTGATTTCTACAAACCTCACATACCTGCAATAAGCTGAATATATGCTTAGAATGGGCATCATACACCATAAAATGAATTTGACAACTGATGTTACGTCCTTTGTACTGTATACAGGTGCATCTCAATAAATTAGAATATCATCAAAAAGTTAATTTTAATCAGTCATTCAATGCAAAAAGTGAATTGCACATATAGAGTTATTACACACAGAGCGATCTATTTCAAGTGTTCATTTCTGTAAATGTTGATGATTCTGGCTTACAATCAATGAATACCCAAAGGTCATTATCTCAGAAAATTAAAATAGGGAGGATGTAGGATTGGAAACCTCGCTGCCGTATTCTATGAGACATCAAAGGGTGAATATTATATTTATTTATTAGTCAATGCATTTCATGTCTCCCTGAAACACCCTGAAACATGGCAATATGATATTAGTTTGCCCTGAGAAAGCGGCCAGGGAGCCCTGAAACGCGTTGACTAATCAATATTATATTCACCCTTTCATGTGTTGTGGAATACGGCAGTGCGGTTTTTAACCCTTCCTCCCCCCTGCTTTATGTGCACCATGCCGGGGACTACAGCAGCCGTGATATGTTTTATAGTGGTTGTGACTCTCATCACGACACAAGGTGAAGCCTCTGATACCTATTTACATAATATTTTATCTCTCAGACCCTTCATCCTTCCTACTTTAATTTTCTGAGATAACCACATTTGGGGTTTCATTGACTGTAAGCCAGAATCATCAACATTTACAGAAATAAGCACTTGAAATAGATCACTCTGTGTGTAATGACTCTATATAATATATATGTTTCACTTTTTGTACTGAATTACTGAAATAAATTAACTTTTTGATGATATTCTAATGCATTGAGATCCACCTGTATGTCAAAAAAGTCCATAATTTGAAGAAAGAAAACCTTCTCCTCAGGAAAACATTGAACTATTCCAAAACTACAAGGTGTGAATAAACCTTGTTAAAGAAGGAAGAGTGAAAAATAAAAATATTTTTTAAAATTTGATTTCCTTTATTAGTTAAACATACAGATAAGGTCAAAAATCAATTAAAAGAGCAGTGCCTCCATGAGGGACACATAGGAGCCTATTAAATATCAATCTACTTGGTAACATAGCAAAGCTGGGAAATGTATCAATACATACAATATAATACAAATATGCTATAAGTGTGAGCCAGTATAAAGGGTTACTGGGTTAATTCTTAAAAGACTAGCTAAAAGGGACCCTAAGTTCCCTACCATATACAGTGCTCTTAGCACAGTAGTAAAAGTATTGGAGGAATGAAGAGAAAGCTTCCAGCATGTTAAAATGAAGAGTTTACCTATGAGAAGTGTTGTCCACTCCGACACACATTCAACTAGAGTTAACCAGGGGGCACGTCCTGAAGAAAACTGGGCAAATACTAGTGAAACGTATGTAGGGGTGGAGGAACAAGCAGTGATGCTGTAATGTGGCTACTTGGCAGATACAGAAATGGCCATTTTGTATGCTAAATATCTCAATTTTCATTTATTTCTTTAGCAGTAATGCATGTCTATATTTTTACATTCATGGTTTGCATGATTTAGCATTCTGAGTACACTTGTCTCTTTGTTATACAATATATAGGCTAGGTCATCAATGTCTCATCAATGGAGGAGCGACAACTGCTGCTGCCGGCAGGAAAAACTGCAGAGTCGCACAGCTTCATATGTGAAATATGAATCATGGCCAGATACCGCACATCTGACCCCTATTAATTAAATTAGGGAGCAGATTTGCAGTACTCAGCCTTGGCCGCTATAAAATGATGGCGCTGTACCATGCAGTTTTGCAACTGAGTAGTTCTGGCCGGCAGGAACAGCTGATCTGTGCAGGTGTAGGGTGTCACAACCCTACATTGTAAAGCGCTGCGGAATATGTTGGCGCTATATAAATAAAGTATTATTATTATTATTATTATTAAAGATTTGACAAGTTAAAGTTCCGGACAACACCTTTAAAGCTTCGCAATGTCAGTCTTGATGAATTGAATCCAATTTGTTTAAAAGTATTATGGGCATGTGCTATCGATTTCCCATAATATGTATGTCATGTGTTTTCTGCAGTATTTATCAACTTTTTTCTTCTTGCGCACACTAACATTTAAGTTTTGTCTTCTTAACTGGAAGATTTGAAATTCTGGACAAAATACAAATATTTAACAATTTATTTCTAAAATATGTTTTTTTTCCTAAGTAGTTTAATAGTTTTAGAGGTTCTATATATTATCTATAAAGAGGTCATTCAATGTAAAACTCCTTAATAACTGGAATGAAAATAAGATTTGAACCAGTTACATTTATTACAAAAGGTTAAAAGGCTTTCAGTTCTAGCTACCTACGGTGTTAATTGCATAGAGACAGTGAGGAAAATACAGTTAAGATTGTAACCAATATACTGTGAGAATGGAAAACTGGTGGCCCAATCAGTCCTTGCTCTATTAGGATATTGGTGGAAAAGAGGGGAATTTACTACATAGCTGGTTGAGAATAGAACAATATTACAATTTTGTTAGCCATATTCCTTGCCACTTCAAGACTTGGTAAGAGATTAATTATACCAATTCTGAGATTACATCTGTCCAAAATTTAAAGGGGTTGTTCAACTTTGAAGATAATTTTGTATTCTTGTTTAAAGGGATCCTGTCACCCCCAAAACACCTCTAAAGCTATTAAAAGCTGTCCCTAGAGCATAGTAACACTTACCCTACACTCCTTTTAGCTCCTAAATGCACCAAGTGAAATTGAAGATAAATGTTATTACAGTACCTCATTAGGGATGATAATGAGTGACTATGCTATTCATAGTCACCCTGGCAGGCTCTCCCACTTCATGTTATCACGCCTCCATAGGCGTGATCTTCTGATCAGATTAAAATGCGCGCCTCCCCGCTCTGTGCTGTGTCTCGGCCGGCCTGTAGTGGGGCTGGGTGACGCGAATCGCGCCATTTCCGGCGCCGGGTGACGTATGTACACCCGCGCCGCTGTTAGCTTCAAGATCCGCACTGCGCATGCGCATGCGCAGTGCGCGTTGTGAAGCTAACAAAGCGCCGGAAATGGCGCGATTCGCGTCACCCAGCCCCACTACAGGCCGCCGAGACAGCACAGAGCGGCGGGGAGGCGCGCATTTTAATCTGATCAGAAGATCACGCCTATGGAGGCGTGATAACATGAAGTGGGAGAGCCTTCCAGGGTGACTATGAATAGCATAGTCACTCATTATCATCCCTAATGAGGTACTGTAATAACATTTATCTTCAGTTTCACTTGGTGCATTTAGGAGCTAAAAGGAGTGTAGGGTAAGTGTTACTATGCTCTAGGGACAGCTTTTAATAGCTTTAGAGGTGTTTTGGGGGTGACAGGATCCCTTTAAATGCATGTAATTGGAACTTAAAAATATTTTTTGCATTTGCATTTCATTAAAAATATTCCCGTTTCTTTTAATATCCTCTGTGTTGCATTGTGTATTGACGACAGCAAAATGAGTTAACTGACAAGCCGTCAGTCAGCTTGCCGACAGGGAGTTGTAACTCTTATCTGTCTTTTCTGAGCTCCTCTAATCTGATTTATGACCATGTCTAGGAAGGAAATAAAGTTGCTGATGGAGTAGCTGGCACCTACCTGCCTATTGTGCCCGTTGCCGTTCATCTCCGGTCACCGCCGACACGGAGCGCTCTCTGACTGCTCCTGACAGTGATTTTTCAGCTTCCATCAACATAGGGGTGGATTCTCCCCTCTTTCAATGAGTGTGAGAGCTGACATCACGCTGATTGACAGCCAGCTCCCCCAATCTGGTAGAGAGGAGTCGGCTGACAATCAGACGGAGACCGGCTGTCCCGCCTCTTCCACAGAGCAAAGCAGGAAAAAAGCCTCTGCTCTTCCTCCCTGCTCTGTTTACCCTGCCATGCTGTTCCTGGTAGGAACATCTGTGACCACTCTGTGATGGGTGTCAATAGCAGGGACTGGCACCGGGCACACCAGGAAGGTTGGTGAAAGCTACCTGCCTGTTAGTGCTTAGGCACAATTTTTTTTTTATTGTGGATAACCTTTTTAAGGAAATCTAACTTCAAAAATGTTTTTAGTCCCATGCAGACAAGTAAGTCAGAGACAAACACATTTTTTATTTTCAACGCCTGATGATAAATGAGACTTTAAAACTAACAAACAAACAAAAAAACGCTTAGTGTGAGACCACCCTAGGCAACTCTTTTAGTCTATGTGGGTGCATCACGTTGCCCCTGATGGCAATCATCCAACTCAATTATCAAGAAAACAGCATTATTGAATGGAAATGCAAAAGACAAAACCCTGGAGCAAATGCTGTTTTTAGGAAGCTTCAAGTGAATTGCTTGATGATTATCGCGTACAACAATGCCAAAAACATTTCACATCCTTAAAATATGAAGTGCTGGTTCAAGAAACCGTATAAAAGAGACTTCTTGAATCGAAGCCGAGGCCGGCTATGAATCACCGGTAAATTAGTGCTATGCAAATCTGAAATAATCACATCATGATCAACTATCTCCTTCCTGAGTTATTCTGTAAACCTCGCAGAAATGGCTGCAACCAAACTGACCCTGATGTCACCATCAATAAACAAGATAAGTGCAGAAATGGAAGGCACGGGGACGCGTCTGGATTGTAGAACAGGCGCAGGACACGCTTAAAGCTGCGCTCTCATTCCCCAGATCTGTTTACTCTTACAGCCGCTAAATTACTGCTCCAGCTAAATTGCCAAATACTTTCCTAGTTATCTAGAATACTTTTTCTCTGTCACATGAATCTCATTGTGACAGATATGGTAGATTCTAAAGATATTTTAGCAGAACTGTTCTTAAAATGATTGTGAATCTCATTTCCAATGTTTGGCTTCAGGAAAATATGATTGATTTTTTGGTCAGTTCTGTATTTTTCTAGATAAATGCTCACAGAAATAAACATTTTGGGATGTTACTGAAGGTATTCCTTAATGAAAACTACCAATTAATCTATAGAACAATCCCTTTAGTGTAATTTGTCTCAGCTCTCTTAATAGCTTCCTTGCCGGCGTCCTCCCTGCCCTTCCCCTGCACTCCTCAACCCCGCCCAGTGACAACACTTCGTGCCCCTTTACCCTGTTAGTTCATGGGAATCCAGCCAGATAATATCAATCAACAGAGAGTTTATTTCTTTGTTTTTAATACTGTAATTGAGAAAGTAAAGGAAGACCTTTCATGTCTGATCTGCTAGGAGTGGACGCAGAAAGCGTTGCTGATGGAACTCTCCATGCGTAATGCATATAGTTGAAATCTCTGGGAACGTAAAAGAATATATTTTACAGAAACATCAAACTTCTGTATGTAATCCAGTTTCAGGAAAAATCCATTTTTATCTTAGAAATACTAAAAAAGTAAAGAGATCCAGATCTGAACATTAAATGCACATGAGGGATGGACTATAATATTTCAGATGGAGACTACGTGTTTTGGAAACATCCCCTGCAGTAGTATGGAGTATGTATGGAGCACTGGTTGATCAGACACATTACAGCTTTAGCAAAACTGTCCATTCTCAATAACTGTCATAAAGGACCTACAAATGCATGATGAAATGAAACACTGGAAATCCTAATAATGGAATTCAACTTAAAGGGGAACTCCAGGGAGAGAAATCATTTTGTACTGTCCCTTCCCTCCAACATGATGAAGCTGAGCTGTCCACTACAAATCTAGGATGTTTAGATCACTTATAAATCATTAAAATTGTATATGCTCCTCAGCACTCACCCCTCCCTGACTGCTCCTAAGTAAGATATAATAACATCTCTAATCTCAGTGCAGAGCTATAATAAGGCTGGGGTCTCACTTGAGGCTGCTGGACCCGCTAAAATCTTGAGAAAGCAGCAGCAGCATAGCGGTAATGCTATAGCGCTGCCTGTGGAACGCAGCCCCATAGCAACCCGCTTTTTATCTTAGCAGCGGTCACACACCAAGCTGCATGATGTGCGCTTCAGCAGTGCGCACAGGAAAACGCTGTCTGCAGTGGGGCCTTTCTTCATCAATGGAAACCTCAATGCCCCTGGATATCTGAAGTTGCTACATGATTCTTGTTTTCCACAGTCTAGGAGGGATCTATCCACTGTGGGTTAGTGTCACACCAATAGCAGTTGTTTTGTTTGTTAACACAAACAGGAAGTTGATATCACCAACCATTCCAATTTTATTTAGGTGCATCCATAAAAATGGACCACCCTGTACATTCAGTTAAACGAGAAAAAAGTGGTGAAAAGTTCTCTTTGTAATATTAGCTGCACAAATTTCTGCACCATTTTTTCATCTCTTGACAGGAAAAATACTGTGGCAAAAATGTGTGTTTTTGCTGCTTTTTCTGTGTTATTATGCTTTTTGAAGCGCCTTTTTGGTGCAGATTTCAGTTTATTATAAAGCTGCATTAATTGATATGCTGCAGCTTTAAAGCCCCTGTCACACATAACGAGATCATTAACGAGATCATTGTAACGTCACAGATTTTGTGACGTAACAGCGATCTCGCTAACTATCTCGTTATGTGTGACACTTAGCAGCAATCAGGCCCCTGCTGTGAGATTGCTGATCAATACAAAGTGCTCTGGGTCATTTTTGATTGTTGCGCTCCGCTGGTCAGCACTCATCGTAGCGAGAGACCAATGATCAGCGACCTCACAGGCTGGTAACCATGGTAAACACCGGGTATCTAGGCAGCGCGCGCTGCCTACATACCCGGTGTTAACCATGGTTACCAGCGCTGAGCAGGCAGGACACTGGTAACTATGATAAACAGCGGGTATCTAGGCAGCGCATGCTGCCTAGATACCCACTGTTTATCACAGTTCCCAGCGTCCTCCCTGCTTAGCGCAGCCTGTAAGCAGGGAGGACGCTGGCAACTAAGATAAACACCGGGTATCTAGGCAGTGCGATAAAAATACAACATATGCACTCAGCCCCGACCCAACATTGATGTGCCCTGCTCTGTTTGTCCAGTTCTGGTCTCCAAGTCAGAAGGATCAAAGCTAAAACAAAATAAAGGTGTATACAGGCCACAAAGAGATCAGCTTACAGAAGCAGGGTAAGTAGCAGAAGTATATTAGGAAAGTGTTAGTTAGGAACAGTTAGGACAAATGAAAGGGGCCACATTAGTAGTGGAAAACCTCTTTAATGGTACATTTAACCAGGACAATCAGCACTTGCTACGTCAACTTATTTATGGCATTCTTTCACGGAAAGAACAACTTAAATGGAAAATTCATCAAAATACATCTTTTGAGGGGTCACGTAGATTTCTCATGCTGCTCTTGTTAGTAGTGATCCATGAAGGTGTCATTAATTCTTAAAAATGGGACTTTGAAACTGAGTAAAGCAGGAGAGCACCGTCTGCGACCTGCAAATCTACTCGGTTTTCCCCAACCATGAGGACGCAGACATGCTAATCTATGTCCTAGTAGTTCAGAAATCAATGTTCGTGAAAGGATCGACACCAAACCGTTACTTTGTTCTTCTTGGGAATCTCGACCCTCTTGCCACAAATAGACATTACAATGACAATGCCATTTTAAATGGGGATGAATTTTTTTTTAATTCAATTATTTATTTTGCAGTCAATCACAGTGCAGATCTTATTTCATATTTGGTTGCAGTGGAACAGTTTGTCTTAGGGCCCTTTCACATCTGCGTCTATTTGAAATCGCGGCAGATGCGGTGAAAAAACCGCATCTGCCGCGATTGCCGCATAACCGCTGCACTTGCGGCGCGGTTGCGGTAATCCCCATAGAAAGTATAGGGGGACTTGCGGCAGGTGCGGCAAGTGCGGTTTTGCACTTGCGGCAGGTGCGGCCGCGAAAAAACCAGCGGCTGACCGCGGTTTTTTTTGTGGTCGCACCTGCCGCAAGTGCAAAACCGCACTTGCCGCACCTGCCGCAAGTCCCCCTATACTTTCTATGGGGATTACCGCAACCGCGCCGCAAGTGCAGCGGTTATGCGGCAATCGCGGCAGATGCGGTTTTTTCACCGCATCTGCCGCGATTTCAAATAAACGCAGATGTGAAAGGGCCCTAAGGCCCCTTTCACATCAGCATTTTTTTAACATCGCGGCAGATGCGGTGAAAAAAACGCATCTGCCGCGATTACCGCATAACCGCTGCACTTGCGGCACAGTTGCGGCAAGCCCCATGCAATGTCTGTGGGGCTTGCGGTAAGTGTGCAGCAGGTGCGGCAAGTGCGGTTTCGGCACTTGCGGGAGGTGAGGCCGCGAAAAAAAACGCAGTCAGCCGCGTTTTTTTTTCGGCCGCACCTGCCGCAAGTGCCGAAACTGCACTTGCCGCACCTGCTGCAAGCCCGCATAGACATTGCATTGGGCTTGCCGTAACTGTGCCACAAGTGTCGCGGTTATGCGGTAATCACGGCAGATGCAGTTTTTTCACCGCATCTGCCGCGATTTAAAAAAAACGCTGATGTGAAAGGGGCCTTATAAACAATTTTTACAAATATTCTCAATTGTGTATTAGATAAACTCAGCACTATTAATTTCAGATTATACTATCATTTTGGGACCTATTGGGCTATGTGCACACATTGAGTATTTGGTTGCAGAAATTTCAGCACCAAATCTGCATCTCCTGGCAGGAAAAGCGCACCACTATGCAATGCATTTTTTGTACGTTTTTGCTGCGTTTTTTATGCTTTTATGCTTTTTCTCCATAGATTTGGGGTGGGAAAATGCTGCAAGAATTGACATGCTGCACATTTATTTCTGCACCAAAGATGCAATGGAAGAATGAGGCTGCTTTCACATCAGCGTTTTGCGCTGATTGCGGCAGTTGCGGTGAAAAAAACGCTACTGCCGCGATTACCGCATAACGACCGCACTTGCAGTTCACTTGCGGCAAGCCCCATACAATGTCCATGGGGCTTGCGGCAGGTGCGGCAAGTGCGAAACCGCACTTGCTGCACCTGCCACACACTTACCGCAAGCCCCATAGACATTGTATTATGCGTTAATCACGGCAGTTGCGTTTTATTCACCGTAACTGCCGTGATCAGCGAAAGACGCTGATGTGAAACTTCACATGCGTTTTTTAAGGTGTTTTCTGGCAGCCTGCATTTTTGCGTGCGTTTTTGCTGATAGGTGTGGGGGACCTTTAAAAGCTCATGCAAAAACGCATGGAAAAACACAAGTACCATTTAGTGCCATATAAACATATACCATATACCATTTAGTGCCATGTTAACAAAAATGCATGGAAAAAGGCAAGTACCATTTAGTGCCATATAAACATATACCATATACCATTTAGTGCCATGTTAACAAAAACGCATGCGTTTTTTAAAAAGCACCAAAAATACTGCATGCTGTGTTTTTGGGTGCTTTTTCCAAAAAATCGTGCATCATGCAGTATTTTTTGGTGCTGAGCCAACAACGCATCCAAAAACGCATGGCCCATTCAGACATGCGTTTTTGGCATTGGGGCATGCATTTTTAACATGGGGGTCTATGGATGCGTTTTTCCATGCGTTATTCAGAAAAGACTAGTCTGAAAAATGCATGGAAAATCTGCAAGTGTGGCCCTAGCCTAAAACTGAGTGAGAGCAAACATTGGTAGGATGGCTTAAGTACTTTTTTTTGCAAACAAGGTGTGTACCAAGTACCCTGTGTTTTTATCACTCTAGTTTTATTTATTTATTGAAAGGTATTTGGGCATAATACACACATACTTTTTTTGTTTTTAGGTTGTTTCATACCATTTTGCGGTTTAAGTGAACATTCTGTACAGGCCTGTCCACACTAGTTCGTTCTGACTAAGGCCGGCTTCACACTGCAGAACCATCAGGTCCAGGGCTGTCCGGTGTAAACCTGACAGCCCCGGACCCGATTTTGTCATAATACAGCCCCATGGGGCCGGATGGAACCGGATGGCAGCTATGTACCATTCGGTTTTCATCTGTCTGTGAGGATCCGGGTAATCCGGGTGATTTCAGGACCTTGAAAAATTTGCAGCTGCGATCAAAGGCATCCGGCTGTAAACCGGACCGGGATGTGATTCGGCAGCCCCGAACCTGATCACACCGTGGTGTGCAGCCGGGCCTAAGTTGTCTGTATTTTTACTTAACTACTTGTCTCCTGGCAAGTTAGGGAAAGCTCAGCTCATCCCTTGCTGAGGAGAAGCTGTTATAATGCATCCCATCTGTGATTCATCTTGGGGCCCGGTCACACACGGTATCCTGCTGTTTATGAGGTCAGTAGGCACATCAGCAGTTTCTAATATGGTTAGTGTAGGGGCCTTCCCAAAATGGGTCACCTTGTTGTTGGTGGGATGGTTTAAGTACTATTTTTTGCAGAATAGGTTTGTATCAAGTACCCTGTGTTTTTAACAACGCTAGTTTTTATTTATTTATTGCAAGATATTTGGGCATAATACACACATACTTTTTCATTTTTTTAGCTTTTTCATAAGGATTTGCATGCAGATTATAAAAGAACTGTGTGCAAAGGGCCTAAAGAGTAACAGTCACAGTGAGCAAGTTTTTTTTTCTTTTCATTCATATAAAGTGTACTTCCCCTTCAAATTAAATATACATTGATATATTGTAAGTATCTACTGTAGCTTCTTACAACTGCATACAACACAAAAGGCAAAGACAAAGTTGCTATGAGGAGATGTGAGAGGTAATTACTAAAAGAAATACAGCCATTTCTGGAACCAATCATGACTGTGATATTCAGCATTTAGCAAGTAGCACACAGACTCATATATTTTAATTGTATGCAGATGTTCAGCAAATAAAATGAAAAGCAAAAATCTACAATTTGTAAAGTATAAAACACAGAAACGGTGATTTCTGTGATCAAGTGTTACATCTTTATTGCAATCTACAGCATGTTGTTATATAAGCCTTTCAATCCATGCCCCATTTGTGGTTACTGTAATAAGCGCTGGATCTGCATCTTAAATGCTGAAAACAGACTCACATCTCCGAGCCAAGACTCTATACGGCCAATCATTTCTTTCTGAAGTAAATCAATATCATCCCCAAAATGAAAATAAAACATTGCTCATAATTCACTGACAAAACTCGCAGCCAATTCCAATCTTTCATGTAAATTAGACCAATATGGTTCTTGATGATGAGCTCATATAGGAAGAAAAAATCCGTTGGCGATAGAAGAGGCTGAGATTGCTCAAGTGGAGTCCTTTATAGAACATAAACAAAGAACGGTTCCAGCCGGAGTGTTCCCGCGGTAAACCTCCATGGCCTTTACTGCTCAGTGAATTACTCCTGCAGTCATTATCAGCTTCCAGAGAAAGTAAAGAGTGCACAAGTAAACCCTTCACTGCCTCCGAGGTGTCTAAACAAATGAGAGGTGAACTATACTAAGCAATATACTGGAATGTGAAAGGACAAGATCTCCAACCAACCGTGTGAGTTCACTGACAGACACAATACAAGAATTAGACATCAAGGTTTATAATAATAAAAGGACAAAAGCCACTAAAGCAGAGTAACAAAAGGACATCCAGCTGCAGACAACATATTGTGTGGTGGTAAAAATGAGATGAGAATGGGGGCGAGAGGGTGCCGGGCAATGAATTGTCCCTCAAGACATTAACAATTGAGGTGAAGCCATCTACAGCAACGCAAAATATAATTACATTGCTGAGAAAATAAAGGGATTTTCCTCTAAGAAAATTGGCCACCATACGATGCAGAGTGTTATAACAACAAACACAGATAGTACTCAACCATCCAGGGCAGGCTGCCCGTCACTGCTCCCATCCCTACAGTGGTGATGGCACAATACAGTACACACCATCACTGCATCCATTGCTGAGCCCAGTGCCAATGCTGATGTAAACAGTGTAAACTACTGAGCCGAGTGATTGACTGCAGTCATGATATCACCATCGAAGACAATAGAGACCAGAGAAGTGCCGTAAGAGTATCTACCCCAAGGAGGGCAAGTGCCATATGTATTTGCTGTTTTACATATCTGCACTTTTTTATAATGGAAAATCCCTTTAAATGGTGATATGCAGGATTCTAATAAGCATAATGTTAGGATGTAGGGAGCAGTGAGGATAAATTGTCATAGGCATATTTCAGCACTGATTAATGATATAACACTCATTTAAAGACCCCACAGTACATTAGCCTAATGTTGACCGGTCACCTCGGAAAGTATTCCCTCCCGGGACCCACCAGTTTCAGTCATTGGATCAGTGTCAGGAGCAATTACAGTCATCACTCACACAGTACCCACATTTTCAATAAGGCAGCATTGTAACGCTATTTACCTGAAGATTAACCTTATATAAATAGGAGTTATCAAGGTGACAGTTTCCTTCCTTTACTCTCAATTTTCATCCCGAAATCACCAGATTAGATTTTAAAATGAGAATTGGATGGATTAAATTCACTTTTCAGGCACATTATTCTGCCATCAGAAGTTCTGGCAATGGCTTAAAGCTATTTTCATGGATATTTCCGCACTCACTTTATCTGATTGCTGAATCACGACAGTGTTCAATGGGAACACTGTCAAGATTCCCCTTTATTTTCAGAATGAGTGGGCGGTCATGTGACCACACCTACAAAAATTGTTTCTCAATGTTTTATTGACAAAGGCAGGTGAGAATCAAGATGGAACAAGACCGCATGTATGTAAATCACAAGAAATCATTACAGTGTGCATAGTGTCTTAACTTGGTAATATGCACTCGAGAAATTTCAATTGAGCCTGAAAATGCCTGTTACACTGGCCTTATATATTAAAATGATTGTTTGACTGACAGCTATCTCTCCAGATCTCCCCATACTCATTAATGCAGCTGGCTGATCCTGTATTCTTTAGAGTGCAGCTGCCAGAATAAACCTGCTGAACAAAAGGATAAGGGAAATAAATTCTGAGCACTCAATTCTTCTGTTCCCCAACATAATCTGTCACGGTAGCTATACACATTAGATAAAAAAGTGGTTCCAGCTCCTTTTTAACATTTATTATATACTGCATATGCACCAAAAAAAGACTTTACATCGTGCAAGTTGCAGGTGATGCGTTTCAAACGTTTCTGTCCTTTAGAAGTGACAAAGAACTGATATGTTTGAAACGCTTCGGCTGTAACTTGCTTGATGTAAAGTCTGTTTTGGTGCATATGTGTAATACAACTTATGGATTTTAAAAGAAGCTGCAACAACTTTTTTATTCTTGGATAATTACCCCACATGTTGCCACATGGTGAACAGTGCTCCTTACGCACACCCAGAGCTGAAGGAATTTGGTGAGCTGGTTTATCTTTATGTCCATGTATGAACAGTAGGTGGTTGGTCTAAGCCACTGAAATCGGAGGTTTGTGACAACTTTCATCAAATGTGCATGTGGACATTTACCCTCTTCTTCCTCCCTAGCCTGACTCTGCTTTACATCACCTGTAGCATTTACTACAGCATCTAACACTGTTTTGTTTTTTGTTTCATTTGCTTATGTATATATGTATGTGTTTTCAGAATTTGTGTCATTATCAGCCTGACGAAGGGGCCACAGTGTCCCGAAAGCTTGCTATGTTTACCATCCTTTCAGTTAACCATTAAAAGGTATCAACCACTGAGGACTCTCAGATTCTAATATTTTCCTATTAAGGACACAAGCACACTTGGCCTAGCTGACAAATAATTGGGGTGAATATAACTGGTCCTGATATAATTTGCATATTGTTTGCAACACATCACCTCTTTACACAATAAATAATGATTATTTAGGCTAGGTGCAAGATGTCAAACGAGTGTTTGCCATGTTTACAAGGGCCAATAACGGGAATTAGTTTTTTAGACTAATTATATCAGGGATGGGGAACTCCAGGCTTTGAGGGCCACCAACAGTGCGGATTTTCAGGATTTCTTTAGCATTGTACAAGAGTTGGAATTATCACCAGTGCAGGTGATTATATTATCACCAGTGCAATACTGAAGGTACCATCACACACAGCAATTTTGCTAGCAATTTCACTGGCAATTTGCTGGTTGCAGTGAAATCATGGACACATTGTTCCAATTGTACATGGCAACAAAATAGAACAATGTGTCCATGATTTCACTGCAACCAGCAAATTGCCAGTGAAATTGCTAGCAAAATTGCCGTGTGTGACGGTACCTTAAGGAAATACTAACGAAATCCTGAAAACATGACCTGTGGGTGGCCTTCAATGCCAGGAGTTCCCCACCCTTGACTTATATATAGTGACAGTTAGTTGCTTGTAGTCATAAATATGGATATCTAAGCTGCAATGCACTAGACATGAGGTACATAGCTAATCAGGAGAATTATGCTACATCTGTAATTGGAGGTAATAATAATATTATCATTATTTCTACGAAATATTGGAATAGAACTTTGGCGATGGGAATACCCTTTAAGGCTATGATCACATGTCGAATAATCATCAGTTAAAATGGATTCAGCAGCAATCTGTTGCCAAAAATGTGTGCAGACACAACTTATTTGTGGCTAAAAAAAATGTTTTCATCTGGAACTGTTTTTTTTAATGTTGGTGTCTATGGAAAACAGATCTCTTAAATAGCCATCCTTTTTTATATATTTTAAGAAAAGCAGATCCTTTTCTAATGAAGGAAATATGATTGGCTAATTAAAGGAACCTTTTCCCATAGACTTCAATGTTAAAAAGACAAGATTGGTTGACATCAAGTTTCTTTTAGCTGGACAAAAGAGTTGGGTTTGCACAACTTTTTACGCAATGGATTTCTGCTGGATCCCATCTATGGCTAACTTCACACCACGGTTTTTCCCTGTCTAGTTATGTCTGGTGTTTTGTAGGAAGCACCGGACAGAACCTGACAGCCCCATACAAACAGAACCGGAGGGCAAATATGCCCTCTGATCCTGTTTTGTGCCGGAATCAGCAATGTGCAGCTGCTGCTGCTGTCTAGTGCTGAAATTTCAGCACAGCGGCTGGAGGAGAGCTAACTGCGGTGCTGAAATTTCAGCCGCGGCTCTTTCAGCTGCGCTGTCCAGGTGCTGAACGAGCGGGGCTTGAATTTCAGAGCCGTCACTTATTCAGCACCCTGTGTCTAGGAATGTGATAATTTTTCTGTCGGATCCGGCACCCATAGACTCCCATGTTATAAGTCCCGGATCGCCCTGTGTCTGGAAGGATCCGGGAAGATTCGTTTTTGTTCGATTTTTGCCCCGGACACAAAAAAATGCTGCAAGCTCTGATTTTGTGTCCGGGGCAAAAAAACAAATAAACCGGATCCAGCCGGACAGACACCAAACCGGATGGCAAATAGCTGCCATCCAGCACCATAGGAGTACAATAGGGGCAAAATCGGATCCGGGGCTGTCGGGTTCACACCGGACAGCCCCGGATCCAAAAAATCGTGGCGTGAAGGCAGGTGTGCAGCCAGCCTATCAGATGATTATGTGGACTCATGGAGTATATGTCTCTGTGTAAATACCTGCCGATGATAGCGGTTTTGGAGTAGCAGTGTTGTGTTGTGTGAATGCATAAACCGATATCTATTTGTATTTGCATTCAGTGTAATTTCTGACAACATTCTATCGGAGACGGCAACACGAAGCTCCTGGTATTTATTCTCTAACAGATTGCAGGTCCATCTGAGCACAGATCTCAGCTGCTATCTTATAATCATCGCTGCTAATTGTACTATAAATACATTGTTCTAATTTAGCAAAGCAAAGAAAAATATCCGAGCAAATACTAATCCTTCAGTAGGTGAAGAGTGATAATTCTGTACGCTGCCTCTGCAGGATGCGACTCTAGTAATATTTATTATCGCTTTATATTTATTATCGTACAAGTGTAATTTAGGAAAATATTGCATGCAGTGAAATTTACGCAGCCTCTACTGAAATAGCTGTAGCCCCTGTGCTTATCTGACAATTCTGCATTAAGCCTATCTATTACACTATATTCCAGATTCCACAAAGATAGCGCTTGGCTAACGGCTAGTTGGATGTTGGCTGCCCATGGTTCTTATAACATCGAGCTCAGTCATATTTAATGATGGTCATCTGGCACATACACATGAGATTTCATGCAGTGTTACATTCCTGTCTAAAAAGACTGCTGATTTCTTTACAGAGTACCTGTCACTTGTGATAAAAATGAGATTGCATCGTGTATTGTTTAATCCAATCCATTCTTGAGTTATGGCTGCCCCTTCCCTTTATAGAAATATAGTCTTCTTAGCCAACTGGAAGTGGACTCCAAAAATGCGATTAAGGACCACACCCATTTGGCTAAAGAGTCAGATTTGAGTACTTTGTGCCGAAATAAAGAATGAGACGTAACTCTGAAATGGAGAGGCAGGAACAAAAGGAAAACAGCAGATTCAGGAGAAAAGCATCATTTATATCATGTTATAAAAACGAAAAGATTTTTTATTATTCATCAAATAAATGAGAAAATCTGCGCTCGATATCAGCACAGAAATACATTATAAGGTGGGATTTTATAAAAGCAGAATCAACATTAACACTAGAGAGAACTATTTAAACGGGTTTTCCCATGAGTTAAATTAAATTTAAAGTTGATTTTAATCAATAGATCTTGGAATAATAAGAAGCTCCACAATCTGATGTGTTAAAAAAATGTTCCTTTGTTGTGATAGTCTTATATATGTGCCCCTGCTATGTACTGTGTAATGCATGTGTCTGACCGTACAGAGACATGGTCTGATCATACCACATTTCTTGTGGTGAGATAGACTTTATATATATGTCCTCTGCTATGTACTGTGTAATGGATGTGTCTGACCATACAGGGAGATGGTCTGATCATACCACATCTCCTGTGCTGAGTTAATCTTATATATGTGCCCCTGCTATGTACTGTGTAATAGATGTGTTTCACTGTACAGGGACATGGTCTGATCATACCACATCTCCTGTGCTGAGATAATCTTATATATGTGTCCCTGCTATGTACTGTGTAATGGATGTGTCTGACCGTACAGGGAATGGTCCGATCATACTACATCTCCTGTGCTAATGTTAATCTTATATATGTGCCCCTGCTATGTACTGTGTAATAGATGTGTTTCACTGTTACAGGGACATGGTCTGATCATACCACATCTCCTGTGCTGAGATAATCTTATATATGTGTCCCTGCTATGTACTGTGTAAATGGATGTGTCCGACTGTACAGGGACATGCTCTGATCATACCACAGCTTCTGTGCTGAGATAATCTTATATATGTGTCCCTGCTAAGTACTGTGTAATAGATGTGTCTGACCATACAGGGACATGGTCTGATCATACCATATCTTCTGTGGTGAGATAATGTTATATATGTGTCCCTGCTATGTACTGTGTAATGACTGTGTATGACCGTACAGGGACATGGTCTGATCATACCACGTCTCCTGTACTGAAATAATCTTATATATGTGTCCCTGCTATGTACTGTGTAATGGATATGTCTGATCGTACAAGGACATGGTCTGATAGTACCACAGCTCCTGTGCTGAGATAATCTTTTATATATGTCCCTGCTATGTACTGTGTAATGACTGTGTATGACCGTACAGGGACATGGTCTGATTATACCACATCTCCTGGGCTGAGATAATCTTATATATGTGTCCCTGCTATGTACTGTGTAATGGATGTGTCTGACCGTACAGGGACATGGTCTGATCATGCCACATCTCCTGTGCTGATATAATCTTATATATGTGTCCCTGCTATGTACTGTGTAATGGATATGTCTGATTCTACAGGGACATGGTCTGATCATACCACAGCACCTGTGCTGAGATAATCTTTTATATATGTCCCTGCTATGTACTGTGTAACAGATGTGTCTGACCGTACAGGGACATGGTCTGATTATACCACATCTCCTGGGCTGAGATAATCTTATATATGTGTCCCTGCTATGTACTGTGTAATAGATGTGTCTGACCGTACAGGGACATGGTCTGATTATACCACATCTCCTGGGCTGAGATAATCTTATATATGTGTCCCTGCTATGTACTGTGTAATAGATGTGTCTGACCGTACAGGGACATGGTCTGATTATACCACATCTCCTGGGCTGAGATAATCTTATATATGTGTCCCTGCTATGTACTGTGTAATAGATGTGTCTGACCGTACAGGGACATGGTCTGATCATGCCACATCTCCTGGGCTGAGATAATCTTTTATATATGTCCCTGCTATGTACTGTGTAATAGATGTGTCTGACCGTACAGGGACATGGTCTGATTATACCACATCTCCTGGGCTGAGATAATCTTTATATATTGTCCCTGCTATGTACTGTGTAACAGATGTGTCTGACTGTACAGGGACATGGTCTGATCATACCACATCTCCTGTGCTGAGATAATCTTATATATGTGTCCCTGCTATGTACTGTGTAATAGATGTGTCTGACTGTACAGGGACATGGTCTGATCATGCCACATCTCCTGGGCTGAGATAATCTTTTATATATGTCCCTGCTATGTACTGTGTAATGGACGCAAAATACGCAGCAAAAAAAGTAGTGTGTGAATGGGGCCTTACACTGCCCTAAACATTGTGCACTATCTCTGCTTGCAAAGGGTTAATGTTACCGCTAGGTTAGATTTAAATAGGCTCTGTAGGCAGCTAGATAATATTTGGTAGATTCAAACTTAATAAACCAGACATACATTGTTTCAAAGTTATTGTAAATAAAGTAAAACAAGCAATCTAATATTCTTCATGGGAATTTGGCCTGAGGGCAATGCTTCATTGTGCTATTCAAATTATATTTCATGTTGCCGTCCTGTTACAAGTGCTATTGGCAGATACGTCTTCCATTAGCGAGTAAATAAAATGTTAAAAATGTTTTATACCTGAGGGAATATCAAAATAGTTTCACAAAATAAAACAGTGATAAATGTCTGGTCTTATAATAAACGTTTACCTGCATTTTAGCACTTAATAGTTATTATTGCAATGATTTGACTCTACTTTTTTGCACGTTCTCATTGTGTTGGTTCCTAGTTGTGTGTTCACTTTTTCATGATAGTTACCTTTGACAGATGTGTACCCTTTATATTGAAATCATCCAGACAAATAACCTACTAGTTTGATTCTGTGGTTGTAAAAAGTTGGTATCTTGGTATTGATAGGTGCTCAGATAGGATCCAAATCCATAAACAAATACAATAATTTATTATGATCCAGTTGATAAGGTGTAAGGTGTACAAACGTAGTGTTTCGGTCTATATGACTTCTCTAAAATATACACTGTATACAACATAAATGCAACATAAAAAGGTCAAATTAGTATATTAATGTAAAAGTGAATTCCAGAAAACATTTCTTTTGTATGTAGTGCACAGTGGAGAAGAGTCATATAGACTGAAATGTTACGTTTGTACACCTTAGACCTTTTCAACCAGATCACATATAAAGATCCTTTTTGTTTTTTTCACCACTATTTTGAATGCTGGATTCTTTTATTTTATTTTCCATTTGATGATTCCCATGAAGCATATATGTACTGGAGTTTTAATCAAAACTTTCCAGGGCACATGTCAAAGAATGTTATGTATTTCATCCTTTTCAATGTTATCCACTACAGTTGTGCAATGAAATCCACCACAGATTTTGTGATTGTGGATTTTATGGTTTTAAAAAGACCCATATGAACATTCCCCTATTGTTTTAAGGTTACCCAAATTTCTTGTTTGCAAATTATTATTATATATTATTATAGAGTCATTTGTTGTATGATGCTTTACATGTGAAAAGGGGCATACATAGACAAGTACAATAATTATGAACAATACAAGGCACAGACAGATACAGGAGGAGAGAGGACCCTGCTCGTGAGGGTCACAGTCTACAAGAGATGGGTGAGGATACAGTAGGTGAGGAGAAAGGACCCTGCCCACGAGGGCGCACAGTCTATAAGAGATGGGTGAGGATACAGCAGGTGAGGAGAGAGGACCCTGCCCGCAAAAGCTCACAATCTACAAGAGAAGGGTGAGGATACAGTAGGAAAGGAAAGAGGACCCTGCCCGCGAGGGCTCACAGTCTATAAGAAATGGGTGAAGATACAGCAGGAGAGGAGAGAGGACTCTGCCCACGGGGGCTTGCAATCTACAAGGGGTGGGTGAGGATACACTAGGTGAGGAGAGAGGACCCTGCCTGTAATGGCTCACAGTCTACAAGTGATGGGTGAGGATGCAGTAGGAGAGGAGAGAGGACCCTGCTCGCGAGGGCTTACAATCTACAAGGCAGGGGCAGACTGGCCCAGGTGGCAGGGGGGCAAGTGCCCCCCAGGCTGGTGGAATTGCCCTCATCTAGGGCCGCCCCCCCTACAGAAACGGCCCGGCGGCTCTGCTTTGTGGCCGCAGCTGCTTGTATCACAGCAGCCGACAGTGGACATGCCCGGCGGGAAGCATGGTGAGTGTGGGCTGCGTGATAGCAGCCACAGCCCCCCCCCCCCTCTCCCTGGCCGCCGCTCCTCACCTCACCTCACCTCATCCATCAGCACCATCCCTATTCCCCCCCAAGGGCTGGAAGAAAAACACTGCCTCTTGGGGCAAAGTAGTCCTCGTACCCAGGGGCGGGCTGGGCAGCTATACGGGCCGGGGCAGCATGATTGCTGTCAGAATCCACTATGGCCGCACACAGCAAACTGCTGGCGGCCCCTCTACCTCTCTGTACTGGGATGCGGTCAGTGGCTACTACTTGTGCAGTGCCGGCATCTCAGCAGTGAGGGCTGTGTGTGGCTGCCGGCCATAGCCAATACTGACGAGGCTCCGGCCACATTGTGCTTCCCGCCAAGGAGGAAACCACAATCTACTGTTCACATTGGACAACAAGAAAGGTGGGAGATGTGCAGCCAGTGTCCCCGAACATCAAACCCCCCATACATGGGAAGGGATTTATTACAGCAGATTTGCAATGTCAATATAATTGGGCTGTAACTATATCTGTCTTAATAGTGGTAGTGGTGCAATTTTAGCATATTGGACAGGCTGATTTTTCTGTGCCATATCTATTTCAGCAGCAGTGCACTGTATGCAGATTGGATTAGCTGATTGCACTGTCTTTTCTGTCATCCTTTTCACATAATTTGCACAGCACTTTAATATGTGTATGTCTGAATGTGTATATGATTGTGTATGCATGTATAGGATTGTGTATGGGATTAGGTGTGTGTATGATTGTGTGTATAGGATTGATTGTGTGTATGATTGATTGTGTGTGGGGCTGTGTCTGTGTGGCTGACTATTTGTCTGTATGTGGCTGGGGTTTTGTGGCTGGGGCTTTGTGGCTGTGGCTTTGTGGCTGGGGCTTTGTGTGGCTGGGACTTTGTGTGGCTGGGGCTTTGTGTGGCTGGGGCTTTGTGTGGCTGGGGCTTTGTGGCTGGTTGTGTGTGGCTGGGGCTGCGTGGCTGAGGCTGACTATGTGTCTGTGTTGCTGGGGCTGTCTGTGGCTGACTGTGTCTGTGTGGCTGAGGCTGCGTGGCTGGCTGTGTGTGGCAAAATGTGTCTATGTGGCTGACTGTGTCTGTGTGGCTAGGGTTGCGTGGCTGCATGTGGCTGTCTGTGTGTCTGTGTCTTTATGTGGCTGGGGCTATGTGGCTGTGGCTGGCTGTGTGTGCCTAACTATGTCTGTGTGTGGCTGGGGCTCAATGGCTGCATGGCTGTGGCTGAGTCTGCGTGGCTGGCTGTGTGTGGCTGGGGCTGTTTGGCTGTGTGTGGCTGACTGTGTGTGGCTGGCTGTGTGTTTGGCTGTATGTCTGTGTGTGGCTGGCTATGGCTGTCTATATTGCTTGCTGTGTGTCTGGCTGGCTGTGTCTGTGTGTGTGGGTAGCTGCGCCTGTGTGTGGCTGCTTTGGCTGTGTGAGTGGCTGTCTATGTGGCTGGCTGTATGTGTGTGGCTGTATGTGTGGCTGGCTTTGGCTGTGTGTGGCTAGCTATGTGTGTGGCTGATATTGTGTGTGTAGCTGGCTGTGTGTGTGTTTGGATGGCTGTGTCTGTGTGTGCTTGTGTGCTTGTGTGTGGCTTGCTATGGCTGTCTATGTTGCTGGCTGTGGCTCTGTGTGTGGCTGGCTGTGGCTATGTGTCTGGCTGTCTATGTGGCTGTGTCTCTCTGTGTGGCTCTCTGTGTCTGTGTAGCTGTCTATGTGGCTGGCTGTCTATGTGGCTGACTGTTTTTGTGTGGTTGTGGCTCTGTGTGTGGCTGTGGCTCTGTGTGTGGCTGTGGCGGGCTGTCTGTGTAGCTGGCTACTGGGACATCCAAATGCTGTGCGAGTGTCCGACAGTTTTCTTAGATCACATCCATGTGCAATCTGTTTTGTTTCTCAGCAGCTGTAGAATCATTTACAGGAGCATTTTACAGTTGTCTCAGCTGAAGAATGATAATGTATCAGTGAAAAAAACAGATGCCTCTCGGATGGTCCGTGTGCGGTCCATGATTTTGTCGGACTCATAGACTTGCATTGGCCAGTCTCGCACATGAATCGCATACTGTCGCAGCATGTTGTGACTTTTTTCCCATCCAGAATCTGGATGAGAAAAAAGCGTCCGACACTCGCCAATGTGTTTCAGACGTTGATTAACTGACTGCACTGCGATAAAAATCACACATTGCACTTATCCGAGTTTCACGCCTGTGTGTCCGTGCCCTAATAATAAAATCCATATAGTAATCCTACAATGTCTGCTGGACATGGTATGGGGAGGGTGTATGGCTCAGTTAGTACACACCATACTTCTTGTTATTAACCAGTTAATGCTCTCTTGTCCACCGCACTGCAGAGTCAAAAGAGGAAGACAGCGAGACAGGCAGCAATATGGCATCAGAGAGCCCCTGACCTCGAAATAGAAGATCCTCAGATCCTGGTATTGTGACGACATATGAAGAAATATTTTTTTGCATTTACATTACACTATGAACTCCACAGCACTTTACATACATCCTCAACACTGTCCCCATTGGGCTCACAATGAAAACATCCTACCAGTATGTCTCATATTGTACATCACCTTTCTTTGATATCACCTTCACAATTCTTGTATTTATTGAACTTGTCAGGTTTTGGATGTTTTCTGATTGCATTTGTTTGCAGGATGTCAGAATTGACTCCCAGAGCTGCTGGTTTGACGGTTGACAGCATCTTAGATTTTTTTTGCTTAATGGTATTTCCAAGTTTCTGAATAGGGCTGAGATCAGGGGAGACTGGTAGCCACACCATGGTTTTCTCTACTTTTATGTTCATAGCAGCCAATTACTCAGGGGTATGCTCTGTACCAAGAGATGGTGCATTGTCATGCATGGGGATGATTTTGTACGAAGAAAAAAAGTGGTCAGTCTAAAAGTATATATACTTTGCCGTGGTCCTTTTCACTCCTTCATGGACCCTACGGGGGCAAACTAGCTCTCTCCACATGATTACAACCCAAAACATGACTGCCACCTCCTTGCTGATGTCACAGCCTTGTTGTGACATGGTGGTGGTCATCTAGCAACCATCCACATCTCCAATCATAATGGGAACCCCTAGGCTCCTTTTAGCTACTCCTCTGTCTGCAGAGGGGTGTGGCGTGATATTGCACCGCTGACGGTGCCTAGGGCGGCAGGAACTCCAAATACGGGCCTGGTTGGAGGGACTGAGATGGGCCGCCGAGAATTTACGACAGCATTCCCCATTCCCCCCCCCCCCGGTCCTCAGGGCTGTCGAAAAATTTTGCCACCCAGGGTTTGCGTCGCCAGTCAGCCCCTGCTACAAGGGATGGGTGAGGATACAGTAGAAGAGGAGAGAGGACCCTGCTCGCGAGGGCTCACAGTCTACAAGAAATGGGTGAGGATACAGTAGAAGAGGAGAGAGGACCCTGCTCGCGAGAGCTTACAATCTACAAGGGATGGGTGAGGATACACTAGGAGGTGATAGAGCTGATCATGCGGCGGCTAAGAAGACTGAGGCTCACTGCAGGTTGAAGACTCTTTGGAAGAGATGGGTCTTCAGGTTCCTTTTGAAGGTTTCCATAGTTGGCGAGAGTCTGATATGTTGGGGCAGAGAGATCCAAGTATGGGGGATGCATGGGAGAAATCTTGTATGCGGTATATACATATAATGGATTTAACTTTAGAAGGAAAATCCAAACAAAATAGATATCCAAAAAATTACTCAACATTTCATGTAGTTGTGAACATCAAAAAGTTGTAGAACTGTTATTCAAAATGGGATTTTCCTTTAAAAAACCTTATGGATAATAATGTCAATGGTTTCATGTCTAGTTACCGGCCCATACTGCCAAGTTACTGTAGGTTTACTACATATGTACATACATAATTTCAGCAAAGTAGCAACAAAGGGTGGGGTAAAAAGTAATGGACTGCACTTTAAGCAATTAGACTGTTGGGAAAAGCCTATGTAATGGGATGTTGAGGTAAACGAACGAAAACTAATTAAAACCACCAGTTAAAATGAATATTTTATTAAGCAGAACAAGGCTCCATTGTGGCTGAGAACGCTTATCATTAAATTGAAACAATCAAGAGCGTCTGACTATTCTGCGGAGTCCCTCTTGTTTTGGTTCAATATTACTAGTATTGTAAGTGTGATAATTATTGAACGTAAAAATGATGTGCTAGTTACGTGCGGAGCCTTTATTGGTCTTTGGGTGCCTACTTAATCAAAATTTTGTGATAAAAGAAAATTAGGTTCTAGCAGCACACCTTTATTTAATAAATTATACAAACTGAAACAAACGGGTGGAAAATACAGGATTTTTTTTATTGGGCCCAATGGTATAGCATGGGAACCAAAGCAGATGGGCTCAGACTTTTTCCTTTATTTGGCAGGTTAAAGTTCATTGGTCTCCTATGTAATTAACTGTTCAGGTCTAAACACTTTTCGGATATGTTTCTTGCCATTAATACTGACTGCTAAGTTTTCAAAGGGATTTCTACAGTGTTCACATTCCTAAACGGCAGAACATTAATAAGCGCTATCATCAAGTGCTATATTATGAAACCTCTCTAAGGATACACTTGTTCGGCAACATGCGCATATAAGTTATGTTAAAGATCAAGTCGAGACTCTTTTGGATATAAATATATATTACAGCCAGTGTAATGTGAAGATAAATGACATTAATGTGCTTGTACTGTATAGAACTCAATCTGTATCACATGCTAGTCAGTCTATTGGGACAACTAGTGTTTAAAGGACAGTAAGCCTGACCACATTAGTGCATATGTGTATCATTTATAAGGCAAAATTGTAAAATCATATATATGTTTATTGTATACACAAATGTTCCTAGAATCCTTAAACCAGGGGATATGACATATAGTGTAGTGATCATCAAACTATGTTCCTGATTGTCCTGTATGTTCCTGACTGCCATGATGTGTTTCCTACGGCCCATGTCAATTATGAAGTCTCTGGCACAGGAGAGTCTTGTTTTACTTCTTATGTGCAGTATGGGAAGAATTTTCCAGCATAAATAATTGTAGACTCACCTACTATAGGTAATTTATAGCATATAAGACTTATTAAAACTTCTATATCATCAGTATGGAAGATTTTAAGCTTTCTTAGTAAGCAATTTATCCAATTAACCCCTAGGATTGCTAAAACACCCCATCGACTTATGAGTAAGGCTCCATTATGATCCTCTACAATTTCCAAGCTGTACTTAGCCATGATACTTCACTTCCATGAGACTCTACAGAATAGTATTGTTAGATTTCACATGAAGTCAACAGAAGAAAATGTGGCATGTTCCAGATCCTTAATTATGCCCCCCAGAAGTAATGCTTTTAGGGATACCCCAAAATCTGTGATGTTGGGCACTCCTTACAGTGCCTTTATCTCTCTAGTATGGCTGCATAGGGATTTTTTTCACTCTTCACTGACTGTTCATTGAGTCTCCTGCACACATATCTGCATTTCAAATATTTTAGTTATATCCTCAATCACAATTACTCAGCGTAGAATGCAAATTATTTCATTTTACTTGTGTATACCAGCACCACTGGCAATTATGGAACACCGCCTTCTTATTAATGATGATTTCTCTACAAAAATGACTAAAAAAATAAACGTCTTTTCTTTACTATTATGGGCATATGTTGGTCTATATGCTGATCTATAAGCTGATGACACACAACTATACACTTCTTCCCCTGATCTTACTCCCGTTCTAATAAAGAAAACCAATGACTGTCTGACTGCAGTTTCCAATATCATGTCCGCTCGCTATCTGAAAAACAACCTTTCCAAAACTGAACTGCTTCTGGTCCCGCCCTCCACTAACCTCCCTAAATATGACATCTCTCTCAGTATGCGGCACCACAATAGTGCCTAGTCAGCAGGCTCGCTGTCTCAGTGTTATGTTTCACTCTGATCTTTCCTTCACCACATATATACAGTCTCTCACCAGCTCTAGCCGCTTGCACCTGAAGAACATCTCTAGAATTTGCCCCTTTCTCACCTTGGAAACCACAAAAACCCTCACTGTGGCCCTGATTCACTCCCGCCTTGACTATTGTAATTCTCTTTAATTGGCCTCCCCATCACTAGGCTTTCCCCTCGTCAGTCCATCCTTAATGCAGCAGCCAGGATCACCTATCTAGCTAATCGCTACTCAGACGCTTCCGCTCTATGCCAGTCATTGCACTGGCTGCCTATAAACTATAGGATCAAATTCAAACTGCTTGTTATCACTTACAAAGCTCTTCACAGCGCAGCACCACCCTACCTATCTACCCTTATCTCTGTCTATCACCGCACCCGTTCTCTTTGCTCTGCAAGTGTCTTTAGACTTACTTCTCCGTTATTCTGAACCTCCCACCCCGGCTCCAAGACTTCTCCTGAGCTGCACCGAGTCTCTGGAATGATCTACCACCAGAAATTAGATCTATCCATAATTTACATAGTTTCAGGCAATCCCTAGAAACATATCTTTTTAGGGCGGCCTATCATGATCCCTAGTCTAAGTCACTTTGACATAGCCTATCTGCTCCACCAAGAGGATCACAAATAATGGTTGGTGACCACTTATGCTGCCCCTATGTGTTCCCTATCTCCTCAAGTTGACTACACCATCATTGTAAATAAGCCCCTGTACTCTGTGTCACTCCCACCTCATTGTTAAATTGTAAGCTCTTATGAGCAGGGCTGTCATTATTTTGCTTTAATCATTGTATTATGCTTTGCATTGTATTTTGTATTGCATTGTATTGTATTTTCTGATAACTGTTTCTTATGATTATTTGAATTTGAACCTCTGAATTGTGAAGAGCTGCGGAATATGTTGGTGCTATATAAATAAAGAATATTATTATTATTATTATATTTACTATGAAATTCCTAATTCCTAAATGCTAAATCTATTTGCTTTTCTAGGGTCATTTCAGTGATGAGCCAATGTGCTGAGGATTGCCTGATAATACTGTTGCCGGATTAATCTTACAGAACAGATCATCAGCAAGATTAGTTTTGGCATCATATTTGTGCACCATTCCCCTCTCAGCTCAAAAAGCCTGACACTGCCAAAGCAAGAAGACCCATATATCGAATGATCCGCCACCATTCAATATTTAATCCTGCAATTGAAGCCACTAAAGGGATAGAGCAAAGTTAACAAGATGAATGAATTGTGACCTCAAACTTGCAAAAGACATCGTAAATGATTTATCTTGCTGGCCTCTACTGTATCCTGGAGCCAATATTTCTCTCTCTTCTACCTCAGTTTTGGATTTGTAGATAGATCAATGCCACATTAGCAAAGTACCTTGGATGACAGCTCGAGAATTCAGACAATCCACTGAATAGGTTTGAAGAATGTTGTAAGTCAATAAAGATTATAACCCAGCGAAAGTGACAAAGTGATTCCAAACTTCGATAGTGAGCCGAGACATTTATGTAGACGTTATATTCACAGAAAAAGAAAGACAGGTCAATTTTATAGGAATCAGTTCTCTCGTCCCAATATGAATTGACAAGAACTGGGGCACAGCAATACTTGATAAGTTATTATTTTTTTTTTTTTAGAAAACCATTTATTATTCATATCTTTCATCTATCTATCTATCATATCATCATCTATCTATCTATCTATTATTATATATCTCTAGTATTTATCTAGTAATACTATCTTTCTGATTTTTATCAATCTACTTTTATATCTATCTTCCATAAATCACATATTTATCTATGTATCTATATCTATCATGCCTATTGTATTATTTTTATGTGTCATATCCATTTTATTTATCATATCTATCATAATCATCATATCTATCACCTCTATTATCTATCTGTGTGACTACAGTATCTATCTACTACATCTATTAAATCTATCTATTTCATCTATCTATATATATATCTCATACTATTTATTATAAATCTATCTTTTTTTCTTATCAAATCTATTTTTATATTTTCTTGGATAATCAAATATATATATGTATCTATATCTACTATGCTCATTATTATTATATTCATTATAAGCTATATATGTAATATAATAATATATTATATCTATTTATTAATTTTATTACACTATTATCATTCCTATCATCTTTATCATACCATAGTATTATGCTATCTTCTTGAGCTCACAATCTAACTATCTATCATATGTCTTCTATCTATCTCATAGCTATTTATCTATCTTTCTGATTTTTATCAATCTACTTTTATATCTATCTTCCATAAATCACATACTTATCTATGTATCTATGATCTATCATGCCTATTGTATTTTTTTATGTGTCATATCCATTTTATTTATCATATCTATCATAATTATCATATCTATCATCTATTTAAATATTGTGTGACTCTACAGTATCTATCTATCTATCTATCTATCTATCTATCTATCTATCTATCTATCTATCCCTTACCTATCGTATCTATCAAAGAGAAGAAGAACATTAAAAAGCATTAGTAAGAGGCAACTTTTCGAGTGCAAGCTATATATATATATATATATATATATATATATATAATATATATAGATATATATTTAAAAACTTACGTCTTTTTCAAAAAACTCGAAAATCTTATTTTTTTATTTTCTTGGGGATATATATATATATATATATATATATTATATATATATTATATTTCCTCTATCTACTATGCTCAATATTATTATATTGCATTATAAAGCTATATATGGTAATATAATAATATATATAGTAATATTTATTAATTTATATAGCACTATTAATTCCATAGCATTTTACATACATGAGTAATGCTGTCTCTCTTGGAGCTCACAATCTAAATATCCTATCAGTATGTCTTTAAATGTGGGAGGAAACCCACGCAAAAAGGGAGAACATACAAACTCCTTGCAGATGTTGTCCTTGGTGGGAACCCAGGACCTCAGGACCCCAGTGCTGCAAAGGCTGCAGTGCTAACCACTTGAGCCACCGTGCCACCCAATGGTAGATAAGAAACAAGAAGATTTTATCTATCATCTTTTTGTTTCATACCAGTCTATAGTCAGTCTATCTTGTAATTTACTCATTGAAATTGCTTTTCATTTTGGCCTTGGGAGTCCAGTGGGCGGTTCCCCTCAATTATTGACTGTTATCTGTACATATATACTTATGCATGGAAGGCTGTCCCCCTCAATAGGACCGCCCACTGGACTCCTAAGCACAGAATGAATAGCAATTTCAACGTATGTATAAAACGCAAATAATTTTGACTATTTTCAACTTATATGTCAATATGTTCGGCCTCTCCTGCCCTCATTATCACAATCAGGTATAAATCACTTTTAGAATTTATATTTGTTTGTGTAAAAGAAAAACAGAAAAACATTTCTGGCAGTTTAATTTTATCTTTAGTCCTGTGAAATCAGCTTTTTATCACCCGATACATTACATTTGCATTGGACACTCTGTTGCAGATTCCACCACCTTTGGCAGTAATAAGGACCTTTATCCAGGCTATTTTTCCTGTTAAAATGACAGACAATGTGATGGAGCAAGACAGACTAATAATAAGGTAAAGGGGTCTTCAGGGCTTCACTAGTGCCCACTGTGTGAAGGATCCAGAAACAATAACAACTTGTGGAAAAAATGGCCACAAAGTAGATGTGAATTAGGATTTATTATGTTACTCATTTTTTTTTTAAATAAAGTAATGTTGTTTGCCTTTTTGTGCCTATGAAAAAAGTTATCATGAAAAGTTAAAATTTTCTGTAAAACTTTATTAATAAATTAGATTTTAGTGAAATTCTTGACATTTTTGAGATAAATAAGAATAATTACATATCTTGCTTAGATCCTAGATTTGGAATTAATAAATAATTGTTATATTAATTTCATCTGTTGTATTTATAATACATTAACACCTATCAGCACTGATCATAATAGGAGATAAAAGGAAAATTGATATTTTCATAAGCATTTACAAAGTAAAGAAACGCTCAAACTCTTTATAAAACCTGTCAAAAATCCAAAAGTTAATCTTCAGACCTCAGCTAAGATTCATTTTCATAGTTATTAAGGTCAAATATGGACATAAGTCCATTAAGGTAAACCCATAACATAAAATGCTGGTTTCTAGAGAGACCTTGTCCACCATTTCCCTGGGAACATGCTACATACTAGCATTGACCTATAAAGATTGGAGCAGCTCTGAAGGGGCTCTCCACTAGTAGACCCCAGTCTTCTGATTTAACACGTCTTCCCCTTTTAAAATACAAGAGCTTGATCTCACCTCTGATGCTGGTGTCGTTCCAGCACTGTCGGTAATCAGAGTTTGGGACTCTTGCAATATTGTTACATCACTCGAGCTCCGTGTCCAATCACCGCTAGCTTCTGTCTTTCCATCTTCAGACCAAATAAGCTAATGAACAGGAAGTGACTCAGTGGCTGCCATTCATTTCCTATTGAGCAATATGAGCAATCGCTCATGTGCTCCAAAGGGGAGGAGAAGGAAGGTGGCGGTGAATCAGGAGCTCCTGTGATATCATGAGAAGTGAGTACAGGCTCTTTCATTTTAACTGGGGGAAACAAGTGGAATCAAAAGGGGTTCTCTTAGTAGTTTACAACCCCTTGAAGAGGTGGACTGGCTCTCTGGATTCTAGTTGTGTATTAGCAATATTCAGTTTGAAAAGTGATTCTATGTAATGCTTTCTATGAAAGACAGAAAACAGACAGCCACTCTGTACATCAATGTCTAAGTCTTTGCAACATGTTGGCTAATGACCCTGGTCATGATGAAAGGGGTTGAACATTGACTAAGGCTGGCTTCACATTTGCGTATGGGAAGGCAGCGTATTGCTGCGTTCCCATACGCAGTCAAACGCATGCGCACTGCGTTCCTATGTTTAACATAGGAACGCATAGTGCTTGCGTTTGCTGCGTTCGGGTGCGGATGCGGACGATATCTGCTCCTTCCGGTGTCCAGCGTCCGCACCCGGGACTCAGCATGTTGGTTTTTTTTTGTGCGCTTGGGGAGCTTGGAAAATCAGCAAGCGTCCCCAAGCGCACAAAAAAAGCATTGGCTTCAATGGGTCCGCAGTGTTCTGCGCTTGACAGCGCAGGAGAACGCTGCGGACCCATTGAAAAATCTCCCGGTGGCCGGCGGTGATGTCACAGGAGCTCACCGACGGCCACCGGGAGATCAGCTGTGCCTCTCCTGTCCTCTTCCTCCCCGCCGCTGGTAGTCTGCTAGCGATGTCGGCGGCGAGAACAGCTGATCTGACAGCTGTTTGAATCTTCCCGCGCCGACATCTCCTCTTGGTGTCAGATCAGCTGTTCTCCCCGCCGACATGTCCCGGAGCTTACCGGCGGCCGGGAGGCGGAGATCTCCGGCGCTGATCTCCGCCCCCGGACACCGCTGATTGGCTGCTGGGCTCCACAGTGATGTATCCGCAGGCGGACAATCTCCGCTGCGGACACATCTTTTAGACCCTGCTTTGCACTGCGTATGTGTCTGCATGCCATCAGCATGCAGACACATACGCAAATGTGAAGCCAGCCTAATATGGTGACAAGACAGTTTTCATTTTTGTTTCTGGGAGTGATCTGAATATGAATATTGATGGTAAATCAATAGGATAAGAAAAGCATTAACAAGCTCTAAAACTCATCTGATATTTTTCTATCGCGTGTATATTTGACATTTGGGTCATTCCATGTCAAGTGAACCAATGATTATTACCTCTATATTTTTAATTCTTTTGAGATTTTGTTATTTGATAATAGCATGTCAGACAATGCAAAATGTGAAGAGAAAAATTTTTAAAAAAATTTATTTTTTTTTAAAATGATTTTCAAAGTTCGGAAAAAGTGTGAATTTCGCTGTTGCCTGCCTTTACGTTTCTCCTCATAACTAAGGCTAGGAATAAGATAGAGAGACAAAATAAACACCATTCTACTCAGAACTATACAGGCTTTCACCAGATATGTCACAAGAGGATCTTTGTTAATATTTTACCCATGTGATCGCAAGCGCAAAACTTTAAAACGTATTTCCGAAAAATCGGCGCGCTTTAAATATTTCAAAAACTGCCCATGTGTCTGCTTTGCTCTTAGCCACATCTGTACCAAATTTCAAGTTGGGATCGCAATGGGATCATATTTTAACATATTTTACTATTAATAGCGTCAATGGGTCATTCCATATCAAGTGATCTAAATATGAATATTTTTTTTTACCTGACGTCTTTAGATTTTTTTTTTTTTTTTCCTTTATGAAGTACTACTTTAGTTAATTACAAATTAAAAGTTTGGAATTTTTTTCTTCATCAGTTAATTTTTTACAGATTTTTAAAGTTTAAAAAAAGGGTGAATTTTGGCCTGGTACGACTTTAAATTTTTTTATCTCGGGCTAGAAATAAGATAGAGAAACAAAATAAACACCATTATACTCAGAACTGTCCAGGCTTTCACCAGATATGTCACAAGAGTATATTTGTTAATTTTAATTTTTTACCTATGCGAATGCAAACGCAACATTTTGAAACGCATTTCCGAAAAAAACATTTTAATAAAAATTTTCCAAAACTGCCCATGTGTCTTTTATGCTCTTAGCCACATCTGTACCAAATTTCAAGTTGGGATCGTGATGGGATCATATTTTAAAATATTTAACTATGGTTAATCTCATTTTTATTAAATTTTGAAAAAACATATGAAAGACATACATTCAATCTTTTAACAAAATCTTGAGACATATAAAATATACAAAAAGAGAATTCACAAAGTTATTAGTAACTTTAAGATAAGCTGCAAATTTACTTTTGCGCTTATCTCTGGTGCAATATATACTACAATCTAAATATAATTCCAAACACTCAAGTATACAACCTTTCTCAGGGTTTTGAGATGTTCTGATGTCAAGGGGACAAGCAGCCCCAGCAGAATGATTTTTATTACTTGGCCCCTTCTAACAGGTTGACCACGTAAGTGGGTCATTACCCGTTGAGGCCTAGTTGGAATAGTCTATCGACTGGTGTACCAGAAAGGAAGGCCGAAATATTAATGATCTACTCACAGCTCAGAGTTTTCGATACCTGTCTAATGTTCACTAGAATTCTGAAGGTATAGGCGTAGAAAGGAAATACCTAGACTGAATGTATCAGATGGGAAGAAAAGAGAGATAGAAAAGAAGAGAGAGAGAGAAGAGAAACAAAAACCATTAGAAAAAGTTATACTGGGAAAGAAAAGCCACGTAAGAAAAAAAGAAAAAAAGGAGGGGGGGGGGACGGGTGAGGTATGGGAAGGAGAAAGGGTACTCATCCCACTGGCTCCCCATCAGCCAGAGGTCGAGCCATATTATCTGTGCTGGAAAAGATACTCCTAAATTCTGCAGAGTCGTGAAAAAGAATCCATTCAACCCAAATCCCTAAGAATTTGTTCCGAGATCCCGACGCATCAGCTGCGAGCTCCTCCATTCGATATGTGTCCATCAATTCTTTGAACCAATCAAGTAGAGATGGAGCCCGGCTTGATTTCCAGAACCTCGGGATCACAGCACGAGCAGCCGAGATGCAAAAGCGGAGAATATCCCTCTTCTGTAGCCCAATAGGACCTGGAAAAATGGATAACATTGCCGATTCTGGGCAGCATTCGGCTTCTTTACCTGTTATCCGGGCGTATGCATTGAAAACCTCAGACCAGAACCGCCGGATTTCCCCACAACTCCACCAAATGTGTATCATTGTACCCTTCTCTTCCCCACAGCGCCAGCAGGTATCAGGGGTTCCAGGGAACATGTTCCGGAGTGTCGTCGGGCACAAGTACCATCTAGTGAGCAGCTTATAGCTTCTTTCTTGTGCAGAACAAGCGCTAGCTAGTGAGTGAGTAAATATAAAGCATTTCTGCCAATTAGCTTCTGAAATGCTACACCCCAATTCCCTCTCCCAAGCACGTTGGAAGTAAAGGGTGCCCTGCTCTCTCATGGACCCTAAGGCCTGGTATAGAAATGATATTTTGCGCCTCGGTGGAGCCTCCAGTTGGAATAACCTCTCCAATACGTTGGGCGTCAATCTTACCCTGCAAGAGTGGTCAGCTGAATATAATTATGCTCTGTATTGGAGAAATTCGAATCACTTAAGAGGTCTCGTAGGTTCTTTGAGTTGTAGCTCTGCCATCGGGGGCAAACCACCACTGGACAGAGTCTGTCCTACTCGGGTGTCATCCACAATCCGCCAACATAAAAATCTCTGCCTGTCAAATCTGGGTGGGAAAGATGGGTTGGAAAAAAGGGGAGTCAAAGGGCTAAGTCTGTCGTTTAAGCGGAGGGTTTTCGTCACTAGGTGCCATACCTTCAAGGTGTTTCTGGTCATGTCTGTCAAAGGTACTAGGTCTGTGGAGTCTTTAGGGGAAATCCAAAGCAGGTGTTTCAGCGGAATCCCCAAACCCTCTTGCTCCACCCCTACCCATTTCTTGGAGGACGCATGATAATGCCAATCTAGAGCTCTAACAAGAGAGGAAGCCTCAAAGTACGCTCGTATGTTGGGTAGTCCAACCCCTCCTCTGGTCTCAGGCAAGGATAGGATATTCATTCGCAATCTGGACCTCTTGCCCCCCCAGACAAATCTAAGGATCATAGATTGCATTTTGGAGAGGAAACCTCTATCCAATAGAACAGGAACTGTCTGAAAAGTATATAAGAGTCGGGGCAAGACATCCATCTTGACTACGTTTATTCTCCCGAACCAGGATAGCTTTAATTGTCTATAGGAGGTAAATGCCGATTCCGCGTTAGTCAAAAGGGGTTGATAATTTAAATTGAATATTTGTTTAAGATCTTTTGGTATAAGGACTCCCAAGTACTTAATGGCTTCTACTTTCCATTTAAATGGGAACTGTTTAGATAGATGAGAAACCAATTCTCCAGGCAAAGAAATATTGAGTGCCTCGGTTTTGGAGCAATTCACTTTAAAGTTGCTCAAATGTCCGAACCGTTCAAACTCCATTAAGACCGAAGGGATGGAGACCAGGGGCTGGGAGATGTAAAGTAGCAGGTCATCTGCAAATAAGGCTAATTTGTGATGACTCTGTCCCAGCTTGACCCCATGGACGCATTCATTGGACCTAAGTGCAAAATATTTAACTATTATAGTGTCAATTCAAAAGTCACCAAGAACACAATCAGTCATTTTTTCACAATTGCCCGTCAATAGTTTGAATTTGATATAAAGAAACATAGTCTTGTAACATCTCAAATGAAAGCTGTTACCGTTCTGAGTAAAATGATGCCTCTCCCACTTCATTATCTTATTTCTAGCCTGATATAAAAAAATTTAAAGTCGTACCAGGCCAAAATTCACCCTTTTTTAAACTTTAAAAATCTGTAAAAAATTAACTGATGAAGAAAAAAATTCCAAACTTTTAATTTGTAATTAACTAAAGTAGTACTTCATAAAGGAAAAAAAAAAAAAAAAATCTAAAGACGTCAGGTAAAAAAAAATTCATATTTAGATCACTTGATATGGAATGACCCATTGACGCTCTTACTAGTAAAATATGTTAAAATATGATCCCATTGCGATCCCAACTTGAAATTTGGTACAGATGTGGCTAAGAGCACAGCAGACACATGGGCAGTTTTTGAAATATTTAAAGCGCGCCGATTTTTCGGAAATGCGTTTTAAAGTTTTGCGCTTGCGATCACATGGGTAAAATATTAACAAATATCCTCTTGTGACATATCTGATGAAAGCCGGGACAGTTCTGAGTAGATTGGTGTTTATTTTGTTTCTCTATCTTATTTCTAGCCCGAGATATGATAGAAAATGTAAAGCCATACCAGGCCAAAATTCGCACTTTTTTAAAACTTTAAAAATCTGTTAAAAATTAACAGATAAAGAAAAAAATTCAAAACTTTTTTTTTGTAATTAGATAAAGTTGTTCTTCAGATAGAAAATTTTTTTTAAAAATCTGAGGACGTCAGGGAAAAAAAATATTCATTTTTGGATCACTTGACATGGAATGACCCATTTCTATTCATCAATCTTGTATTGTGCTTTGGTGAAAAACTAAACCATCATACAACAAATCCTCAACTCAGGAGCACGGTCTTATTGCCAAAGTCCTCCAGACTCCAGGGAGAAGGGCAACAGTCAGTTTAGTGGTTTCTTCAGAATTGTTTTTTTGTTTGAAAGAAAGCAATGCCCCATTCCCAAGTGGACAAAACACCACCTCCCATGCAAACACTAATTCACTCATGGAGCTGACTTTAAAATGTAAGGTTTACATCACATCACACCAGCTGCTGCACATCTGGCTCCAATGCAGCCAGAAATAATACACTGTGTGCAGAATTATTAGACAAGTTGTATTGTAGAGGATTTTTTTTATTATTGATCAACAACTATGTTTTCAATGAACCCAAAAAACTCAAATATTAAAGCTTAATATTATTGGAATATTTTTTTGTAGATTTGGCTATCTTAGGAGGATATCTGTTTGTGCAGGTAACTATGGTACCTATTACTATGCTGAATTATTAGGCAACTTAATAAAAACCTAATATATTCCCATCTCACTTGTTTATTTTCACCAGGTAAACCAATATAACTGCACAAAATTTAGAAATAAACATTTCTGAGATGCAAAAACAAAACCCAAATGAATGAGTGCCCAATATAGCCACCTTTCTTTATGATGACACTCAACAGTCTTCCATCCATAGATTCTGTCAGTTGCTTGATCTGTTTATGATGCACCCCAGGGCTCGGGTACTTGGCTCTCGGGCTCTCTTCAGTCCGGGAAGTCACGGGTGGCCATCCAGAAGCCGTGGCCCTGGGGGTCAGCTGAATAAGGGGATTTATTTACAAGGGATTATTTACAATTTTGTCTTCGTGACGCCACCTGCTGATTCTGGTGATGCTCACCAGCGCTGCTACAGTCCTCCGGTAGTCGGTGGTAATGCGGCTTAGATGGAATGGTCCCTGCAGGCGGGACTAGACC
Organism: Allobates femoralis; assembly: GCA_033576535.1. Taxonomy (NCBI): domain Eukaryota; kingdom Metazoa; phylum Chordata; class Amphibia; order Anura; family Aromobatidae; genus Allobates; species Allobates femoralis. Next base: position 135,544,546 of record JARQOC010000003.1, read on the forward strand.
ACCGGGGCAGCGATTCTGTAATAAAACAGTTTATATAGAAAGGATGCAGCAGAGTCAAAACTTCACTTCACTGGGTAACTTTACTTGAAAAACTTTCATCCATCAATACAGTCTTTCAGCAGTTATTGGTGTTGTAATGGCAAATGCTCTGGATGCTGCAGTTGGGATTTCTAGCTGTAGATGGAATCCTCCTTTATGTTCCTTTCTTTTCCTTCCTCTTGTTCCCAGTACTGTGAAGTCTGATCACTTATAGACAATCTGACCTCCTGCTGGCTCTACTCTCTTCTCCTCCCTTGTACCCGTCGGGTTAACCTTCTGTTGAATGCCGCAGCCGCCTACTGCGGTTCTGATTCCCCTCTTGTGGGTTCCTTGGGAGTCAGAGTCGTATTTATAATATCCCTGTAAAACAGATTTTCTGTGAGCCTTGAAGGATCTCACAGTTGTGGGCTCTGGTACCCGGTTTCCTTCCTATGGGGCAAACTCTTCCATTACTCACTTCCCCATTCGAGTGAACTCTGCCTCTCTGAGTTTCCTTTCTCTCTTTCTTTCTCTGTTTCTTGGGATCTTTTCTTTAGTTCTCTGGGGCCCCTCAGCCGAGGTGGCCCTCCTTGCTCCTTCAGGCTGGCTGCCTGGCTCCTTCCACACTCCCTCCTTCTCCGACTCTCCTGACTGACTCACACTGACTGACTCAGCTCTAGTTCCCTCTAGAGGTCGCTAAGGCCCTCCTGGGGTCCCTCCCACCCACTATTCTAGTGTGTGAGTGCTGCTCTAGGGTTCCATCTAGTGACCATAGTCCCAACTGCAGTGGAGTACTACACCACTTTTCTGGGTGCAGTACCCCTTTTGTGGCACCTACGTAGTGGGACGCCACATTTATAACATTGCGTGCAGCAGCCTCCACAGCCTCCCAGACACTGTTCCCAGAGGTGTACTGTTTTCCCTCTCTGTAGATCTCACATTTTATGAGAGACCACAGGTTCTCTATGGAGTTCAGATCAGGTCAACAAGGGTGCCATTTCATTATTTTTTCTTCTTTTAGACCTTTACTGGCCAGCCATGCTGTGGAGTAGTTGGATGCATGGGATGGAGCATTGTCCCGCATGAAAATCATGTTTTTCTTGAACGATACTGACTTCTTTCTGTACCACTGCTAGAAGAAGTTGTCTTCCAGAAACTGGCAGTAGGTCTAGGAGTTGAGCTTCACTCCATTGTCAACCCGAAAAGGTCCCACAAGTTCATCTTTGATGATACCAGTCCATACCAGTACCCCACCTGCACCTTGCTGGTGTCTGAGTCGGAGTGGAGCTCTTTGCCCTTTACTGATCCAGCCTCTGGCTCATCCATCTGGCCCATCAAAGTCACTCTCATTTCATCAGTCCATAAAACCTTTGAAAAAATATCTTAAGATATTTCTTGGCCAAGTCTTGACGTTTTATCTTATGTTTCTTGTTAAAGGTGGTCGTTTTTCAGCCTTTCTTACCTTGGCCATGTCCCTGAGTATGGCACGCCTTGTGCTTTTTGATACTCCAGTAACGTTGCAGCTCTGAAATATTGCAAAACTTGTGGCAAATGCCATCTTGGCAGCTTCACGCTTGATGTTCCTAAATTCACGGGCAGTTATTTTGCTCCTTTTTTGCCCAACGCGCTTCTTGCAACCTTGTTGGCTATTTGTCATGAAACGCTTGATTGTTTGGTGATCACGCTTCAAATGTTTGGCAATTTCAAGACTGCTGCAACCCTCTGCAAGACATCTCACAATTTTGGACTTTTCAGAACCCTTCAAATCTCTCTTCTGACCCATTTTGCCAAAGTAAAGGAAGTTGCCTAATAATTAAGCCCACCTTATATAGGGTGTAGATGTCATTACACCACACCCCCCCTCATTACAGAGATGCACATCACCTGATTTACTTAATTGGTAGTTGGCTCTCAAGCCTATACAGCTTGGTGTCTGGACAATACTGAATAGGGGCAGAATGTTAATATGTTTTTATTACAAGTAAAATCCCTTTAACACTTCTGTTATTAAAGGTAATTGAAAGCTTTGACTGTTGCTAGCATAAAATAGAATTTGAAAAAAGAGCGGTTTCTCATGTAACAAGAGTTTTATGACCATTATTCTGATATTCAGTATAAAATAAAGACTATATTTATACTATTCATAGACATACGGAGAGTTCTGCAATGGTCTGTACTGAAGACTTGATAATAAATGGGATACGTACAATCTATTGTCAGGCAATTGAATAGGAAAGCAATGTCAGTGTTCAGAAAAGGAGCTCATAATACAATTTGTGGGATCTGAAGTTGAGACTCATGAGAATTTATTCTCTGAATTCAAAAGTCAGAAAGGATTTCAGTTTCGGTGAAAGTTGAGGATATATAGTGCTGATCACAAATAAAGATAAGCAATATTATCTAATCATAGCTGATCAAAATCTCATTGCCTGAGATAACCTTTAAGCCAAAACGATAGCAACACCAGTCAAAAAGTGAGCAACTGATTGAGCACAGGCCATTGTTTAACTCATTGCTACAAGAAGTGTGGTTATCTCTTAGGCCTGGCAACAAAAACAGAAAAGTTACAAACAAATATAGTTCCCACTACATCTAAAACTAACCATACGCATGAAATAGCGGTCAGTGGGATTCTTGTTCAGCCAACAACTCTTTCCTCCAACCATCCCATAAACACGCAGGCTCTGCTCGGCCAAGCATGAATGTTTACTTTAGCGGGGAGATGGAAGCAAGCCGCTGCCAGACATGACTGACTTTTGGTAATCTCACAAGGAACTAGCTGGAAATATTGACAGCAGATACATGAAAAGAGTTGTCCAAACAACATATATTACCTATACACAAAAAGACAATAAATGTGATTGCTCCAGCTCTGAGCACAGGGACCAAAACCAACACCCAAAATATGAGCTCCGTAGAGCTTGATGTGAGTGAAGCAGTAGTGACCATCATGATCACCACTCCACTCACAGACTGTGGCCATAAAGGCTACTCCATTACAAATGGGGCAAATTGAGCTCCTTATTATTTGAAGTTGTGGATGACCCCCAGTGATCATACGTTTAAATTTATCTTGTGGAAATGTGATAAATCTTATGGGATAACCCTTTTGCCTTCATGACCATGTGTAGTCTGAGCACAGCCCTATCTATTGATGTAAACCTGTCACCCACAATTAGCAAAAGAGGGTTCAAGAGTCTTTTGATTGGGGTTCTACAGTCTGTGGCTATGCATTACATTTTTAGAATTGCAATAGTCCTTTAAGAGTGACCAAACTAATAAGATAGCTGTCGGCCCTCTCTAGTCACCTTAGGAACTTCCTGTGCCTGTATTGTCACAGTTACAAGTTACTGGCAGCAGTGACTGGTGAGCAGAGGATCCAGCACTATATAAGCCTGTTTACAAATATTTATTTAATTTATTCTTTTTTGGTTTTGTTGAACATGTATATAATAACACTGTTTTGTAAGACTGATATAATATCATACTTATGCATTTTATCTCATATACAGTAACGCCGCTCTTTCAACACTTTTCCCTGATTTATACTGTTTCATATCCTTCTATGTGTTTGTCTATTTTATCTGAAGAAGGACTTGTATATCTCTCTGTGTGCTGTAAGTTTGTACCGAAAATAGCGCTATCCATAGGACATGATGTAAATTACAGTTAAACTGGAAAATTAAAGTTAAACTGGAATGTGAAGTAGACCATATGTTTGGTTGATCAGTCAACTTTGGTTGATTGGTCAAAGAAAACAATGCCACCTATTGGACATCTGTGACAGGGGGCTCAAATGCCATCCGGGACACTGGACGCAGCACAGGCATTCATTATCACCTGTGCCTTGGTCCGCTTCACGATACTCTTGGACCAGACCCATCCTGTTGCTCCACTACTTCCCATTTGCATTCCACACTGGAATGCAGGCTGGTGCTGCAGCTCCTCAGCATACATGACGAAAGAGATGTCACACACGGGCAGGGAGACAGTACACAGAGCCTGGGTCTACTCCCTCATAGCTTTAAGGCGGACCCATCCTGCTACTGCAATTTACCCCATTTGCATTCCATGCTGGAATGCAGGCTCGTGCTGTGGCTCCTCAGTGTACAGACGGAAAGATAGATCGCACATGGGTGAGTGAAACAGTGCACATCAGGGAGACAGAGAGCACACAGGGGTACGACAGCATAAGGGGAGAGAGATTGCGGCAGGGGCAAGAGAGTGTGCATAGGGGGTAGAGACAGCATAAAGGGGAGAGACAGTGCAAGGGGAGAAAGAGCACACAGGGGAAGAGAGCGCACAGGGGGAGAGAAGAGTGCATAGGGGGAAGAGAGCACAAAGGGGGAGAGACAGCACAAGGGGACAAAGAGCACACGGGGAAGTGAGCACACAGGGGGAAGTAAGCATACAGGGGGATAGACGGCACAAGCACCAAATAGTAGTAAAAACATGAAGATAAAATTGGAGCGATCCAGATGATGTCCTAGTGATAAAAAACAGGGAAGGGAAGATGGAATCTGCTCATCGGGTGGTGTTGTGCAGAGATTAGAGCAGTGAAGTGCTATTCTTCATATATACGGCTGCGCCACCCGTTACAGCCAACAATTTAAAGTAAAAAATATAGGAAAAAGATGATAGCCTGTGGAAAAAATCTGATCGATTTTGAAACACATTGCTGTCATTCAATAAATGTTTGTTGGTTTTCTACACCTTCTCATTCTTGTCTTCATCATAACAGTGCCCACCACAACACCATTTTTTATGACATTTTGCCTTGCAATTATTCAAAACAAGAGAGGAGCTATAGGAGGACTGATAACTGTTTAAAAGAGATAAGGATGATGCCGTTTATTGAAAAACCAAAAAAAAAAATTAAAAATAAAATGAAAATACTTTGCAACATGAATGAATATAAATATCTGTAAGTTATCAAATCATAAAAATTGCAGATTATTTACTTTGCATCCGTTTTGCAAAGTGTATGCATTTTATTATTTTATGAATTATTTTATTAATACTATGGCAGCTCCTTTCCATGTTTTTCTAACTCCTCTGAATACATAATTACACCTTTTTAGGTATGTATATAACATATTGGGTGAAATGTGTTTTATTCTACAGTATAAACATCTGATGCAGGGTATTGCCACCCCGAAATGTGAAACTAATACTAAGCCATTCCTGCACACATTTTTTAGTTTTTGTTTTATTGTATTAAAAAAAGGAACAAAAAATAAGCCTTATTATAACATTTTCTAGATTGATCTTTACCTTTTGGTATGGTGAAAGCAGTTCCCTGAGAAATACCCACAAGGAAAAATGCCCACAGGCAACTCTAACCCTAACCCTAACCCCTAACCCTAACACCTATTCTTGACACCTAACCATCTAAACCTAACTTTAACCCAGTGGGCAGTTTTCTTTTGGCCATTTTTGGTCCCTGGTGACAGCATCATGATAATGTATTTTGAACAAATACTTTCCTATATCCAAATTCCAAAGGTTAAGATTCATCAGGACTCTGTTCCCGTGTTAAAACATCCGGCTATATTTACAAAAGGGGTAAAACTCAGGGAGAGGTGCGGAAGTGAAGGATGACAAGATTGTTTCACAGCACCTGGTGCTTCATGCAGTACTATCTACTCACCTGGCATTACGAAAATGTATTTTGAACAAATACTTACCTATATCCACTGATGACTGAAAGAATGAACACCCAAGACATTTGACCTAATACTCTATTGTGACCATAACTCATTGGTGGGTTACAGACATATTTATTGAAACTACAAGGTGAGCCTGTACTTTTGGGATCCGTATTGAGTTGCTATTCAACGATTTGTCTGTGGGTATTACAGTACATGAGGTGCCATGCCTTTCCAACTTATCTGTATTGAGTGCAATGATACAAATGAAATTGGTGCTTTTTTCTGGTGGTGTCTATGTTTTCAGAAGACCACAAAAATGTATCACACAACATTCTTGTGCTTATCTTAATAATAAATGGACACTGTGGAAAATAAAAATTACCATCGAACATTTCATTTGCTTTTTTTAAAAATATTTTTCAAATATTCAGATTGAAACCTGGAAGAGTGATAGATATACAGGGGTTGGACAAAATAATGGAAACACCTAACGTTTTGGCATAATAGTCTTCGAACATGTTATAAACATGCAAACCGTGACGTATGTTAATGTTTTGTAGTTGATTATTTGTGTTACCGTATATACTCGTGTATAAGCCGACCCGTGATAAGCCGACCCCCCTACTTTTGCCCCCAAAACCTGGGAAAATCTATTGACTCGTGTATAAGCCGAGGGTGGACCCTAGCACAAGTATACAGCCCCCAGCAGTGTGGTATACACCAGTCCCAGAGGTAGATACAGCAGCCCCAGTGGTAGTATACACGCAGCCCCAGTAGTATATACAGCCCCAGTGGTAGTATACAGGGCCCCAGAGGTATATAGCAGCCCCAGTGGTAGTATACAGTGCCCCAGAGGTATATAGCAGCCCCAGTGGTAGTATACAGGGCCCCAGAGGTATATAGCAGCCCCAGTGGTAGTATACAGTGCCCCAGAGGTATATAGCAGCCCCAGTGGTAGTATACAGGGCCCCAGAGGTATATAGCAGCCCCAGTGGTAGTATACAGTGCCCCAGAGGTATATAGCAGCCCCAGTGGTAGTATACAGGGCCCCAGAGGTATATAGCAGCCCCAGTGGTAGTATACAGTGCCCCAGAGGTATATAGCAGCCCCAGTGGTAGTATACAGGGCCCCAGAGGTATATAGCAGCCCCAGTGGTAGTATACAGTGCCCCAGAGGTATATAGCAGCCCCAGTGGTAGTATACAGGGCCCCAGAGGTATATAGCAGCCCCAGTGGTAGTATACAGTGCCCCAGAGGTATATAGCAGCCCCAGTGGTAGTATACAGGGCCCCAGAGGTATATAGCAGCCCCAGTGGTAGTATACAGGGCCCCAGAGGTATATAGCAGCCCCAGTGGTAGTATACAGTGCCCCAGAGGTATATAGCAGCCCCAGCGGTAGTATACAGGCAGCCCCAGTAATGCAGGCCCCCCCCAGCGTCTCTCCGGTCACCTGTAAAGCAAGCTATACTTATCAGTGTCCCGCTCGCACCCGCCGCTGCCGACATCCACGATCCTCCATCTTCATGCGACTCCTCTTCCTGTTTCCTGTGCGCGTCGCCGGGAATGACGTCATTGCCGGCGACGCGCACAGAAACAGGAAGAGGAGTCGCATGAAGATGGAGGATCGTGGATGTCGGCAGCGGCGGGTGCGAGCGGGACACTGATAAGTATAGCTTGCTTTACAGGTGACCGGAGAGACCCTGGGGGGGCCCTGCATTACTGGGGATGCGGGGGCTGCTGTATACCGATGTATACATCGGTATGTACCGATGTATACATCAGTATACAGCACTGACTCGCGTATAAGCCGAGGGGGGTACTTTTCAGCCCAATTTTTGGGCTGAAAAACTCGGCTTATACACGAGTATATACGGTAAGTGATATGTGTATGTAAGTTAACTGTTTGTTTTGCCAAATTGTAAGAACATTGATGAGAACCTGATACCAATGGCAGACCTTTCGGATTTTCAAAAAGGCCAAATTGTTGGTGCTCGTATAGCAGGCGCTGGTGTAACAGAAAGTGCCCGAATGCTTGGCGTGTCAAGAGGTACTGTCTCCAAAGTAATGACTGCGTTTGAAAGAGAAGGAAAAACGTCCGCAGCAAAGCACAGGTCCGGCCGAAAGTCGAAGTTGACTGAGAGAGACCGTCGGACTCTAAAGCGAATTGTGAGAGAGGATTGCAAGACCACGGCTCTGAAAATCAATGCTGAGCTCAATGAACACCTTACAGAACCCAGTTTCCACGAAAACTGTTCATCGGGAGCTGCACAAATCTGGATTCCACGGAAGAGCTGCAATTAGAAAACCGCTGCTCTCAATGACAAATGTTTCCAAGTGTTTAGTGTGGTGTAGAAACCTCCAGAATTGGTCCTTCGAGCAGTGGAAACATGTGATATTTTCAGATGAATCATCGTTTACCCCATTTTCCGACCTCCGTCCGAGTGTATGTTTGGAGACAGCCGAAAGAAGCATTCCATCCAGACTGCCTTCTCCCAACCGTAAAACCTGGCGGAGGTTCTGTGATGATCTGGGGTGCTATTTCATGGAGATCCGCCGGGTTAATGATATCACTTGCATGAATTCAAACATCGGAGAATTGAAGCTGTAATCGCCGCAAAAGGTGGACCTACATCATATTAAACTAACTGTTGTTGATTTTTAAAAGTGTTTCCATTATTTTGTCCAACCCCTGTACATAACCACACATGGTAAAAGGTAGATTGTTAACAAATGATAGGACGCGGGCCATAAGCTAAGTGAGCATATGGGATTATAAGGCTGTTAGGTATTTTAGTATGGTAGCAGCACAAGATCCCACTCAAATATATTTGAGTTTCTTGAGTTTTAAGTGTTAATTAAGATATTGGACTTTTGACAGGCTCCTCTCGTTGCTGGGCAGAAGAGAATTACCTTGAGTTTTGTTCCCAACAAATGAATCCTGGGATTGGTGGAGCAGGGGGGTAGGCGTGTTATAAACATCTATTTGTGCCACCTAACGACTTATACGGGGTCAATTTACATTAGGACACTTTTGAAGATTTCCAACTCACCCTCCCTCTCTTTTTTCATATTTAAAAGAGGTTTTTCTTTGTCACAGTTCCTTTCTTAGAGTGATATGACATCAGTCTCTGGCTAGGTGGATGGGTTTAAGCTAATTGACTTGTTCATTAAGGGGCATGAGTTAATTAAGGACTGAGCCATTTTCTTGTAGATATACAGTATGTCATGAATTAATTTTAGCTATTTAATGGTCAATAATGTATTTGTTTATTATGGTACCCTTAATTAAGCAATGCATCCTTATTCATTCATTTTGTTACAAGGTGTCCTTATTCCCATCTTTATTATTAAGGGTTATGTCTAGCATTTATTGCTATAAGGTGTCCTTATTCCTATGTTTATTATTAAAGAGGACCTGTCAACCCCTGCTGCATGGCAATCTAAATGCAGACATGCTGCATTAAGGGAAGTGGTCCTCCATGTGTCTGTGTGATGTGTACCCCAAGATATAGCCTTAGTAAAACTCACTGTTAGAAGCCATGAGGGCATTCCCTGGTGCAGGAGCCAGCTTGATTGACAAGGGCCATTCCCTCCCCCTCTGCCTGTCTGTGCTGCCTCCTGCTGTGCTGTTTATGCTTTGCTCAGACAGCAGGGCAGGAATATGGACATGGACAAATGATTTGCATGGCAGGATGAGTGACAGAGAGAAGGAGGGCAGAGCTAGCACAGTAGAAACAGCACAGAGAGGCAGGAGTAGGGAATGGCCCCTGTGAATAGAGCTAACTCCAGCCACAGGGACTGCCCACATGGCTTCTAACAGTGACTTCTCCTAACACTATATCTCGGAGTACACAGCACACAGACACAAGGGGGACCCCTTCCCTGAATGCAGAAGACATGCTGTATTCACTGCTACATTTAGATTGCAAAGCAGCAGGGTGTGGCAGGTCCTCTTTAAGGTTTATGTCTAGCATTTATTGTTATAAGGTGTCCTTATTCCTTTGTTTATTATTATGGTACATGTCTAGCATTTACTGTTATAAGGTATCCTTATTACTTTGTTTATTATTAAGGTACATGTCTAGCATTCATTGTTATAACGTGTACTTATTCCTGTTTATTATTAAGGTTTATGTCTAGCATTTATATTCCCATGTGTAAGAGCAGCCTGTAGACCTGTTAACAATGAGTTGTGGCTTACCATTTCTACAAGATCCATTATGGATATGACAGATCTGTTATGACCTACATCCATTGGAACAAATAATTATGATACATTCCTTTCTCCTTTATGACTTATCGTAGGCTTCACCCCCTGTTCTCGCGCACGTTTCTTCATTTCCATCAGGGTTGAATCTCTTTCTGATGTACAGAGTAGTGCACATGCTGCGCTGTTCTTCTCAATATAAAAAAAAACCATCCTCCAAACCCATTATAGGTTACGATTGTTCCCCCATAGAACTAGCAGACCCATAAAATGTATCATAAATGATTGCAACAAAGTATAATGGAGCAGAACCTAAACTAAATGGCTAGACATTTGCAAATAAATAAAAATTTGCTTTGCTGCTGACTTGCAGAATTGACTGAAAAAAATCCTTTTTGCACCGATTAGTGAATAAATGGATTGTAATAATGAGAATGACACAGAGGTTATTCCAATTATTGTGTTTTATCTCTCTGTTGTCCCCTTGCTGCGTCTTTCAGCATGGGGACATAGGGTAATGCCGTGGTGGCCTTTGAGCAATCTAATGCATTTCTTGGCCTTAAGGACAAATTATAAAAAATCCTATATCCGGGTAAGTAATGTCTATGTAGTATTAAGCCATGAATCTTCTTAAATTAAAAATAATAGTATAAATTGACATGAATATAGGTTATGCTGAGTTGCACATAGAAGGCCTTGTAGCATTAATTAATTATAGTCCTTTTAACCGTGCAGCCTGCACATGTTCCTATTCATAACACAGGCGTCCTATCAATAAGCATGCAAAATGCAACACAAGAAACATAAGTCAGCTTGAAAGCACAGGAGAAAAGCACTGCATTACTCTTCATCTCTCAGGCAGCTTTCTGTGGGAGGGCTAGTAGGCAAAACATATTTGCTGTGGAAGGAAAACATATTTTCACAATACGAAATGATCATATTTCAGTTCATTTTCAGGATTCTTGCATCCCGCGCAATGTTTCCTGAGCTATTATAGTTGTACATTCTCCTTTGAACTGTTATTCATGTACAATAACATCTAATTCTATATAAAGTCTAAAAACTTGTCTCTGTACCATTGCAGCGATACTCCGAAATTATTATAAGTTCCGTAGCCATCTGTCCTCATTATAAAAAGTGCATCCTATATTCATGAGCTATAAAAGGATGAAAAAGGACACAATTTTGCCAACGTAATATATTTTTCTTACAGAACTGCTGAAGGTATCTGCATTGGGTGGTGGGCAGAAAGGTGGGACGTTTAGGGTCAGAATCATACTGACAAACTCCAAAGAAGTATATGTAGTATTAATAATTTATCACGTTCTTCTGTTTTAGAACATCAGTAGTACTGGTCAGTACAAAGGTTTGGTATGACCTGTGAAAGAAAAAAAGGACTGGAGAGTAGATGAGGAGAACTTCACGAGCACTCGGGACTCAATATTGCTCACCTGCTAAACAGTATTGAGTATGGTCATTGAATAGAATAAGGAAGAATGTACTGGGAAAAAAAGTTACATCAAATGAACACTAACCAGAAAATGCACAAAAACAAATCTCAGCAACTCCTTCCTTGATTATGAAAAGCTGAGAAATGCAGCGGTTGAAGCATTGAACACGTCACCAATTTTCTAATTATATTTTTAACGGTGCGATTGATATGAAGTTCTCATCATATGTCGGTTAAAACCAATCCAATCCATACAGGAAAGAAAGCAAACAATGGATACTCATAAATTAGGTTATGTGTAGTAATGAGAAATAATACAGGGTAAAAGTATTGAGCACATGAAGGTGCAAAAAACCATGGAAAGTCATGATATCGGCTGAAATCTATCAGTAATTAGAAAATAATCCTGCTACTTAGTTAAAAAAACAATATACCGTATATACTCGTGTATAAGCCGAGTTTTTCAGCACAGAAATTGTGCTGAAAAGTGCCCCCCTCGGCTTATACACGAGTCAGTGACGGCTGACTGTGTGGGGCCGGTGTCCGGGGGATGGAGGAGGCAGGGGGAGGCTGTATAGTGAGCGGCCGGTCACGTGGGGCCGCTCATTAGTGCAATGCAATATGCACTGCATCCCCCCGTCCATCAGCGGCAGGGGGAGCCGTGCATATTACATAGCACTGTCAGTGCTCTCCCGCCCCCCTGTGGTAGTATACAGCAGCCCCCCCCCTGTGAGTATACAGCAGCCCCCCCGTGGTAGTATACAGCAGCCCCCCCGTAGTATATACAGCAGCCCCCCCCTGTGAGAATACAGCAGCCCCCCCCGTGGTAGTATACAGCAGCCCCCCGTAGTATATACAGCAGCCCCCCCGTGGTAGTATACAGCAGCCCCCCTGTGGGTATATAGAGCCCCCCCCGTTGCTGCCGCACACCTGTAAAAAGAAGATCTTTCATACTTATCCTCCTGCTGTCACCGCGCGCATCCTCCGCTCTTCTTGCTTGCACCCGGCGTCCATCCACGTGACCGCGCACAAATAATGACGTCATTATTTGTGCGCGGTCATATGGATGGACGCCGGGGCCCGGGTGCAAGCAAGAAGAGCGGAGGATGCGCGCGGTGACAGCAGGAGGATAAGTATGAAAGATCTTCTTTTTACAGGTGTGCGGCAGCAACGGGGGGGCTCTATATACCCACAGGGGGGCTGCTGTATACTACCACGGGGGGGTGCTGTATATACTATGGGGGGGCTGCTGTATACTACCACGGGGGGGCTGCTGTATTCTCACAGGGGGGGCTGCTGTATATACTACGGGGGGGCTGCTGTATACTACCACGGGGGGGCTGCTGTGTACTCACAGGGGGGGGGGGCTGCTGTATACTACCACAGGGGGGGGACTGCTGTATACCCACAGGGGAGGGGCTGCTGTGTATACCACAGGGGGAGGCACTGCTGTATACCCACAGGGGGGGCTGCTGTATACTACCACAGGGGAGGGGCTGCAGTATATACCACATGGGGAGGCACGGCTGTATACCCACAGGGGGGGCTGCTGTATACTACCACAGGGGAGGGGCTGCTGTATATACCTCTGTGGCTGCTGTATACTACCACAGGGGAGGCTGCTGTATACTACCACAGGGGGAGGCTGCTGTACACTACCACAGGGGGAGACTGCTGTATACTACCACAGGGGGAGACTGCTGTATACTACCACAGGGGGAGACTGCTGTATACTACCACAGGGGGAGACTGCTGTATACTACCACAGGGGGAGACTGCTGTATACTACCACAGGGGGAGACTACTGTATACTACCACAGGGTAAGACTGCTGTATACTACCACAGGGGGAGACTGCTGTATACTACCACAGGGGGAGACTGCTGTATACTACCACAGGGGGAGACTGCTGTATACTACTACTGGGGAGACTGCTGTATGCTACCACTGGGGAGGCTGCTGTATACTACCACTGGGGAGGCTGCTGTATAGTACTACTGGGGCTGCTGTATATACCTCTGTGGCTGCTGTATACTACCACTGGGGAGGCTGCTATATACCACTGGGGGGGACTGTATACCTGTGCTGGGGTCCACCCTCGGCTTATACACGAGTCAATAGGTTTTCCCAGGTTTTGGGGGCAAACGTAGGGGGGTCGGCTTATACACGGGTCGGCTTATACACGAGTATATACGGTAAGCTGTTTCAACTGATGACCTATAAAATGTCTCATTACCAGAGTGCAACACAAAAAACATCTTGTGGTGGTAAAATCAGTGAGCTGTCTCAAGACCTTCACAACATTATTGCTGCAAAACATACTGATGACATTGGTTACCGAAGTATTCCTAAACTACTCAAAGTTCAAGTGAGCACTGTTGGTGCCATAATCCGGAAGTGTAAGGACCTCATTGCACTATAAACTGGTTATGTGATCCGAGCAAGTTCAGTTAGCAGTCTGAAAAGAATTAGCAGAAGAGTTGTCCAAGGGCCAAGAACCATCTGTGGACAGTTACAGAAAGACCTGGAATCAACAAGTACAATTGTTTCAAAGAAAATAATAGGTAATGCACTCTGCCTCCATGTACTCAATGCTCACTCACCAAGCAAGACTCCATTGTTCAATAAAAAGCATGTTCAAGCATCTATAAAATTTGCACAACAAAATATGAATAAGTCTGTGAAATACTGGGAGAAGATTAGACCAAAATGTAACTTTTTTTGGATGGCATAATAATCACCATGATTGGAAGTCAAAAGGCACTGCACATCACCCCAAAAATAACATACTATCAGTAAAGTGTGGAGGTGGGAACATCATGGTGTGGGGCTGTTTCTCAACATAGAATGAATGGACAAATGTACAAAGACATTCTTGACAAAAAATCTGGTGCCACCTACCAGGATGATGAAGTTTAAACCAGGTTGGAAATTTCAGCAAGAAATTCTAAACACACAACCAATGAAACTCTCAATGGGCTTCAGAGAAAAAAAAATAAAGCTGGCCAGCCAATCACCTGACCTGAAGGAAGGAATTAGAGATAAGAGTTCATAGAAGAAGCACAGGGAACCTTCTGGATTTAAAAAGTGTTTGTGTGGAAGAATGGCCCAAAATCCACCTGAGCAATGCTTGCAGTTTGTTTCTATTAAGGTGGAGTCTTGAAGCTTTATCACTAGTGATGAGTGAATTTTGCTGCTATATGTTCGCCAATTTCAAATTTGGCAAGAACACGATTGATTCAATTCGTCACCTCAAATGTGAACGTTTTGCTGAAAAGTCAAGAAATTCGGTGAACGTTCAGTAATGCTTGGATATGTGTAGCTTAACGCAGGACAGAAGCATTTGTGCAAATACATAAATGCTTGTGTTCTACGTTATCCACAAAACACAGACAGACACACACAAATCATTTTAGCGGATCATGCTGCTTGATTGATTGATCCATCTTGCCAAATCCCTCAAACCTCCCCATCTGCGCTGTTGGTGAGTGATGATCTGTGTGTCTGCATTTGGCAGCTTTCGGACACCTTTGAAGGTGTTTTCTATGCCTTCAAAGTTACCTGCCATTGAATTCAAACTAGTTCAGCGAACATTCGGCGAATGTTCACAGTTTAAGTCGGCGAACACCCCGCATTTGGCAAACAAATCCGAATGTGAACACTGTGGTGTTCACTCATCTCTGTTCATCACCAACAAAGGATTTTGTACAAAGTATGAAATAAATTCAAGTAAGCGTGTTCAATACTTTTTCCCTGTGTCAGTTTTCATTTTCATACATCACTAAATTCAGGGATATCTGTTGTTTTATTTCTTTGCTGTTTGGATTGGATGAGTTGTTACTGATATCTGGTGATACATTCATGTTAGTAGCACCTTTAGAAATATATTTATGTAGAAAATTGGTGATGTGTTTAATACTTATTTTACCTGCTGTATAAAAAAAAATATCCTCTGTGTGTCTCAGAAGATCTCATCCCCACAATCCTGAGTCTGGTTGTAATACAACTGGCGGCAGCAACACCTCCTCACTGTGTCCTGTTTGCAGTAGGATAAAAAGTTGTTAAGTCCCACCACTTGGCCAAGGAGCATCACGTTGGCCAGTGTGCCAAATGTAATGATTTATTAGTAGATTACACCCTGTGTTCCCTGCAGGATTTCTGCAAGGCTCTTTCAGGGTCATACAGAAAATGTAGCTGACTAACACACTGTGTGGTCAACTATAATTCTTATTAAATTGAATCAATCATTTCTAGGTTCAGTTTTCCTGATTGTTGATGCTATTACAAGAATTAATCAAGATTATTTCTGACAATTAGCAACTAACATATACTTTTCAAAAGCAATTTGATAACAAAACAATATGCCTTCTATAAACAACATTGTGTCCTTTAATCAAAGCTAACTCCTGCCAACCAGTGAACAGTGGGTGGGCCATTTATATGGATGCACCTAAATAAAATGGGAATGGTTGGTGACATCAACTTCCTGTTTGTGGCACATTAGTATATGGGAGGGGGAAAACTTTTCCAGATGGGTGGTGACTATGGCGGCCATTTTGAAGTCGGCCATTTTGGATCCAACTTTATTTGGGTCATGTGACACATCAAACGTATTGAGAATTTCATAAGAAAAACAATGTTGTGCTTGGTTTTAACATACCTTTATTATTTCATAAGTTATTTAAACGTTTATGACCACTTATAAAATGTGTTCAAAGTGCTGCAATCCTTGCTCTCGACAGCACATCGCCTGCTGCAAACTGCAGAAGTGCTGCCGATAACATGACACTGTAGAGGACAGATTGCTCTACCGGTGATTGCTCTGCACCCATCATTCTTCATCATCCTGTGTAAGAAGTCCGGAAACAAGCGCTGAATGACTTGAATATTATAGATCGCACTCATTTACCAATTTGAATTTGGTGCTTGTACATGTAACCCAAATGTCTGAGCGTGACAGTGCATGTTAAATATACCTGTGACTGCTGCATTGATCTACATAGCATGAGCTTGAATCATATAGGGTAATATTCCAAAACTGCTTGCTGTCAACTACTTGTACTCAAGCCATTGTAACAGTGCATGTTAAATATACCTGTGACTGCTGCATTGATCTACATAGCATGAGCTTGAATCATATAGGGTAATATTCCACAACTGCTTGCTGTCAACTACTTGTACTCAAGCCATTGTAACAGTGCATGTTAAATATACCTGTGACTGCTGCATTGATCTACATAGCATGAGCTTGAATCATATAGGGTAATATTCCAAAACTGCTTGCTGTCAACTACTTGTACTCAAGCCATTGTAACAGTGCATGTTAAATATACCTGTGACTGCTGCATTGATCTACATAGCATGAGCTTGAATCATATAGGGTAATAGTAATATTCCATCTCTGCACTTATTGCAATGTTTCCTGTGTCATCTGTATGCATTCCTCTCACCAGTATATGACAATTTGGCACATTTGTAAATGTTATCTCGTTAGAGGTGTTATAGTGTAGAGGAAGCCTTGTGTAATGTATGTGGCCTTTCATCCTTTCACCCCTGCTGTTTTTTTTTTGTTAATTACCTGAAACCATGTTTCCTCCCACACTCCCCCTCACCTGAATCTGGTAGTGTGTCCTATATATTTAGCGCAGTCTTAAGGGTACACGTGTGGCATCTCATGCAAAGTGGCATTGAATGCTAAGTGGATGCAGTTATTTCATGGCAGTTAGTCAGGGCAGGAGTCAGGTAAGACACTCTATTTAACAGGGAAAGGGGAGGGAAAAAAAAAAAAATAAATAAAATTTTGCACTTCTTTTCCTCTCCCTATCACCATGTCCTTTACTTCAATATCTTTTGTTCTATGCGCTGTTGCTGGAAGACAATGACATAGAGGGACACTCCAACACTGTGCATAACTCCATTCACTACTAATCTTTACCATGTCTTGTATTTCACTGTTTGTTTTCTTATGTGCTCTCGCCACCAATTTTTATCACCCCATCCCCCCTCCATCACCACTCATTCACATCAGCCCCTCTCTCCTGCCCTACTCTATGTACAGCTCCCATGCTATCTTCAGTTTACTGAAAACTCTCAGCCCATCATATTCCAAAGTTTGTCACAATAAATCATGTCCTAATTCCAAAAACTATCTGCTCTTTCTCTTTTTACTGCTGCTCCTCTCAGGTGATATCTCCCCCAACCCTGGTCCACCCTCTGCTAACTTCAACCCCTCTCCCACCTCACACAGAAACCTCACTAACCTTATTAATATCACCTGCACACCTTCATCTCCCTCTTTTAATTGCGCTCTCTGTATGCAACAAACTTCCCTTCATTCACAATTACTTCCTTACCAACTCTCTTAACCTTCTGGCCCTCACAGAAACCTGGATCCAGGATTCAGACACTGCTTCCCCTGCTGCTATTTCTTACGGCGGCCTACACTTCTCTCACTCTCCTAGACCTGGGAACAGACGTGGCGGTGGAGTTGGCCTCCTCCTGTCCCCACAATGTACTTTCCAGGTCATTCCTCCAGCCCCATCACTCTCATTCCCTTCTTTTGAGGTCCATACCATTAGGCTATTCCATCCCCTCCACCTCAAAGTAGCAGTGGTATACCGCCCCCCAGGGTCACCCACCCAGTTCCTCGACCATTTCTCCGCTTGGCTCCCGCATTTCATGTCCTCAGATTTACCAACCCTTATTCTGGGAGACTTTAACATTCCCATAAACAGCCCCATCTCCCCATCTGCATCCCAGCTCCTATCTCTAACTACCTCTCTTGGCCTATCACAGCTCTCAACCTCTAAGACGCACGAAAATGGTAACACCCTCACCCGCAGAACCTCCAAACAGAGGACAAAACAGCCCTGGCTCACACCACAAACTCGATTCCTCCAGCGATGCTCCAGGAGTGCTGAACGGCTATGGAGAAAAACTCGCTCACCAGGAGACTTTATCCACTATAAATTCATGCTAAAAACCTACAACTCTGCCCTTCACCTTGCCAAACAGACCTACTTCACCACCCTGGTCTCCTCACTATCCAACAATCCAAAAAAACTCTTTGACACCTTTCACTCTCTCCTCAGTCCTAAAGTGCAGGCCCCCATCACTGACCTCTGTGCTGATGACCTAGCTTCCTACTTCATGGAGAAAATAGACAACATCTGCCAGGAAATCAGCTCTCAGCCTCCAAGCGCTGCCACCCCCATTCTTCCCCACATCTCCTCCGGTTCACTCTCCACATTTGACCCAGTCACAGAAGAAGAAGTCTCCAGGCTCCTTTCTTCCTCACGTCCCACCACATGCACTACTGACCCCATTCCCTCACACCTGCTCCAGTCCCTCTCTCCAGTCGTCACCACTCATCTAACCAAAATCTTCAATCTCTCCCTCTCTTCTGGCATTTTCCCCTCCTCCTTCAAACACTCGATCATTACTCCATTATTAAAGAAAACCACTCTCGACCCAACCTGCACAAATAACTACAGACCAGTCTCCAATCTCCCCTTCATCTCTAAACTCTTGGAGCGCCTGGTCTATTCCCGCCTCACCCGTTACCTCTCCGCTCACTCTCTTCTAGATCCATTACAGTCTGGTTTCCGCCCCCTTCACTCCACAGAAACTGCCCTCATCAAAGTGACCAATGACCTTCTGACAGCAAAACGTAATGGTGACTACTCTCTGCTTATTCTCCTTGATCTCTCTGCAGCTTTTGACACTGTCGACCATCAGCTCCTACTCTCTATGCTGCACTCCATTGGCATAAAGGACACTGCTCTCTCCTGGCTCTCCTCCTATCTTACTGACCGCTCTTTCAGTATATCTTTTGCTGGCTCCACTTCTTCCCCTCTTCCCCTCACTATTGGGGTCCCTCCCTAAATCGGACATCTCTCTCTCAGTATGCGGCACCTCGATAACGCCTAGACAGCAGGCTCGCTGTCTGGGTGTTATGTTTGACACCGATCTCTCCTTCTCCTCCCACACGCAATCCCTCGTCCGCTCCTGTCGCTTACACCTGAAGAATATCTCTAGAGTCCGCCCCTTTCTCACCCTGGAAACAACAAAAACCCTCACCGTGGCCCTAATCCATTCCCGCCTTGACTATTGCAACTCTCTATTAAGCGGCCTCCCCCTCACCAGACTTTCTCCTCTCCAGTCCATCCTTAATGCAGCAGCCAGGATCACCCATCTGGCCAATCGTTACTCAGACGCCTCTGCTCTGTGCCAGTCATTGCACTGGCTGCCCGTATACTACAGGATCAAATTCAAATTGCTTGTTCTCACCCACAAAGCTCTTCACAGAACAGCACCCCCCTACCTCTCCTCCCTCATCTCTGTCTATCACCCCACCCGCTCTCTACGTTCCTCAAATGACCTTCGACTAACATCTGCACTAATCCGAACCTCCCACTCCCGGCTCCAAGACTTTTCCAGAGCTGCACCAAACCTCTGGAATGCTTTACCTAAAGAAATCAGGACTATCCACAACTTGTATGGCTTCAGACGATCCCTAAAAACGCATCTTTTTAAGGTGGCCTATCATACTCCCCAATAGAAGTCCTCTGTACTGTAGACAGTGAATGGCCTATCCTCTGGACATTACTCTTCTACAAACTCCACCAAACCATAAAGGTCTACACAGACTGTCTGATGACCATCCATGTAAGCTTAGCCCTATGCCCCATTTCCTCAAGATGCCTGGACCATCAGTGCAATAAGCCCGGCACCTTGTGCAACCCCTATCCCGTTGTAGATTGTAAGCTCTTTTGAGCAGGGTCACCTTCATTTCTTGCTTTATTTATTGTATTTTTTTTTTCACATTGATTCTATGCCTATTGTTTTGTATCCAATTATTCTACTGTATTTGTTCTCTATTGTAATTACTTACTGTATTATATTTTCTGTACTCTAACCCTACATTGAAAAGCGCTGCGGAATATGTTGGCGCTATATAAATAAAGCTTTATTATTATAATATGTCAGCATTTAGGGCCCACTATAACCTTTTGCCCAGGGCCCTACTTTGCCTTAAACTGCCCTGCCCACCGCTCTTGGTATGTGTTGCATTTTTCGTTACTCTGTATTGTCTCATTGTCTGCAGATGCCTCCTCTAAATTGTAAAGTGCTACAGAATATGTTGGCGCTATATAATTAAAAATTATTATTATTATCCCTACAACAAAAGTTAAATGTAAACATATAAGACCAGCAAACTTTCCTGATTCCTCAACTTCTGGCACCTGAAATGGGCCATGACTTCTGGTAAAATTCATCGTCTAGTCCAAAATGAACGCAGCTTGGGAAGGACTACGTGAAAGCAGATGGGAGGGTAGACAGGTGCGATCTCTAGTGTTTATGTGTCTGGCACAGCTCATACAATGTGTTTTGTGCTATTATATGTCATACACATGAGGTTTCTTCTATAGGTTCTAAACTTATTTCCACTTATCTTATTCCAGAACCTTTGCTCTGTGCCATTAAAATGATAGAGTATCTTGATAAACACGGGATATTGATAATACAATAAAACATGGAAATGTCAAAGAAATACAGTCCTTGCTTTTTATCTTTGTTTTCTACATGTATATCTAAAATGAAGACCATGTGAGAATGTGCAGACTCGGTAAATCTATTGCACCTCTGTGAATTGCATCTACATTCCGGTTTGGTTTGTAATATCTTCTATTCTATTAAAAGGAGATTGTTCCAACTTGATGAAAAATACATAAGCTGCCCATGACGTCCCGTTATCAGGATTCAAGCATGTATATACAAAAACACAAACGCCTCCTTTTTTATTGAAATGCCTATACCGTGTAGGACGATTCAAGGTGTAAGTGAGTGCAACATAGATTCAGGCTAAAAGAGTGTGAGAGGTTCGCGGCTGCATATATCAGTGGATGTCTAATAATCAAGGCCATTAGAAAATTGCAGCTTATTCAATTTTCCGAGCCTGGCAAGCTCACAGTATAAATGTATATTTGGGATTTAGCCAAAACTATCTCCTCCACCAAACAAATAGATGCTGCTAGAAACCTTGCACATCTCACGGACGGCTCTCCTGAGGCTTAGGAGCAGGATGGCTTGTATAAAGCTAGGAAATATGGACTGATTAAATTTGCTTCTCTTAGTGTTGTGTTTTTTTTTCCATTAAAGAGCACTCACCAACAAAAGAGAACATTTTACAACAAAGATGATAAAAAAGAACTGTAACTCTACCTGCTGACATTCAAGGCTTCATTATTTATTGTCTTTGGTTTTCAGGGGCTAAATGGGTCTGTATTTGTAATATGTTGTCTCTTTGTGCTAATACTGGTACTTTCCCTCAGGACCAAACTCTCTAAATAATAATAGATGTTTATGCAAAATATAACGAGCGCTGGAATAGCACAAAAATAAAATTTCCAGCAAATTTTATATCAGTGATCCTTTTAAAATTGTGTGCATTAGAGAGGAAATAGTTAAAATAATCTTATACGGAGGTCAATGAGACCAAAAACATCCCTAGGCCCCCTTCACACCACGGTTTGTTCCTGTCCGTGGGGATCCTGTTTTTTGCAGGACCACACGGACAGGAACGGATTTGTAACTCCGGATGCCAATTCTGTGTCCGGATCTGGGATTTTGAGGGATCCGGACACAGAAAGAGCTGGGAGGAGCGGAGCCTGTAAAGCACAGGCAAGCATGACGGGGCTGTACTTTCGCTTTCACAGTGTATCCACAAGAATGCAATGGTATTAAAAATAAAAAAAATAAAAACTCACCTCTCGGCAGACTGTCCCGGGATGAGAGGTGTCCACGTCCGATCGCTGCAAGGACCTGAATCAGCTGACTGAACTCAACCTGATCGGCTGATGTATCACCTGAAGCATCAGCTGAGCGGTTTAAATAGCCCAGCAAAACCGATCGGCAGGCGGGCAGTTTAATCCGATCATCTGATGCAGTCAGTTGACACATCAGCTGATCGGGTTGCCGCCCTGTCAGCTGATTCAGGTCCTTGCAGTGATCGGACGTGGACGCCTCGCATCCCGTGACAGTCTGCCAAGAGGTGAGTATTTATTTTTTTATTTTTAATACCATTGCTTTCTTTATTTTGCTTTAGCAGTGTATGTAGATACACTGCTAAAGCAAAAGTAAACACGTCACATGGTAACAGAGCAGTGAATTTCATCCTGTTATTTCCCGGATCCAGCACCATAGACTCCCATGTTAACCCTCCATCACATACAATATCGGTTCTAACAAGTTCACATACAATGTGACTGTCAGGTGCAGGCTAGAAAAATACCTATAATATCTAATAACTCAACAAAAAAGGAGAGAAATCCCCTTTCTTTTTAGGAATGATTAATAAAATTAAGTCAAAATACAAATAAATTTCAATTCTTTATTTATATTTCATATCAAAACTATTAAAATTATTGCACAGAGCATTCCCTCATATAGGGACCAATCATATTACAGCCTAAACAGTATATATTACATAGTACATGTTATACTCAACAATTCATTCTATCACTGTAGTGTAGTATATATTCACGTTGTATCCATACTGCAAGATCTAATGGACTTCCAGATACATAGGCCAAACCTTTTCAATCTTAAGTAGCTACCCACAAACTATCAATCCCTATTGGGTAATGTCTATGTTGTTGTAGAGTACAACTATTGTGAACTAAGGCCCGATCAATCGTCCAACCTTATTAGATAGTTATTAGTTAGAGCATATACCTGATAGAAACTGCTGTGCTGCAATGATGTCCCCTCTCCCCTACGTCCGTTTCGCACCTCGCTTCTTCCGGGGGGCGTGATTCTATAATATCTAATGTTTGCAATTTCAGTGCTCTAAAAGTGATCAGTGACCTTCATAGGGATGTAATAAAAGAGACTACACATAATCAGGTGCAAAAAACTCTCGCCAAATAGTCCCCAGTTCGACTCTGTCAAAAAACTCTACAAAGAAAATTTATGGAAACAAACTTAATTTTAAGGTACCTTAAGTACTATTAAACACATATTCAATCAGAATTAGATCCTGAAGTTTCCCCAGAAAAGAATCATAAATAAACAATTGGATGAATAAAAACATAAAATACCAACCTTATTGAGTGTGACGTGTTCACATACAATGAGCCTGAGAGATTAGCACAGTTATATCTGTCCTCCTGAAGCTCTGCAATCCAACTGTGGTATGAGGTTTCACAGAGCTGCTAGAGACAGGAGACTACCTGGAGGGAGGGGATTTCCTCACAATCTGGTGAGGAAGGAGAAATGAAAGTAAAAGAGATGTGCCTGTCAGGCCTATTGTATGTGACGGAGGGTTAAGTGTTTCGGACCGCGCCGGATTAGTTTCTATCCAGTTTTGTCCGTTTTTTTGGAGTCCAAAAACGGCGCAGTCTCAGATTTTGGGGATGGTAAAAAAAAGGACAGAAATAAATCTCAGACTGAATTCACACAAACAAATGGCCATTTATGACCAGTCCGGCACCATAGGGATACATGGGAGGCAAAACAGGATCCTGTTCTGTCCTTTTCAAAACGGACAGAACAGGATGCCAAAAAACGTGGTGTGAAGCTAGCCTTAGAGACATGCGCTGTTGCGCACAAAGAAAACTGTCGCAAATAGTTTTGCAATCTCTTTCTCCAGAATTTCCAATGTTTCCATTATTGTAAAAACAGCTATAATTACTTAAAGAGAGCCTGTCACCATAAAAATGCAGTCAAATCTGCAGCATTTGAGTAGATTGAAGTACAATTTTGTGTGTAAAGATTTAGTATACTGTGTAATGCCTGTGTCTGACTGTACAGGGACATGGTCTGATCATACCACCGCACCTGGGCAGGGGATAAGGAAAAGGGTATACAGACATTACAGCATGGGATCACAAATAATTATTCTTTGAGGTAAAACATTCTTAAAAACAGAAAGGGAAATGATTTACCTCACAGAAAAGTGAACTGCAATCATAATGCTTTAATCTCTGAATACTCTTTTTCATACTTCACTGCCCAGGAGATGGGGTTTGATCAGACCATGTCCCTGTACTGTCAGACACAGCAATTACACAGTTCATATCAGGGACACATATATAAGAATATCTCAGCACAGGAGAGATGGTATGATCAGACCATGTCCATGTACAGTCAGGCACAGCTATTACACAGTACATAGCAAAGACATGAACATAAGATTATCTCAGCACAGGAGATGTGGTATGATCAGACAGACCATGGCCCTGTATGGTCAGACATGGACATTACACAGTACATAGCAGGGGACAGACACATATGTAAGACTATAGGTACCTTTACACGCCGCCACAACAGGATGGATACCAACTGCTACTTCACGTGCACGAGCACGGCCAAACGGTTACAAACGGGAAACGCACCCTCTTTACACGCCGCCACAAGGTGCGCTACGCGACGCTACATCTACAGCTAGCTACATCGCCGGGTGTCTCAAGTAGCCATCTGTAGCTCATTTACACACCGCTACAAACAGCTACTATGGGCGTACCTGGTGCAGCAGGGACAGCACATAGGCGTGCTACAATTGTGGATTACGAGACGTCCGTACGCTGATAGGACAAATCAATAATACCATGATTGGCCACGCATCGCAG
This sequence comes from Allobates femoralis, assembly GCA_033576535.1. Lineage (NCBI taxonomy): Eukaryota > Metazoa > Chordata > Amphibia > Anura > Aromobatidae > Allobates > Allobates femoralis. The sequence continues at coordinate 135,569,501 of JARQOC010000003.1, forward strand.
GAGGCTGATTAATACTTGACGCTCGAGCAATTGTGTAGTGTGACTCGTCAGCTCCTTAAATATGCCGCCCTGTGCGGCGACAACCAATCGCAACGCAGGAGCTTCCTCCAATGATCGCAGATGGGGCGCGGTAACACGGAGCCTGGGTGACGCCTTAGCTACATTGCAGCTACATCACCGGGTGTCCAGAGTTCCCTTCTGTGGGTTCTTTACACGCCGATACAGCTCGCTACAATCGGCGATGTAGCCATCTGTTTATGGGTAGTGCACGGATACAGATGTATCTGTAGCCGGCTGTGTCGTCCCGTCTTCAGACGCCGCTACTACGGGCGATATTGGCGCCACAAGCTACATTTGTAGCCTGTAGCGGGTTGTATGCATCCTGTTGTGGCGGCGTGTAAAGGTACCTTATCTCAGCACAGGAACCTTTTTCTTAACACATCAAATTATGGAACTTATTATTCCAAGATCTGTTGAATAGAATGAACTTTAAAATTAAACGTGTTCTCTGGTCTAACCTGATAACTCTGCAGTCACTTGATGTGACTGGAGACTTATCAATCCTTCCAGTGAGCACCGTGAGGACTTCCTAAACCGGGAATAGACTGCATTTTATGTGTCATGCATGTTCCTGGCCAGAGCCCCCAACTAGTGGGTGTGGCATCACTCAATACAAGTGTATGGAGCGGGGCTGTGACCACTAGACATACCCACTCCATAGACGTGCATAGAGAGAGGCCACGCCCACTAGTCCTGTTGCGGCCAGGAACATGCATTCCGCATAACTGTGGTCCATTACCAGTTTACAAAATGGTGAGTCTTTGCAGTGCACAGTCCGTGCAGTGCAAGTGACTGCAGAATTATTAGTTTTAGATTGGACAACACTTTTAACATTTTTTGTGGGAAAAGCCCTTTAAATCTAACTACTATGATGAATAGACATTTAAATATTTATGTAGGACCTATTGGCTCCCCTGACCTGTCTGTTTTTGTAAATACCTATATGTTCCATATTTAATAATCATTGATTATATGTTATTATAGCTCTGCAGTAAAGGCCTTGTGACACATAGCATTACATGTAGCGATATTGCTAACGATATCGCTGCAATGTCACAGGTTTTGTGACGTAGCAGCAACCTCGCCAGCCATATTGCTGTGTGTGACACACACCAGCGAGTGGCCCCCCGCTGTGAGATCGCTGATCGTTAACGAATGACCTGGACCATTTTTTGATCGGCGATCTCCCGCTGGGAATGCTGCATCATGGTGTGTGACAGGGGCAACGACCAACGATCCCCATTGTGCGGCCGAGAACCTGACAGATCCCAATGACCGTTGGGTGTCAGTGCATCGCTAGGTCATCGCTGGTGAGTCTGCCTGTCTGGCATCTCACCAGCGACCACATAGCGACGCACCAGCGATCCCGGCCAGGTCAGATCGTTGTCGGAATCGCTGGTGCGTCACTACGTGTAACGGGGCACTTAGCCATTCTTTTATTCCCATTAAAAATGTAATGCAAATCTAGGTGTTACTAGTTGGTGGTGTGTCCTGTCACTGTCTGGTATAGACCAGTCAGTGCTGTGTGTGTAGGAACAAGCCCATTTGACTAGTTACTCTCATATGCCAATTTCTTAATAAATTCACAGGAGGAATAACAGTAGATCAGGACAAATAAAATATATTCCAGAATACAATATATAGAGAATGCAAAACACGATACAATAGAAACAGAAAAGCTGTATGGGAAGAATGCAAGTGGGCATTCAAATAATTATCATAAATGCATCTCTCCGGAGGAGGCCGCCGCATATGGTGATACACAGGGGGCAGCGTGTGCTCATTCCTCTACCTATTCTGCATTATTATCGGTGATATCCCCAGTGGTGTCTCTTTATCAGTAACATCTGGTGTGTTACACTACATTTTATTTTGGCCACAGTATTTGTGGATATGATTTTGCAAACATCAGTTTACTAATTTTCCTTATGAGTGACTAGGTATATTTCACCGAGATAAATACAATTTGATGATTTGTTACTCTTGTTTTCCTTATGTTGCATTATCGTATTTATATTGTCTCACATTGTACAGTATTGTATATATATTATGCTGTTGTGAATAGTTTTGTTAGCCTGAAATAGAGATTTATTGTTTTTGTTTCTTTTATAACTGCTGCATTATTCCCATGTGGTAGGTAGTTATTGGTTCTTGTAGTATGCACCTCCAAGAGTCTCTGCTACGGTATGTACAGGTACCAACTGGGTAAAGTAGATTGTTTGAAACTTTTTGATTTTATTTTTTATCCCATATCATTTAGACATTTATGATAACTTAGGCTTGTTTCACACGCATTGCGTACATATTGGGACAAAAACGGGTGCATCTACATCCGTTGATGCATGTGAAAACTGATACAACCGTAACATTTTTTTGCCTTATCAGGATCTGGATCAGGCAACAAAAAGCTGTGGTTGTTTCAGTTTTGCATTCGTTTTGTCCTGATCAGTTTTTATGATTTCCCATAGAAATTGTTTTTGAGTGGGAATTTGTAGTACTGTCGAGAGAGAGAGAGAGAGAGAGAGAGAGAGAAAGAGAATTTCCCCCAGAGCCTTTAGTAGCAGAAATACACTCTGGGTGTATTCAGTGAAGACAGCGGATCAGGATGGAAGAATCTTATCTGGACATATCCATCCGCTATTGGGAATTGGTAGCTGTCAGATAGAGAGAGAGTGAGAGGAAGAAGAGAGAGAGAGAAAGAATCCCGAGTCTAGAAAAATTGAGAAAGAGGAGGATGAGAGAGATTGTGATGAGATGTGAGAGAGAGAGAGAGAGAGAGAAAAGGAGAGAGAGAGAGAGAAGAGAGAGAAAGATTTCCCCCAGAGCCTTTATGCTGCAGAAATACACTATGCCATGTTAGTGAAGACATGCGTATGGGATGGAAGCATTGCACCCGATGTATGTGTTCGCCATTAGGAAATTGTAGTATGTTGGAGAGAGAGAGTGAGAGATAGAGAGATAAAGTGAGAGAGAGAAAGAGTCATTACCCCAGAGTCTTTAGCTGCAAAATACACTCTGGGCATTTTCAGTGAAGACAAGCAAATCAGGATGGAAGAATCCACATCCATACATATCCGTCCGCCATTGGGATTTGGTAGTACTGTCGGGAAGAGAGAGAGTGGGAGAGAGAGAGAGAGAGAGAGAAAGAGAGAGGGAGAGAGAGAGAGAGAGAGAGAAAGAGAGAGAATTTCCCCCAGAGCCTTTAGCTGCAGAAATAAACTCTGGGTATGTTCAGTGAAGACAAGCGGATCAGGATGGAAGAATCTGCATCTGTACATATCCATTCGCCATTAAGAATTGGTAGACTCTCGGTTACACAGAGAGTGAGAGAGAGAGAGAGAGAAAGAGAGAGCATTTCCCCCAGAGCCTTTAGCTGCAGAAATAAACTCTGGGAATTGGTAGACTCTTGGTTATAGAGAGTTCGAGAGAGACAGAGCAGAGAGAAAAAGAGAGAGAGAAATTTTTTCAGGATGGAAGAATCGGCATCCGAACGTATCCGTCCACCATTGGAATTGGCGTCAGGTTTTTTTTTCAGCCCCAAAAATGCAACATTGTGCATTCAGGAAGAAGGTGAAAACAATGCAGTGGTACGGATCCCATGAATACTGATACCAACACATGTCCCTGCAACCCCATGTTAAGTATAGAGACATATACCTAATCAAGATGCTTCAAAATTGGGACAATATCAACGCAAGACAAAAAAATACAAATGTGAAAGCTCCGTTATTGAGTGCTGTTTTCTTCTTTGCTTGTATCTTACTCTACTTACTGTTCCAACATGTTTCTATTACTTATGATTCAAGGGTAATGTAAGTATTTACTGATAGCAATAAAGTTGAGTGGTGGTCTTTACAAAGTCAGTAATTCTTTAAATATTGTCTTACTTAGTCTTAGTAGACTTATATCAATGCTAAAATGAAATGATTTTTCAGAAAACAGAACCCTTTGTGTTGAAAAAATATAAAAAGCAAGAGACTGTTCCACATGGCGGGATACCATTACTTTTTAATAATCATATGGCTGGCTTGGATTTTCAAGAAGCAAAGTTATATCACCTAAGAGAATCAATTTTAAGTCTGTTCTGAGTTTTGTCTAATAACCAGAAGATCTAAGGATTTGCTAACATGGGCAATGATTTGAAAGACTATCCCTCGATACTAATAAAAGAGCGAAGTTGTTTGGAATGGAAGTTTAGAGAGAGACATTTTTACTTCATTACGAGCCTTAAATATATGCATTTCGGTCTTGTCATAATATGGATGACTTCGCAAAGAAAATATTTTCCTTCTTAGGACAAGGAATATAATGCAGCATCAGTTAAGAAAAGCATAAAGCGCAGGGAAATTTATTGGATAAAGCTTTATTGAAGGATGTGTATGGAGAGAAGCAATAATAACGTCTCACTAATAAAATCTGCTCCGATCTCTTTGTTCTAGGAGTTGTTGAAGGTCTTTACATTTTGTTGCTGGAAAACTAAGAATTGCTAACAGACTTAAAATCCATAAGGACTAATTCCTATATTTATGCAGTTTCTACAGTGCACTGGTGTGCAGCCTAAAGTAAGGACACAAACTAACATATGCCCCCTCCCTTTATGGAACCACTGTTAGTTTTGTCTATGTAGCACCCCGCTACAAAAGGGTACTGCACCCCTAACCGAAGGTGCAGTGCTTTTTTCTGGTAAGGAGTAGTAGAAGCCTGAAGCTCTAGCACCACACACACCTAGTGATAGGGGACCAATCAGACACCCGTTACTAGAGTAACCGATCCCGGTGGGAGTCGAAGCTAGGTTATAAAGTGAGTTGGGGAAGTAGAACAGACCAGTGTGTGACAGTGCAGTGAAAAGTAAGAACAGTAAAGAGTAGAGTAACAGAAGAAGAGGAGGAGAGGAGACGTAACAGGGAGGGCACCTCAACCTGGTGACTCAGAAGAGAAAGGGGCAGATAGAGGGTAACTGAATCACCCTGGCCCAGTCCGAAGCGGGGTACTGGCTCCGACATGGATCAGAGGTCCATCCTTGAACCGCAAATTACCAGCGTGGTCGATGTCTTTTTAGGAGCACAATCCAACCGCCCTACACCAAGCACGATCTCCACCAGAAGCGCTAAAACAGGGTTGAGTCCCCTTTGGAGAGATAAAGAGTTCCCATATCACCCGACGGGCCTGGTCCAAGAAGTGGGATTGTGCAGGGCACCAAAGAAAAGGACAGAGGAAGTGGTAGAGAAGGAACATCAGTGGAGCTTCGGAGGGACACTGCTCACTACCAGAACCACCCAGTACACTACCTTCGCTGAAAGAACTGCATTACCCTGTAAGGCTGCAGATTACTGGAGTAAAGTACCCGTTCAAAGTGAGCAATGTGTCTGTGTTCCTTTCTAATGAACTGTGGTTTACCTGCCTTATACCTCACAGCAGAGGTCGCGCTGCCGTATTCCACTACTGCTACTTCCAACACCCCGGGGAACCCGCTCTTCCTGTAGAGAGCTACAACACCTTGCTGCCACCCATCACCGCGGAGGTCCCAGCAGTGCCGGCGCCATCACCGGACCAACAGGTGGCGTCACATACAACTTTATTTATTTTTTTTCCCCCCTTTTATTGTCTGCTCAAGGGCACAGACTTGGCCACCGACCACCCGTGATATCCCCGTACCAGTACCCCGAGATCCGAGTACCCCAAGCTCTTGGCCCCAGACATCTACAGACCTTACTTTAAAAAGGTATCAGAATCCAAAGTCTGATGTTAATTAGCTGCTAATGAAATTGGTTCCACTGTATCTGAGACAGGGAAATTAATTTTAGAATAGGGACTGATGTGAAAGGCAACAATCTTTGTACAATGCTGCATGACAGTATATGTTGGCACTGTATACCGTTAATGATAAATAACAAAAGTGTAATCTGACACCTTAGATTGCCCTTCAACTTTTTTATAACTAACCTTGTACTCTCGCTCATGCTCTGCACTACATTATTGTAATCCTGTTATATTCATGAACCTTGAGGATAATAATGAACACAAGGCTTCATCACTCAACTGTATTGCTGCTGAACAAAAACCGCAGGACATATAATATCCCAAACAGGGCATTATTGCAGCTATGTCATCAGATTTAACAATCAAACTGCAAATTTTACCATGTAATGTAGTCTAACGCCTGATGAGGCTAGTGTATTTACTCTGAGAATCCATGTATCTAGAGGCCTATTAAACTCCACTCAGCTTGATTGCGAGCAGCATGAAATCTCAGCAATTGGAAGGATGCTGAATATAAACTATCAAAAAGGATCATATTGCCATTTTCACATGGATGCTCACAGTAAGTACAGGGTGGGCCATTTATATGGATACACCTAAATAAAATAGGAATAGTTGGTGATATCAAATTCCTGTTTTGGACACATTAGTATATGGGAGGGGGAAAACTTTTCCAGATGATGGTGACTATGGCGGCCATTTTGAAGTCAGCAATTTTGAATCTAACATTATTTTTTTCAATTGGAAGAGGGTCATGTGACACATCAAACGTACTGAGAATTTCATAAGAAAAACAATGGTGTGCTTGGTTTTAACGTAGCTTTATTCTTTCATGAGTTATTTACAAGTTTATGACCACTTATAAAATGTGTTCAAAGTGCTGCCCATTGTGTTGGATTGTCACTGCAACCCTTTTCTCCACTCTTGACACACTGATAGCAACACCGCAGAAGAAATGCTAGCACAGGCTTCCAGTATCTGTTGTGTTCAGATGCTGCACATCTCCTATCTTCACAGCATAGACAATTGCAATTGTCTATGCTGTGAAGATACAGGATGTGCAGCTTCTGAAACAACGGACATGTGACCCAAAATCCTTTGGATAATCTTCAGATTTCATGATGTCTTGAACAAGTCAAAGCACCCAGTGTCAGAGGCACCTAAACAACCCCAAAACATCTTTGAACCTGCACCATATTTCACTGAAGGTACTGTGCTCTTTTCTTTGTAGGCCTCATTCTGTTCTGGTAAGCAGTAGAATGATGTGCTTTACCAAAAAGCTCTATCTTGGTCTCATCTGTCCGCAAGCTGCTTTCCAGAAGATTTTTGGATACTCACATACATTTTCAGAAACTGTAGTTAAAGCTTTTTTATGTCTCTGTGTCAGCAGTGGGGTCCTCTGGGTTTCCTGCCATAGTGTTTTATATAATTCAAATGTTAATAGACAGTTTGCACTGACTCTGATGCACCCTGAGCCTGCAGGACATCTTGAATTTCTTTGGAACTTGATTGGGACCACTTATCCACATCTGGACCATCCTGCATTGCAATTTTTCATCAATTTGTCTCTGTCGTCCACATCCATGGAGATTATCTACAGTGCCATGGGTTGTAAATTTCTTGATTATGTTGCGCCCATGCACAAATAAACATCAAGATCTCTAAACATCATAGACCTGTAACATGAGGTTGTTGATATTTTTAAACAATTCTGGCTCTCAGGTCTTCAGATAGTTTTCTTCTCCTCCTCTTTCTGTTCTCCATACTTAAGTCCCATTACACATAGCGAGATCGCTAGCGAGATTGCTGTTGCATCACAGGTTTTGTGACGTAACAGAGACCCTGCAAGCGATCTCTGCTTTGTTTGACACGTAGCAGTGACAGGGCCCCCGCTGTGAGATCGCTGATCACGTCCGAATAGTCTGCACCATTTTTTGATCGTTGCGTTCTCGCTGGGCAGCATGCATCAGTGTGTTTGACCCTTAGACAACGATTCGTTGGCGACTCAGAACTCGTAGGCAGTAGTCTGAGTGTCAGACTAGCTGCTGTGTGACAGGGTCCCAACGACCACCGAGGTCATTATACGGGTTGTCGTATCGTTTCTGCAGTTGTTCAGTAGATCTGACTGTTTGATATCTCACCAGTGACCATGTAGCGATGTTCCAACGATCCCTACCAGGTCGTATCATCGTCGGGATCGCTGGAACATGAGAAGTGTGACGGTACCCTTATTGTGGTACATACTGACATATATGCAGTATCTGGTTTCAGGTGTGATTTTCATATTGTCCAAAGCTGTTATTTGCCACAGATGAGTTTGAATGTGCATCACATGCTTTAAACAAAGTTGTGCCAACAATATTATTTGGTCCATTTGGGGGAGTTTATGTACAATTATGTCCAAATAGCCTTTTTTTTTCTTTTTTTTTGGGCTGTTTCAATACACACAAAGGAAATAAACGTGTATGACAAAATATGTGTAATTGCAATAATTTTTTGAGCAAATGACTTCCTTTTCTGGAACATTTCAAGGGTGGCAACACTTTCGGCCATGGCTATATGTATTAAAATAGCTGTTGGGTGCTAATCAAAGAAAATTGTTAATCCAAACTAACTTTAGCCACTAGATGGATTCTAATTATGGTTTCTACTGTAGACAAAATATTAAACTAGAGTTGGAGGACATTTCTGTAACAATAATGATTAACTTGCGACACTTAGCTAAAAGACGGAGAAGCCCTTGCTACAAAATGAGTCCCTAGGAGACAAAAAAATTAAAATTCAATTATACTCTGTTTATTACATACTTGCATTTGCAATTTCCACATTATTGAGACCCTACTATACAAAATAACTATAATGTACACCGGGGAATAATTTTCTTTGCTTCCCTAGCTAGGGTAACGTGTTCCCTCCAAGAAGCTTCTGATTAAAATCCCAATAATTTCTTTCCACTGTACCTAGCGTATCTATCTAAAATGTACCCATTAAGCACAAATCCATCTGTTTAATTGCCTATAATGCCTTAAGTGGTTCTACTGCTAAATATAAACTGGAAATTTCTGTTGAATATGTGTTCATCTAATAAAACATGATTCCAGAGAATATGCTCCCCAAAGCTCATTGAGTTTAGTTATTTCTTAAGAATAAGACCATTGACCTTCAAGAAATTTCAAGGACATTGTTTTCTTTTTAATTGAATTAACAGATCTGCAGTCTTTGAATATGTGGACCATCATCTCCTCATCATAGGCTTCACTCCCCTGATATTTGGAACAAAGCCTTCTTTTGACTTTCCTCTTCTGTCAACAATCCTTTAAGGCATCTGTTGTTGCGTCCTCTCCTTCCAATGTATTTTATGTTAATGTTTTATAAACTGGTCCACATTGTTTTTTTTACGGCACTGAGTACCAATCTCTCCTACATTACAACTGACTATACAGACGTTTGCTTATTTAAGGGTATCTTCTTAAGTGGACTTAGAATTCTGTCCCCAACACTTCGCCAATTTGGAGCAATTAATAAAATTCATAAAGGTACTGTTACACGGCATGACGTTGAAGCGATGTTATCCGCGATTTCGTGTGAGCGCGCACGTTTTTGACAGTTTGCCAAGATCACTTTTGAGATGTCACACATAAGATATTGTGGTGCAACCACCGACTATTCGGAGATTCTGAATTCGCCTGAACAACACCAGAAGCGATGTTGCCATTCGTGATCATCGTGTCACACAGCCAACCACATCATCAATGTGGGTGTACTGTTTGACACAGCCTAGGAGATAGGCGTCCCCGAGTTTGTTTTACCGCACCCTACCACTCTGATTGGTCCAACAACTGCGTTATCATTGGTCAGCCTTGTCGGCAAGATGGTGGCTAACTTAACACCTTTGCCTTTGTACATCTCGCTATTGAAGTCTGTTGGCATTTGTTGAGCTTCTGCAAGACACTGCGGCATTGCCAAAACATCACACGGTAACGCTCCTGCGTTGGACATTGCCTTATTGAGGGATATCAGATGAGTGTAGTGATTTCAATATGGGACACATGTTGTGTCAGACATTTCTGCTACTATCAATGAAAATTGAAATGACACATATATGTATTTTTAGCGTCACTAAATCACTCGTTAGGCTGCAAGGTTTTTAGTTTCGTCAACACGCCCAAGCTGCACGCCATATGAAAAGGATGCTGACTTCAATGACGCTCCTTGTTTGAAGGTCTTTAATGACACTTGAGAAGGAGAAGTCAAGGAGTCTACTGATGAACGCACGGATAATCAAATATGGTGCCTTTGCCACGGGCCAGCCTATCAGAATACAGTACTATCCACCAATCGCAGCAGACGGGGTGCGGAAAACACAACGCCCAGGCACGCCTACAGGCTCGGTTGCGCAACCACTGAAATCGCAAACAACATCGTTATCGCGGTGTCACACGCCACAATCCTGCCAAATCGCTTGTGCAACATCGCCAGTTTTCTGGACAATGTCAGTAAACCTGTCAGCTCGCAACCAGCGATTTATCATCGTCCTGTTACACGGCACAATGCACTTGCGATGTCGCGTCAACATCGCACAACCAGCGACATTTCGGCGATGTTGCTGGCAATAGCATGCCGTGTAATGGTACCTTAAGTCTTATGGATAACCTTAAACAACATTGTTAATCGTAAATAACTCTGTCTTTCATGGCCTCAAAATTACCACGTGATTCTTTATTTTTACAGCAGATGCATGACAGAACCATACCAGACAGTGATGTAGCCAAAAAAATCATGAGTCCCCAAATTAATAGTCCCCAAATCTCCCATGAGCAATATTTTAATCTATATATTTTTTATGGCACAGGAGTCTGTCTTCATTATGTAAAAATACTTGTGAGATATTGATCCTTCATCACCCTCATTGTTCTGCCTCTTGAAGTTATTTAACCCCAAATTGCAGCCAATTCACCATTATCTGCAGTATTTGTCACAATGAGAATATCACTTAATTTGTCTTAAAAACAATGTATTTACACTGAGCAAACATCTGAAATGCACTTTTATTTTGCTCCAATATTTGGTGTTGTTTTAATAAAGGATTTTTCTGCATTTTGGGTTTAATTCTTTTTACTTACACGATTAGTAATGGGGGGCTCTCATTGACCCCTATCCATTACTAATCCAGGGCTTGGTGACAGGTGTAATTTTTTAACAAATCACTGCTGTCATTAACCCCTAAAATTTCCCAGATTGCCACCGTACCAGGCAATTTAGATGAACTTGGTAAAGTGCCAGGATTGGTGCATCTAATGAATGTGCTAGTTCTAGGCTGTCTGTGGGCTGCTCTTTTAGCCCGATAACCATCGGCCTCCCCAGGCTGGAATACCAACCACAATCTGTCTGCTTTATCTTGGCTGGGTATCAAAATTGGGATGAACCCTATGCCTTATTTTAAAAATTTTTTATTTAAATAAATAAAAAAAATTTACGTGGGCTTCTCCTTATTTTGATACATAATCAAGATAAAGCACACAGCTTGCAGCTGTCTGCATTATCTGCACTGGATATAAAATATGGGGAACCCCATGCCATTTTTGAAAGTTATTTAGTAATTTTTACACTAGTAGGTAGGGCAACCAATCACAGACACCAGAACAGAGGGTGGGGTTTAGTCTGATGGCAATCAATTACAGACGCCGTATATAGAGGGTGGAGCTTAGTCAGACTGTAAGCAATCACAGATGCTGTCACAGAGGGTGGGCAGGGGAACAAATGACTATGCATAAGATTTAATGAGTGCACCCGGAAGCAGTGTGACAACAGCACCAAAACTCGGTAAGTATGGTTTAACTGTTTAATCCCCCTTTTGCTTTCTTTTGCAGCCCCCTAGCTCTTTATTCACGTGGCCGAAACTGAACAGTAACACGGACTTCACTGAGAAGTCAGTATTTGGGGTCTGTGCATGGAAACTAGGTGTCCGGTACGGACCCTGAACTTTACAGTTTGGGTTTGCACATCACTAGAGATAACTAGAAACCTGGGTGTGGGGGAAGTGACTGGGCATGTGTGTCCACCAGGACTCAGCTCCCTAGGAGAACATGCACACAGAACGTCTGGTGGAGCCATGCTATGTAAGTTTAAATCAATATTTTTTTAATAAATTAAAACTTTTTTAAATAAAGTACCTTTAATATTCTTCGATGGTCTTTAATTGTAACTTTTCCATACATGCTTATACCACACTCAGACACAAACATGCACCTCAATAAAAATTGGTGGCATGCTACAAGTAAATAAGACCTGTTCTGGTTCTGAATCAAACATCATGGGCCATATTGAGGAACGTATGGTGTACAGAATGGTGTGCCGCTCGGCAGTGTACTAGTATTAGTAAATATACCCTAATGGGCTTTCTTTGTTGTTCATAAACTAAGTAATCCACTGAATGAAGAAGTACAAAATAACGTTCTAATGAACAGATACTGTGACTCATTATAGGTCATAGAAGCTATGATGAGATACCTGTCAGCTTTTTCCTCTAAAGCCATGATTTAATGACTAAAGGATAATAAAGATTATATACAGCAGATTACTTATTGTCGTTTAAACATCACAAAGTATGCAATTTATATATGTATGACTTATAAAAATAGTAATCAGCAGTTTATCACTCTGAACGCCGGACTCCTTTTAATTGAGAATTGTGTTTATAAACACATGCAGAGTCTCCATCTTCAACGCAGAATAGCATTTATCAAACTTAGCATGAAGGCTTCCTAATTTTCCTCCTCTATGAGTCTTCTGACTGTGGCAGGATTCCAGAGGGGGAACTTTGTAGAATAAAAACCTGGCGCTCAGCCTGAGGGCATGGGGAACAAATGATATTTTCAAAGCTTCCTCTTACACAGACTAAATCTAAATCTTTTAATTTTGAAACAGAAGAAAAAAAAAACAGAGAACAGCGGAAAGATCGGAGAGCGTCGGACAAATCATGTTTCTTAATCAAAACAACAAGCTTAACCACCAAAACTGTTTCTGCTAAGAAGGTTTTAAATCAGCGTTTACTGCATATTAAATATTTTACAAAGATAACATTAATGGTAATGATGATAAAAATAAGAGACGAAAGAAAAAGAAGAAAATAGAGAAAAAAGAACTTTGGTTATTTTTTATTTATATACCGCTAGGTTTTTTTGGTAAAATTTCAAGGGCTGTGCAGTCGGTATTCCAAACCACCGACTCCGACGCTGACTCCTCCATTTCCCTAACTCTGACTCCAACTCCGACTCTGACTCCCTCTTACACGTCTCATGTTTAAGTGTTAAATTTATTGTAGGTCAATGGTAACATCACGCTTTAATCATTATAATGATACAATAATCAAGATATTTAGATAGAACATAATAAGAATTCACAATAATAATATTCAGCACATGCTGCATTGAAGTATTGAACTCAATGTATTATCTTTTGTAGGAGTCGGTCCATTTTATACCCAATCCAACTCCGACTCCCCCAAAATGGTCCCCGAGCACTGAAATTTTCTACTTTTCTAATAACTTTTCTAATAATTTCTATAACTTTTCTAATAATTTTCTAATAATTATTTAATAATAATTCAAGGGGTTGTGGGTAGAAATTTCTACTCAGTTGTGACCAGTGTCTGTCAGTGATTGGATAAGCAGGAATTTCATGCAATTTCCTATGTCGAGAGAGTATAGACCAGTAAGAGTTGGAATGGGGCATCAGGGGTTGGTGGGGTGAGGTTATTTATTGATTTAATACCAGTCTTATTCCTTTGGAAAAAATTAATTCTACCTTAAACCACTTTCAAGGGGTATTTTCATTCAAGAACCTTTTCCAATATGCAGTATGAATAATAATAATAGTTCTCCATATTAGCTATGTCGCCTACCTTGTGTGCAGGACATTGCAGGTTAGTTATCCATGGTTACGACCACTTACATATTGACCGTTAGTTGCTCGTGGTCGTAACCATGGTTACCTAATGCCCTGCACACGGGGTAATAGCTAGTCAGGAAATCTATATTACAATTCCAATTGGAGGTATTTGCTAATTTTTCAATTATTGCACCTGCTACATATAGGGATGGGATCTTGGATATGGGAATACCCCTTTAAATATACTACATTTGCCACTTTTGACACCCAAGTTAAATTGTACAGTTATATAGAAAAGATGGCAAAATATAATGTATTTACCTGGGCGTTTTATCAAGGATGTATTTCTAAATTCATTCTTTTGTGAACTCCCACAGGGCATTATGGGTGTTTGCTTACTATTAAGCAAAGTGCGATTTCAGAAGCATTACTTTACTGTTTAAACCATAAGGTTAGGTTGGATATCTTTCTTGTAATACACATTATATAGGCTTGCAGACACAGACCCCAATTCCAGCAATGTATCACTTAGTTTCCTAGGTGCAGCAGGTATAATAGAATCAGAGTTTTCTCTGCTTCAGATCTAGCAGAGCTCAGTTGTTGATTCCTGTATAACCCCGCACACTGATTGGCAGCTTTCTATGTATATTATATGGTGACTGAGAGCTAGGAATCATTGCTGCCGGTGGGGTTGGACAAAGAGGTTTTTCCTGTAATTGTTATCTCCTGCTAATAAAACACCGATTGTATTAAAACAGCAAAACATAGCCAGTAAGTGACACATTGCTATAATCAGGCTCTCTTCTACTACCTCAGGGCCACTTTACACACACCAACTTATCTGTCCAACTTCTGACCAACTTGCTGGTTGCAGTGAAATCATGGACACATTGCTCCATTTTGTGGCTGTGTACAGATGGAACAATGTGTCCATGATTTCACTGCAACCAGTAAGTTGGTCAGAAGTTGGACAGATAAGTTGGTGTGTGTAAAGTGGCCATTGATGGTGATCTCAGATTACAGATGAAAAACTTGGAAACAGATTGCTTTAATGAACCAAGGAGCTGTCAATCTACTTGCAGAAGTCAGACTTTTTTTTCACTTTACGATGAATTGTCTATTATTCAAAAGGTACTTCTGGGCTTGCTCTGGATGAGCTGATGTTTTTAAGTATTAAAAGGTTATACTTGATGGATGTAGATCTTACTTTATATGTCACATATAATGAAATATGGAGGAACATGGGAAAATACAAGATTGAGAATTTTTTTGGTAGGTATAAAGATATCTTAAAAGATGGTCTGAGTTGAATTTGTCAGCAATGTATGCTGTAGCACCCAAAGGATCAGCATTACTTAAATGTATAGATTGTCACTTCAAGTAGACACTCTCACTCTATACAGCCATATCAGATCCCATACTGTGCACTGAGGAGGGGCAATCACCCCGAAAAGCAGCATCTGCAGTTTGGGGTTCTGATCTGGCACAAATCCTAAATCATATTAAAGGTCTTGTTAAAGAGTCGATTATGACTTTTAGGATAGCTACTTCAAATAGGTGGCACTACAGTTCGTTTAGTTGAAGTGACAATTTGCATATTTCCCAGAGGAGCATTGCGGCTAAAAGTCTCCTCACGGCTGGCAGGCAGGATTGCTCTCTATAAGGAGAGTAGTTATTCCCTTAACCTTAAATGTACAAGAAACACCTATATGCAGCACTAGAAGTGACAGGCATTGCTAGAATAATAACAAATAAGAGAAATGAACCCTAAAAATGTTTCTGTGTATTTATATATATATTCTATGTGAAGTGCCTTGAAAAAGTATTCGCCCTCAGGGCTTTTCATCTATTTTGTTACATTACAATCTGTGTTTAAATATTTTGTAATCCAATTTGTGTGATGCATCAGCACTAAATAGTCTAAAGGGGGAGTGAAGGGAGAAAAATATAGGCAAAAATTAATTTGTTAGATAAATAAAAATTACCATGTGCATTTGAATTCACTCCTTTTACTATAAAACCCTTAAGGCCACGTTACACGTGGCGACATCGCCTCTACGTCGCCTCATGTAAAGGGGCGATGTCAGCACTGCCGGGAGGTCGCCTGGATTCAGAGCAGTGCTCTGAAACCAGGCGACCGATCTGGGGCGATGTACACACATCGCCCCATGTAACCGGCTCCGGCGAGATGACAGGCGATGGGAGCCATAGGCTCCCATTGTCCTGCATCACCGGTGGGGTTTTGAGACACCTCAGCGGCGATGCCGCCTGTCAGATGACCGGTGTGGCCTGTAGGTGTCGCCCCATGTAAATGGGGGACAACGACGCTGGGGGGCATCAAAAACATGCGTGCTCCGCCAGTCGCCACCGACATCTACAGCGCCGTTGCCTCTGTGACGGTACCTTTAAACATTTCTAGTGTTATCAATTACCTTCATAAGTCACATGGTTAGTGAAAGGCAATCCACCTGTGTGCAATCTATGTGTCAAGTGGCTGCAGCACTATTAAGCAGGAAGCACCACTATCCAAACACCATGAAGATCAAGGATATCTCCAAACAAGTCAAAGCAAAGTTGTTAAGAAGTACAAGTCATTGTCGGGTTCCAAAAATATATCCTAATCTCTAATGATCCCCAGAGCACCATCAAATCCATTATCATCAAATGAAAATAACCTGGTACCATAACAAACCTGCCAAGAGAGGGCTACCCATCAATACTCTAAGCCAAATAGGGCATTAATCAGAGAGCCAGCACTATTACCAAAGGTTACCCTGGAGGAGCTGCAGAGTTCCCAAGTAGACTGGAGTATCTGTCCATATGACCACAAAATGCCACATACTCCATAGAGCTGGCATTTATGAAAGAGTAGGCAGAAAAAGCTTTACTTACAGCTAAAAATCAGAAGGCTCATTTTGATTTTGCCAAAATACATCTGGTGGACTCCCCAGATGTATTTGGGAAGGTAATGCCATCAGATGAGACCAAACTTGAACTTTTTGGCCACAAAGGTGAACACCAAGCCAACACAGCTCAAGAACACCTTCCCTATAGTGAAACATGGTGGTGGCAGAATCATGCTGTGGGGATGTTTTCCAGTTTTTTCAGGAAGAGAGGAAGAGAAAATGGTGTACTAATGCTTTCACATGCTGGTCTACATCCAGCAGCAAAATATTGATTCACTGTTCAATTACCAAGGGCTCAATTAGCTGTTCATTAAAGGGGATGTCCTCTACTCAGACAACCCTTCTCAACCGCTATGTTTGCATCCAATAGGATAACAACACCTACACCACCTTCATTTCAGGCTTTTGCAGCAGTGGTGGGATTGGCTCTCCTTAGGATCACTAACATTATTATGTTACATGATCCCTGTGGCTAATCAGCACAACTTTCACTCAATTACTCTTATTACTGTATTACTCTTACAGAAGTAATAAACTTCCAGAGGAAGTGGGAAAGCAGCTGCAGATCTAACTTCCTATATGTGTCTGGATTTATCCAAAGACGAGATAATGATGCCACAGGTGGATCCCATTACATAACTGTCACGCAATCCCTGGGAGAGCCATGTTGACACCACTTGTTTATTTACTAGGGGTAAAGACAAAAATTGAGAAGGGCTTTTCTGAGTAGTAAACATTACCATAGTGGGGAATGGGCCTTTCAGCTTTTCAAAGTAGTAAACATCCACTTTAAGAATTACTATAGTGGAGGGGATGGTCCTTTTATGCCAATTTGTCACTTTTTAGGCTTGTGATTTGGGTTTTTTTAGTAGTGGCTTTAGCAGAATGCCAAAAGCTAAAGCCATGGAAAAATGTGTCTAAGCTTTAATTACATTCTGTTTTCCATATTAGAAGTAAGGAAGCAGGAAGCCAGCCGGTAGTCTCTGCTCTATTTTGTCTTTTTCTAATACAAATATATTTTCAGACGTTTTCATTTAACATTTAGGTAATGATCTCATCTAAAATTTTGTAATTCAGTTCTGAAAAGAATTTGGCTTTCATATATAATAATAAGGATGCGGTGCCTGCCGACTTCTAATTGCTGGATATTATTCCCTGCATTACCTGAGACTCCCCTTTAACCTGCGAAACCCACTCAGATCCCTGAACTTTCACTGACATTTCAAAGCCTTGAGTAACAATTGCATGTCTGTGACTCTGAAACATAAGATCAGCTTTTTCATTTCCGTATATGCCAATTTTAGTTTCTGTTTCAATGGGAAAGCACACATCTCCGTTAACCATTGTCAGGCCAGACTACTGGCGGAGAGGGATCAGAAAAGTAATACAGGCTGACTGTAGACGTACAACTTCTTGGACTATTGCTCTTTGTGTAATGCGCTGCATGATGAACCCCCCTGGGTCAATGATAGGGATGCTATAGAGAGCGATGGGGCAGACCAGGATGATGAGGTTTGATGTACAGAGCGAACAAGATGGACTGCCCTCTGTGTTCTTCGCTCTTGAAGAACTGTATCAGCAATTTCTCTGCTTCTCACACTTTTAAAAAAATCGACGTTAGTAAGTCTTTTATGGTTACAGAACTTCCTGGTAGACACTTAACCTCCAACATCTCCTGCCAGGATTTTACAGATTCCACGCACAATGAGCAGAGACAGAAAATATTTTTCATCTGCCCATTGTATATGTCACAAAGGTAATTTATCAAAAGTGCAAACTTACATACTTGGGCAATTTTATCTTCTTCTCGAAATGTAAGACCTTCTTTTCTTCCCGACTTGACCTTCATTATTACTTTTTGTTGCATTATTAATTTTTGTTGCATCATTAATTTTTGTTTATGCAAGTATTAGAATAAACTATATAAATTCTCTATATTTGCAAGTAATAGGTACTGTATGATGTGTCTGTGCGCATGTGTGCGTGTGTTTATATTTCCGTGCATGTACTTGTGCATCTCAATGAATTAGAATATCATCAAAAAGTTAATTTATTTCACTAATTCAATGCAAAAAGTGAAATGCAAATATTATATAGAGTCGTTAAAACAGTGATCTATTTCAAGTGTTTATTTCTGTAAATGTTGATGATTAGGGTTTACAGCCAATGAAAACCCATAGGTCATTATCTTAGAAAATTAAAGTACAGTCTTTTCACATCATGTCTTGTTGCGTTTTGATGCAATGCATTTTTTCAGCTGCGTGAATGCATAGAAATGCTATTAAACGCATGTGTTAACGCACCCATAGACTTGTATGGGAAACGCATGCAAACGCATTCCAAATGCAATGGACAATGCGGTTGCATTTAAATGCATGTGTTTTTATCCAGCGCATAGGAAACTTTGCCAGCAACGTTTCCTGTGCACTGGGTAAAAACAAATACGTTTAAATGCAACTGCATATTCCAATGCATTTTTACCGCATTGGCATGTGTTTTTTCAATACAAGTCTATGGGCACAAAAACGCATGCGTTTTTACCGCGTTTAATACAAAAATGCAGTGAAAAACACAAGGTGTTTAAAACACAGAAAAAACGTGATGTGAAAATGCCAGTAGGGAGGATGAAGAGTTAAAAATCGTGCTGACACATTCCACGAGATGTCAAAGGGTGAATATAATATTGATTTATTAGTCAACGTGTTTCAGGGCTCCCGGAACATGGCAAAATTACTTTGATTTTTGATGATATTTTAATTTATTGAGATGCATTAGTATGTGACATCATGATGCATTTTTTGGTGCTGAGCCAAAAACGCATCCAAAAAACGCATGGCACTTTAGCCATGTGTTTTTGCTATTGGCGCATGCGTTTTTTGTATTGGGGCCTATGGATGCATTTTTGCATGCGTTTTTCACAAAATACAAGCGTGAAAAACGTATGGAGAAATGCATCCAAGACGCAAGTGTGACCCTAGCCTAATACCCAATTTGAATAAATAATTCTTTAAAACTTAACAAAAAACCCTGTGAACGTTTTCATATTAAGTGAGAGGCAAATGCCGAAATACAGTAGTAGAGGCTCTCTGTACCTCTAAAGAAACTCTCCTATTACTCTGTACAATAAGAAGCCAATATATGTCTACATACATGAGTGTTTACTATGCAATAAATCAAATTACAAGGCTAAAGGTAGAAAACAAAGAAAGCAAAGAAATAAGTCGAAATGGATTGGGGAGTGAGGAAGTATATCAGTTTCTCCAAGATCCAGAACTAATGAATGTATATAGAAATAGCCCAAATATTACACCAAAATAAGAAAGGAACTACCAAAGCCCTGCAGTCCGCTGTCTATTTCAGGTGGCTGCACCACCTGTATTGTGCTAATATATTGACAAATAACGATGCGTTTTTCCTTAAAGGGGTATTTCCATATCCAAAATCCTATCCCAATATGTAGTGGGTGTAGTAATAATATTAACAAATCCCTCCTGTTAGAAATGTAGTATGGTTTTCCTGATTAGCTTTGTTTTTTCCTCATGTGCAGGGCAATGCAGGACCTTAGGTATCCATGGTTACAGTCACGAGCAACTAAATAACTGACTATCCCTATATGAGTGGTCGTAACCATGGATACCGAAGGTCCTCCATTGCCCTGCACATGAGGAAAAGACATTGCTTATCAGGAAAACCATACTACATTTCTAATTGGAGGGATTTGCTAATATTATTATTATTACACCTAGTACATAATGGGATATATAGGATCTTGGAGGTAGGAATGCCCCTTTAACCCCTTCCCGACCTATGACGTTATACAACTTCATGGGCGGGTAAGGGGTGTTTGATGTGAGCTCTGGTGTGGCGCTCACATCAAACAGCTGACATCTCAGTTGATGTGATCAGCTGAGATGTCGGGCTAACAGCTCCGATCGGATCCGGGATCCAATCGGCGCTGTTAACCCCTTGGATCCCACTGTCAATCACTGACAGCGGGATCCAAGGCGGCCACGGCAGGGAACGCGCTGTATAGTATCGCGGGATCTCCAGCGCTCATGTGACAGCCCGGGGTCCTGGCTAGACCCCGAATGCTGTCAGAGCGCAGTTTCTGTTGTGGTTGGCGGGCGCTGCCAACCACAGCAGGTCCGCGATTCTGGGAGATACAGATGAGCTGCAGCTCATCTGTATCTCCCTGAAGCGATTGGACTGTGCAGCAAGGTGCCTCTTAAAGAGGCAGTGTAAAAATAAGAATCAATAAAAAAATAAAGTTTTTAAAAACCTGTAAAAAAAAAAATATATAAAAGTTCAAATCCACCCCCCTTTTCCCCCATTCACAATAAAAGTATTAAAAAAAGGAAAAAAATACACGTTTGGTATCGCCGCGTTCAGAATCGCCTGATGTATCATCATATTAAATCCTTTAATGAGAGCCGTGAACTCTGTAACAGAAAAAATTGTCCAAACGCCAAAATTCCGTCTTTTTTGGTCACTGTAACATTGCTATAAAATGCAATAACGGGCGATCAAAACTGTGGATCCCCCCAAAAATGGTATCATTAGAAACGTTAGCGCAAGACACACAAAAAAAAGCCATCACATAGCCCCAGATCCCGAAAAATGAGAACACTACGGGTCGCAGAACATGGTGCAAAAAGTCTATTTTGTTTTTTTTTCAAACTTCTGAATTTGTTTTCACCACCTAGATACCAGTAAAGGTATACATGTTGGGTGTCTACAAACTCGTACTGACCAGAAGCATCAACCCGTCATGTCAGTTTTGCCATATAGTGAACATGGCGACTAAAATACCCAAAAAACAAACGTGTCATTGCACTTTTTTTGCAATTTCACTGCATTTAGAATTTTTTTGCAATTTTCCTGTACACTACATGGTAAAATAAATGATTGCATATGAAAGTACAACTCGTCCCGCAAATAACAAGCCATCATATGTCTATATTGACGGAAAAATAAAAAAGTTATGGCTCTTGGAAGCAGGCGAGCAAAAAATGAGAATGAAAAACGAAAAATTCCCGGGTCATGAAGGGGTTAAGGAAAACATATAATTATTTGTCAATATATTAGCAAAATACATTTATACCCTGTATAGTGCAACCACCTGAAATAGACAGTGGATTGCAGGACTGTTGGCTCCCTCTCTGATTATGGTGTAATATTTGGGCTATTTCTATATTCGTTCATTAGTTCTGGGTCTTGGAGAAACTGATATCCTTCCCCACTCCCCAGTCCATTTCCACTCATTTCTTTGTTTTTCTATCTTTAATCTTGTAATTTGGTTTATTGCATAGTAAACGTTCATTTATATGGCCTTACCTTAGGTATCCATGGTTACGACCACTCATAAAGGGAGATGTTAGTTAGTTGCTTGTGGTCGTAACATGGATACCTAAGCTGCAGTGTCTTGCACATGAGGTAAGACACATAGATAATCAGGAGAACTATAATACATGTCTAATTGGGGGATTTGCTAATATATTATTATTATTACACTTACAACATATTGGGATAGGATCTTGGAGATGGGAATACCCCTTCATGTGTCACTATGATTCTGCCATTACCAAGTGTTCAGTTTATTTTTTATGTGAAAATTCAAGTGTCAAATAAAGTGCAATAAAAAGTTGTCTGGTGAGATAGGTATAATTATGATGAAATCTAAAAGGCAGATGCAATCTGCTGAAATCCGTTACTTTGTGCGTGCAATTGCAGATATTATTCAGATTTTACTGCTGCTAGCACCAGACTGATCAAATATTAATAACTTCTTTAGCTCCACATAAAGAGATACTTCAAGGTGTGGAGTCTGACTAGCACCGAGCCTCACGGAGGAGGAGGCAGGTTTTCTTTCAGGCTTTCCACTAATCGTTTTGTTTTATCAATACGTCTGATTCAGCGTATTTGCTTTATTCAACTCAATAATTAAAATAGTTTTGGATCGTGGCTCCTCAGGTACAAAAAACAATGATTAAAAAAAAAATCATAGATCTGCAAAATAAATGCAAAAATAAAGGTGTTATTGCAGAAGAAGTGCTCAGGGCTTATGAAAATATAGACGTCTTAAAAGTTTCGCCAAAGACGTCTGTACATATACATCTGCCGGTCACATCCACAATTTACTTGCAGCATCCCATTGATATAAAATCAAACTTGAAGTTATGCGCATTTATATCTCATCTGGTGCAAAGACATACATTTGTTAATGGGAATCTGTCACCAGGCATAATGAAGAGACTGAGACCCTGATCTCAGCGATGTGTCACCTAATGGGCTGCTTGCTGTAGTTTTATAAAATTCACTGTTTTTAGCAGAAGATAAACCCTAGAGAACTATTAAACCAATTGCCAGAAAGTCATTATCTCTGCATAACCCCTCCTCCATCACTGATTGGCCTCTTTCTGCCCCATGCACTTGTACACAGAAACCTGCCAATCAGAGCAGCGATCGGGGTCCTACACAGCTCTGCATTCTGAGAACTGCCAGATTGGCATCAGAGATAACAGTGATGTGATCAAAACTGCAGGAAACAGTATTGTATGTGATATATAGCCCGAATCAGGGTCTCTGCCCCTGCACCATGTTGCTCTCAGTTGGAGTAAGAAAAACCTTGCATAAATGTCCATAAAGTGAAAAGTGTTTTCATTATATAAATGGAGCTAGCATCACAGCCATACTACGCTGTCAGCTGGTCTCTCCCCGGTACTCCCGCTCCTCCCCTCTACTGCCCGGTCCTCCTCTCTTCTCCCCTGTGTCTCCTCTCTTCTCCACCGTCCTCCCCTCTTCTCCCCCGATCCTCAGCCCTGCTCCCCCGGTCCTCAGTTCTGCTCCCCGTCCTCTCTTCTTCTCCTCCGGTCCTCAGTCTCTGCTCCCCCCGTCCTACCTCTTCTCCCCGGTCCTCCAATGTGCTCCCCTGTCCTCCCCTCTTCTCCCCCGTCCCTCCCATCTGCACCCCTGTCCTCCCCTTCTCCCCGGTCCTCAATGTGCTCCCCCTCTCTCCTCTTCTCCCCGGTCCATCCACACTCCTCCGGTCCTCCCCCTCTGCTCCAATCTTTTCTCACCTGTCCACAACTCCTGCATGGTCCCACACGCTCCCGTGTCTCCCGGTGTCTTGCTGTCTGTGCTGACAGGACCTCTCGTGACATCACACTCACATGACTGCGGTTACTGGTTACTGGCGATCATGTGATTGTGACATCACGGCAGGTCCTGTCAGCACAGACAGCAGACACCGGGAGACACGAGAGACGTGCGGGAGACGCCAGGGGCCTTGTGGACAGGTGAGCATAGATTTTTTTTGTTAACCCCTTACTTTACTGTTAGGAGCTCTTTTAGTGTACTGAGCATGCTCAGTACACTAAAATCGGGTCCGAGGACACATCAGATGTTTCCTCGGACCCTGCTCCATAGGGCCCCATGTTAAATTGATCGGACCGAATCGGATGTGCACTAAATGACATCCGATTTGGTCCTATCCGAGTTTGTTCGATTTTATTTTCGGTGCAAAAATCGGAGCATGCTCCGATTTTTGCACCGATAAAACAAATCGGACAGAATCGGATCGTACCAAATCGGATGCCATTTAGTGCACATCCGATTCGATCTGATGCCCATAGGGCTGCATGGGGGCCAAAATCGGTCAATGCTGTCTGATTTTTATCGGACAGCATCGGAAATACAAAATTCGTAGTGTGAAACCAGCCTTAGATGGCACAAAAATATATACATATTATAAATTCCACTGGTACTAATAGTCCAGTAATTTTTTTACAAGCTAGGTATACAACTAGTAGACCACAAAAAAAGCTTTGGTTTCAGCTTCGGTCATATGGTATCATTGAGAATTGTACAAGGAGGAACAAACAGCTCTGGTTATGACAGATAGAAATAGCAATCGGACAATGGAATTTGAATATTATGGGTCCAATTAATTATTGTATTTGTGCCTGTTCTTATTGATTTTTTGGTGTTCTGTGCCTTTTTTTTGTTTAGCTCTCCATTTACACCTTTTTTACGTCTATTTTTTATGTGTTCACTTGTTTTCTATTTCAGTTTGCCATTGAGGTCGTGGTTTAGGTTTTCTCTTCATTCATCATTTATGCCTTTTTGATAAGTCACAAAACATGTAAAAATATTTTTAGCAATTTTAGAGACATTTTGAAAAAGATGTGACTTTTTGCTCAAAATGTCTCAAAGATGGTTTAAGATAGAACCTACCTGCGCTACATTCATGAACTGTATGCGCTGTTTTGATGATTTGGGCTCTATAAATGTTAGCCAATACTACCAGATAAAAAAGAAAAAACGACAAACCCTCTTTCCTACCCGCAAAAGATTAATCGGGCCATACGTTCCTTTTTGCTGGTGTCGAGCCCCAGGGTGTGGGGTACTCGGGTATCAGGCCGCAAGGGGTTAACTGTGTCACTGGGAATTGTGGCCGCACCTGATCCCGTGTCCTGGGGGACTATTCTTTTGAAAAAGGGGTTATATTTACAGGGGATTATTTACAGAGTTTTGTCGTCGTGACACCACCTGTAGTTTCTGGTGATTTGCACCAGCGCCGCCACAGTCCCCAGAGGTAGATGGTATCGCGGCTAGGATGGTGTAGTCCTCCACAGGTAGGACTGGAACCTCCGGGGCAGCTTTCCTGTTGAGGAATAAGTTCATGCAAAACAAAAGCAGGCTCAGTCCAATGTCACTGTTCCTTCCGGGTACTTTACTGGCAATTGTATTAGTTGCATACAAAAGTTACAGTGTAGTATTCCTGATGGTGTAAGGACAGGTAGCTGAATGGGTGGCTGTAGGCAGATCTTAGGTGATGTGGTGGACCCTTGGTGTGTGCCTTCATATTCTATTCCTGTATATTCCTTTCCTGCTTCCCAGTGGTGGTGAAGTTTGTTTCCATAAAGCTAACCTGACCTCCTGCGTTCTCTCTCCTTTACTCTCATTGGGTTACCCTCTGCTGGCTGACCACCGAACCATCAAGCGGTGCCTGGTACCCTCTTCTGGTTCCTCAGGAGCCCTGGAGAAGTATATCCTCCACGGATGCGGGCTCCGTACCCGGTAACTTTCTGTGCCTGGGAAGCTTTCCTTCCTTAGCTGCACTGTACTTCTCTGAGTCAAAAGACCAAAGACCCAGCAGGCCTCCGGCCAAGGACCTCCTTGTTCCTTGTCTCTCATTCTGCTCCAAAAGCCTCTCAAGACCCTTCTTTTCCCCTAGAGGTGGTTTTATTCCCTCCTGGGTGACCTCCCGCTGTGTGGCCTAGTGTGGGAGTGCTGGTTAATGGGTACCACCTACCATCCTATGATCCACCTGCAGCTGAAGTATTTGCACCTCTTTTACGGGTGCAGTACAGTTCTGTGACACCTGCTTAGTGGGGCATACACTGATGAAGTGAACAATTCTACTGAAATGTTTTGTCAATACTGTAAATCATTTTACTCATTAGTAAAAAGTCATCCAAACTGGTTGCTTTAATGAGAGATACTGTAAGGAAGAGAGTGGTTGGGAATAAGGATGAGCGATGTAGACGTTAAAGTTCGGCGTTCATACCGAACACAGACAACAAAAAAAAACAGTGTTCGGGTTCGGAGCTCGAGTGCTTTATGTGTACAAATCACAGCAAGCTTCGCTGTGCTTGGATACACTTGGTGCTTGGCCCAGTGCGAGCCACTTGTAGTGTTTGAATGGATCGCACTGAGGGTAAAATCAGAGTTATTGGATGTAATGTGAACCAAAAAAATAAAAACAAATCCCCACCCTCCCTCCACCGTAAGTTCTTTGTTTATGGCTGACTGTATGTGGGCGGAGAGAAGAACTGCCCAATCGGTGACTTCTAACGAGGTTTGGGTGAAATTTGGATTCAAAACAGAACTTTAACTCCCAGAACCCGAACTTCCACGAGACCGCTCATCTCTACGTGGGAATGTTATGTGACAATGCCCAATACTTTAGTAAACC
Source organism: Allobates femoralis (assembly GCA_033576535.1). Taxonomy (NCBI): domain Eukaryota; kingdom Metazoa; phylum Chordata; class Amphibia; order Anura; family Aromobatidae; genus Allobates; species Allobates femoralis. The sequence goes on from JARQOC010000003.1 coordinate 135,596,093, forward strand.
ACCACCAGAGGTGTTTGTTAGCAATACACTACTATCTTCACTTGAAAACACATGCACGCTCTGCTGAAATGAGTATAGATGTGTATAGGGTGATAGACATCTATCCCTCCTCCTTCAAACACTCTATCATTACTCCATTATTGAAGAATACTCCTCTTGACGCATCCTGCACAAATCTTCCCTTCATCTCTAAACTCTTGGAGTGACTTGGCTACTCCCACCTCACAAATTACCTCTCCACTCACTCTCTTCGGGTGTTTTCACATCTAAGGATGGTGTGCATTTTGCTTAATTTGCGTTTCTAGGCGCTTTTACCGCTAAAAGCGCTTAAAAACGTTAGCGTTTGTCGCCCCACTGATTTCAATGGAAACGCATGTAAAAACGCATGCAAAAATGCATGAGCATTTTCAAAAATGCAAAACGCATGCGTTTTTGGAAACGCCGCACTAGACGCATTTCCCCATGTTTTGTGCAGCGTTGGCGTTTTTGAAAACGCTCATGCTTTTTTGCATGCGTTTTTACATGCGTTTTCCATTAAAATCAACGGGGCCAAAAACGCTAGCGTTTTTATGCGTTTTTAGCAGTAAAAATGCCTAGAAACGCAAATTAAGCAAAATGCACACCACCCTTAGATGTGAAACAGGCTTTCTAGATCCATTCCAGTCTAGTTTCTGTTCCCTTCACTCTACAGAAACTGTCCTCATTAAAGTGACCAATAACCTTCTGATTGCAAAATGTTATGGTGACTACTCTCTGCTTATTCTTCTTGATCTCTCTTTGTGACACTGTTGACAACCATCTCCTACTCGCTATGCTGCACTCCATCCATAAAAGTACACTGCTCTCTCTCTTCCTATCTTTCTGACGGCTCCTTCAGTGTATCATTCACTGCATCCACTTCCTTCACTATTGGGGTCCCTCAGGGTTCGGTCATTGGCCCTCTTCTCTTCTCTCTCTATGCAGCCCGGATTGGACAGACTATCAGCAAATTTGGCTTTCAGTACCATCTATATACACACACAATTATACACTTCTTCCTCTGACCTTAGTCCTCCCGCTGCACTAAAGAACGCCAATGACTTTCTAACCACAATTTCCAACATCATGTCCACTCTGAATCTAAAACTCCACCTTTCCAAAACTGAACTTCCTTTGCTCCTGCCCTCCACTAGACTCCCTAAATCTGACATCTCTCTCTCAGTGTGCGGCACCACGATAATGCCTAGGCAGCAGGCTCACTGTCTGGGTGTTACTTTTGACACCGATCTTCTTTCCTTCACCCCCTACATACAATCTTTTCCCGCTCATGCCACTTGTACCTGAAGAACATCTCATGAATCTGCCCCTCTCTCACCAAGGAAACAACAAAAACCTTCACCGTAGCCCTGATCCATTCCGCCTTGACTATTGTATTTCTCTATTTATTGGCCACACTCTCACATGCAGCAGCCAGGGTCACCTATCTGGCTAACCGTTACTCGGACACCTCCACTTTGTGCCAGTCATTGCACTAGCTGCCCATAAAATATAGGATCCAATTTAAATTGCTTGTTCTCACCTACAAAACTCTTCAAGTGCAGCACCTCCTTACCCCTCTACCCTCATCTCTGTCTATCACCCCACCTGTTCTTTTTGCTCTGGAAGAGACCTTAGACTAACTTCTACATTAATCCAAACCTCCCACTCCTGGATCCAAGACTTCTCCCGAGCTGCACCAATTCTCTGGAATGCTCTATCCAAGAAATTAGGTCTATCTACAACTTACATAGTTGCACACGCTTCCTAAAAACACTTTAGGGTGGCCTATCATGTTCGCTAGTCAAAGTAATTTAGACATATCCTATTCACTCCATCAGGCTTAAAAGCATTACAAAAATGGCTGGTGGCCACTCATGCATCTTACCTATTCCTCATTTCCTCAAGATAGCTGGACCAGCATTGTAAATAAGCACCTGTAATTTGTGTCACCCCCACCTCATTGAAGATTGTAAGCTTTTATGAGCAGGGTCATTATTATTTTGCTTTAATTATTTAACTACCGTATATACTCGCGTATAAGCCGAGTTTTTCAGCCCAAAAATTGGGCTGAAAAGTCCCCCCCTCGGCTTATACGCGAGTCACTGTATACTGTATACAATGTATACAGTATACAGTGCCCCATCTATATACAGCCCCCCGCCGCAATCCTGTAAAGGAATAGGTTAGTATACTTATCCATCCGCTGCAGCTGCCCCGCCGCCATCGCGATTCAGCATCTTCCGACTTCCAGCGTCTCGCGTCTCCTTCCGATGGTCGCAGGCAATGACGTCATTGCCTGTGCGACCGGGGAGGAAACCGGAAGAAGACGCGAGACGCTGAAGTCAGAAGATGCTGAATCGCGATGGCGGCGGGACAGCTGCAGCGGATGGATAAGTATACTAACCTATTCCTTTACAGGATTGCGGCGGGGGGCTGTATATAGATGAGGGGGCACTGTATATACCTCTGGGGCATATACGGTATATGTGGGGCTGCTGTATACTACCACTGGGGCTATATTTCCCTGTGGGGCTGCTGTATACTACCACTGGGGCTATATTTACCTGTGGGGCTGCTGTATACTACCACTGGGGCTGTATTTACCTGTGGGGCTGCTGTATACTACCACTGGGGCTATATTTACCTGTGGGGCTGCTGTATACTACCACTGGGGCTATATTTATCTGTGGGGCTGCTGTATACTACCACTGGGGCTATATTTACCTGTGGGGCTGCTGTATACTACCACTGGGGCTGTATTTACCTGTGGGGCTGCTGTATACTACCACTGGGGCTATATTTACCTGTGGGGCTGCTGTATACTACCACTGGGGCTGTATTTACCTGTGGGGCTGCTGTATACTACCACTGGGGCTGTATTTACCTGTGGGGCTGCTGTATACTACCACTGGGGCTGTATATACCTGTGGGGCTGCTGTATACTACCACTGGGGCTGTATTTACCTGTGGGGCTGCTGTATACTACACTGGGGCTGTATATACCTGTGGGGCTGCTGTATACTACCACTGGGGCTGTATATACCTGTGGGGCTGCTGTATACTACCACTGGGGCTGTATATACCTGTGGGGTTGCTGTATACTACACTGGGGCTGTATATACCTGTGGGGCTGCTGTATACTACCACTGGGGCTGTATAATACCTGTGGGGCTGCTGTATACTACCACTGGGGCTGTATATACCTCTGGGGCTGCTGTATACCACACTGTTGAGGGCTGTATACCTGTGCTGGGGTCCACCCTCGGCTTATACACGAGTCAATAGGTTTTTCCAGATTTTTGGGGCAAAAGTAGGGGGGTCGGCTTATACACGGGTCGGCTTATACACGAGTATATACGGTAATTACTGTGTGTATATGAACCTCTGAATTGTAAAGCGCTACAGAATATGTTGGCGCCATATAAAAAAAGATTATCATTATTATAGGTGTCGACTGACAGTTATCTGTGGTGTTTGGGTGCCTAATACATAAAGTTACCGATTCACCATGAGTGACCCTTCACTTTGGCATACACTTTCCTATGCTACACATTGTGCATACAGTATTTTATCACATCAGTAAGTGACCGTACGTTCCCAAAAGAAATCAGTTATTTTACAATGCTGTTGTTCAGCCAAGTACCGTTAGCTAAGGGCATAATTTGTCTGATGCCAAGCAACAACACCTGGTTTTAGTGGGTTTCTGGCATCATACCTATGCAATTGATCTATACAACGACGAATGTTCTTACTGGAGGTATGTGTCTCAATCCATTGAAGTAAAAAAGTGATAAAAAAAGAGAAAAGTTGCCTAGAGCTACTAAAATGAAAAATCAGGTTGCCACATAAAAGAAAACAGATGACGTGATTTGTTCTGAAATGTATTTACAGACAAATCATAAAAGAGTATTGATCACGCATGGACAATCTGAGGCTTCTTGGATACTAAAACGTTCTCCTTATCACCTCAGTTAACTAGAGGACATGGAATAAAGATATCACTCACACAAAGCTTGTCTTTCTGACAAATATCTAGGTAACAAGATATGTTCAGATTAAACAAATGAATGCAAGTCCCTGGAAGGCTTCAGTATTCAGTGTCTTTTGTTCTTCCATACTTACACACAGTTTTATCATGTCAGCTCCTGTAGAGCACATGTTCACCATATAACTGACAACCGGCTGACAGTGACTGGATTTATAGTGACAGCATTCGGGTATATAAAGAGCAGTATTGCTGTACTACAGTATAGTGTTATTCTGAGATGTAAGTATATTAACATGAAGAAATCCAATGATTACTAAGGAGGTATTAAAGGCATCTCTAAATACAGATTTAGGAATCTTCAAATTTTTTGATGATCATGAACTCTCTTTTTTCATACATATTAATTGCATTTTGAGGCGACCCCTTTACCCCATTCCATGATACACGTGAGACATTAACAGAAGTTTGTTTTTAAATAATCACTTTTTACGTACATTTGTTGTTCACGAGAATGTTGTCAAAGGGGTTGTCCTCTTTCAGGAGTCTTCATTCCCTAGACTGGTATAAATTATAAACCGCGCTGCTCTCACTGTCCCTGGGTCCACCGATGAGTCTCCCACACTGCTTCTGGTGTCTGGCATTGGCTATGGTGCTGACATCACGTTGATAACACGCCAGACAATCTGTAGATAGCTGATCAATTGGCTGCAGGGATGTCAACCAGATGTCAGTGTCTTAGCCAATGCTAGGCATGTGGGGAAGTGGCAGAGACTCACCAGTGGACCCGGGGATGGTCAATGCAAAGTTTGAGGTTTTTTAATACCAAACTGTGCTCAGGCATGAAGATTTTATTAAAGAGGACAGTTCCTTTAAGTTGGAGTCACACCACTGTATGACTTGTGCGAGAATCGCATCGCACTAAGTCTTCCAGACCTCTAAACCATTCACCTTATGAAAAAAGATAAATAATGAAAACTCTAGATTCATCTTAAGTAAAATGTTGATAGTATAAAAGGACTGGACAAAGAAAATTCATCAAAGTAAGACAAACAGTGATAATAATATGATTAAAATGTGCTATAGCTTATACCCCAAGTATTATTTTATTTTCTGATTATAGTAGTTCAGGAATATATAGCAATTGTTAATGAAAGGTGAAATTTTATAAGTAATATAGAGTTGTCCAACTTAAAGTAAAAGAAAGGTGGGGATAGCAATTACAAAAATATATACTCACCAAATCTAATCTTTGGGGTTCCAAAGTAGGTCATTTTTTCGAACAAGAAGCAATGAGAAACTGTTTTTCAACTGTGTAGGTCTGTGGTTGGCTGTAACAATCGGATGACTGGGACGGGATGCAATCATAGGCATCTCTGACAATGTCCCATTCTTTGGTGACTGAGTGCTGTGGCAGTGGCTTCTTGTGGGGGGGTAGCACAGGGCCAATTGCCCTAGGTGTCAAATGTTATGGGTGTGCAAACATCTTAATGCTCTTGAAGCCATACAGGGGCAATGAGTGCGCAGTTGGTGGCTGGCAAGCTGGATAAGCAAAGCAGCCAGGGGCTGAGCAGTTGTGTTTGAATACAACAACAATTAATTTCTGCTGATTGGCTGCAGCGGTCATGTGATGTTATATTAGGCGACTGCTGGTGGACACAGACCTGAGATCGATCGTCGCCTTTCTTTGATATACATGTAAAGTTATATTTTTATTTTATGCTGCACTCTAAGGCTATAAATGAAGCATTGTCTTGTTCAAACCTTTTACTATGAGAATGTTCATATCAAAATAAAGTTACTACAGGAGCATTTGAAACTTCAAATGATATATAATGTTACATTACACAATAGTAGGTTTCTTAGTAGTGTGCACCAATCTGAATGGAAACAGGATACGAAAGACTGGATCAGTGGTTAAGTGCCCTTGGAATTTATTTGAAAATGTTACACCTATGGATATTAAATCTTCATGGTACAGTGCTTGTCACTATAATGCCAAGTGCTTGCCCTGTGTATTTTATTCATGTTTCAGCAGACAGTACATCTTTTGTCTAGAACAAGAGTTCAACTCAGATGTAGAAACACTTTTGTGTCCCTCTGGATTATGTATCTTTTTGTATAACATGAAGCCAGAAAGGGAATTTACTCTGTTAAGGCTCCCCATCCAAGGAATATATACAAGAACATTCATTTTCTGCTTCTGTTTGCACATTAAGGATTTGGCTGACATTATATTCAGTAAGAAGTTCAGTCCCATCCTTCCAGGGTTAGTACGTCTTTATTCAGTGCAGCAGGCGGACTGCCTGTAAATAAACACAGGACTGTATATATTACCCGGCTGTACCTTTCCGGTAGCAGATGCATTCCAAATTGCCAGCATATGTCATCCAAACCTGCACTAGATGCTTATTCGTAGCACTGTAAACAGAAGTAGGAAACTGACCATATTATAGCTTCCAACTCAAGCTGAGCAAATTTAATTGCAGCAGCTGTACCCATAGTAAATATATTCAATTGTAAGTGAAACTTTCTTATATTAAATAAGTAATGTCACATTAGGACACATCTTAATCTTTTATTCTACATAGCTGCACTAAAGTTAGAATAAAGTACAGTATACGCAAAAATCCAATCTCATAAATATACAGTGCATTATATAAGAATTGAACATTAGGGATGAGCGAGCATGCTCGCCGATACTCGGTACACGCCCAAGCATCACAGTACTTGCGATGCTCGGCGAACACTGAGTACCGGCGAGATGCTCGGGCTCATGCTCGGGTCCACCTCCCGCATGTTGGTGCTCTTTACAGAGGGATTGGCTGCCACACACTTTAATGCCACAGCCCTGTTGGTTGTAGTATTGCAGTGATTGACTGGCCGCACAGCGTCATCATGTCTATATAAGACCTGACGGTGCTGTGCTCGTCACTCAGCTCCACATTTTCAGCTAGTCTAGGGAGAGGTGCTTTCTGAGTGAGGGACAGATTTTGGGTCTTTTATGTAGTGTAGGTGCTGGGATACAACATTCATCAAAACAACAGCCTTTTTTAGGACTAATCTAACTAGATACAGGCAGGCAGGCAGGGTATATAGCTCACTTCGGTGTACCACAAGAGGCTGTATACCAGTCAGCACATCTGGGGCTGGAGGACAGGCTTCTAATATATATCTCCATCATAACAACAGTCCCTCTACGGATTCATTTAGCTGTATACAGGCAGGAGGGGTATATAGCACAAATATTGAAGGAACTCCGGCACCAGACTTGTTGCAGTTAAAATTCCAGATCTTTATTCAGACATCCTTAAAAGCATTAGTGGGGTACGCAGCCCCCTTCCTCCACGCCTAACGCGTTTCGCATACAAAATCCTTAGTCTTAGACTTAGGATGCGTAAGACTAAGGATTTTGTATCTGAAACGCGTCAGGCGTGGAGGAAGGGGCTGCGTACCCCACTAATGCTTTTAAGGATGTCTGACTGAAGATCTGGAATTTTAACTGCAACAAGTCAGGTGCCGGAGTTTCTTCAATATTTGTTCAAGTGAATGGAAACCAACCATTACTTCGAGCACTAACAGCCTCTGGAAGCCGTGGTGAGCAATATCCCCTTCCCTTATACTAAGCCTTGATGAGGGTATATAGCACACTACGGTGTACCACAAGAGGCTGTATACCAGTGACATCTGGGACTGTTGTATCAGGCTTCTAATAACCATCTAAACAGTCCTTTTGAGGATTAGGCTAGGGTCACTTTAGCGCCATGGATCCGCTAAAAGCTAATGTTTTTCATGGTGTGAAATGTGTGAAAAACTCATGCGTTACAGGATCCATAGGCTCCAATGCAAAAAACGCATGATCAAAAGGCAACACTTTTGACGCTGTGCGTTTTTGCATCAGCAACAAAAAACGCTGCTAGCAGACTTTTTGGGTGCTTTTGCAAAAATGTATGCGTTTATTTAACATGGAACCCTATGGAAAAGCATGCTTTAACACATGGTACATATATGTACCATGCGTTAACGCATGCGTTGACTCTAGCTTTAATTTGTCAACAAAATAGCAACAGAAAAAATGCCTAGCATTAACGCAGGCTTCCCAAAAAGATCCTCCAAGTGTGACCCTAGTCTTACTCTAGCCGTATACAAGCAGGCAGGGTATGTCGCAGTAAACTCCTTTTCAGGATTAATATAGCTGTATACAGGTAGGGTATATAGCAGACTGCAGTGTATATTCCTTTTCAGGATTAATGTAGCTGTATATAGGCAGGGTATATAGCACCCTGTGGTGTATACTCTTTTTCAGGATTAAAGTAGCTGTATACAGGCAAGGTATATAGCAGACGGCGGTGTGTATATTCCTTTTCAGGATTAATGTAGCTGTATGCAGGCAGAGTATATAGCAGACTGCAGTGTATATTCCTTTTCAGGATTAATGTAGCTGTATACAGGCAGGGTATGTAGGCAGTGTATATAATCCTCCATTTAAAATGCACAAGGAGCATGGCAAGGGACAAGGAACTGGACGTGATGGTGATGATGCATGCAGAGGCCGAGGCCATGGGCAAGCTTCAATTGTGCCATAACAAACACCCACATCTTCTCACTCGACCTTCTTTCCAAATTCCTAGTGGACCGCAGCAGACCACTATTAAAACCAATTTCTGACTAGAAGGCGTGCACTCTGAGGTTTCTTTCATCTGTTGAGGTGCTGATTGAGGGGTCTGGTTAACCCAAGTAGACAAATTAAAAAGAAAACAATCGCACTCTCTTGTGCAAGTTTGCAGAAAAAAAGGGGTCTTTTTTATTCAGGAGCAGCGAGAAACCAACGTTTCGGTCCTTCCCGGACCTTGATCACGGTAGTTGCTGCAGGTTGTAAAATATATACAGGACATGGTCAGTATATACAAGAAATATTTACAATTTATACAGTTCACAATGATACTCCCATAGCAGGTATCCCCTGAGTGTTATCAAACAATACGGATTTATATAGTGTATCTATATGTAGCCCAGCTAGGAGGAGCGAGAGTATTCTTAAGAGAGATTTAGGAAACCTTTCAGGAATTAGTATATAATACAGTCTAAAAAATCTAAGTGTGCATGGTTTGGATAGGTATTGGTGGAAAAAATAATACTATATAGATTGAATTACCCTCCTTTGTCATATACGCTCCTATCCTGTTTCAGGTTGACGTCCCACTGGGTTTTCCAGCTGTTATAAATTATAAATTATTATTATTTTCCACCAATACCTATCCAAACCATGCACACTTAGATTTTTTAGACTGTATTATATACTAATTCCTGAAAGGTTTCCTAAATCTCTCTTAAGAATACTCTCGCTCCTCCTAGCTGGGCTACATATAGATACACTATATAAATCCGTATTGTTTGATAACACTCAGGGGATACCTGCTATGGGAGTATCATTGTGAACTGTATAAATTGTAAATATTTCTTGTATATACTGACCATGTCCTGTATATATTTTACAACCTGCAGCAACTACCGTGATCAAGGTCCGGGAAGGACCGAAACGTTGGTTTCTCGCTGCTCCTGAATAAAAAAGACCCCTTTTTTTCTGCAAACTTACACAAGAGAGTGCGATTGTTTTCTTTTTAATTTCACTATTAAAACCAGACCAGTGTCAAAAGGTTGTTGGTTGGATAGCGGATAATGCTTCCAGTCAGTTTGCCACAATCACAACCACCCTGTCTTCAACACGGTCAAGTCTCAGTAGCTGTGAGTCTGGACTGCATATTCCTCACTAGCCCTATGCAGGGCTGCCAAAAATTGGTAGGTACTCCGATGGCCCTTGGAAGAGACGTGGAGGAGAGCATCATAAAAACAACGTTCCCATTACAAAGGAGTGGGTCTCCTATACTTGTAATGCCCATGCACTAAGTATGGACTGGGAAACATTTACCCCTGGGGGGTATACATGAATATACTGTATACCTTTTTTTTATTACGGGCATCATAAACACCCTTTAAAACTATTATGTGGGTGTTGCATCATGGACCACGGTCACCCTGGTGATATGGTGGTGGAGGATGAGGAGAAGGAGGAGGACTAGAGCAAATAGCCAAAATCAGGAAGCATATACCCATATGCATGGGAATATACCTCCCCAAAAAAGACATTGGCTTTGAGTTTATATTACGCTGCTATCAATTGGTGGTGTTCAAAAGTCTGGCCCAATCCAGCCCTTGTTCATTTTGATAAGAGTCAGCCTGTCAGCATTTTCAGTTGAGAGACGGATGCGCTTATCAGCAATAATTCCTCTTGCGGCACTATAAACCCGCTCTGGCAAAACGCTAGCTGCAGGGCAGGCCAGGACTTCCAAAGCGTAGAGAGCCAGTTCATGCCACGTGTCCAGCTTGGATGCCCAATAATTATAAGGCACAGAGGAATCACGGAGGACATTGGTACGGACGGCAAGGTACTCCGTCACCAAACTTTGCACTCCTTATGAGAGTACCCCACGTCTCAGGGCCTGTGCCATGGGAGGAGATGAAAAAAACTCTCCCAGAACTTTGACAATGTTCCCCTGCCTCTGCTGGATGGGAGTGATTTCTCTCTTGCCTGTACTCCTTGGTTGTCCACCGAACTGTGACCTCTGCCAGCAGCATTTTCAGAAGGACATTTTTTAATAATTCCGCACAAGGGCCTTCTGATACTGCCCCATTTTTGTAGACCTCTCCGCCTCGAGAATAAGAGATATAAAGGGCTCATCGTAGCGTGGGTCTAAAAGTGTCATCAATCAGTAATGAGTGTCACCCAAAATTTTGTTAACACGAGGGTCATGAGACAGGCAGCGAAACATAAAGTCAGTCATGCGCGCCAAACTGGTAACAGGCAAAACTTTCGTGTCCTCACCATCACTAAGAGGTCGACTGACCATGCTCTCCTCCTCCTCCTCCCTGTCTTCTGGCCATAAATCTGAACAGGTGGTATGACAGTTGTGCGGGTAGTACCGTCTATAGCGCATGAAACTAGCTGCTGTTCTTCCTCCTCCCCCTTTTCTCATTGTTCCCCAATCCACGTTGGGATAAGATGAGGCAGGGCTGTGTGTAAGGCCCCCTGTATGGTTCCTTGCTCCATCTTATCGTGCTCCACCTGCAATGCATCTTCTTTGATTTTGAGCAGAGAGCGTTTCAGAAGACAGAGAAGTGGGATGGTGACGCTAATGATGGCATCATCGCCGCTCACCATCTTGGTGGAGTCCTAAAAGTTTTGGAGGATAGTACATATGTTGAACATCCATGTCCACTCCTGATGTCTTATGTGTGTAGTCTAAAGCGAATACCGATGGCATTGTGGATGCTGGTAGTCAACAATTGCCCTCTTCTGTTCACAAATTCTGACCAATACCGGCAGTGTGGAATTCCAATGCGTGGGGACATCACACACCAGTCTGTGAGCCAGAAGCTGCAAATGCTGCTGAAACCCGACAAGGGCGGCCAAAGCAGTAGGTGACTTTCTAAAATGGGCACACAGGTGGCTTACTTTGACAAGCAGATTTGACAACTCCGGGTAGGATTTAAGAAACTGCTGAACCACGAGGTTGAGCACATGGGCAAGGCATGGGACATGTGTGAGCCCGTCTCTCCTCCGAGCCACCACCAGGTTCCGGCCATTGTCACACTCTATGCCTGGCTGTAGGTTTTAGCGGTGTAAGCCACAGATCTGCCTGCTCTTTCAGAGTGGTCCACAACTCTTCAGCATTGTGCGGTTTGGCAATTGTGTGTAATCATCGTCGACCTCTTGTGACACTTTCTCACCATCGCCTTCGTGCAACCATGGCTGCTCAAATATTGGGGCATCACTACATACCATCTCCTCTTGCCCCACTTCAAGTGGAGCCGGGGAGGGGCCCGAATCTATAAATGGAAAAGTGAACAGCTCTTCAGAGTGTCCAAGTGTGGGATTAGGTTTGTCAGGGCACTCAGCATGGTGGGAGGAAGGAGGATTAAACACTAAGGAGACCCACTTCCTACTAATGGGAACATTATTTAATGAGGCTCTCCTCCATGTGTCTTCAAAAGGGCATCGGAGTGCCTCCCAATTTTTGGCAGCATACCTAGGGCAACACTATGGAAGACCCACTTCCTAATAATGGGAACATTATTTAATGAGGCCCTCCTCCACGTGTCTTCAAAAGACTCTACATAAGAGTTGTCCAAAAGTCAAGGACTACCTGTGCAGAGCTACCGAAAAACTTGGAAACAGCAGGTACATGTAAGGTAAGTAATGTATCAACCTCCATGGCCTGATTGAGTTTATTACTTATTGTTTTCTTGAAAAAAATTGTACCTCCTGTTTCCAGGTCTTTCTGTAGCTCTCCACAGGTGGTTCTTGACTTTTGAACAACTCTTAAGATACATATTTTCACTCACTCACTGTCTGAAATCTTGTGGATGCTACACTGGATGCTAACAAATTCAAAATGTCTTCTTTATGGACTAGGGCAGACTTGTAATACTTGCATCAAGGGAATCACATGCAGTCCACAATTTTCTGACCCCAGCCATTTGGTCATAGACAAACTTATCTATGTCTGGTGCCTTCTGACCTGTATATTCTTTGCCAGAGAGAAGAGGTGTGATGTGGTGCGGAGCAAGGTTAAATAAGCTCCCTAGTATGACCATGTGCCCCTTTTTGGAAACCTAAAGTATTAGTAGAATGGGGGACTTCTGATACTTTTGTAGCACTCCATAAAGAAGTACATGAGATTGAGAGGTGTCCAAACATGGATGAGGCCAGTGGCGTAACAACCACGGTCACAGGGGTCACAAGTGTGACCGGGCCCGGAGGTATAGGGACCCGTGCCTGCCGACCCCTGTGATCCCTGCTTTACATAGATGTGCGTCCCAGAGGACACACATCCATGTATAAGGTCCAGCACCGTTCTATTCTCCCTGCCCTGTCCTGGCAATCACAGGCCCGGCGGCCAATCACAGGCAAGTCGGAGTATGACATCAGCTTCTGGCCTGTGATTGGCTGCCCAGACGGCTTGTGGCCTGTGATTGTCAAGGACAGCGGCAGCGTACACTTACGGCATCCGAGGCAGGGAGATGAGAGTGGTGCCATGCTACATGCATTGGCGGCATTGGTACACCTGCAGGCTGGGAGCAGCACCAGTGGACCGGTGAGAAGTGTTCCTGTGTCTGTGTGTATCCTTGCATGTGTGTTCCTGTGTGTTGTGTCCCTGAGTGTGTATGTGTCCCTGAGTGTGTGATGTGTCCCTGAAGGTGTGTATGTGTCCCAAGGGTGTGTGTCCCTGAGAGTGTGTATGTGTCCTTGAGTGTGTGTATGTGTCCCTAAGTGTGTATGTGTCTCTTTCCCCCTGAACACTGTATACATGTATATCACTGGTCTCCCTGTAAACTGTATATATATCCCCAGTCACCCGGCTGTGTATATTGTATATATTCCCCTGTTCACTGTATATAATGTATATATATCCCTGGTCCTCCTATACACTGTATATATATCCCGGTCACCCTGTACACTCTATATATAGATCCTCGGTCCTCCTGTACACTGTATATATATATTGTATATATCCCCCTGTCAGTGGTGTAACAATCGCGGTCACAGGGGTCGCAAGTGTGACAGGGCCCGGAGATACAGGGGACCGGCACCTGCCGACCTCTGCTACCCCTGCACCTGCTTTATATGGATGGACCTCCTTGAGGACGCACATCCATGTATCTGCATGGCGGTCTGCCCGGCCGGTTCGTCAGGCGGCTGATCACGGCCTGCCGGAGAACTGCAGGCACTGTAACTTTAAAACTCCTGTGAGTGATGCGTGATGCACTGTGATGAGGTCATGTGACCTCATCACAGTCAGCTGCCGTCGGGAGCAGTGAGTGTGAACTCCATTCAGGAGCCGGGAGAGACGAAGGGGGGAGGGAGTGTGTGTGTGTTAGGGGAGGGCTGTACAGGTGGCAGTGTGTCTATGTGTGTGTGTGTGTGTGTGTATATGGGGGGGTTGTACTGGGGCGCAATGTGATTGGGTGTGGGGGGGCTGCACAGTGGGCAGTGTGTATGTGTGTGTGTAGGGGGAGTTGTACAGTGGGCAGTGTATCTGTGTGTGTGTGGAGGCTTTACAGGGGCAGTATGACTGGGTGTGTGTTGAGCTGTACAGGAGCAGTGTGACTGGGTGTGTGGGGGCTGTTCAGTGGGCAGTATATCTGTGTGTGTGGGAGGAGGGCTGTAGAGAGGGCAGTGTGACTGGGTGAGTGGGGCAGGTTGTATAGGGGGCAGTGTGTCTGTGTGGGGAGGATGTATACTATATGGAGGGCTATAAGGCTGCATTTTTGTGTTATATTGTATGAATGGCTGTGACATTGCATTATATTATGTAAAGAGCTTAGACGCTGCATTATATTATCTGGAGGGCTGTGACGCTGCATTATATTTATAAAGGGCTGTGATGCTGCATTATATTACCTGGAGGGTTGCGAGGCTGCATTATATTATATGAAGGGCTGTGAGGCTGCATTATACTATATGGAGGGCTGTGAGGCTTCATTATACTATATGGAGGGCTGTAACACTGCATTATACTATATGGAGGGCAGTGAGGCTGTATTATACTACATGGAGAGCTGTGAGGCTGCATTAAACTATATGGAGGGCTGTGAGGCTGCATAATACTATATGGAAGGCTATGAGGTTGCATTATACTATACGGAGGGCTATGAGGCTGCATTATACTATATGGAGGGCTGTGAGGCTGCATTATACTATATGGAGGGCTGTGAGGCTGCATTATACTATATGGAGGGCTGTGAGGCTGCATTTTACTATTAATGGAGGACGATATATACCGGATAAGAGCATTTTCCAGGGGGAGGACCATATATAGCAGGATGAGGGACATTAATACGTAATGAGGGGAGAGAAGTCAATTCTTGAGTCTTTATAGGATTTAGAACTTTAGGTGGGGCCCATACATCTGACCAATGTGGGCGCGCTGGGGAAAGGGAGGGGGGGGGCAGGTCCAAACTTTGCAGCAGGGCCCTTCGGACTCTAGTTATGCCACTGGATAAGGTTCTTTTTAACCTAGATTTGAGGGAGTAAATGAAACACATTTTAGCAATTTATATTAACCTCTTCACGACCCATGACGTTGTACAACTGCGGAGCTCACATCAAAAACTCGACATCTCAGCTGATCTCATCAGCTGAGATGTTGGGCTAACAGCACTGATCGAATCCGGGATCCGATTGGTACTGTTAACCCTTTGGATCCCGCTGTCAATCTCTGACAGCGGGCTCCAAAGCCGTCAAAGCAGGGAACGCTCTGTTCCCCGCCTGCAACGGAGATCCCGCGATAGTATCGTAGGCTCTCCGGGGCTCACATGACAGCACAGCCCGGGGTCCTGGCTTGACCCTGGAAGCTGTCACAGAGCACTTCCGGGTTGTCGTTGGCAGGCGCTGCTAACCACAACCAGTCCAACTTTTCCCCCATTCACAATAAAAGTATTAAAAAAATTTAAAAAAATACAAATGTTTGGTATCGCCGCGTTCAGAATCATCCAATCTATCAATATTTAAAATCAATTAATGAGAGCCATAAACTGTGTAATGAAAAAAAAGGTCCAAACGCCAACATTAAGTTTTTTTTGGACGCTTCAACATTGCTATAAAATGCAATAACGGGCGATCAAAACTGCACATCACCCAATAATGATATTGTTAGAAACGTCAGCTCAAAATACAAAAAATAAGCCATCACACAGCCCCAGATCCTGAAAAATAAGGATGCTACGGGTCGCAAAACATGGTGCAAAAAGTGTGATTTTTTTTCAAAACTTCAGAATTTTTTTTTCCGCCACTTAGGCACCGTGACGGTACACATGTTTGGTATCTACAAACTTGTACCGACCTGAGGCATCACACTGTCATGTCAGTTTTACCATATAGTTAACATATGGACTAAAATACCCAAAAAACAAACGTGTAATTGCACTTTTTTTGCAATTTCACTGTCCTTGGAAATTTTTTGCAATTTCCCCGTACACTGTATGGTAAAATAAATGATGCATATGGAAAGTACAACTCGTCCTGCAAAAAACAACCCTTCATATGTCTATATTGCTGGAAAAATAAAATATTTATGGCTCTTGAAGCAGGGGAGCAAAAAATGAAAATGAAAAACAAAAAATTCCAAGGTCATGAAGGGGTTGAGAACAGTAGAGATAACAGCATGCTTGGTCTCTTTCCCTTTTAGAAGGCAAACAGGTGAGAAGGTGCCTCATCATTTTTGTGATAGGCGGGAATCCTGGATCTTGCATATATCTGACACTTATGGCATTTAATTACAATATTGTATAAATGACCAGATCATAATACTGCATTAGGGGTTATTGCGGCCCTTGGAATTGATTCCATCTGAAAACGTGGCCCTTGCATCAGAAAAAAATTTGCACCCCAGATCTAAGATGTAATAAATTTTGACGTTTTTCACTAATGCAACCTAAAGTATAGCATGCTACATTCTATATAATACAAGCAAAGATCAAATAATCACAGGGTAGATGGGTTAGGTAGCGCCAGAAATCAATTCAATTGTGCTTCAGTATGTGATTTAGTAAGCGAAGCATTCTTAAATTCATTAAGGCGGTAACAGTTTCTATTACCCAGCATCCTCTTCCACTGTTGTAAGCCTATAACCATATACTGCACTTCATTTAAGCTGACTGCATTCATGCAATATACTGCATCCATTTCCTTGCTACAGCAGTTCCTTCTTGTTATCCTTCCCAGACATCATCTTTCTCATTTCAAGATCTCGACTCAAGACCTATCTTTGCAAACTTTTCCGTAACCTCTCCACTGAGACCAACTATTACATTACCCTCGCTGCCACACTAAATGCACTTACACCTACTCTGATCACTCTCATCACTGTACGTAATGCACTTAACTCTGATATGGAAAATGCACTTAGTATGTTTATTCCTATTGTTTCTGCTTGTCTGTTGCTTACACTCTAGACTGTTTACGTAAGGGATTCCCTTCTTAGAATAGGTGATCTATGCAAAACATTTTAACCATGAGTTTACTATAGATTGTTCTTGAATATTTCAGAAAATATAACACAAAATGACGAATATACTGTAATATATGCTCCTAAGAAATATTCTGCACCAAATCTGCATCTTCTGGCAGAAAAATGCATGAAAAAACACAATGCATTTTTGGTGCAGATTTGTTCCATGCATTTTTCTTAATGAAGTCAATGGCAGGAAGGGCTGAAAAGGGTAGGCAAAACTACACCTAGAATTGACATACTGCAGATTTTTTCTGCACCAAATCTGCAAAAAAAAAAGCAACGTGCATAAAACATCAGATTCGACTTTGTTGGCTTCAGGATAAGCATGTAGATTTAAGCGGGGGTTTCACTCAGTGACATTGCTATCGATATCGCTGCAATGTCACAGGTTTCACTGATCACTGTGGAATGGCCGGGACCATTTTTCGGTGCTGGTCTCCCGCTGGCACACATACATCGGCATGTGTGACAGGGGCAACGACCAGGACCAGTGTGCCCAACACACTGACCGAACCCAGCGACCGTCGGGTGTCGGCGCATCGCTGGGTGATTGCTGGTGAGATCTGCCTGTGTGGCATCTCAACAGTGATCACATAGCGATGTTCCAGCGATCCCGATTGCTGGTCGGGTCGCTGAACATCGCTATGTGTAACCCGGCTTTATGAGAAATCTGCACCCAATCTACAAAACACACTTCAAAAACACCCTGTGTGCACATAGCCTAATGCCATCAAGATAGACTATATTATTACTATTTTATGTCAGTGAGTGGACTAACTTTTGTTTTTTTCCATATATTACAATATATATGGACTGTACACTTGAGATAACCAAAATAAGAACTAGGAAAATAGCGCTGATATTTTAGTTTTCATGATCTGTTAAAGGGACTCTGTCAGCTCATTTTTCAGTATGATTCTAATATTACCCTTAAATAGGCGCCTGGGCAGACCTTTAAAAACATGTAAAATCATTATTGTACCGTTTGTAGTTTCCATGTTATCAGCATTGTCAGAACCTGCAGGGAGCTCCTGGATTAGTCCTCTCCATTATATTACCAGTCCATTAGTCTGGCTGCTGTATAAGTGCTGTTTAAATATCCACACCCATCCAAGCTGGTGTCCATTCCCTCCCCTCTCTGCTCTGATCTGGGAGGGGGGAGCTGTTTTGTTTTGCACTTGTTATGTGTAAGATTCCTATTATATAAAGGTTGGTTTTCCTGCAGACAAGTAATGTGTGTATCTGCTGAGCAAATGTTCAAATGTTCTTATAATCACAAACAAATATCTCAGACCACACACTACACATATGCCTCGGATACACACAATGGCTTGAAAGGGACACTGCAGTCATTTTCATATGATACATATTTACCTTGAATAGGGCCTGGGCAGACCTTTTAAAAATATGTAAAATCATTATTCTACCCTTTGTAGTTTCTATGTTATCAACATCTTCACACCCTGCAGGATTTCCTGCATTAGCCTCTCCATTATAAGCAGAGATGATTAGTCCAGCTGCTGCATAAACTGTCATGTAATTAAGCACGCCTTCTCAGCAGCTCTCTCCTCCCTCCTCCCTATGCTCTCAGTGCTTTGTGGTTTCACTTTATGGAGCTACAGTTCTGTTCAGGACATGGAGGTGAGAGAGCTACAGTTTGCCTTACCTGATCTAGACTTTATTTGTTTCTGTAAAAGGAAATCCTTGCGCCCTGAGAGATCCTGTGTTTATCTGAGCTTTTGGTTTTGCTGCAAAGAGAACAGAGAGGAGGATGCAGCCATCCCACTGATCTCCTCTGCAGTGATGTGGTGTGAGTATGTGACATGAATATTCATTCATGGGGAGTGGACAGCAGAGAACTAAGAGGATCATTCACTGCGAGTGACAGATGGAATGAATCTCTATATTTGGAGTTTACAGAAGATAGGAGGGGAATGTAAATAATAGAAATACATAAATAGAGAGAGTTTAGAGTGAGGAATTTGAAAATGATAGCAGTTACATATGGATTTTTGACCTCACAGTTTTCCTTGAAGAGCTCAAAGCTGCAGCAAAGATCACTCCTCCTCCCCACTCCTTTCCCTGTCTGCAGTGTATGAGTCACATAACAGACAGATCACAGGACAGTGTAATGAAGTATGAATATTCATTTTTTGGGGGAGTGGGCATGCTTGACAAAGGTCCAAAATGGTGGACGAAACGTTGCACTGTAAGATGATGGAATAAAGAACTTCTTTTTTTTAACATACCGGTTGTGTGGAGTGCTGTCTTACATTAAATTCTATTACTTTACTCCAGGATGACTTGGTTGGAGGGACATGTGCTGCCTTAGGGGTAAGAACACATACCCTTGGTCCGAGTAATAAGGTGCTGCATACCTGTCTATTAGTGACAGAGAATATTAATCTTTTATTTTGAAGTTATCAGAGGAAGCATAAATAATAGAAATACATGAATAGAGAGAGCTTAGAGAAAGAAATATGATACCAGTTACATATGGATTTTTGGCCTGACAGATCTCCTTTAAATTGTAAACAGGTGAAAGCATTAGATGAAAGGTGGTAATTCGTGCGCTGCCGTCTGTCCGTTGGTTCCAGGAAATCCAAGGAATCACAAGATGTTAAAAGTAATACCTTTAATGTACAATTCTTACGCGTTTCGTGGTACTTCAGACCACTTCATCAGAGATCCACAAGGTTTACAGCTGTAACCTTGTGGATCTCTGATGAAGTGGTTCTGAAGTACCACGAAACGCTAAGAATTGTACATTAAAGGTATTACTTTTAACATCTTGTGATTCCTTGGATTTCCTGGAACCAACGGACAGACGGCAGCGCACGAATTACCACCTTTCATCTAATGCTTTCACCTGTTTCCCTTGGGCGGAGTGCTGCAAGCCGGCTTATGCTTCAATAGTTGTTGTGACTCTCACAACAACATAAGGTTAGTGCAACAGCACACAATACAACACCCCGGTTACACCCGGATAAGACCCTATGTGCGCTTTTCTACCTTTCTTCTAGTCTTTAAATTGTAAGCAATTGATTCTCAGAGACCAAATTTTATATAACCAACACAATAATAAAAATATTATATGGTACTGCACAAATTTCACCTGATCCAATAATATACATATGTATAGGGCACTGAGTTTACACAAACAAGGCACGCAATAAAACATACAATATCTAAAAATAGTCAGTAGCCCACTTTCAAAGTACTCATTATATATAGGGGTTTCTTTGATCATACGTATATGTGATTGTCACAATTGTTATCTCACTATATAGGGGTTATATTGTCTCCAGGGTTGATGTAAAAAGGCAGTTCACTTCTCAGATAATCCACTTTTACCATATATACAGTTTTTGTAACAAGTACACCTATATACGTTTCTACCTTAGATTACAATGTATGCTATCAGAGCTAAATAGCTAAAAAAAAACATGGTGCTTCCACTTCTACAGCCTGTTCACTAACAACCAAACAGTGCCACATACTCTAAAGAGTCTTCTATCCGTCCTGGGGCTAGCATTGTTAAAGATCCTGTGCACGATGGTAGTTCTGTGGAACCAAGATGTAGTCCTAGACCTGCAGGTTGAAGAGGTCTATTCCCCACACTCGGGATGCAGGAGCCTGCTCCTTGTGCGGCACCATTCCTGGGACGCCTCAGCAGATTGACGAAGGTGTCCCAGGCATGGTGCCACACAAGGAGCAGGCACCTGCATCCCACATGTGGGAGATAGAACCCTTCAATCTGCAGGTCTAGGACTACACCATGTTTCCACAGAAGTTCCATCATGCACAGGATCTCTAGCAACAATAGCCCCAGGACGGGTAGGAGACTTATTAGGCTGGCTTCACATCACGATTTTGCTGCATCTGTGTGTATCCGTTTACACACGGATCCGATTATGCCTCCCATGTATCCCTATGGACAATGGATCGGATGTAGCCTACTATGATTTTGGTCTCCGTGACTCAAATCGGTCACCATGGATCCGCAATGGATCCGTTGCGTTCCACATTACATAACATGCGAGTCTATGTATCTCGGATCCATCAAAAAATCGGATCCGTAAAACAGAACTGATTTGCTGTACTGTGCATACTCAGAAGCAAGGTGCAGCCCTATCTCTGCTAATTGATGACGGATCCATGGAAAACATGGATCGTGGGCATCAGTGGCATCTGTTGGCACAGATTCGTGCCTGTCCGTGTGATCCTTGAAATTCAAGGCTCACAATGTATGTGCAAAAGACGTGATGTCAAGACAGCCTTAGAGTCTGTGGCACTGTTTAGTTGTTAGTGAACAGGCTGTAGAAGTGGAAGCACCATGTTTATTTTGAGCTACTGTAATTATCTCTGAGAGCACACATTGTAATCTAAGGTAAAAACTTATATAGGTGTACTTTGTAAAAAACGGTATATATGGTATAAGTGGATTAATGAGAAGTGATCTGCCTTTTTACATCAACTCTGGAGACCCTGGAGACAATATAACCCACATATAGTGAGATAATAATTGGTTTGGGGCCAAACATGACTAAAACTTGAGTCTGGACCCTGAACTCGGACTTTAAAGTTATGGGATGAAGGCTGAGGAGCTGTAAAATAAAGAAAATTGTTATTAGACAGCAGTTCATACTTACGCTCTTGTTCCTCAAGGGCAGGGCTAGACTTTATTTTATACAGATATAGATGATGTACAAGCATACATTCAACAGTTATTTACATGTAATATTTCTCTATACTGTAAGGTATGATAGAGAATAGATTTTGCATTATCCTTGACTATGACTGGTAAAAATGTGTAACCTTGGTGTGATGGCCCTGCCTCTGTTATATTTATAGGGATTAATCAAAATCTTATCAAATAACCTCATGAGATTTAACTCTTGCATTGGTCAGGGCACATAGGTATAGAAAAAAATTGCTTTGTTCTTTACACATTTGTCATGGAGTGGGGTTTGAGGTGGTGCAAATCGGTTCACACAACTAGGTCCAGTGGCCACATCAGTAATCTGTGGTTGCCAGCCAGGAGCCCAGAGGATTACACGGCCTGGTGTGACATCACATAATGCACCAAATAGCAACGATAATGTTGTACCAGTGATGTCACCAGGTAAATGGCAGCTTGCTGGGCTGATGTCCTGTAGGCACAGATTGCTGATGGCTGGTGGACTGGGTCCTGTGAATAGTTTCACACTATATCTATTTGAGGGTATTAAGGTTTCATGGCTATTTTATAAAGGGTAAGGTTAGTCTTGTTTGCATCAGATAGGAATCATGCTAAGACAGAAAATAAAAGAAGCAGAATTTTATCTCAATACTCACAAATTTATACAATGTACATTAAAAAAAATATTTTTAAGGGTCGGGTAAGTTCAGCCTTGCTTTATACTTGAGTATTGATCTCATCAACTTCCAAAGCTCATTGAAACCCCAATAGAAACAAACTAATGGGTAATCTCAGGGTTAAATCAAATACGTAATTAGAAAATGAAACTAAAGGGAGTACAGCTTACACTGCAGACACCATTAAACAATAAAATCACACGGTTCAACATAATGTTTCAGTTTATGGCTTGCTTTAATTATTTATAAATTGGTATGCGGAGATCCGGTGCATCAGCTCTACAAATGCTGCTAGACTGTGGAGGCGAAACCATTTCAAAAACCCACAAAGTCTAGGAGAAATCTTTACGTTCTAATAAAAAGCATAGGGAAAAACACAATACACTAATTGATATCAGAACTGCTGAAAACTACCTATACTGCATAGGCAAATTGCTGAACTGCAATGAAAGAATACTATCCATCTATGAATGTAACCAAGAATCAACTGTATGTGAAGCCCCCAGGTCCTAGGTTTTAGTGCCTCAATGAATTTCATATGTTTATAGTGAAGTACCCATAAATATCATTGTATGCCAGCCCTACACCAATAAATGGAATAAGTCAATCCATTTATGTCACATTAAAAAGTACAGCCTGGTTTACACAACGACAGAGAATAAATAGTAGTAGCAGGCCAGCTACAATACGAGCCAGGACAGAGAACATAGAAAAATGGCCACTTATTTTCCTGTGAATTATTTCTACGAAGCATATGAGTAGAGATGAGTGAACTGGAAGTGTAAAGAACACCAGGTGTCCGGGACTGGGACTCAAACTTGGACTAAAAAAAAGTCTGTGTCTGAGTATTGTTCATATGTTAATAAAGTCTGTTGAAAGACTGCGGCACAGCCAATCAACGAGCTTTATTGCATGCGGAAGATAACTGTAATCTGCTGTGAACAATACAAATAAAAAGAAAAATAGCATTGCCTCCCACCTGTCAATGATAACCTACACAGGTAAAACAGACAGCTACAAGCTACAAACCACAGCTGTCTGCTTTACCTTGGCTGGCTATCAAAAATAGAGGGGCTCCCATACTGTTAGTTTACATGATTTATTTACGTGATTTAAAAAAATTATGTGAGCTCTGCCCTAGTTTTCATAACCACCCAAGTTAAAACAGACAGTTGGGGGCTGGTATTATCAGGGAGGGAAGGACCATGGCTAATTGGTCCTTCCCAGCTGGCAGCCACCCCAGAATTGGCGCATCACATTAGATGCACCAATTCCGGCACTTTCTTGGCAATTCCTGATTGCCCTGGTGCTTTGGAAATTGGGGTAATGATTAATGGAGTTGATGCATGCTGTGAATTGACAGCTGAAATCAAGCCCTGGTGTTAGTAATGGATAGGCATCTATCAGACATCAAACCCATTTACCTATTACTCCGATTACCTCCACACCAGGGCAATTGGGAAGAGATGCGTAAAGTGCCAGAATTGGTGCAGCTAATTCATGGTCACTTCTAGGGCAGCTGTGGGCTGCTATATTTAGGCTTATAAGGGCCAAATAACCATGTCCCTTCCCACCCTGAAACTACCAGCTTCCAGGTATGTGCTTTAACTTGGCTGGTTATCAAAAACAGAGAGGAGCCCATGCCATTTTATTTTTTAATGGATCCCCTTTATTTTTGATAACTAGGCAAGTTAAAGCAGACAGTTAAGGGTTGCAGTCCACAGCTCTCTGCTTTACCTGCATTGGTTATTACAAGTAGGCTGAACCAAGGTCAGTTTATATTTTCAATTTATTCCATAACCAAATGTTTGCGGGGCAATTGTCCACATTTTGCTTCCTTTTTTTACAGCCCCATAGCCCATGCTATGACTATTTTACAGCCAATTGTCAGCATTGAACTTCTGATCCTTATTGATTTATTGGGTAGCATACGGGGGAAAGTTCAGGTCAAGTCTCATTCATAAACCAAACTTTTTAAAAAATCTGCCAGAATCTTGCAAACCTGAACATCCACAAGTCCGCTCATTACTGAATATGAGAAACAGTCTTTGTTTTCTGCCATTAGTTGATTGCTAGATATCCTAAGAGCAAGATAACTAAACTACACAGGAATCACTGGGGAAGATTTGACAGTAAAATTGTAACATTAAATAAGAAAAAGTTGTGGAACTGTATACACTTACACACGTTTGATGCTATCGTTTAGGTTATTAACGGTTGTACGATGAATGTTCTGCCACGTTAAATGCACTTGGGCAAATCATCAAGATCTGCCGCTTACAGCTACCTATACAGTTGCCAATAATGATGTCGCAGATGTGTTAGAGGAGAGCTAAGTCCAGACATGCTAAAAGCTGTTGTAGCACATTTAGGCCACACAAACGTCTCACAATAGCACAAGCAACATGCAACCGAGTGATGTCATGTTAAAAAATGGCTCCTGGGTCACTTTCACGAAGTGTCTGTACCACTGATTGTACAAGCAAATGAATGTAACATTGAGCTGTTAAGGGCCTTCACACGCGTCAATATCGCTGCTGCACGTGACATTGCAGCGATATTGATGCGTGTGACAGGGCGCATCAACCAGCGATAAATCGCTGGTTGATGGTCGCCAGGTTTTCGGACTGGACCGAAAACCTGGCGATGGTCGCCCGGTGTACACGCTAGCATCGCTGCATGTGACACCAGGAGACACGATCAGCCAGCTCCCAGCACCTCTCAGGAAGAGCTGGAGCTGGTATCCATGGTAAACTGCGGGTAACTAGGCAGCATGCGCTGCCTAGTACCCAATGTATACCTTGGTTACCAGTCTTCTCCACTCACCGGCTGGTATCCAAGGTACACACAGGTAACTAGGGTTCCTAGTTACCCGCTGTGTACCTTGGATACCAGCCTGTGAGCCGAGAACGCTGGTAACCAAGGTATACATCGGGTATCTAGGCAGCGCGTGCTGCCTAGTTACCCGCAGTTTACCATGGATACCAGCCTGCAGACATCGTGGAAACGATATTTAAATCATTTCCACGATGTCGCTGGTCCACTGATCGCTGGTGAGTCTGCATGTGTGACACTCACCAGCGATTAGCCGTCAATGTCGCCAGCGATCAGATCGCTGACGACATTGACGTGTGTGACGCTGGCTTTAGTGTGTCTGGAATACACACTAGAGGAGTCTGGCTACTTTATATTATGTCACTCAACACAATGATCCCAGGAGTAGAACTAGTTTGATGTTTGCCTGTGAAAGCCTCTTCATGCCTTGCTCATGTTGTCTCATCAGATTTGACGGATGGTGCATAGTGATTGCTTCTGTACAGCAAGTGAATTAGACTTCACATAGCAAGCCTAAGGCACAAGCAGTGTCAACGCCAACCATCAGAAGGCATTGGGCTGTAAACCACAAGTCCCTCTAATAGAGTTCTATTGACTGTATGCCACCAATCTTAAAAAAAATCATGGTGTACAGAAAGACAGTAATGATGGCTGAAATGGAGGTCTTGCTTTTGCTTTAGATGGAATAAAAGCCAGAAATGGGTCCTGAGATCACAAGGGCAATGCCCTGAAAGGAATGTGAAATTTCGAAGGAGCTATTTTTCAACACAATTATCTCAGGCTGCATGTTGCTCAAGTTGCTTTGAACAGTTTTGTAACATAAATTTGCTACCATATCCTGCAGCAACTCCAGGCTTGTCTCTACAGCACATCTGGGACGTCATTGGTCGGCAAGTGCATTGGAAGCTGCCACCAGCAGATCTTGTTGTTATACCCAAGTGCATTTTAGCATGGCAGAGCATTCCTCAACAACCATTAATAACCTCACCAATAGCATTCCAAGCAAAGTAAGTGCGTGTTTTTCTGCACGTGCCCTATACCCATTATTGAATTAATTGAGATATTTAAAAAAGTTTCAGTTTTCAACCTTCATTCTTTCATTCATTTTCATCCACCTGCAACCACTTTGTAGTTTCAAATTTTATCTTGGGGAGTGTCTCTCCCAGTAATATAGGCTGTATGGGGATACTTTCTCCTCTGTTCTTGTGTAGAGATCTGTGTGTAACCATTTCCACTTTCTGTTGCTATCAGTAATGAAATAGGGGCCAGAAAAGGATAGCAAAAGCTGGATCAGAAGCTTTGATGGATATGTAACATTTGTGAAAAGCACTGAGCTATATTAAAGACTTTAAAAGACTGCAGCAGATAAAATAGTAGATTTTTTTTAATTAAGACTATTTGTTGCTCAACTTTGAATGTACGAAGCAAATGAACAGTTAAAAAATCTGCGTGAAGCTATGAATAACCTTTCGATAGCAGTTAGTTATATGAAACAATGTGATCATTTTGCCTAAGAAATCCCATTCAGTGGTGAAATCTCCAATATCAAACTTTAGTGCAAAGAACTGAAAACCTGTAAATCTATTTGGAAAAATTAATTTAAGAATTTATTAACAAAACATAATCTGTTAATGGACCTAGTCCATCAACAAATTAAAGCTTTCAAGTTAATTAGAACTCCAAAATGTTATCAATGCGCAATAAAAAGGTGGTAAAAATCTTCCCTAAAACTGTAACATTGAATTATGGAGTCCTGTCTGCCTTTGTTTATAGATGCTACCATACGATGTATCAGTGCGGGACTGAATACCTCTGATATATAGAAGTTAATTTAACTGCTGCTTTAAAAACACAGTTAACTCCTCCTCTTCAGCGCATCAGCTCACATCTTTCCCTGCAATGTTGCTGAT